>OW026304.1:26649978-27328312 GCA_932273695.1 Apotomis betuletana
GCACAGTTAATTATCGCCGTGCAGCCATTTACGAAAATCACTATGCCATACTTTTCCGACGGTTCTAAATGGCCGCCATACCGCCGAAAATCAGCAAATTTTTTTTTTTTCGCCAATCGATTTGTAACAGTATTGCATTTGGATTTTCGGAAAGTATTTGATAGAATGTGACCGTTATCATATTTGCCATACTTCTAGTAGGGGGAAATAGTGCTGCCATACTTGAAAAACTTATTTATTCGACACGTTTCAAAAATACGACTGTACAATACGTAAAATATTTTTTTACAGCATGGGATCATTATACATATTCTGTTTGTTTGGATACAATTCTACCTACAAAAAATTATTCCGGATTGTAACCATGGGGCGGACGACTGTGAGACTTGAGCCAAGACGTAAACAAAAAAAAAAATATTGACGGTTTGTACCAGTATGGCATTTGGATTTTTGGAAATTATATGATGCAATGGGACCATTATTATATCTCCCATACTTCTAATAGAGGGAAAAAGGGGCAACATACTTGAAAAACTTGATTTTACAACGGGTTTTCAAGGTGCAAGACATAAAATCATTTGTTACAGTATGGCATCATTGTATTTGGTTCGTTTGGATGAAATTCTACCTAAAAATAATTATCCCATACTGTAACCATGGGGCGGAAGATTGTCACACTCGAGCAAGATATAAATTAATAAAAAAATTGGACCAAATTGTTACAGTATGGCATTTCAAATTTTCGAAACTTGAAAAAAAAGTATGGTTTGGGAAAAATACACCGTACATGTGAAAAAAATTATATGCAATATCAATATTAATGCAGTTTATTCCGAAAGATTTACAGACTTTCGAGGACATCTGACTATAATTCAAGATTGCCGCCACCTAGATCTTTGAAATTTTGTATTTATATTCGTTGAACCTCAAACTTACAGGAAAAATTAGTGCCATACTGTTACAAATCGTTCAAAATACGAATAAAATCTTACAATTAAAAAAAAATATTATACACATTCGCCACCTCCCACAGGTATGGCATTATCACACTTCTATGTATCATCATTCAGCAGCTGTTGAAAAAAATTTTTAGGGTGGTACAAATCGTTTGGCGAAAAAAAAAAATTTGCTGATTTTCGGTGGTATGGCGGCCATTTAGAACCGTCGAAAAAGTATGGCATGGTGATTTTCGTAAATGGCTGCACGACGATAATTAACTGTGCAAAAATTAGCCTGGTACAAATGGTTGAATTTTTTTATTTTTTATTAACGCATTCGCGTCGGTATGGCGGGCTGTAAGTCACACCGGAGAAGTATGGCATGACACTACCGCCTACATGTTTTTTATGGGCTATCGGAAAATACTAAAATTTTTGTGATACAAATCGTTTGACACTCGTAATTTATCCGACGAGTTCGACTAACGCCCACGCGATCGGGCCGCCGGTACCAGCGCTATGACCATCATTTTTCTTTTTGTCATTGCGTACTAAGACCCCTGAAGAACCGCCATACTGTTACAAATGACCAAGAAAATTCTGTCACTATCTCCCGGTCTATTACGAGATATAAACACTTTCACCGAACGAGCGTATGATGGCTAAAACGTGATTCGGTAATTCATACGAATCTAGGTCAATACCTACATGTTATGATTTAACCGAGTAACTTGATACCTGCATTAGCATTTACATGCGGATTTGATTTGGCTGAGATCTTGTCACTTGTTCCAATTAAAGCTGAATATCTTGGAAACTGATCCTATTTCCACCAAACATAGCTAAGAACCATCTTGACGGTCATGTCTTTCGATCAAAAGCCGCCGTCAAATTGGTCCATCCGTTTGGAAGCTACGATACCACAAACAGACACACAGATACACATGTTAAACTAATAACAGACCTCTTTTTCGTAGGGGGTTAAAAATAAACCGGTACTGCAGGCCTAATATCTTGCCGCTACTTCACTTGTCCAACTCAGCGTCAACAGTCTTGCTTGCACGGTATTGAAAAGAAAGTGACAGGGAGTATTTATCGCGCCAGAAAGAGTAGCGTGTCACATATGTTAGACGTGCTGGTGACGGAATAGAAAATTGATTTTCAAATGTAGTGGTCCTTGGTGGTCTGCGCGGCCATATTTGTCCGCTGATTGCGGTGTTTGCGCCGGCGTTGACTTTGCTCACACGCTGAGCGATGACAGTCAATCAACAGACGCTGTGATTGCTTATTCGTCGGTTCTTGCATGTCCCATGTTTTCTTTTTCTCGAGGAATTATTTCAATGAATTATTTTGACTTGCTTTGAGTGAACAAAGCCTGTGGTGGAAGTGTCCATTTGACAGATATCAGTCATTATACAGCGTGGGTATTTAATATGCGCATATAATGTATTCAGTTATAGTATCGGATCATAGGAATCGTACGGCATATATATATGTATTAAAATACACTTTATATGTTTTCTTGTAGAACTACGTATAGTTAAGTTCATATCATTGTAATAGTTAAGTATACTTATGCTTTCTGAAAAAATTACTTAGTGTTGAGTTTTTTTTGGCGTTTCTTCTCAACAGTGGTCTGATCTTGTGAAATGCCGGTAGACTCAGACATGTAAAAATGCCCTTGTGGTCTACTTGCAGAATAAAGTTCATTAGTTCATTACCTAGTTCATTAGGCATAATTATTTTGTTAAATAGTGTTTTAATTAGGTGTAATCATTTTTTAAAGTCCAACCAAGCAGCAATGTACGTAGTCCAACAAATGATCGCTGACATGGTATGTCATGACGTTTAGGTACGTTTATTAATGTGGAAGCTAATAGTAGAGTTGCTAAGCCGCGAAATTGTGCGCATCGGGTTACAAGCATGAAATTTCTACCACAGATAGAGCGTTCCACGGCAATTATTTTCCGATGTGGAAGGAAGTCAGATTCGTCCTCTGCGTGGCGGGAGAGCGGGGTGAATAAGACCAAGTACTGCTCTTTTTCTTTTTTTAATTACTGATCAGATCAGGCTATTAGGGCTTGTGCGGCATCGTTTTCATGGGAAACAGATGTCAGCAATTCATTTATAATGTTATTTAGGAATAGTTTGATATAATTTATTCAGAATGATAAATTAGTTATATTATATCCTGAATATTTACAATTTAAAAAAATATTACAAAATTACAAATTTCATCTTGTTTTTAAAAATGTATACATATTAGGCACATCTTATACAAAAAGTACCTTGAAAAAAATATTGATGTTAAGTTTAGCCTGCGTGCTCTAGTACATTTTGCTAAGTCTCGAAATTGTGTACATCGGGATACAAACACAAAATTTCTACCACAGATAGAGCATTTTGCTGTAATTATTTTTAGATGTGGAGGGAAGTCAGATTCGTCCCCTGTGCGGCGGGAAAGTGGGATGAATAGAGCAAAGGAGTCCTCTTTTTCTTTTATTATTACTGATCATTTAACGCTACTAGGGCTTGTGTGGTATCGTTCTCGTGTAAAACAGATATCAGCGATTCATTTTTTATGTTATTTATTCATAGTACTATATAAATATATGCGTGTATTTTCGAAGTGGTAAAAATCACAACAAGTTTTTTTTATTCAGGGAGATAAATTTGTTATATTTCCTGAATATTTACAAGTATCAAAAATATTATAAAATAGAAAATTTAATCTAGTTTAAAAAATATATACATGTTGGGCACTTTTCATACAAACAGTAACTTAAATAAAATGTTGATGTCGAGATTAGACCGTGTGCTCGTGATACATTAGCAAAAAAATATTTTGTTTAATTCTAGGTTAATTTGTTTTTCTAGGACGTATATGGTAAATATTACATGTAAAAACATGTTAATAATCATAATTTAATGTATTTCATGAAGCGAAATAGAATGCGTTTGGAGATTTACGTTGGATACGCCGACGTAAACACATATTTTGAGCTACTGTTTGTATGAGAAGTGCCCAACATGCATATATTTTTAGAAATTAGATTAAATAAGCTTTTAAAATAATAATAAAATTTTAAAAATGTTAACATCACTTAACTAATTTACGTCACTGAATAAAAAAACTTGTTGTGATTTTAACCTTTTAGGCCATACTCCCATATTTTTATATAGAACTATACAAAAATACCGTAAAAAATGAATTGCTGATATCTGTTTTACACGGAAACGATACCAGACAAGTCCTGGTAGACCTAACTGACCAGCAATAAAGAAAGAAAAGAGGTACACTTCGTCCCACTCACTCCGCTCTCCCACCTCACAGAGGACGAATCTGACTTCCCTCCACATCTGAAAATAATCACCGCGGAACACTCTATCCTTGGTCGAAATTTCATGCTTGTAACCCGATGCGCACAATTATGTATGAAAACAGCGGACTAACAACTCTACTATAATACATTGCGTCTTCAATTATTTCGTATGAAAAAAAAAATGTAACTTTCTAAAGAAATCAATGTAAATAGGATCCCTGGGTCCGATACTAACCGTCATTTCAATATATGCCCGTATTAAATATCCACGCTGTATATTAAAAAACTATTTTTATTACAATATATAGGAATTTCATTAGTTTTTCTGATAAGACGCGCTTATATTATTTTACTCCTAAGTATTTATTTTGCGGTGACATGTATTGCAAAACGGCAAAATCGAATGAAAGTCGGAAAATGTAATATGAATAATTAATAATAATCTTATTTAGTACAATAAAACTATGCATTAAAAGCAATATTATTAGATACAACTTGCCACTGCGATGAAATACAAATATTTGGTAACGGTGTACTTCCGTTTGCCAAATTATGTTTCCCAAATATGATTTCCCAAATAACTTATCGCAATAGTTTCATTTCCCAAACGAATCTTTAGCAAAGTTACATTTCGCAACTTATTCATTTGGTCAAAATATCATTTGGCAAAGTTTCACTTCTTCAAGATGTTATTAAGCAAATGCTTATTAAGCAAATGTTTCATTTTCTCATAAATTATATGGCATTTTTTTTTCCCTAATTTATCACTTCATGCTCAACATATAGCAAGAGTTTGGCAATGGACACATTTTTTAGGACTTAGATAAATAACGATGGGGGTGGTAGTAGTGGGTCAAAATGGGTTCCAAAACCGAAAACTGTAGGTTAGGTTAGGTTTGTTTTGTGACCATGTATAGCGGAGCGTCAAAATGGGTCCCAAAACCGAAAACTGTAGGTTAGGTTTGCATAACATTGTGACCATGTATATTGTATAGCGGAGCGACTAAATTTGCCGGCATGCGCGTTTTGCGCAGCACCAGCAAAAACCCAGCTCACTACTCAAATTGGGATATAAATCGTATGCCATGGAATATTTTGGGATTGGTATGTTATGCCAAACGATACATTTGCCAAAAAAAAAATTGGGAAAATAGAACATGACCATGTAATTATTTGCTAAACAATCATTTGCCAAAAAAGAGGTTTGCCGACTGTAAAATTTGCGATATGTAGTTTTGACAATTGAGTTTTTGCCAAATGATAATTTGGGAAACAAAGTTAAATACGTATAGCAAAGTGTGTTGCCGGCATTGAGTAAATAATATCACGAATCTTATTTATATTTGTATCACACCAATATTATAAAAGCGAAAATTTGTGAGTGTATTTATGTGTATGTTTGTTCCTTCATCACGCTCAAACGGCTTGACCAATTTTGATAAAATTTGGTATGATGGTAGCTGACACCTTGTATTAACACATAGGCTACTTTCTATCCCAAAAAAAAGTGTTCCCGCGGGATGACCGATTAACACCGTGCGGCGCAGCTAATAAAAGATAAAAGAAAGTTCCGCTGAGGACAGGATTCGAACCTGCGCGGGTAGAACCCATTGGATTTCAAGTCCAACTCCTTAACCACTCGGACACCTCAGCTGTGAGAAATCAGGCGAAATTTACTGCCGCTTTGCAACTGAAACGGTAATTAAAACCTATTGTACTTTTATGTACAATCGTATTGACGTCTGTTTTGCCGTTAATGTGTCACGCTTTAAACACACGCAGAGTTAGTTGTGTACTTTGTTAACCGGTGTGGAAATCTTTCGAGCAACAATAGACTACAAATAACTGTTCTGGCGCTCAAAAAGAGGACTTTCGTGGATGGATAATGCACGATGCAAGTTATGAGGATATATCACTGCTCTGTTTGCCATACTATCAGTTTAGGTTAAGTTTGCACCTGTTAACTATGGCCTCGTATACAAATGAGGTCCAAACTTAACGTAACCGGATTATAGAAAGTCGGTTTCCTCCGTTTGCGGCGGAATTTTGGCCATAAACAGAAGCCTAGTGCACAAATTAAATAATAATAAGCGCAAAAATCTAAACTGTCTGACACAGAACATTAAATAATATCAATAATAATCATAATCAATAAAAATAATTACCAAATTTTCATTAGCTATTCAGTCACATTAAATTCTAAATATTCCTTCACATTATAAAAACACTTATCAAGAAGCCAGTTTGTTGGATTACGCTTTAACTTATTTCCCTGTAGCAGCTTTAGGCGTTCCGGCAAATGTTTATAGATTCTTATGCCCATTATGTATTCATTTTGCCGTACATCGCCTTGTTACAGAGGTTTACATATACGATTCATATAGTATTTTGTCTAGTCTGTCTGAATGATTTCGTTTCTCTGTGTGAAATAGTGCTGTTGGGATTTTACAAAAGTACAAATGTTTTTAATATACAGACATGGCAATGGGAGCATGTGCAACTTTTGGAACAATGGAACACAAGTGTCATCATTTCTTGCATTGCCAATAATTCTTATACACTACTTTTGAAATATCATCAGCCGCTCCATTGAGTCTTATTTGCGGGTAACCGGTTGACAATGTCTTTGGACAAAGAATCTGATGATTTATAATTGAACAAACGACGACAGACGCTGTTTTATTACTATGAATCTTCAATACCACATTTGCTAAGGCGTCGATCCTTAACATAATTAAGTAATATGTCTATCTTGTGTAAAGTTGCAAAACAGCCTTTAAAATGGACTTTTACGCTACATAAAGAATAAGACTTATCATAGTCCCATCAAAAAATCACTAATATCACATTGTTACAAACAAACAAATAAATACATATTTACATCATATACACACATAATATACACTTAGCTCCTACTGGTTTTGGTACACACACACATACACATTTCAGTTTACGTAATTATTCACTTTTATTTGCTCCGTTCTTCTGTAAAATGTATTTGTATTAGGTACAGTCGCCATCAGATATATCGCAGCATATAAGGCGTTCATAAATATCTGAACACGACTCTTATTGACTGGGCGTTACAGTACATGTTCAGATATTTATGAACGCCTTATATGCTGCGATATATCTGATGGTGAGTGTACTCTAAAAAGACTCAGATTTCATTTTATTGTAATGAATGTTATATACCTTCCCTCTCTTTATACAGGTTTCCCCTAGTTCAGGTACCAGTCTCCACTACGCAAGTTTTTGTATCAGATTATACGAATGTACCTATATATTGTACTGCATTAATTGTGGTGGAGTGAATAAATACGTATTATTATTATTTATCTTATCCGATTAATGCCATTATCACCAGTAATCGCATTATACTCGTGATAATTAATGATACGACGAGCGCACGGCCGATTATTAATCAATTAATCAAACACAGTATTAGCCAGTTGATTACTGGTGTATAGTTTGAGTACTTACGGACGGGATTCCTGAAAGTTTATGGGCCTCGAATATTTTTTCGGTTCTCTATCGTTTGCCCGATTTGATGCCATAATGTATCACTTAAATGGTTATGGTTATGGGCTCCGCTTTCCGCACTTAGCCCGTGTGTGTTCGGGCCATTGTGCGTACAGATTTGCCAGCTAATAGTCTAGCCAGCCTAACTCCGTCCAGAAGCGCAGGATTTTCCGATTCTCCTGGTGTCTCCACAGGCTTCACGAAGTGACCTCGGTGCTTTGAGGATTTCAGCCCGTTGCTTAGCTACGGCAGCGCATTCCAGGTTCACGTGGGTAGCTGTTTCTTCGGCCGACAGGCATCCCCTCCACAGGGGGCTATCGGTCATTCCTAGAACATATAAGTGCTTGTTAAGTATGGCGGGCCTGCTTAGCGATAACAGGCACTTTGTCAGGCGTGTGTCTGGGTATGGGACTGTTTCCCGGGACTGCCTGCATGTACTGGTTTCTGCCCATTGATCGGCGTGCTGTGATCGTGTTCTGTGACGAAGCCATGTACGCAGCTGATTAAACGCCAAGGGGAGCATAGGATCTGGGCCAATTGGCAAGTCATCGGATCCTCTCCTTGCCAGCTGGTCGGCTGCATCGTTACCTAGAGAGCCACTGTGCCCTTTAATCCATTGCAACGTGATCCGATTATTCATGCTGATCGCTTGCAATGCTGAGTGACACTCTAGTATGAGCCCGGATTTGATTGTTTTATTCCCCAGAGCTCGTAAAACTGCAGCGCTGTCGGAAACAATACGTATCTTTTGGTCTTTGATACCTCGCGTAGCAACTGCCGTGGCAGCCTGTGTAATGGCAAGACATTCACATTGGAAGATGGAGCTATATTTGCCTGCTATTGATATATTTACGTTTATTTCAGGTGAGTATATTCCAGCTCCTGTCCCTGTTTGTGTCTTTGACCCATCCGTATATATATATATGCGTATTTCATTTATATCGGATCGATCGTAAGGTTCTTCAATTAACTCGAATTCGTAGCTCTTATTGAAGTAATGCTGTTTGGGTATCTTGTCGTTGGGAGCAGCTATCATTGGCTCGTGTCTGATAGCCTCCTCAAGTATTTCGGCATGACCCCCGTGTGTTACACCCCAGAGGTTAAGAGTCTTAAGTCTGATAGCTGCTGACGCCGCCTCTTGCTGAATGAGCAGTTCAAAGGGTGGCAGTCCTAGCAGTATCTCCTTTGCCGCTGTGGGTGTTGTTCTCATACAGCCCGTCGTTGCTACACAAGCAAGTCTTTGAAATTGCTGCAGTTTATGTTTGGCTGTTGTCAGTTTGGTTCTGGGCCACCAAACCACAGCGCCGTAGGTGATAATAGGTCTTATCACCGCAGTGTAAAGCCACATTGTGATCCTGGGGTGTAAGCCCCAGGTTCTACCAATTAGTCTTTTACACTGCCAGAATACGACGCAGAATGTATCACTTGCCATAATATTCATTTGCCATAAATCTATTCTTCTCTGTAAGCTGACACTATTCGGGAATATAAATCAAACTAATCTAATGATTCTACGTGAATAGTATTAAGAAATTCCGAGGATTTCACGGTTTATGAAATAAAATGTTTATGGCAAGTAATATATTTATGGCAAATTATATTATGAGAAGTGAAGTATTCGTAATGTTCATGTTGGCAGGGCCCTGATCTAACAATATTTTTGCTTTATCATAGCGAATATTGATTATTGCTATTGCAAGCGAGCTGAATTGTAAGAAATTTATGAATTGACATTTTAAAGAAGATATGGCTCTCAGATATACCTATTGCCTATTGCTCTGGCCAGTTAATTAATTTATTTTTAATACTAATCCGTCATCGTAACATTTAGCAAGTATAACATCAATTTTTCCATCAAAATACTTATTTAAATCAACTTCTTCGACATAACCACCAAAAATACAGTTTTATTTCATTTGTTATCTATTAAATACAATTGAGGTGACTCGGGGCTATTGTAGCTATAAGATACACAGACCATTGTATTGTCTTGTGTATCCTATATATACACAGACCATTATAATGGTCACAGGCCATTATAATGGTAATAAGATACAATAACCCCATAGCTACAATAGCCCCGAGTCACCTTGTAGGATATTTTTTATTTGGATCCTATAAATTTGAAAATAAAATTATTGAATGTAATAGATTTTTTGCCGCTATTGTAGAATAACATCGCTAAATTAGAAAAAAAAATACACCAAGTGCGAGTGGGACTCGCGCACGTAGGGTTCCGTACCATTTCTGTAAATTTATTGTATGGGAGCCCCCCTTAAATATTTATTTTATTTTATTTTTAGTATTTGTTGTTATAGCGGCAATAGAAATACATCATCTGTGAAAATTTCAACTGTCTAGCTATCACCTTTCTTGAGATACAGCCCGGTGACAGACGGACGCACGGACGGACGGACGGACGGACAGCGAAGTCTCAGTAATAGGGTCCCGTTTTTACCCTTTGGGTACGGAACCCTAAAACAGCAGCAATATCTCAGACTATGATTAGAAGCGACGAATTCAGCCCCTAATCTCACTTATGAGAGATTTGGATTCGATGGAAATTATCTTGAATGAACATTTGAGTTCAAAACTTGAAACTACTTCACACCACATCCTAAGTAGGTAATAGGCTTTTAACATAGGTACAAATAATTTATTGGCTCACAAAGTTGGTAATAAACTTATAACTGTTCTCGGGCAGAAACTGGGTTTTAGCATCGAGTTTCGCATGATGTGCAATTTTCGTACAGACTTTCATATGTGCAAAAAAGACGAAGATTGCCGGCTATAGTATTTTAATCATCATCATCATCATTTCAGCCATAGGACGCCCACTGCTGGACACAGGCCTCCTCAATAGATTTCCACATGGGCCGGATAGCAGCGACCCGCATCCAGCGAGTCCCCGCAACTCTAACCAGGTCGTCCGACCACCTTGCGGGTGGTCGTCCTACACTGCGCTTGCCGGTACGTGGTCTCCACTCGAGAACTTTTCTGCCCCAACGGCCATCGGTATTTTAATATAAAACTTTTATTCTGGAGCTCTCAGCTAAATATTTAGGCTACTAAATGTCTTATAATAGCTACGGTGTTCGCTCTCTATCAAAAAAATGGACTGAATGCTCATAGTTATACTCACGTTATACTTAATATACTCATAGCCTGCTATTTTCTTTATAATAAAAAAAACCGGCCAAGTGCGAGTCGGACTCGCGCACCGAGGGTTCCGTACAAACACTTTCCATCCCTAAGTGGTTAAGTTAAGTTTGCACCTGGTATGTATAGCGCCCCATATAAATTAGGTGCAAAGTTAGGTATTAAAAAAAAAATTATGGTTTTCGTAATTATTCCTTTATCTATGCTATAAGACGTTGCTTCGTACCAAATTTCAAGATTCTGAGTTCACGGGAAGCACCCTGTAGGTTTTGATTCCCTTGCAAGTGTCGAAAATTTGCGGCATAAACGGCTGTATAGGTATTAAAAAAAAAAATTATGGTTTTCGTAATTATTCCTTTATCTATGCTATAAGACGTTGCTTCGTACCAAATTTCAAGATTCTGAGTTCACGGGAAGCACCCTGTAGGTTTTGATTCCCTTGCAAGTGTCGAAAATTTGCGGCATAAACGGCTGTATCTTTTGATTGCGTTGGCTTAGAAGTTTGATTTTTTCACAGCTTCAAGGGACAGTAGACCTGAGTAATTGATATAAATTTCAGCTTCATACCTCCACGCGTTCCTGAGAAAAAGGGTCTTGACAGACGGACAGACGGACAACAAAGTGATCCTATAAGGGTTCCGTTTTTTCCTTTTGAGGTACGGAACCCTAAAAATAAGTAAATGTTACCTAAGTGACCTAACCTAACACATTATTTCGTGACTTGAGGTGTTATGCGTTTACAGAACATCGTGCAACGAAGGAATAGTTAATAGGTATCTTGTTAGGTGTTAGTTTGACGACTAAATTAAAGTCAAAGATGATATTGCCCGATAGGTACATAGGTATAGCTATAAATAAAATAATATTAGAACTTTTAATTCTAACGAAAAATGTAGTAACCTCCATAATATGACATTAGTACTATACATTTACTACCTTTTCCTCGAGATCGGATTCATATACTTACACGCATTTTCAGTTTTTCACTCGTTTCGTATTGTGCTGACCTAACTAATAAAACTGTTAGAAAATAATCATCATCATCATCATCATCATCTCAGCCATAGGACGTCCACTGCTGAACATAGGCCTCCCCTTTGGACTTCCATATATACCGGTTGGAAGCGACCTGCATCCAGCGCCTTCCGGCGACCTTTATAAGGTCATCTGTCCATCTTGTAGGTGGACGTCCTACGCTGCGCTTGCTGGTCCGAGGTCTCCACTCGAGCACTTTTCGGCCCCATCGGCCATCTGCTCTGCGTGCTATGTGGCCTGCCCATTGCCACTTCAACTTGCTAATCCGGTGAGCTATATCGGTCACTTTAGTTCGTCTACGGATTTCCTCATTTCTGATTCGATCACGTAGAGACACCCCGAGCATAGCCCTCTCCATTGCTCGTTGAGCGACTTTGAGCTTTGAGATGAGGCCGATAGTGAAAGACCACGTTTCGGTGCCGTAAGTCATCACTGGTAACACACATTGGTTGAAGACTTTCGTCTTGAGGCACTGAGGTATGTCGGACGAAAAGACATTGCGTAGTTTCCCGAACGCTGCCCAGCCGAGTTGGATTCGGCGGTTGACCTCTTTCTCGAAGTTGGACCTACCTAATTGGACCACTTGTCCTAGGTAGATGTATGAGTCAACAACTTCGAGTACCGAGTTTTCAACAGAGACTGGGATGGGCACAACCTTGGCATTTGACATGAGTTTCGTCTTGTCCATGTTCATTTTTAAGCCCACCCGTTGAGAAACTCGATTGAGGTCATCGAGCATCATGCTGAGTTCCTGTTAGCTGAGAGTGAGAAAATAATACGAAACGTTAAAACAGTAAAATGCGATGTCCTAGTGCAGAAATAATGCATTTGAATAATCTTTTCTAAGATTTACAGACTTTTTTTATAACTAACCCATACCTAACGCACACTCAACATCCGTTAGAAAATGTTCATACCCAATAGTACTCGATATAACCTTGTTGACTTATATAAAAAACCATACCACCAAACCATAAAACCATAAAACCATATTTAGTTTGAGGGGCAATTATACCCTTCCCGTATTGGACTAGTGGTAAATCTCATATAATCAAAAAAAGTTACAAAAAAAATAATTAAATACCTACATCAAAAAAGTTCGCAGTCGGTAGGATTCGAACCTACGCTCCCAGAGGGAATCTGATTTCTAGTCAGACGCCTTAACCGCTCGGCCACGACTGCTGCTGGACGTGTTGCCGAAATATGCGAGTGTGTGCATTGCATGAAGTCTGCGTACTTTCATCATTAATTTGTATCGACGTTTATAATTTGTTGTAAGTATCTATATCGTTATTTTCGACAACCAGAAGACACAAGTAATAAAACTCTGTCTGTTTTTGTAGACTGGGAGAGTGTGGGGGACTGATTTTTGTTAGTTTTGAATAAACGTGTTTATTGGATAAAACACCAACTCTGATAGCTATCTATGTCGCTAGGGAGGACGAATTTTTAATACGAATTTCTCAATGTGTAATTTCAGATAAAAAAACTCCGAGCATGACTAATAAAACACTTTGAGCAGCTCGTCAAAGGTCTCATCCATAATGATTTCTACGATGACCAAGTAGCAGAAGACCGGTTATTTTCATCCAATAGCCCCGCAACACTCACAATATCATCGGTCCACCTTATAGGGACCCTGTACATTGCCCTGTCTTCCAGTTCGTGGTCGCGAACTCACCACTCGAGAAAGTTTCTGCCTTTGGTTCTACGGACGATGTGTCTGGATTTCTGGACTTGCAGATTAAATACAAAAGCCAGCTTCGATTACCGACAGCTTTCACGAGTGTTGATAATATATATGCATGCAACTGAAATTATCTCTCCAAACTGCCAAAACAGTGTGTTGGAGAGATCGCGCTCATACCTATATATTAATTTTCCGTTCAGGTGAGTTATTAATTTATAAAATTATGTAACAGGTCACCTGAAACCTAAACCATTGGTCGGTGTAATGAAGACATTGACTGGTTATTTGCTGACGCGTGATTATAGGTATATTAACGCGAAACAGCTGCGTCAACACGTAACGGCTATTCCGAACGAGACAAGAGGCGTATAAGGTTGTGATTGTATACCTAATAACATTGTAAAAATATTATTGTTGTACAGTAACGGCTGAAAAATATCATAACTATGTATTTTTTATGAAAGATGCCATATATTCTTAATTTTACACAAGAGCGAAATCAAATTTTGTAAGGAGTAAAACCCTCTTAAGTAACAAATTATTGATTCATAGGATTCCATTTTCCCTATAATTAACAGAAATGATCGATAAAAAAGCCATTTGTGCGCAATTAAGGACCGGGAGCGCCAGTGAATTATTTCCAAATGAATTATTTATATCAGAAAAAATACGACTCTCATTAAATGCTTTTACGAGTTAATTCTGATGATTGGGTTACGTTTTGTAATGAACGCACCGAAGTTACGAGTAGAAGTAGGTACTATGTAATGTCTATTATTATTTTTTCATATATAGAAAACTTTTTAATCCTTGAACCGGACAACATATGGCAGCCCTAACAGCGAGCCGGACTTTCTGTGGGAGCACACACCCACAAGCGGGAATGTCCCTGCGCTACAGGAGTGACAGAGTGGAAGGGAGAACTGAGTGTGCAAGCGCACACTGCGTGCAGAAGCTTGGAACCAAGGCCTAATTTGTACGAGTGTATATCTCTGATACCTGCAGTGCTCCGCACCATCCCGGTCGCGTTACGTTTGCGCCTTATTTGTATGCGACGCCATAGATATCAATATCAAGCGCAAACTTAACTTGACCGGGTCATATGACAGGTAGGAAGACAAAAAAAAATTGTCTAAGCAACTCAGAGAAGAGATTATGAAGCTAACACTCATTATAACTATAACTACTCTACGTAATGAGTATGTATTAAACTAGGTCACCACAACGTTATCTAACGTTATCGTTTGTTATTACTTAAGTGGCAGTGGGCGGGGCATATTGCTCGTAGAACCGATGACCGTTGGGGCAGGAAGTTACTTGAGTGGCGATCGCGAGGAAGACGCAGCGTGGTAAGGCTAACAACAAGGTGGACCAACGACCTGGTTAGAATCGCGGGTCGAAATTGGATGAAGGCGGCGCAAGACCGACCGATGAGGAGAACTTTGGGGGAGGCCTAGCAGTGAACGTCTATCTGCTGATAATGATCATGATGAAGAAGTTATCTCCTGAACTACTTATACTGAACTGAATATCGTTGTGCTTTCATTATTGGACTTACGACTAAGATAATTGCCGGATATAAGAGGACGGCGCGCAAGAATCCTGAAATACTTACCAACAGTAATACGAACGAATTTTTGGCCAAGCTGAAACGGTGGCGCTTCGCTCGCTCAGTCAATTCCCACACGAAAAATAAAATAAAAAATCGGCCAAGTTCGAGTCTGGACGCACCGAGGGTTCCGTACAAACACTTATCCCATCTCAACTGGCCGTGATAAGTTAAGTTTGCACCTGGTATGTATGGCTTCGCATACAAATGAGGTGCAAAGTTAACGCAACTGATCACGTTTGTTATATGGAAGCCCCCTTAAATATTGATTTTATTTTGTTTTTCAGTATTTGTTGTTATAGCGGCAACATAAATACATCACCTGTGAAAATTCCAACTGTCTAACTATCACGGTTCATGAGATACAGTGTCGTGACAGACGGACAGACAGACATACGGACAGCAGCGGAGTCTTAGTAACATGATTCCGTTTTTTACCCTTTGGGTAACGGTACCCTAAAAACATTTTAAAGTACATTTTACTAGTCAATGCAAGCACTAAACCTTTTACCGTGAACTAAGAGACAATTCGAGATACAAAGTGTACCGAAACACACAGCCAGCACATTAAGTGTATGGCAATCAGCGCTCGTCACCGTAACTCGATTACGCACTAATCACCGTCCATTTACACATTCATTTGTTTTGCCGCGCGGCATTTGCCGCTTGATTGTGTCGCGGCACATTTTAGCGGTTCGTCGGCAGCGGAACTGGACGGGGTACGTGATATTTTGAATAGGAAATGCAATAATTATAAGTCAGGGCCATTGTCACATGATAAGCCAACTCTACTCACTGGGACTACAAACACTAAAGGCTAAGGCGGGAACCACACACAAAATTCCTCTTATTAGCATATTTTTGATGACATGGCATGTTGGTTTCTTACCATTGCAACTTGTACTCCCCTTTTTGCTTACCATCAGGCGAAGTGGAGCCACTAGGTTGTGTCGTTATAAAAAAAATGTAATGTTTTATGCTGTATTGTGATTCAGAAAACTGATAACCAAAACCCGTATGACACGAAATTAACGATTTGGCAATCAACGCGCTTACGCTTGTTACGCGTCATAGTTACAATCACTGCATTAATTACCCGTTCAGCTAAATACAACCTACGTTCATTTTTTTGTCATACCGAGGCATATTTGACGATGGATCATCTTGTGACACAATTTAGTCACTTCGCTATATGGCCATCGCATGATGTAAATAAATTCTTCTCTTCTTCTTCTTCTTCTTCTTAGTCGTACACTCTTGTCAGAGTGGTCGTGGTTATGGATTGTCCTCTTCTACATCAATGACGGCTTTTGCGATTTTTATCCATCCCTCTCTGTTTGTGGCACTCCGTGCACACTCCGTAAGGGAACGTTTCGTCGTGGACTTTATGAGATCCGTTCACCTAGTAGGAGATCGGCCGCGAGAACGTTGACCTTCCACTCTCCCCTGCACTACCAAACGCTCCATCGACTTTTCGCTGCGAATGATAATATGTCCAAACATTTTCAAGATTCGCACTTGCACTATCGACGAAAGTCTTTGTTTGACTTTAAGCTCTTTCAAGATAGAGAGATTAGTTCGGAATAAATAGTGAACATAAATTGGCCCAATAAGTTTACCAGTGGATTCACAAAGGAATTTTGTCTGAATCTTTAATGACTATTTTGTGCGCTACGCCGCGTTAGCGCAGGTGTCAGAGCACTACTCCAGATAAGTTAGAGACAGGCCTTGGGTTCGGTACCCACCTGCAATGTAATGGATAGCGTAAAAAAAATGTATACCTTTGAATTAATAATAATGAAATAATTAACTTTATTCTGCAAGTAGGCCACAAGGGCACTTTTACATGTCTGAGTCTACCGGCATTTCACAAGAGGAGACCACTGTTGAGAAGAAACGCCGAAAGAAACTCAACAGTAAGTAATTTTTTCAGAAAGCATAAGTACTTTACTATTACAATGATATGAACTTAACTATACGTAGTTCTACAAGAAAACATATTGTAATACCATGGCTGCTATAAATAAATGAATGAAATTTGTTAGTTGAAACCGAATTAACAAAATCATTAATTCAAAAGTTTATTTATTATTCAGTAACAATATTGGATAAATAAAAGTCCACTGCATTGATGTAACATTTTATAAAATCCACTTACCACGTTCCGGAGCCGGGCGACCGCAGTGTGCGCGTTAGGTGTCAAATTGAATTAATGCAACTATGTCTTTATTTACTTGGTCGCTCCAATTTTCAATTTGCTGTTCAGTTGGCTGTTTGTTCTGGTAATTTCTTTCGCTTGTGTCAATACCGCGTTCATTTGTTTTATGAATGCAGCACTCGTGTTGGCCGAATGAATATTATTTTAATCACGTTTGTGCAATGTATTACCTGACACAGTTTATTAAAATAATATCCTTTGATGGATTTACAGAGTAATTAGGCCATTTTTTTTTGTTGTACACCGCACTTTTTTTAGATTTTGGGCATTTTAGGTAGGTATTTTCTACTCAGAATCATGAGCTCTTTCGATCTTATTCGGATAAAAAAGTGTTCCAATATTTTTACGTTCCATTCCGTTATCGTTTCCATACAACCTACTATAGCGGAAACGGAATGGAAAAACAAAAAAATGCATGAATATTTTCAGTCATTTTTTTTTCCTAATTATATCAAAAGAGCTCGTGATTCTGAGAAGAAGATACCTAAAATATCCATAATCTAAAAAAAGTGGAGTGTGCACAACATAATAAAAACTGGCCCATTTGACGATTGGCCTATATCTATAATATATTGTAAGATTTCGTAAAATAGGCACTTGAAAAGAGCGCGTTGAGATTTTTCCTCTAGATTCGTACTTTGTCTGAAAATGTCAATAGTAATATCGAGAGATTTGTTCCAAGTAACCACTAGAGTTGACTGAAAGAGAGTGCCTAAGGCATTATGGCCGGCAAATTTACATATTTAAATATTGTGTGAAGTTTAAAAAAATAAAATATGTACTTTAAATACGAAAAAAAAATACGAATATAAATAAATGGTCGGCGATAATGATAATCTAGTACTGACCAATTTAATTCATTGAAATTAATAATTACGTTTAGCATGCAAATTATCATTTACGTAATTTTAAATTGTCGGGCTGTTTAAATATCGGATTTGATTAAGCTCTACCTAGACCAGTCAACGTAGGTACTTAATTTGTATTCAATATTTTTATCCGGCAAATTTTTTACTGAAGATAATGAAGATGGTGTAGCTGTAGAATATGAAAAGTGGGTGAGGGGCTGCCAACCTTTTATGAACTGGTACCCTCCTTCTTGAAGAACTCCTTAAGTACTGTAGTTTAGAAATAGTGTAGTGTAAGTACGTATGTTAGGACACAGACCATCATTTAAAAATGAATGCTCAGAAGTAATCTATTCGATAATAGCGACGAGTAAATAAATTTCAAATGAATTGTGATTTGATACAATGATACTAATTTGATAGCAGACGATAAATGGCTGTATGGTGACAATGTTAAATATACTCGGTCCTTTTTTGTCTCAGAGGGTTTTTGTTTATGCGTACCACTACATTGCGAGTGAGGATGAAACCCTCGACCACTACTTATATCCTTACTTATATACGAGTAGTGCTCTGACTCTTGAGCTACAGCGACGTTACGTCACGTGAAATTAAGCATTCTATTTCACCAAAGCACCCATCGCACCGCGTTTTGTTTTTTAAATGCTAGGAAGAGTCCATTTGTATATGAAGCTTAGAAGTCCGTTTATATACCGGGTGATCAATCCAAATGGGTCAGTAGGCAGAAAACGAAAACTATAAGAGATAGGGAAATCTGTTCTTAGGAAGCATCGCTTCGATTTTAGATTTATTAAAAACTGCATTCAATTTTTTTTCGTATATCTCATGCATAACCCGGAGTCGAACCCGGTCGAAATTGAGTAGACCCATACAGACATTTGTTCTCATTAAAAAATAGGATCAATTGACATCTTCATTTTTTTTCTCCTCTTTTTCAATTTTAACCGGGTTCGATTCCCGGTTATGCATGAGATATACGGAAAAAAAATTTAATGCAGTTTTTAATAAATGTAAAATCGAAGCCATGGTTCCTAAGAACAAATTTCCCTATCTCTTCAAGTTTTTGTTTTCTCCCTACTGACCCATTTGGATTGATCATCCTGTATATGGTAACAAAAGACAAACGCATTTTTTTTTTTTCACCATGTATAAACGGACCACCCCCGGGAAGCGGGCATAATTGACCGGCTTGTACTAATTACGCGCATGTCCCGGCAACTCAAACAGCTACAAAGCCTCATTAACTGCCCAATTAATGAAGCCTTCATTGTCTATGGGTTTTCATAAAGTCACATTATTTTTGTGCGGAACTCTGTGATTGTATTGGGAATACTGTTGTCATGAACAGGATTATTATGATTAATTATTATACATGTCGTTGTTATTGATAGTATAAAATTATTTCGAAGGCGATACAAGTTTAAAGTGGGTTATAGGTTACCTTACATATATATGTGTTGATATTCGTAGGCACTTTGGATAAGTAATTGTTTGAGTCGGAGTCTTAAGATGACGTTTTCGTTTCATTATTTGACGGGACTATAAGTAGAGTGTGAAACTCTGAAAGGTAAGGGAGAGAGAATAATCTAGCTTATAGACAATCAGCACGATAACGAAAAGCCTAATCAAAGTAATAATCCATAGAAAACTCGAATTACTCTATCATAGAAAATGTTTTATAAACTTTATATTTAATAGCCAAAAGAACTCCTTAAAAAATCCCATTCGTTAAGTTTTTGTTTCGGTTTGTTTCGCTCACCGTCGCGCGGATATAATTGAAAATGGCGGAGTCAAAATGGCCGCCGCGTATTAAATATAATCTTGCTGTTAGAAGAAAACTCGCAAATGTAATGAGTTTTTTGTTTTTTATAGTTGCAGAACTCATTTCTCTTAAAATAAAAGGCAATAAGAAACAAATGACAAAGAATAATATTATAGAAAATACCTGGGATCATAAAGTAATAAGGAAAATAGAAGGATCAGGCGCATATTTTGACATACAGATTAAAATAATATTATCATTATAATATATTTTTATGTAAATATGTTCTTATTTCAAAAGGAGAAATAAGAACAAACTTTATTAATCACGAGCATATTTTGGCAAAATAAATAATTAATGCATCGCGCCTTAAATTATTCCCGCAATCGTGACTATCTATACAAAACTGGCCTTTAAAATCATTTTCGAGATAACCAGCAAATTAATTAAGGTCTTGCATTAACCGATAATTGCATAACACCATCCGAGCTCTCGGTCTTCCATCCGTACTTTGTTTATAGTTCTAGCCGGCTTCAAACTTGGATCCAGCCGGGATTAGCCCGCCGAGAAGTCATTTAAAAAACGGGATCCGGGATCGACGGGGATAACCAAGTTTAATTACCATTAACCCTTGCCAAATTCCAATTGAGATAACTGTAGTCGATTCTTTAAACTTTGGCAATCGCTGGGAGACAATCTGTGGCAATTATCTTGAGCTTAGCGCCGGGGGCGGGTAGTTCGGATCCACTTTTAATTACTCTTGCTCTAAACTGTACTGATGTGAAGTGCTAACGCAAGCACCCTAGTTTATGAGCGGATTTAGGCGGCGCGAGGATGAGGCGAGTACGATACGAGAGCTGGGAAAAGGGCTCCTGAAAACACGTTTATTGCGCCTAAATAAGTTAAATAAGAAAACGAATATCACCGGACTAATAGATGTAGGTACTTATTCCTACTTATAGCTGTTTGCTTCTACATTTCTGAATATTTTCTAGCTGTGCTTGCATCTGCTGGCAGATGAAAAGCAGACATGTAGTCAAAGCAGTACCTACCGAAGTTAAGATTAGAAAATCGAGTTTTAGTCTATTACGGTGACAATTCGCTCCGAGTGGGAAGAGTGGTTTAAATTCACGTAAAAATTGTTAGGAGTGGCTCGACATGTTTCGAACTCATAATATGGAGCTTTGTCTATAATCAGGGCAGCTATCCATGCAGCTTCGCGACTCACGGCCCATTGCTCTGATGATCGCTCTCCTCGCCGCCCTCAGCGCCCGCGCAGATAACGCGGGGGGAGGAGGGAAGCGCGGAAGGTCGGGAGGGGCCGTTCCTGACAATTTTTACGTGACTTAATTAAACCGTTTGTATAATTATTGAAGATGTCTCACGATAGTATTATATTATGATTATGAGTACATCCCGTTAAGCCGAGGTCCGTGCCTATCCACGATCGCCACATCGTATCGTGCTCGTACCGATCAACGCTAAAACCCGCACATAATGCGAACGGAACTGAAGTCGGTAAACTTACGATGTGATCGCGATTAACTTGTTATTTGCAAGTTAGGCTGCAATTTAGGGGGCCTCGGATTACCAGAGTTTACGCCTTTAGTTATAATAAATTAAACCCATTATTAAAACTATTAGAACTTACGTAATTACTTTCTGTAATGCGACTTTAATTTATAGTTTAATATTTAGATGCCTGGATAAACTAGATTTAAGGTAAAGATATTGTACGAGACTATCCGTTGCGTTATAGGCATATGTATTATGCACGGAATGAAATACTAGATAAAGTTCTCTGTTCTCTTTGAGAAATTCGTCGGAAAATAGAATTTATTGGTTGTTGTAAAATGCGACTCAATTGGTCTTAGGGCATAGCTACGCGACTAACCGAATCGGGTGCACTTTTAATTCCAAAGACGGTGAAGATGGTGGTTACGTCCATGCGGCATCTATGCCTCATGACAAGTGAGCGATTAATGGCAATATTACTGTGGGTATGTGTCGAAAGTAGGCTGCACATTGCTTTGGAACTATTTTAACGGACAATTCTGCCGGCAAGTAACAGTGGGGCTAAAACTAAAGGCAAAAATATCCACCAGCGATTCTTACAAGCTTGGATCGGCCATGTGTCTACATTTAAGCGAAATATCGCCGCTTACTTAAAATCATATCAGCTCCTCGCACATGTTTACTAGAGTGGTATGAAAACAGAGCGTCTGCCGCGCTCCGACTGACGGGCCATCAATAAGCACCGTCTTATCGGCCGGCCGCGACGCAGCGCCTAAAGCTGTCCAACACCGCTACCTCATACAAACGTGTACATGTGTACTAGCGTGGTATAAAAACAGAGCGTCTGCCACTCTGACTGACGTGCCATCAATAAGTGCCGTCTTATCGGCCGGCCGCGACGCAGTGCCTAATGCTGTCCAACACCGCTAGCTCATACAAACTTCTCGTACATGTGTACCTACTAGTGTGGTATAAAACAGAGTGTCTGCCGTACTCTGACTGACGGGCCATCAATAAGCGCCGTCTTATCGACCGGCCTTGAAGCAGCGCCTAATGCTGCCTAACGCTAGCTCATACAAACTTCTCGTACATGTTTACCAGCGTGGTATAAAAACAGAGCGTCTGCCAGCCTCTGACTGATGGGCCATCAATAAGCGCCGTCTTATCGACCGGCTTCGACGCAGCGCCTAATGCTGCCTAACGTTAGCCCATACAAACTTCTCATACATGTGTACTAATGTGGTATAAAAACAGAGCGTCTGCCACGCTCCGACTGACGGGCCATCAATAAGCGCCATCTTATCGGCCGGCCGCGACGCAGCGCCTAAAGCTATCCAACACCGCTACCTCATACAAACGTGTACATGTGTACTAGCGTGGTATAAAAACAGAGCGTCTGCCACACTCTGACTGACGGGCCATCAATAAGCGCCGTCTTATCGGCCGGCCGCGACGCAGCGCCTAAAGCTGTTCAACACCGCTACCTCATACAAACGTGTGCATGTGTACTAGCGTGGTATAAAAACAGAGCGTCTGCCGCGCTCCGACTGACGGGCCATCAGTAAGCGCTGTCTCAGCGCCTCATGCTGCTTAACAATGCCAGCTCATACAAAGTTCTCTCATAACAACATACATCTTTCATATTCAACAAAATTACAAATATGTGCCGAATTTCAACTCGTCAAATTGAGGTTGCATTGCAAAAGTTTAACAAGTGAAAATATATAAAAAAGCTTGTATAGTGTAAATGACGATGATGATGATAAATACAGTACAACTCCTCGTCCTCGTACAGCTATTATCTGATCAGCGTTTGTATGGCCGCCGGTGTCCTATGCTCTCCAGACATTTTTTACTGTGATGAGATGATGAATCAGTGGTGGTGAGGAAGGGGCGATTCGCTCGTCTCCTAAAGGCCTGTAACACTTCAGATAGCAGTTTGTGATGCATTGTCTTAATTTAATAATAAATTACGATCTAGTTTTATTTATGTTTCCTAAAAACATGGCTTTATGCTGCAGATGGAGTAACTTTTTTCACGTTTTGAACAGAAACCAAATATCTTAAGTTAAAACGTATAATTTTGAGCAAAACCCATATTTTTTATGCAACAATGCGCTTGTGCATTAAAAAAGCAGCTGTTAACTTATTTTTTTTACATTAATAAGTTGAAATTTTAAAAGAGACTAAGACATTGTATGCAGTCGTCATGGAAATCTTCTTTTATTTATTTACCGTAGTCAACCAAAAAGTATACTTCTGCACATACTGAAGTATACTTGTACCAAAATTACTCAAAATCGGTCCAGCCGTTTTTGTGTGAAGAGCTCATAAAGAAATGTTTATTAACAGACAGCGCTGTACGGCGGCGCAGCGGGCGAATACAAACGTCAATCTGAATCACGCTAAATGGGTCATTGTCAGTTCAAAAACAAAATTGGTCCCTTCGGTGGTCAAAAGTTAAGAGCTTGTGTGAATCTAGGTTATGTTGCTATTACATCGGATTATAGAAGAGGGAACGTTCTTTATTCTCCCAGGTTCTCTATTCTTTAATCAGAAAATTAGGCATTAGAATCCTTAATTTCGCAATGACAATGACCCAAATTCGCTCGGCTAACGTGAAAAAATAAACTATAAAAACTTGCTACGTCATTGTCATTGAATGCTCTCCGCCGTCTCAATGCTCCGTGTGTCGACGCTCAACGCGAGCTGTAAGTTTAAAACTTTCAGTTCAAGTTTGTAAAATGCCCCGAACCCTATGGGTGCAGTTGGATATTTTTATGACATTTGGATAACTATTTTTCAACTTTTGACCTAAAATAACTACTAAGTGGGTCAAAAATTGTGTCAGGCGTCCCCGGCAGACTCCTACAGAGATGGTGAGACCTTGCCGTCTTCCATAACAACTGGTGGGAGATAAACCAAGACCGGAACACATGGAAAATTTTGAGGGGTTTGCCCAGCAGTGCCTTAATATTTTTTTTCTGTAGAGATAAAAATGAACACGGGGCTAACTGTGACCATTTATATAGAGTGTTCTAGACGTACAGAACCACAGAGCGCGTACAAAACAATACCTTTTAATGGGTACTTAGGTGTAACATCATCCCTTCGGGAGAAAACCAATATGTAAGTAAATGGAAAAACAAGTAATTATCCATAAATTTCTCAGTATGTCCACTTCGTACACATTTCGCCAAGAGCCACGCGTCAAACTATAGTTAAATCAATAATAAAAGTTTTGAGAAAGTTTTCTCTTTTGATACTAATGGTTGTATATGTAAAATATGACGCAATTGGTCGTGGGGCATGGCGATATGAGGTTCGCCTCCATGAAACATGTTTGAAACATGTTGGGCCATTCCTGACACAACCGTAATATTCTTAATTCTTTAGTAGACATAAAAACCTAAAAACGCAATATAAATAGCTTACACCATTACAAATGCAGCTAATAAGCATATAAATCAAAGTCACTAAGTTCACGATGTTTACAAGGAGTGCAAAGCTTAGCTGCTCAAAAGGAAAAAAGTTGAATAATGACTAAACTTCTAACGTTCTTAAGACATTCTTCTTCTCAAGGCTGTGCCTCTGCAAGTACGATTTATGCTCAGCCGTATTCAGGAGCCGGTAAGTTTTGATTTGTTGCAATGAACTCACCTCTTACCTTACACTGGCTGGCTACGTGTTCATGACGCTGAGGCGACAAATACTTTAGCGAGCTATTCTTTATTGGATTTAATCAAAACGAGCTCACTATGGTCCACCAAAGTGTATTAAAAACTAGTAAAAATCGGTAGGGTTGCCACGCACAATGAAAAAAAAAATCACAAAAAACTGAGTTGTTTCTTTTATTGGATCTGCGAGCTAAAGATCTCATGAGTTTCAAAATGGCTGAAATTACGTTTTTAACCCCCATTTTAGCGCCATCTTGAAATTTTTGAAAAACTGAATCGAGAAAAAAGTTCTGTATACTTATCGAACCTACTCACAATATTTCCTCAAAATCGGTCGAGAATGCGTCCTTTAGGCGAGAATAGCCGGAAATCCCGAAATACAAAAGATATTTTGGTGAAGCTGAGACAGTGTCGCTTTGCTCGTTTCGCTCGCTCAGTCAATAACCAGTTCACAAACGGGTCACTTCCGCAACAATACTAAACATTTAACTTGTGTAAACTAGCTTTATTTAGCTCGGTACATTAGCATTTCATTGTCTATCCCCCTCTGCATTAGCTTCAACTCTGTTGCCGACATTGTAAAGTTTAATAATATCTAAGAGCAAGGAAACAGCATTATAAGTTTGGATTAACTCTCGCGTTCATAAATCAAATGCATAAAATGCATTTACACCTTTGTGTCTGCTTTGTTATCTGTTGATGCTATTGTAATGCTTTTGATATACCGTGTATATCAAAGAAAACTGGTCAAGTTAGAGGCGTATTCGCGCACAATGGGTTCCATACCATTCGTAAGAAAAAATATAATCACAGCAAAAACGAGATTGAGACTAAGGTCTGTTGATATCTAGATCTAATGTAGTTCCGTTGAACTGTAAAAACCGGCCAAGAGCATGTCGGGTGACGGTCAGTGTAGGGTTCCGTAGTTGCCCATCCTTCACAATAGACGGGCTTCCAACAGCGGTTTTAAGCCCGAGGTTTATTACGAAAGTGATGTTTGAACACCCCTATTATTTTTAAAAGACCTATTTAACGACAACCCATCACAAGTTTTGGAATGAAAAAAAAATCCCCCCACTTTAGGTGTACGGGAGGTACCCGAAAAAAAGTTTTATTTTTAGTTTTTATTTTACCGTTTTGTCGGCGTAATACAATACACATACTCATACCGAATTTCAGCTTTCTAGTACTAATGATCACTGAGCTAAGCCGTGGTCGGACACAGACAGACAGACAGACATGGCGAAAATATTAGGGTTTCTAGTTGACTACGGAACCCTAAAAAACCGACCAAGTGCGAGTCGGACTCGCGCACCTAGGGTTTCGTACAAACACCTATCCCATCTTAACTGGCCGGGTTAAGTTAAGTTTGCACCTGGTATGTATTGTGCTGGATACAAATGAGGTGCAAAGTTAACGCAACCGATCACGTTTGTTGTATGTGAGCCTCCTTGAATATTTATTTAATTCTGTTTTTGAGCATTTCTTGTTAAAGCGGCAACAAATATACCTACATCATCTGCTGCATCTGAAAATTTCAACTGTCTAACTTGGTCCATGAGATACCGCCTTCTGAGTGCTGACAGACGCACAGACGGACATAACGGATAATTTTTGTTTCAAAAACTACTAGAAATTGACAAAATTCACACAGAAAACTGGCTTTTTCAACTTATTTTCGACTGCACGCAATGAAAGCATGAAATAGCTATTATCTAGAACTCGAACAAAAATATTATTTACTTACTTCAAAAAGTTTGTTAAAATTATGAATATAATTTTTGTATGAGAAAAAATAATTTTAAAAGGAATAACGCTTCTTATAGTCAGCTTAAAACTCGCAGTAAAGGTTAGTAAAGAGACGTAGTGTTAAGAGCGGCTATTCCGCCACTAAAATGGCGGCAGTAAAGACGGCTCATATTTCAGGCTCAGCGTAAGTGTCGAAACATTACGCCCCCGGACGGACACTGCTAAACTACTTATTTTTAAACTACACAATAATTCGGCACACGCTCTGCACGGCGCAGTCAAACATTACATTACACGTCAACACTATTATGAAATTTTGATATTAAGAGCGTTTTTTTTTTTCAAAAAAGTGTACACTAGTTTTTTTTTCAGAAAATTTGGTTTTTAGCCCCATCTTACTCAGAATCGTTTTTACTTTCGACCCTAATTCATGAAAAAAGTGTCCCAAGTTTTTTATGAAAACATTTGTTCACATTCGTGCAAAAACGTGGCTATGAGCAATGGTAATTTTGGGACACTATTATTTATTTTATGAAGTTTAAATGTAAATAAATCATGTACCTAAATTTTTCTTTAAACCAACAGCTCGAAAACTATTTTTAAGTGGAGAGATGCTTTCGGTAAAAATATAAACAGCGCAATGTAACGAGCTTAAATCTTCTTCTTTCGCCTGCGATATTTTTTTTCTGCGAATGATTTTTTAAACCGGGAGAGTTATATTAATTATATCGCTATACTAATTGGTACATCAATCTTAATGTTCCAAAACAGCGTTAACTAATTGTGGTTTACGGATAGTTGGAAATTCAAAGATCTTCAAATACTTTTTTACTCTATGACGGTAAAGAAAATAGATGTTACGTAGACGATGGGCGACCCACAATCTTTTGCTCGTTTGATGACTTAAAAAAAAAACACTAAGTAGTTTAATCACTATTGCCCCCTGGGCCACGGAACAGAATAACAAGAAGAAAAAACTTGATCCAACCAACCTTTTAACTCAAATGGGAGAATTGCTGTCTTAAGCACCATACGAGTCCGTCGAAGACCTAAAAAACGGCCATCAGCTCGCCCAAACAACCGGTGGGTGATAAACTTAGAAGCGTTCCCGTGTCGAGCCGCTTACCGCTCGAGGCTGTATAATAGGCTCATAACTGTTAAGGTGATCATTGCGTCTCTTATATACAACTGGCCGGGTAATGCTCGGAGAGGAATGAAATAAGATATAATGGTACCACACCACAACGTCGAACTATCACAACTTGGCCCTCAGTATATTCACGGAGAACGCACTGTATTTTATATTGTGTTGCCTGATTTTATATGCTTAATAACATAGCGATGCGACAACTTAATTGCGAGAGCAATACTCCGGATGAGTATGGTTTGAATCCTAGTTGCATTACAGTGGATCGTACACAAAAAACGCAATAGGTACTTATTCAATTTTTTTTTTGTACCCTGTAGTTTTACTGAAGAAATTCCTAAGATTTGAAATATTTTACATTTTAAACCCCCATATTCGGCCATTTTGAAAAAAAAACGAAAAACTGAATCAACAACGAAGATTATACACCTATCGAACCTATTACCAAATTTCATGAGAATGTAAACAACCGGAAAAAATTCGCACATCCAAAAATTCCGACAATTTCCGGGCAAGAATTTCAGGACAAGCTGAAACGGAGACCCGTTGTCCGCTTCGCTCGTTCGGTCAGTAAGAATAAGTTTTCTCTCCTGTAGTTTTACTTAGCCGAAGATAATAAAGCTTCATTTTTGTTAAAGCAGTAATTACGTTAACGTCTGCTAGCTAGTTTACATTCAAGCGAAAAATTTAAAAATTATTTAGTTTGGGTGTAACATCGTTACTATCGATTCTTAACATAATTTGAGACAATGGTGCCGACCATGAAGTCTGAATATTTACGGTAGATGGCGCTACGATGCCACCCTAAGCTCTAAGGCATGCAAGAAGCACCTGGTTTAAAAATTAAATGGCTGTCGCATTGGTTCAGTGTTCCAATGTAGGACGCTCGTGAAGGCCCGGAACGCCGTTGCGAACGCGGTTTCAACCCCGCCTAAACCATTTCATTTAGAAATTTTTCGCTTCAATGTAAACATTATAAAGATTACCTCATCATGAAACTCCTTTGTCATTAATAAAGATAAAAAAAGATTACCTCATCTGAAACTATCTCCGCCGACTATTCCAAAAACAAAATAATTCAAGCTACTCAAACTCCAGACCCTTGCGAAACTACCCAAGACAATCCCCGGCGCTCCACGAATCTCGTACTTCGAAGAAACTGGGGCCCTATTCGTCGAGGCATTGCAATATCACTTATGTAACAAAATCTTCTTAAGGTTCAAAGCAATATTTTACTCATAGTCACCGTAAACCATAGAGTTTATTGTACAAGTTAATTAATCCTCTAGGTAGGACTTGGCTTGGGCCTTTGAAATGATAATCTCGGCCATGTAAGGGACAGATCCAGATGTATTGCTCGCGCCTGTCATTTGTTCTTTAGCGATATATAACTCACCGTCTTGACTTTGATCGATCAAAATAGAGTTAGTATAAATCAATGAGAAATAATATACTTATGGTACCTAATGATTAGGTACTTCGATCGACAACTTGTGATACAACTTGTCAGTCACTTAACCCGATTTGAATAGCAAATAATGTCACCGCCGCGATAGAGCCGGACCGGGGATATCGCAAAGCCTCATCGAATTGGGCTCCTGACACTCGAAGAAAAAACTATCATCTCGTGCTCATTGCTGGAAGTTGGCGAGTCCTCCAGCTCTCGAGGGCAGCGGCCAATCGCGCCTCGCTGCCGATTCCGGGTTGTTGAGGTACTGAGCACTAAGAGCTAGGAGAACTTTTTGCCGCTGTTTTATCGACAGGGGTACACCACAGTATGACGAAGTTTCATTAGTCTGAAAGCAATTCCCAAATTATATAACTCCGAAATCTTTTTTGTTTTGGGATATCATAAATAAATATAAATATTGAAGGACAATCATACACAAATCGATCTAATCCCAAACTAAGCAAACCTGGTACTATGGATACTAGACGACGATATAAATACATCAAATACATACATCAGATACCATCCATGACCCAGGAACAAATATTCGAGTTCATCACACAAATATTTCCCATGACCAGGATTCGAACCCAGGACCGCCGGCTCAGTAGATGTCGTCGTCAAAAATAACCACCAAGAACAACCTCAATCATCCAATGTAATTAATTGTTTTGTATAACATATTGTTATCTACAGAAATAACCTGATTTGCTATGAGCGTTTGGATTTATGAAAATTAGGAATAATGGTGCATTCGGACCAAATAAACTTTGCAATTTCTGGGTGATTCAGTAATCAAAGTTTACATTTTTGAGTCTGTTGAAACTGGGTCATTGTCAGATTTAGGTGCGTGTCTTTCCGGTGGACATTTGCGAAATTAAGGATTCCAGGGCCTAATTTTTTGATTAAATGCTTGTGAGAATAAAGAACGTTCCCTCTTCTATAATCTGATGTAAAAGCAACATAACCTAGATTCATACAAGCTCTTAACTTTTGACCACCGAAGGGACGAATTTTGTTTTTTGAACTGACAATGACCCATCTGTTCAATATAAAGCCAGCTCATTCCTTCGCCCGGTCGAAGGATCAAGGGCTGAATCCGTACTTTGACACAGACATCTATGCGACATGCGTTATTCTACCTGAACTGTAACGACTAACGACATTTTCTTTCTAGTTTCAATCAATTCAAATAGTACTGGATGAAGTACCTACATAAACAAATTTATTTTATTCAAATGACATGTCATAACGCTAAAGTAAAAATTACAGGAGCAAGCAATCTGTATTAGGATCTAAATACTTACATATTTATATTTTATGCAAATTCGGTATTATGTTTTACTAACAGCTCTTAGTCTATTATACCTCTAGATAACAAAATTACCTTGAGCTTGCGCTTGTCCAATCGCGTTTGCTTATTGAGCTCTTGTTCCTATGGATTCATTTTTCACTTTTAAACTCGGTTTTCTAATTCAAGACAAAAAAAACTACGACAGATAAGTCACTGTCAAAATTTAAATTACATTTGACCATGTAAAGTAAATTATTGCACCAAATGCTTTGAATACCTCAAGTTTTACAAGTACAATACCCAGATTTTGTACCAAAAATCTCCGATGTTTAAGTTTTTATTATGTCCTCTCGTATTTATGTAGGTAATAATAAATATATCTTATTATTTTGTTAAAACATACAGTTAAAGTTATCAATTAATAAATTATCTTAGTGTCTAATAAAGAATAAGGAATTTACTAATATTTTATTGTAGTGGTAACATTGTGGTAGTTTTTTTGGTCTTGAATTAGAAATCGTAGTAGGTATACTTAGTCTTTATCAAAGTTTATTAGGGTTAGGTACTACATATTTAAAGTTTATTGTTTATTTAATTTTCTTATGGTAAATGCATCAAGATCGTGTAGCGATTTCCGTCGAGTTCTACCATAAGACGGACACTATTGCGGAAAAAGATTTGTAAATATACTTATACTGTATATAATGTATGTATGTATGTGTCCAGCTTTGTGGTAGACCTCGTCGGAAATCGCGACAAGAACTTGATGCCTTCTACATGGATTGGTAGGATCTCGGTCTGCTATGACTTTCCTCATACAATTAAGTCTTTGTCATTTATCATTTATCATTTATTTATTTATATCAATATAAACTTACAGTGTTTGCACCAAATCGTTTACATGAGACCATTATATTACCTATATCTAAGACACCAAAAAAAGAAAAAAACAATAAGTATACATTAAAAAAGAAAATAATAATAATGTCATTAAAATAATAATCTCATTCAAATAATTATAAAAAACAGCAAAGGCTATTAATAAATTATAAATTAGGAAAGAATAACAAATAATCACATTAAGAAATAATATCGATAATATCAATGTCCGGAAATAAACAATGTCATGTCATTAATAAATGGAAAACACTATGCTATTAAATTCCAGCAAAACAATTAATAAAAAGCGAATTAACCTATTAAAATAATATTTAAACTATTGAGGCATTTTCTGCAAAATTCACCAACATTGTCCGCGAAAACATCAACGTCATGACCCTCGACAGCCATCACATTGAACAGGGCCAGTGCTCGGGGCGTAGGCGCATTGTCGGCTTGGCGGGTACGCGCACGCAGCCACGCAAACAGGCGGCGGCGGCGCCGCGGCGGCAGCGCGCTCACGGCGTCCGACACCGTCCGCATTACTGGTACATGCATGATTGATTCTTAGTTACTCCTGTGTCGCAGAGATAATCCCTTTAGCGGGTTATACTCCCACAGAAAAAACACTAACCATCTAACCATCAGGGCTAACCATCAGCCCTGATACAGTTCAAGTCATGTCTTGTAAAAATAAAATAAAAACATATTATTTGCATACATTCTTTTTTGCACTTGCCACCTACATTATAATAAAATTGTAGTTCGGTAATGGCGGTCATTTCTAGTCATATAATAATATTAAGTATAAGTTATATTACATGAGCAATCATACCTAATATCTTATAACATTTGGTTACATTTTATGCGCATAGACCATTATGACAAAAGTGATTTTGCACAACAACATTATGGGTTTTTAAATGCATCCCAATATGGAACCAATATTACTAGCTGCCCCCCGCGGTGTTACCCGCTTATCCCACGGGAACTCAAAATTTTTTCGTCAGCTATCTTCATATCAAACTTTATCAAAATTGATCCAGCCATTTAAGCGTAAAGAAGTAACAAAGATACAAACACATACACACAAACTCGCATTTAAGTAAAAATACTGTAAATGGTGTTGTGGAATGATATTTTATTGCATTCATAAATTGCAATAGTTAGCCAAAAAGCAACTGAATACAGAAAAGAAATTGTTATGCCCACCGCTTATTGCTCGTTCGGTAAACGTGGGCTCAATATCCCGTAGATCCAGTACTGAGCCATTTGAGCGGCGCGCGGCGGGCGTGCGCGACATAATACGCCTGTTGTAGGGCCCTTACGACACGGAGCTGCGAAACGCTGTAGATGAATGGAAATGTTTACTTTTGCTCAGTAAACGTGCGCTAAATATCCCGTAGATCCAGTACTGAGCCATTTGAGCGGCGCGCGGCGGGCGTGCGCGACATAATACACCTGTTGTAGGGCCCTTGCGACGCAGAGCTGCGAAACACTGTAGATGGATGGAAATGTTTATTTTTGTTCAGCAAACGTGCGCTAAACATCCTGTCGATCCAGTACTGAGCCTTTTGAGCGTCGCGCGGCGGACGTGCGCGACATAATACGCCTGTTGTAGGGCCCTTGCGACGCAGAGCTGTGAAACACTGTAGATGGATGGAAATTTTTATTTTTGCTCAGTAAACGTGGGCTAAATATCCCGTCGATCCAGTACTGAGCCATTTGAGCGGCGCGCGGCGGGCGTGCGCGACATAATACGCCTGTTGTAGGGCCCTTGCTACACGGAGCTGCGAAACGCTGTGAATGGACGGCAATTCTTATATTTCCTTTTTCCACGTTTCTAAACTTGGTCTTCTTTCGACAGTGTCACCAAAATTATATCTCATCGGTATCTTAGTCTTAGGCCATAAATAGCAGTATTTATACTTGCTGAACAAGAGATTATTATATTGTTTGTTACGCCAGTAGGTTAAATTAAAACTTCAGAAGTCAATTCCAGTGCCTTAGGAACGGTTTCAGCAGTCTGAAAAGTTATTTCAGGCCGTTTTAGGAGTGGCTCTATCACATAATAGATCAAAATGTCAACCAAGTTGCCGTCGTTTTCTGGCGCTTGAAACATGTTTTCAGTCCGTTTTAAGCCACCCTCTATCAGGTGACGCTATAACCTGAAAACCCGATTCCAGGCGTTTTCAGGACCCCTTAGGTATGGGCATCTCATGTCCATATCAAGAACATTCGAGAAAGGAGTGACAGAGATTTAAAAAGAACAGATTAAATATAATTTATTATTATTAAGAAATAACATATATGGGTTTTAGTCCTGTTTGGAACAAATAAAATTAATTTCGCTTTTTATATAAACATCGTGAGCATACCTTTTTGTAATTATTAGAATAGAACCTACTGTAGTAATTTATTAAAGCGCAAAAGGATCATATCTGATTACTCGCGGCTTTCGGCGTAATCGCCCCTTAGCTGGACTCTGCATGCAGGTGTTTACGCGAGCGACTACAATAGCCGCTTTGAGGAGTTACCTTTGAGGTTAGCGTCATACAATATAAAAGGTATGTGGATCCGATCATTCGCAACTCGCGGCTTCAGTCGATCGCCCCTTAGTCGGACTCTTCGCATGCAGGTTGGGTTACCTTTGAGCGTATTGTCCGGCGCTTGTTGTGGATCCACGATCGGCTAATGGCCGGGGAAGGAATAAAAGCAGTTTTATCGAAAATTCGTATTTTTGAAAATAACATTAATAGGCCCAAATCCCTATTTAGCTCTATCATGGCATTAGAATAGAGAAATTTTTATTTTACTTCTGAACGACAAAAAATAGCTACACACCTAATATCTATTTATATTATCACATTATAAAGTACCTATCATATTTTTTGTTATCCGAGCTACGTTGACAAACATTTGAAAGGAGGTATAGCGTATGGTAAAATAAGACTATTGCTCGAGTCTCTAATTTCATCTTAAATACGCTTTCTAGAGATGTGGCATTCTCGAGAATATTTCCTGCTTTGTATGGGAAATGTTCTCGAGAACGTTCTTTCCCATAGAAATCGGGAAATGTCATCTCTAAATACGCTTATTTTAATAGCACATTAATTTTAATGAGAATTATTGAACGGTCCGAAGAGAGAACATGGCTAAAGTAGACAAGGGATCACTCCATAATGCTTGCGTTAAAATAGCGGTTAGGATGAGACGTAAGTTCTTATCCAATACAAATCAGTTTTAGGGGTTTTGTTTTCTTTAAAATTGGTGTTAGAGCTAACAGTGGTAATTTCAATTATCTAATAAAAGATTTTAGGATTTTCTGTCTCTTTTTCATTTATTATCATCATATCAGCCGATAGACTTCTGGATAAAGGCCTCCTCCAAAGTTCTCCACAATGATCCGTCTTGCGCCGCCCTCATCAAATTGAAATCTTATAATTTTATAATGAATATACTCAATATTCAAAAACTTTTACGCCTTCAACATTATTCAAAGATCATCGCCAAGTAACTGAAGTGTATACGTCTCAAGTTGTACCCTTTCTGACCCAAATTTAAATAAAAAGCCAAAATAAACTTAACAACGCCAAGGCAACGAAGACCTTTCTATAATAAATCTCCCGGCCCAAGGGTTGCGATATTATTCCACTCTTTGTGGAGCAATTTACACTGATTTTGTTCAATGGCAAACTCGAGGACTGGTTTCACCCCTTTTGATACAACTTTGGATATTTTGACGTGAAAGATTCTTTAAAAAAAACTTACCTAAATACCTACGTTTTTACCGAACCTTTTCTACAATACAATGCATACATTTTGACAAAGAGATATGCTACTTATTCCAATTGTAGGTATTTTGTCATTTTGAAAGCATGACAATTTGATATTCAGTGGTAGGTATTTTGTCATGATGAAACTGTGACAATTTGATATTCGGCCACATTATTCCAATTGTAGATCAATTTTGTCATTATGAGACTTTGATAACACTTTGATATTCAGTCACATCATAAATCCGGTACTTATTTATCGCAAAAATTTATATTTCACATTTTTTGTCGATTAAGTTGTCTCAAGTTGCTGTATAAGAACAAAGATCAACATGCAAAGAAAAATATATAGTGCTCTCTAAATTGCGCTCATACGTGTTCCACACCGGGACTTGAACCCGTATCTTTGGATTTCCGGTCCAACGTCTTTATATCTATATAGCAATAAAAAAAAGTGGTATTAAAATTAATTAACTTAATAATTTTGTTGTGTTATGTTTCGAAATAAAATATTTGTCTCAAGTTGTAAATATTACGTCCTTTTTAATACATTTTGACAAGCGAGCACAATTTTATTCCAGACCTACATTTATTTAGTGTCTTCGGTTCGGAGTCCGGTCCGAACTTCGGACCGGTGTATTGCGTGTGTGCACCGTGCATTTATATGGAATTCTAGGGAATGTTTCTGCCGTAGGCAAAGCATTGAAATAAAATTAAAAAATTAAAAGAAATAAAAATATCACACTACAGAATTATGCTATATATACATCGCAGTAAGTGGCAATAGGCTCAGGCTCAGCGTATTCTGTGAGCTGGGTGCCGATTGGGTGCACAGCGCTGATTTTCAGCTTGCACCTTATACATAGTTACAGAGGCGAAATTTTTTATTTTATTTTGTAGAGTTTTCACGTGTTTTCTCTTCTAAGCAAATGAACTGCCAAACCATACAAACTGACTCACTTTGTATGGTTTGACTCTACAAAAGTTGCCAAACTTTAAACTGCCACATTTATGATATTTTTTTGCCGCCATGTCGTAGCTAGCAACGGGGGATACATTTCACTTACTTGTTTACTGTGAGAATAATATTTCCATAAACTAAACGCAAAGGTGCAGAAAAGATGCTGTAACTCTAAGTAGTGCGTCCAATTGTCCGCGACTCGCTAGCGGACTACAAATCAAAAGTTCTGCTACGTGCTCGGAGCACACCTGTACGAGTAGATGCTCCGTGGCCTCGTGCCATAATACTGAGGAGATATTTAGCAAATATAACCTAAGACCACATAACAGATAAGTTCAGAAATCAATCTACATACAAGCGCGCTCGAGCAAACGCACACATAGACATTGCTCACGGAAATGATATCTCAGACCAGTTCAGACCAGTGCGAGCGCGAGTGCCATCCGCTTGACGTGTCCGTGAGCAATGTCTATGTGTGCGTATGCTCGAGCGCGCTTGTATGTAGATTGATTTCTGTACCTATCTGTTTTGTGCTAAGACGGTGCTTCGGAGACTGAAGAATCGTCTGTAATAGACTGAAGGGCCTATGATGATGATTTAATAACGACGTTTGCGTTCTTTAACGGTGCGTCCACAACTTCACGCGACCAGGGGGGCGCAAGTGGCGGACATAGGAGCGAGCGAAACGCTGCGCTCGGAACTTCTGCTCGCATCTATGGCTGCCACTCACCAGCCGTAAGGATGTTACTCTCTACACATTTTGGCTAAAATAGAGTTTGTGAAGTTAGGCCCTGTAGAGATAGGCGTACAGACTCAGAAGCTTGGCTTTACGTGAGATCTGATAACTTTTTGACAGTGCGAGACATATGGTCTCGTCTTGGAATTAGATTACATGAAAAAGTTTTTGGTGAGATTAAATTAAGTTATAACGTTATTGTACTTACTCTGATTGAGTTTGAATAGTAATATGTAAATGTTAGAAAATAATTGGGCGCTATCCAGATTCCTTTCACAGTAAATATGCAATTGGGTCAATCAACTATTTTCTGCCACTCGTTGCCATGGTGATGCCCCTGGGTCACTTTTTAAAACTACGAATTTCCGTGGTTATATTTAGCAAAAGCTTTGTAATTTAAGCAGTTATAAGCCCATTCTTATGTAGACTATCTCCTGACAATATCAGTAATATCAATTATCAACATTTTTCTTGGAAATTTAATCACTATTATCCTGTTATCACTATTATCTCACTAATTTAATCACTATTATCTCTGTTATTCTAGAATAACAGCAAGAAAAAGTTGATCCACCCAATTAATCACGCGTAGTAACGTTTCTCAAATGAACATCCTTAGAACGATTCGTTTACAAATCACATTTACTAACTAGGCACTTGTTTCTCAGTCCTTATTGCCCACTTTCCTTGTTGGGAAATAAATTCAACAGCACGACGCAAAGGGGCGGGACAAATGGCCCGCGCGCCGCGACTGATGGGTTCGATTCCCGGCCGCTGACAGCCTCGCCAGACGGACCCCAGGCCGTTTCAGCCCAAAAAGATGTAACTGCAGCAATGTGTTAGCGATATACGACGTTTTGGGTCCGAAGAGGGAGTTATGTATTGACATCCTTCACAAGTGGAGGGGAAAATATAAACAATTTAGGAAATGTTGTTAAAACAGTGATACGGACTGGCTGAGTGTGGTGTTGAATGTACATTTTTTTTTACTACTCGCATTTGCAGAAAATGTAAAGACTTTTGGTTTAAAGAATTTGATTTCATTACGTACCTACTAGCAATAATCAACAATTAATACCTACGTATCAACGAAAATCCATAATTAACATTTTTGAAAAACAAAGGTTATAAAAACGTTCGGACACGGGGCCGGCAGCTGTTGCCGGTCGAGGGCAATTGTGTACCTATTCGTATGAAGAACTAAAATATTTGGTTTTAGACGTTTCTTATGTATTTATTATTACTATATTAATCAATAGATATATCGATATTATTGGTAGCGTCGTTCGTACCGATATGACATGTTGGAATATAACGCTGGCCATTTAGTTGCGAGTTTTTTTTTGTTTTTTTAACTGCTCTTGGCGTTTTGCTTGGTGTGTCAATGGATGTTTTTTTTATTGTTGTTTAGTAATTTAAAATGTATTTACTGCGCTCTGCTGATTTTAATCAATAATATGACACAAGAGCATCGAAGACCGTTTCCAGAGCCGAGCCAAGTGAATGGACAGAGCTCCTCAGTATAAAACCAAGTCGCTACGGATCGTCCGAGCGGCTTCAGCAAATCGCGCGGAATGGCCATTAATCGCTCCATTAGCGGCGAGACAATGGCGACGGCCAGCGCCGCGAATTAATCGCTCGTCTCTATTTAATTTGGAAATTATTCGTTAAGAAGTTTTGACACCGATAAAATTTCAGCGTTAAGATACATTTTGACGTTGGCGCAGTGGTTAAGCAACTGCTTACTGAGCCGACGGTCCTGGGTTCGAATCCCGGCAAAGGCAAATATTTGTGTGATGAACTGGAATATTTGTGCCTGGGTCATGGATGTAATTTGTATATAAGTATGTATTCATTTATATAAGTATGTCTATCGTCGTCTAGTGTCCATAACACAAGCCTACTAGAGCTTACTGTGGGACTAGATTGATTTTTGTGAGGTTGTCCGATATTATAAAAATAGTAATTATTAACATTAAATATTAAAATATGGCAATATTCGTGTCTTGTTTCGTTCGTATAGTTTTTGCTTTAGCTTTTCCAATAGTTATCAAGTGAATATCTAAATTGACTAAATTTTTGCATTTGCAAAGTTTGATTGAGACCTTTGCATAGTAGTGGGATACTAAATACTAATCTAAGTAGCACGCAGGCTGAAGAAGCGCTATACAGCCCTTACACAGCTGTAATAAGCTGTAAAAGCTACGTGGGAAGGTACGTACCCTAGACTTTTTACCCGACTAAAAAGGTGCACTTCGCCGATATAAACCTAAATCACTATAGAAGCAGTCGAGTGGCGTCAGGAAATCTCCATTAGCGGCTAGACAATGGCGACTCATTATAATTTAATTTGTTTATTTTTTTGCAGATGTTTTAGATATCAACGGAGATAAAAATATTGGTCCGTTGTTGTCTTGAACAGTGCCGACTGGAAGAAAGAGAGCCCTGCAGGGGGACAGCATAGGTTAAAATAAAAAATAATAATTTAGGTATCGGGTAGCCCTATCAAGCAATCTTTACATTTTCGCCATCTCCGTCTAACTGTCCGCAAATTATCTTAGACACCGACAGCACTAAAAAGTTGTTCTTTTGTATCAATATATTAATCAGGCCTACCTACAAAGAGGCAAATAAATATCATCATCTCCCTAAGACGAAACCTTTCTTTGATAATATATTTGTAGTAGTAGCTACAGAGGCCGACAAAAATGTGACATTCGAACAAACGATTCCGTTCCAAATGTGCAGAAGTAATTGGACCTTTATTATAGATTTATTAAGTATATTTTGTGTGCCCACCAAGTACCATTATCAAGCTAAAAAGTAAATATCAACGTAATATGCTAAAATATTTTCTCATATTGTAGACTTTAAACCAAAGACATTTATTACGCACATAAAAAGCAACGAGGGCAACAAAATTTCAAAACGCAACAAAGAGCACGATAAACTTTACTGCAAGCAAAGCATATCAAAATCCTTTCAGCAAACTAAAAAACCTCCCCAAAAAGGTATGTTCTACGCAAATGACAATTAAAAATTTCAACTTTAGCGGGGTTGGAACTCTGTCCGCGAAAATATTACGTGTAGGGTGTAAAAAATATAAAAATCGCTCGGACGGTCCGCGTGGTTATAAATGGCCAGTAATTAGGGCGCTCCCGGCGGCCGGGACACACTGGGACAACACAATGGGAATCTACAGACATATTTGGACCTTTTAAAAACACTAGAAAGCGCCTGCATCCTTGTTCGTCTGGGGGGAATAATTATAACCCTTTTTGCTTATGCAATCTGTGGTCAAAAGCATAAATTTACTATTTTCAGATTACCTAGCTCTAAATAGTTAAAATACGTAGACTATTATCAGCGACAACAAAGACACCATTGTTGTCGCTGATAATACCACCTCACTACACCTTGTGCCAAGAACGTGATTCGCGTAGTGCGACCGGGTACAGTTTTTAGTTGGCGAGTCCTTGTGAGCCTTCTGACTGACAGTCGCTGACGGGTCAATATTGGCTCACATACAATTCTTATTCATAATTGTCATATCATAACATTTTCGTAGCCATAATTTCTACTATTCTCTGAAACAAGTAACTTTTCAGGATTGTTATAATACCAACCTAACCTAACCCAAGCTAATGGGTTTCATTTTCAGAACTCTTGTAAAGTTTATAATTTCAGAGTTGTGGCTAACGGTTTTATGACAAACAACACCTTATGACAATCAATTGTTATGTGAAAAAATGCGCACTGGTCGCTGACGCTGCATCTGTTCCCATGCACACCGCAACTTACACACTGTTCCGCCACCCCTCTCCATCTGCTCCGGAAAACGTAAAGCCTTAGGGCTTTGACTCCCCGGCGCGTTCATGCTACTGCTGCTACTGCAACAACACCAGCCGCCTTTCTTCCACAGCAAATAGCCGCATATACACCGACTGGGCAGAATTTGCGACTTCATTATTCCGTAGAGTTATAGTTCAAATTAGAATATTTAAGCGTGCCTCGGCCAGTGGAGATGCGCGAATGAAGATTGGATTGTAATGGAAACGGCTTCACATTGATCGTGAAAAGTTAGCCAGTTCGTCGCATCATTGCGGTACTGTAATGACTGGTTACAGCATCTACTACAGCCCAAGGCACCGCAAAGAAAAAAAAATCCTTCGTCATTTTCGCACCCATAAATGTGTCGGAAAGTGACGGATAATTTATCATTTATTGCACGATACATGCAGCCATCATAGCTCTCTGGTCACCTTGATCTTCTTGATAATAAGCGCTTGCCCTCAGTGTACCTCTTCCCTACACTTTACACTTTTTCCTAGCCGGCCGTTATATGGCTATAACGGCGCTAGGCGGACTTTTTGCGAATATTATCCTTTTAGCACCGTGTATTATAAACGCTCGAAAAAAGAAGGGAGCTCTTTAAATTACAATCTTTTTGCAGCGAGTGCGGCTCGAAGGACCAGCTTTTTGGAAAACTGTTCAAGTTCGAAAAGAAGGTGAGCTGCTGGCTTATTCATGTTCCTTAATTGTTAACATCTTTAGGTGGTTAAAAAACCAGCTAAGTGCTAGTAGGACTCGCGCACCGAGGGTTCCGTACAAACACTTCCCATCCTAACTGGCTGGGTTCAGTTAAGTTTGCACCTGGTATGTATGGCACCACCTGAGATACAGTCTGGTGACAGACAGACAGACAGATAGACAGACAGGCGGACGGACGGACAGGCAGACGGACGGACGGACGGACAGACAGACAGACAGACGGACGAACGGACGGACGGACAATAAAGTGTTAACATACACAAATATATATTTTAACTAGGCATATCTAAAACACTTTTGAACCTCTTTAGATCTTCACATATTATTATTTTATTGGTTGTTTTACTGCTTGCAGTGTTTTGTAAGACTGTTTAATTCTGTTATTTTTTCAGAGATACCTACAATAATTGTCAGTACACATTATACCAGGCAAAAAGATCCTTAAGCTTATTTATTGGATCCAGTAATTAAAAATAGATTAGTGCTACAATGAATATTCAAACCACCTTAGAGGCCTCTGCCGTAGCATTATAGTTATTTAACGTTTTCTCATGGTGCTTGAGTTTCTATAATATAATTTTCTATTTAAGTAAGACAACCATTTGACCTCGATTGCACCTGACCATGCTTGCCTAGAAGATGCCTACTCACTCTGGACTTGAAGAGATCCAAAATATATTTTTCAAGGAAAAGGTGCACAAGAACTCTTTTGCTGTCCGTAAAGTAGACGCAAATGGTAGTTTGTAAACTTCAATCTATATAAACTGCATACTGCTACAACAAGTATTACGTATAAGTATGTAGGTAATATATAACACCATTAAAAGCGTCGAGTTTAACGCTAATAGAAACAAACCCTCCTAACTACTTGAGCTCGAAGCAAGTTATTCGCAATAATTTAACTGCAGTTCTCCGAACTAATTCTAATACAATACAATTAGCTGAAATTCTCCGCAGCGCTAGAGACATAACTCAAAATCCGCGCACCGTCGCATACCAATGCGTCCCAACGAAGCAAGGAAATTTCTTGTTCGCACAGATAAATATAAATGCAGGGTTCAGAGTTCTTGTACTCGTATTATGAATATTGCAAGCGTTTGCCCAAACGCCGCCAAGAGGGCACAGAGCGAAAATTCGGCTGAATGAAAATTTAATCTGGAATGATCGCGCGAACAGCGACGCCGGGAGTATTCATACGGGTACTGCAGCGATGTGGTAATAAGTAAAAACTAACAAAGAACGGGAGAAATATGAGTGGAGTACGCTATCGCCATTAAAACAATAAATGCCGGGCAAAAAGGCGAGGGCGCAGCGCCCGCCGCCCAGGGTTCTGATTCGACGAGGCATTGTGATATACCCAAGTTAGCAACATTTCATCTTCATTACGACCTGCTAACCTTTGTAAACTGATATGTTCTTTTTTATTACAGTGATGACGGTGTTTGATGTTCGTGATCGGTAAATTTTCAACCGACTTCAGAAAAGGAGAAGTTTTTTTTTGCATGTTACGCGATTATTCCGCCTATTATGAATCAATTTTGATGATTCCTTTTTTTTTTCGTAGTTCAGTGGTAGTCCCATAATATGATTTTGCAATTTTTGAGAAAATCAACAAAAAACGAAATATATGCCATTTCGCTCGTTGAAGTCGGTTATTTTTGTGTAATTTTTTTCACCAATGCAATCAAGCGATGTAGGTATAGAGAGATAATAGGTAGAGAAGCGCCGATTGTGATGCGTCGTGTCAGGCCTTTGTATCGTATATTTATATATAGATCTTTGCTTTTCGAGTAGCATCAACTGATATTTAGAGTAGATTCTCTAAAAAACGGCTGAATTAGCGGATCCTTTTGTTTCGCCGATAAACGTTTCATCGATTATCTCCATTCACCGAATTTTCATATCGTTGACATTTTATTCCCCTGAAATTACATTTTTTCATAATTCTTATTAACATAATCAAGGTTAGGTTTGTGCTAACAATCCCAAATATGTTAGATTTTCAGAGAAATATGTTTTGGATGAAATGATACTTAGGTACGTGTGCAGGTGTGTGTGTTACGTTTAATGTTACCTGTGATCTGAATTTGTTTGTATTTATTTCCTGTTGAGGTATGCAATAAAGAATAGGTATTCTATTATATTGTATTCTACACTTCGACGATTGGTTTAAAAAAAAAAACTTAAATTACATTGGATAGGGATTGCCTAGATCAAAACCATTTGATTCAACAACGATCGCTAACGTAGGTAAAGTGGCGCAAACTCGTCACATGTAATTAAAGACATCGAATCGAGCCTAGACCCAGCACTGCAATCTATGCCCCCGCGGCAAGCGTTGCATTGCGCCATTCGGGACAAAGCATGTTTTATATGCTTAAGAGGGAACACCACTGTTGAGGTTTTATATTAGTTTTATACTATATATTATGTTTACCTTTGTCTATTTTTTTAAATTATAATATTGTGTTGTCAATAAATTTATGCCTCAGGCTGCTTCGTCCTCATCCTCGCACCCAGTTATCGAAGATTCCCGTACAATCACTACTCATGTTTCCTTACCGTCCGTTTACGTTGAGTTTGCACTAGTAACTATGGCGTCGCACACAAATGAGGTTCAAAGTTTACGTAACCGGGTTGAAGAAGTCGAGGTTTCGTTCTCGACTGTTTCTTTCTCCAAAGCTTAACCAATTGCACGAAATTGTGGAAACTGAATGAGAAAGGGCAGTTTCTATGTCGGAACGTTTCGATTTTCGCGATTTTTATTATAGAATTTGTGTACTTGGCGTCTGTTTGGAGTGAAATTTTGGCCAAAACCAGGCACCTACACAAATTACAATGAAGCAGAAGTTTTAAGCATCCGTAAATTGTTTTTGTTTCGGGCTTTTTTTTCGTACCAACTGTCAAAACTATGTTTGCAAAACGTTTGAAAAAGTTCTTATTCCCTTATTACACTACACTCACTGACACTCACACTCACACAGAATTAAACACATTTTAATGAACATTATTTATTATCACGCCCTAAATGCATCTACTCGTATTTATTATAGTATTGTTCATCTGTTAGTTTTAATTTCTTCTTTAAATCATGTCAATAGCCGCATTGTTATCGAACTTGACGTGTATGATCCGACTTCCATAATACAGGCCATGCCTAGTGTGGAAGTCACTGTTAAATTGGGTTAAAAATGTAGAAACGTTTATTTTGGTAAAAAAAATATTCTTATTCTTTATTATTCTTATTCTAATTAAATAAATAAATATTAAGGAACAATTTTACTCAAATCGACCTAGTCCCAAACAAAGCAAAGCTTGTACTATGATACTAGACGACGATATACAATCGACGATAGTCGATAATTGTATAATAATAAGCGCAAAAATGGAAATAAATAAATATCGGACAACCTCACACAAATCAATCTAGTCCCACAGTAAGCTCTAGTAGGCTTGTGTTATGGACACTAGATGACGATAAACATACTTATATAAATAAATACATACTTAAATACAAATATATGACATCCATGACCCAAACACAAATATTCGAGTTCATCACACAAATATTTGCCCTTGCCGGGATTCGAACCCAGGACCGTCGGATCAGTACGCAGTTGCTTAACCACTGCGCCAACCGCGTCAAAATGGTCCGACACAGAACATTTTCATGCCCATTCAGTTGTCAAAATTTCGTTACGATTAGTTAAGTTTTGGAGGAGGAAACTGTCAATAAGGAAACCTCAATTTGTACCTATAAAAAAACTAGGAGTGATATATCCTCTTAAATGAATTTCGTATGCCGTGTAAGGTTTTCGTCTCGGACTAACTTATGTTACCGGTTAATCTTGTAATTTGAAATAACTCCTTAAATAGGTACAGATATTTTGCGGTTTTGTAGTCCGTATTTATTGACCCAGATCTCTGAAATATAAGTCTTAAAGCACAGAAAAATTTACGTTAATAACGAATATCCCAAGTCAGTCGTAATGGAGAAAGGTTGACAGCTACAAGCCCTTGCAGGTAAATAATGTATAATCCGATGGGTTTCAATAGTTAAGCGGTAAGTCTGATACACGTACCTATTGATGTGTGTACATAAAATTAATGTTATGTGGGCCATTTTTTTTAAACCTCACTTTTTTCGATTTTGGATATTTTAGGTATTTTCTACTCAGAATCACGAGCCCTTTCGATCTAATTTGGAGAATAAAAGTGTCCCAATATATTTACGTTGCATTCAGTTAACTAGGTACCATTTCCATACAACCTACTAATTAACGGAAAAACAAAAATACATGTAGGAACAATTTGGGACACTCTTTTTTTCCTAATTAGATCGAAAGGGCTCGTGATTCTGAGTAGAAAACACCGAAAATATCCAAAATCTAAAAAAAGTGGAGTGTACACAAAAAAAGGCCAATTTGTGCTTAAAAAATGTTACTTATTATCACACTAATATTATAAAGGCATACGTGTGAGTTGTGAGAGTGTTACTATGTTTGTTATTTCTTCACACTCAAACTGGATCAATTTTGATAGAATTTGGTATATAAAGGTAGGTAACACACAGGCTACTGTTTAATACATAAGCTACTGTTTTATCTGATATACCGCGGGTAATACCGTGAGGGGCAGCTAGTATTTAATAACTTGAGTTTACTTCAAATCATCCAATACTCAAATAAATTGTTTTCCATTCCACTTCACTTTGCAATTCAAAGATGAACCCGCACGATTCCAGTAACGCTGAAATTTGTGCGTGGAATAACTGTCAGCCCTGAATCTATAATATTTATTGCTGTAACGTAATGGGCGAGTACACAATGCATCAAAATGCCAGTCTGTTTCCGTGACCTTTGCAAGCACCTCATTCGCCAGTGACAATGCGATCGTTGGTGCTATGTACATTGTACAACAGTAATACCACACCTCGGACAATGACGATCAAATGTATGAAAGAAACGCGTTGCTACGCACACAGTCTAAGCTCGTGTAGGTGAACGCGTACCATGCTCGTGTGAGTGAGATAAGACATGCTAGGGTTGCTGCCATTTTGAACGCACGAGTCGGGAACACAATGTGCAGCAATATGAGATCATGAGATGACCTTGTAATAGCGGCGTCGAATTAATTTTGTGTGCTTATAATTAAACTAATGTTAAACTACGATTTCTTATTACGCCCGCGTTCAAATTCGATAACCTCAATGACTAAAAACTCATTGCGCGAATTAGGAAGAAATAAGAATCATATTACGCTGTAAGGTGGGTATCTAAGCTCAATTTATACAAATAGTTTCCTATTTTGAATCAGTTTAAACGAAGTAACTAAATTTTTGTAAGGAAATTCAGGCCACCAAAATATTACGTAAGTTGAAAACATGATTTTTTGTTCATATATATTGTGTTGTTTTCAGTGTGATCTGATAGGTTTAGGTCGACAACGGATAGGGCAAAAAAATAACTAAACATAAGTACCTATTGTAAGTTGGTTTTCTACTAAAACATAAAACACTTTGAAAATAACTGGGTATGTACTTGCCTTGATTCCTCCAAAAGGAATCTGTAGAACTTTCTTTTATTTTTGTTGTTTATAGAACTTAAACAACCGTATACACAGCACAACACACGCCCATTACAAAAGTATTTGTTTAATATTTGAATATTGGCCTCCGCTCTGCGCACCGCGTCGCGCGTCGTCGCGTCCCTGCCCGCCGGTAACTGCGAGGTAACCGAGCGCGGGTGGGCGGCACTTTCGGGGGGAGGCAGGGAGTGTCCATACTGTACGTTAGTACTCTTTATTATACTGTGGTAATACTAATATTTGTAGTACCTACGTGGAATAACCTTGGCCTTTACAATGGCCTCACTTTACAGTGGCAACGTGATCATCAGTGATATAGTATTTTTTTATTTCATCATCATCATCATCAGCCTATTCTTGTCCACTGCTGGACATAGGCCTCTCCAACTGCACGCCATTGTAAGCGATCCTCGGCTACTCTCATCCAGCTTTTGCCAGCCACTCTGCACAGATCATCGCTCCACCTAGTCTGAGGGCATCCCACACTACGCTTGCCGATCCGCGGTCTCCACTCAAGAACACGTTTACCCCATCGGCTATCGGTTCTTCGGATAATATGGCCAGCCCACTGCCACTTCAAATTGCTAATACGGTGAGCTATGTCGGTAACTTTGGTTCTCTGACGGATCACTTCGTTCCGAATTCGATCCTTCAAAGAAACTCCGAGCATTGCCCTTTCCATAGCTCTCTGAGCGACTTTAAATTTGTGGACCAGCCCAACCGTGAGTGTCCACGTCTCGGCACCGTATGTCATTACGGGTAGGACGCACTGGTTGAAAACTTTCGTCTTCAGACATTGTGGAATTGGCGATGTGAAGACCCGACGAAGTTTGCCATATGCTGCCCAGCCCAGCTGTATTCTTCTATTAGCCTCTCTCTCGAAGTTGTTTTTACCCAACTGCAATATTTGCCCAAGGTAGACGTACTCTTTAACAACCTCGAGAAAGCTGCCCTGTACCGCAATTGGTTCCGGACTAACATGTTCATTGAACATAACCTTGGTTTTGTCCAAGTTCATCCGGAGGCCAATGCGTTTTGAAGACTCAGCTAGGTTATTTAATTAAATAAATAAAATTATTACACGTTTGATCATAGTAATATATGTGTACGTGTATGTTCGTCCATTTTGTAGTCAAGTATTTGTTTTGTCTTTAACTGATAAGGGTTACGTTATGATTTAGAATTTTAGAATTTTGGTCTTGATAAATGGTTGTGGAGATACAACTACGAGTACGATCTTGCTTAATATCACTTAGGCTTAAGGTAAATAGTTGCCTAGCTTATCGAAGGCTTGAATAAATAAAGGGCGTTTGAATTCACTTTAATCATGACATACTGTCAGTTCAATTATATATCGACTATTTGGCATTCAATCCTCAAATCTTTAAACATACACCAATCTTTAACATTTTACAATGAAACGAGATAGATGTCGGTTTTTTTTTGCATGTTTATTGTTTACCAATTACTTAAGTACCGAATTGGCACTTGGACTTGCAAAGGAAAGTCACTGAATAATATAAATAAGATAGATAAAGATCATACATATATATAAGGCACAAATTTTTATTATAAGTATACAATAAAGAATTGTAATAGTAGTCTGTGCCCTTCGCTAGCTACAAGGCTATAGTCAGGAGTCACGACTCATAGGCTCAGTCTTCTTGTGGGATCTTGTCCTCATATTTTTTGTACTAATAGGTACTTATTTGTCCTCACGCTTACATATCCTTATAGTGAATGGCATAAATACAAGGTACCCTAACATTATTCATGACAATACATAATGTACTGTCTCATTATCTCGGAGGTGCAGAGGGCCTTCACCAGCTTGGGCCACGCCTTTCTATCCTCAGCAACTTTTCTGGCCTCGCTCCAGCTCAGTCCGACTGCTCTCAAACCCTTTCAACGGTGCATTGTTTTGTTGATATAATATTTTATTTAGAATTTTAGGCCCGCTGTTTTAGGACATACGTTATTGGGGATTTCGAAGGAGACCCGTTCTTGTGATCGTACCAGCCTTTATTTGTGTTCAGGCCTTCGAGACCACATCAACGCGACGACGCCCTGATCGCTGACGGCGCCCTCAACAAAACAAGATTGATTTTGCCTTTGTCAGCGCGCGTCAAATATACGCGATAGCTTTTTGTTATTTACTTACTGGATACATATTTTACAAACGTCATATCTTCCTTAAGCTGCGGCCAAGTACCCTTTACCGGGGAAAGAAAAGGGTTCTTTTTCGAATATTTAGTGCCCGTTATACTAGTTTTGGAAAGTTGATGTCATGCCGTTTTCCTTGCGTTGTATTTCTTGGATATTCTTTACATTATTATTGCGTTCTCTGTTATTTTATTTAGATGTAATTTTGGAATGTTTTGTTGCTTGTTTGCTAGATAAAGTAATGTTATGTAAATGATGAGATGACGAGTGACAGAGGAGTATTTATTGGACAAAATACTTGGTATCCAGACGCCGAATAAAGGTTTGAGATCAAGACAATGACAATAATTGATGCTATTGTTGTGAATTTCATCTAAGGTTAGTCGGGACAGGTTTAGTGTGTCTATTGAGGCAAGTGCATCTTTGGAAATACGCGGACCTACGTCCGGGGTATAACCATCTTCATGATCTATACTATTTATAATTATTTTTTTTGTTCTGTTGTTCCTGTTCCAGACCTTCCGATCCGATCCGATTTATCAGAAGAAATCGGATAATGTGTAGTGCAATTGTTAGGATCTTATACACATTATCCGATTTCTTCCGATAAATCGGATCGGATCGGAAGGTCTGGAACGGGTTTTATTGTATGAAGTTTTATGTTTTTTTTTTTTTTACTGTTTATTAAGGACCTTTTTCGTGTGGCTGTTGGACCGATCGCCTTGGTCTTCGACGACGATTTTACTTTATGCTCTAGAGCATAAAAAGCGATTTTATGTCGCCTACGCACAGCATAAAGTCGAACTTTTAGAGCGAGAGAAGTGAAAAACACTTTTTCACGCTGCTACCTTAATACATACCTTGTACCTAAACTAGAGATTCCACAAAGATCCCACAGTCAAACCAGCTACTGGTTTTGTGGGACAATGTATCTAGATTTAAGGAAATTTTAGTTCCTAATAAATAAATAAATAATAAAAAAGAATAAAGTTTATTCAAACCCTGTGCAAAGGAGTTCGTCGCAAGTTTATTATATTTTATAAGTACATCAAATTTCAGAAAGCCCATAAAATCCGTGCATAAAACTGAAATCACATGACTACGGCCGTGATAGTGCATCATAACACTGCGGTCCTTCCGACAGCCTCGTGCTACACTATAAAACAGAAATTACTCTATCTATTCCCAAAGAAAGGACGTCAAAAATGAAGGAATTTGTAATAATGGAACAATTTTGGTCAGAATACCGCGTAGTGTGAACTTTTCGTTATCAAAGTATTTTGTATCTTGAAGGCTGGATTTTCCAAAAGGGGGATTAAGGCTGACCCTGAAAAAAAAGTGTCAACAATTACAAGTAAATTTCACATAAATAAACCTTACTCCATGTTGGTCGAATATTTTGATAGGTTTTTTTTTATTATTATTTATGATAGACACCTGATGTTAAATGACACTAAGGTCTAAGATGAAGCATGCTTGCCTCGAAAATGCCTATCACTGGACTTGAATAGTTCCAAATTATATTTTTCAGGGAAAACGTGTGCAGAAAGAGAGTGCCACTCTTATGCTGTCCTGATAAGAATTAGACGCAAAACATTTAGTACAAATCAGTGGTATAATTGACAATCAAATAAAAGGGTGGAATCCAAGTACGCGAGTATTGTGATATATGTACCGACCAAAAATTTTGCCACTTAAAATGTAAATGGACATAGTGTTACCAAGGTAACCAACTGTCATTGTCATTAGAAACGTCAAGATTGGCCCCGGTAGATACGTTTGAGACGGTACACAGCATAGATAGATAAGCCGAGACATTGCTATTAGGGACATCACAGTGCATCTTTCGAAAATAACCCATCGGACTGATACGTTTTATATTGAAAACAAAACCTTTTCATATACAATAACGCATCCAATCTGATGTCACCTTTTACAAATCCCAAGTATAATAGGTGAAACGTCTGCTCACCAGGTTATTTTTGGTAATCTCGCCGCTGGAGGGGCAAGAATGAGCGAATAAAGCCGCTTATTCTCGTAAAACCATCGCCTGTTGCGAGACCAAGTATCTGCACACAATACAACAATGTTCAGTTTGTCTGTGAATGGTGCGGGGTGGCATTGCTAGCGGGTGAAATTGTAGACCAACAAATGTAGCTATAAGATGTAACATTATAAGGTTTCTACTACATACATGCTGTCCTTGACGCTAAACATGACGAGCTGAAGGCCCATCCACCTAGTGCCATCAAATACAATGTAGCCGGTGAATTTACGTGCCGAAAGTGTGCGCGGAAATTCACTGCAAAGATCGCCTACATAAATCATCTTCGGGCGCATGAGCGCCGCCGAGCCAATTAGGAGTGAAAGCGGTCGCTATGGCCGAAATCGGTCGAAGAGATGATGATGACATGTTTTTAACAGAGACTACACCAACTTCAAATGATAAAGATATGAAGGCCTGTGTCATGATGATGATGACATCAACTTCATATAAGTATCTCAGATTTCCGATTGACTGGTGGAAGATGCCATTCGGCGCTTAGTTCGGTAAATAGTGCGGGTCGTCTCCTCGTCGGCTGTTTGGCCGCGTAACGAGGAGATCTTAGGGAGGTTTTTATACAGCAGTATACTTGTTAGACGTCATTCGGTTAAGATGATGACGATTCAAATTTACATTTACCCCGCTATCAGTGCCGCGGACCAAACAGGCCGAAGAAATACACTTCGTAACAAACCCCACCTTCATAGCTCAAGAGAGGTGTGAAGGTGTGCTGCATGCTTAGGATGGAGTATGCAGAAGGGATGGTAGCATATGAACTCAACAAGAAGGGTCACCGGTAGCTCCCGAGTTCCCCACGAGGGCTACATCCTTGGCGTCTGGTGGCAGCCGGCCGTAAAACAAAAAGCCAACTACATTTGTCCCGCTATCAGTGCCGCGGTGCCGCCTCACCCTACCGCCGTCAGCGGCCGACGATAGTTATTATATTTCTGCGATAGACACGGAATATTTCTCTCAAAGATGCAGCGCGCTTGCACCGATGCACTTCTATTTCCGCCCGCCTCTATCGCAGTACCTCGACTGGATTCGATGCTTAAAAATATAATGCACATAGCTACCTACACTATACGGTTAGCCCCTCTTATGTTCGCCCACGGTGAAATACTATCTTGGCATCACCATTGACAAAGGATTGACCATGCATCACATCGAGAGCATTGTATACAGATCAGCAACAACACTAGGCCAGTCTTTTAAAAGCAAGAATCCCTAGCACATTGAGCTGGAACTCTACAAGGCATAAGTTCTAGCAGCTCCGACCAACTGGAATCCGCTCGTTGCCCAGTGTCGTTGATGCCTGGAGTATCGAGCGTGAACTCAAGCATCAACCTCCGAAAATCATCTGCCGTCTTCAGCGGCCTATGTTTGATCGCACAGACAACTCCCACCATGAACACCTTCGAGGCATTTAACCACAGTATAGTGGCCCTCGAATTAGTTTCGGGCACTCCAATCCGCTACCGCGTTTTTAGTCGCAATAACTAGCAGCATCACCCAATGTTTTGGAAGGCTTTGGGGCAGTGATGACACTCACTGCGCGCGTAGGCTGTAATTACGGCCTGTGACTCGTATCGTAGGGGTTTTTTGCCTTGTCTTGTCGGGTCGAATCCGCCTGACGTATAGGGAGGACGTTGCCTGCTGATGGTCATTACGTTTGTAATGTGCAATTAATTTTAAATAAATAAATAACACAACCTGGTCACTACTGTGCCATAGGCACCCTAAACTCGGTAACCGGTCCCATCGGGTCGAATCCCCCCAACGTATCGACAGGTCACCGCCCTGTATTTGTCACGCACCATGATTTGCTTTCCATCATCTATAACACCACCTGGTCACTACTGTGCCATAGGCACACTAAGCTCGGTAACCGGTCCCATCGGGTCGAATCCGCCCGATGCATCGAGAGGTCGCCCCCAGGTAATGGCGGCTGATGGCACCCGCACCACGATCTGCTTTCCACCACTTATAACACCATCCTGGTCACTACCGGCATACTAAGCTCGGTAACCGGTCCCATCGGGTCGAATCCGCCCGACGTATCGAGAGGTCGCCGCCAGGTAATGGCGGCTGATGGCTTCCGCACCACGATCCGCCCGATATCCGCCGTCTATAATGCGGCCGGCTTTCAGCTCCTTATTAAGAGTTGCGTCTTTGACCGTATTTCATTCTGTAAATGGTACACTGAGCAGCCTGGATTACCTGTTGGTAAATTAAAATATATACTTTTGCATCTGTTTTCGTTTTAGCTGTTTTTCTGTAATTTTTATGCAATAAAGACACAACGATTTCAATTTGATACAATTCAGTTTAAAACGTACACAAACGTAACATTAGGTTAATAATAATCAATCAGGTCAAAAAAAGAAACAATTTTGCCACCTTTAATTGAAGATGGCGGATGACGCGTCTATGCGTTCTTATTCATTTATAAAAATAAGTTTCACAGCATTACAGTAAAAAACCAAAGCACTGTGAACTACAGAAATACATATATAAACAAAGACTTAAAACTAGTTAGATTTAGGTCACACAATGGCGTGGCTCCGTTGTGTCGTCTGATCTGGTGTAGAATACGGCAGATTGCCCCGGAACTGCCGAAACACGACACTCTTCGGCCAGAAGTCTGCACTTGCGATGGCGTCCTACAGCGGCCGCGGCACGCGCACCACAAACGAGCTGAAGCGCACACGCACGTAGTGCCGGGACTGCAGCTGACCTTCAGCGAGAAGCCAGTCTTCCGGCAAACGTACTCCACCACATCGTCAGCTACGATTAGCTACGTCAGCTAGCATATATTATTAAATAACACAACGGGACTTAATCGCGCTCAAAAAGTATTTATTTAACTACCTCGACGTTTCGATCGTGACTCTACCAGGACTCTATCATGGAAGGGTGTTATAAAAAAGTGTGGAAATCGTGTAAGTTTAAATCAATATGGCTCCATATCTAAACAACATCAAAGAACAACTAAAAAAAAAACACTTTTACTCCACCTTTTGCAAGGCAATGACTTTTTGATATACCTACGGATGGATCTACGTTTTCGTAGTTAATGCTAATTAAACGCGTTGTTCTAAACTTTTTTCATTAACCCAAAGTCACATCACAACACCACCCGCTATCGCAAGCCATCAACTATCAATTAACAACACTATTTAACCCGTTCGCCGCGTCGACACGTTAGTCGCATTTTTGTCGCGTCAGCGGCGCCGACAAATGTAGCGGAAAGATAACCCGCCCGACAATATGCTAGCTATATAATTGTAGGGTTTAAACGATAATGGGGAATCGTTTATTTGGAGAAATCTATTATGAACGATCTTCTTGGTTAACTTTCAACGTGAGATAATAAAAAGTTCTAATGGACGATTTCTTTCTATGTTAAGAGCACCGAACTGTTTTGATAGCTTATGACTAGGCATTGGATTTCTGATAGCACGATAAGACTTTAAGCTATGGCGCCGATCTATTAACATTAAAATACAATTTTATTCATTTTTTCCAGGCAGTTTTATAGCGGCATTGAAGAAGATTATTTTGCAGAGTATATCTCTTTTGATTGGCTTTTGCATCCAACTATACAAAGATTCTGCTCCGCTACGATATCTCTGCTTCAGTTATATAATAAGCAAAAGGCAAATATTTATATTTGAACTATCGAGTCATCGAGAACTAACTTATATATAATTATTAACTGCGTTTGTTGGTTGATCGACTTAACATTATGTCATGGTGGTGGGGTGACAGAATAATTTAACTGTCGTAATATCACTGTTTAATTTATCATCTCTTTCTCTCTCTCTCTCTTGTCGGTCCCTTGCTCATCACGAAATGGCTTACACTTGGAGTAAATGATTTGCCGATCGATCCCTATCTATTGCTTCCCTTACAACCGATCAAAACTTGGAGGAAAACGTGTCCATTTGTGAATTTTATCATGTTGCTATTGAAGCAGACATTTTAATGTGGCACAACAAAAAGTTTACCTTTATTTGTACTATCGATAACTTCTTTGAAATACGTTTTACACAAAAGGACATCGGAATCCACCTTACACCCACCAAACTTATCAGAAGGTAGATTCAATTATCTTTTCAGCATTTTAAACAAACCGTCACATTGCGGGCACGAAAGAAAAACGTAGTAAATTACTATGAAGCCGGTATTAAACTATTATTTTTGTTTCCTAATCAGAAGTATTCATTTCCGCATCCATAAAGGCTCAAACGACATTAGCAATGTTCAAGATTCCGATTTTTCGTTGCCAGGTACTTTAACTAGCCGATATCGTCGCAACTTTTTAGTCCTAATTATATATAATTATACGCCTGGTTGCCTGTTTATATTAGCAGGCTTTGACGTCTGTAAGAGACGTTATTAATTTCCATGGAAGCTGGATAATTCATTAATATAAGAGGCAAAGAAAACCGTTAGTTAACCGAGCTGTGTGGAAAATCTTTGTTTGTAAGACGGTGAGTAAAACGAATAGTTTTAATTTATCCTCCTGTTTCATTATTCCTTTAACAATAAGATTACTACGTTGGATGGGATTTTGATAGAAATAAACTTGTGACATTTGCTTACAGGTCCAGAAAATTAACATGTTGGAGAAAATGTGTTACATTTATCACGGATCACTTGTTTCGATAATTTATTTTTGAGATTGGCCGTCGGTAGGCTTGAAATCTTTAAAATAAAGTTAAAAAGAAAATTACCCCGTCGAAACAAAGATAAACTTCTCTAAGCGATAGTGTACATGAAGTAGATAATATATGTATTTGGTGAGGTACTTCTTAGGCGGTTGTCACACTGCCACCGCGTCCCGCTCCGAACTGCCTTACGTCCTATTTTCACAAAAATCCGTACGGCACTACGGAGCTTGGTGCGGCTTACTCCATAGTCTCTCAGAGTGCGTAGAGCGAGAGTCGTCGTGTGATCCGCACCTTTGCTCTGAGAGGCGGAGCCACTTTGTCATACCCATGGATAAGAAAATAAGGTATGCCACTTCGGAATGACAGGCCAGACTTTTGAAGTCATCACGCAATGATTGGTTGGTTGGTTCTGTCAATCCGTTTCTGTGTTGCTAGTGGTGTAATCATAATACTCGCAGATTCCCTTGTTACCTGTATGAATCTCATAAAATCGTGAGTGTTTTAAATCAATTATTACGACAAAATAAAATTTAGTCAAAGTACATAACAATCGTCATGCATTTAATAAATGCTTAATTATTATTTTTTGTACCACTGGCGGCAAACATTATGTTAGGTATAGTTGCCGGCAAACTTTTAGAACAAAAATGGCGGATCTGCGCATGTACATTTATACGTAAATCGGCTACTGCGCAGTCAAGGTTATGCTCCAAAAGTTTGCCGGCAGCTGTATCATAAAGCGGCAACTAATCAGTGACGTAGAAAGTCTCACTAGCTCCGGCTAGTGAGACTGTCATACTATATTTTCTTATACCATGGTCATCCCATGCGGTTTTTGTGTACAAATCAAAATCGAGTTCAATGTAAATTAAAAAACCGCAGTTCGCTGCGGGATGCGGTGACAGTGTGATAACCGCCTTAGTTTGCCCTGATTAATTCCAAAACTTGGCGATAGCGATAGGCGATACGGCGGCCATCGCGGTTTCCACGGGATCTGGCATTATCATCACCAGGATTAACTGCACGGCGCCTGCATAAAATATTTTAATTTTATACGGCAAATGCATTAAGACCGACTTTAAGAAGTTAATTGATTCGAGCTCAGAGTTTTTAATGACCTTTACTTTGTGAATTTTAATGCGGCTAAGAATATATTATTTCAATGGGTGTTGGAGCCACATTTAAACTTTGGATTATGCAGGAGAGGAAATGATTTTTGTTTGAATTGAATGCTAGCGGAAGGAAAGTTTGAAATGCGGATTCGATTAGTCAAATTAACTTAAAAATGCGGATATTCCAATTACATAGAAGCAGACGGGAGTTGTTTTAGATTTAACATGGGAGCGAAACGCAGTCGTAGTTCCAGATCCATTACCTAGATTTGCAATCTGCTCCTTAAATGAGGAAGTTCTTAGTTAACATTATTATTTTTTTATGTTATTACCGCAGAACTTCGTAAGTTACAAATCAATCCCGAAAATTCTCATTTAAACTGAAAGCTTACCTCCAATTTCAGACAAATTGAGATTTAATGAGGAAAAATAGATTGAGATTTTGGCTGTTTTTAGGAACAAGAACACTGCAGATTAACATAATCCAAACAATAATGGTAATATTATTAAACAAGAACTTCAAAGAAAATGTACACTGGTATCCACATAATATCTTTATTAAAAAATCACTTTGTATGCAAAAAAAACTTGAAGACACAAAGCGGCTGTAATAAATCGTAAAAATGCAAACGAACGCAAATGTTTTCCAAGAATTTAATAATTCTGCAAACACGGAAGCGGGAAGGCGGGAGGAGAAACAATATTACTCGAAGCAGATTGCAATATTGAAATGCACTTATTTCTAAGCGTCTATTGTGGGACACTGCTTTAGATAGAATAAGTATTTATATTTTGTATTTTCTGCTTTCAAAGAAACGGCACAGTATGAAAGTACAAACTATGTAAATATTTCTTTTTATTGAACAGGTTGGCACATGGGAACAGACCTTCCTTGTTTATTTTTCCAACTTTATGACTCCACGAGTTTAATATAGATGTATATTTCATTATAAACAATGATATAAAAACATTAACTAAGCTAGTAACTAAAACTATGCGTGAATATTAAAAAAGATTTGAACCCCGTGGTACTGGGTAAGTACTCAAAACGCAGTATTCCCGCGCTGAATAGCAATGGCTAACCTTTACCACAGAAAGCTGCGCGCGCGTGGATCGCTTGTCGCATGCGCTTGAGCAGTTCAAGATTGTATGTGTTGTTTTTAATAGCGGCAAGCAATATACAGATATTGATTATTATACAATACTCGTATAGTAGGTATATGTCTGAACCTAATGGAATTTCTAATTTATTTAGGTCGTAAGTAATTTCAAATTAAATATTATAATAACAGTAATTTGACGACGCGGTTGGTACGGTTTGTAGAGACCTGCCTACAGAGCCGGCGGTCCCAGGTTCGAATCCCGCCCAGGGAAAATATTTGTGTGATGAACTCGAATATTTGTGCTTGGCTTATGGTTGTTCTATGTATTTAAGTATATATGTATCTATATAGTATGTATATCGTCGTTTAGTACCCATAACACAAGCCTGCTTGAGCTTAATTTGGGACTAGATCGATTTGTCTGAGGTTGTCTGATATTTATTTATTTATTATTTAATTATTTAACTTTATCGTGACCAAAGTAGTACCTAAATGTACACTCACTCACTGATATTTCGTCTATTGACAATCAAAAATCACTAAGTAACAATTACCTACTTAAATATAGCTCGTATCTCAGTGTCCATTTACTTGCTAGATACGTGGTTTCGAAGAGCAGTGACAGAAATTTTAGTGAGTTTAGGTGATCACCAGGCGATTACATAGTTATTTTTTTTCTTTAAAAGTAGAACGACAAATGGTTTGCTGTCTTTATTCATCTAATCGATATTAGACTCTACAATGTTTAACGCAATTTTTTATTTGAATAATATGATGGCCGAGGAGGCAGCACTAGAATCGATAACAAAAAACCGATAAATTGCGTCCGTTCTTTAATTAATTTTGTAGCAAAAAGATTCTTTTAATTAGCAATATTTTACGTCCCTCGGCGATGTCAGCTGCGAGTCAGTCCAAGACAGTAATTATTGTGGCGAGAATATTGTTTTTAAAGTGTTTTCAATGTTATTACTGGTAATAACTGAATTCATAGAGACTGCCTTACTGCATTAGGACAATATTACAAGATGATCTCATATTGCGTTGCTTTGAATCCATGAATAAACTTAAATTAAACATTAAAACTCATCAAACGCGACGCATTTTGTGTGCAAAAATTAGGCTTGAAATATATGTGTGTACATGTATGTGCTCGAGTTGGGTCGTTTCGAGTATTCTGTAAAATTAAACGTAACCGTTTCCGTTTCAGAAAAAATGTTTCGGAAACCGATTTTTAAGAAACCGTACTTTGCTATAGCCCGGTTGCTGATTATCGTTTTGTTCGTTTGCTACTACATATGGCGCTTTTGAGTTTCGTTACATTTTCTCGGGTGTCGCAGAAATGCTACTAGTTTTACGATTGAGAATCGAGAATTTTTCATGTGATATACTGTATAGTACCTAGTATACGTACCGCTGTCAATGTATTATTTATAGTTACAATACACAATGTTTGATAACAGTTTTTAGTTCTAGTAAAAAAACGGTATTTCCGTTTAAAATAAAAAACGGTTGCTCAAAAGTATTACAAGAAAAAACGCCCAGTATGCGTCTGTATCAAATTTTCAACAGGTTACATTGGGTTAGATATTTAATTTAACTCATAAATTGACAGACAGACACAAGTGCACCGGACCGCGACATGGCGAGCGATTTAAATCACTTACAAATTCAGACTCCATTCAATTTTAAAATGAATTCCAACTATTCCAGCCGTTGTAAGATCCAGAGAACTATTTAATTATATGACCCTTCGAGTTGTTTCCACCCAGTGCCTCCGAACCCGGTTAAACAGGCCGGACACGGCAGTGTCTTGGACAAGTTCGTTAGACATAGGACCGGTAGTAGGGGCAGGCTATCCCCACGCGTTTCGACCGCGCGAAACATTCCGATCTCTAAGTGGCTACCCCGCGTGACAAAACGTCAGTGGGCTGCCACGCCTCGCGGCGAGCGGACGGCGTACAGTTAACGTTTCCCGCGCAACCTGTGCTGTACGATGTAGAAAAATAAAAGTCGGGCATATTGTTTTTGCGGCAACAAAGACGATTGAAAATGATTTCATTTGTTCCAGAACACATTAAACTCTCCGGAATAAAAGATATTGTTTAAGAATTAACGTTTACTGGGGCACTATTGACGCGTAACTATTAAAGTCTGGGTATTTCTCTAAAAATCTTTATGGGGGCGCCTAGCTTTTTTTCGAATTAATTGTGTTGGTTTGATTCCATGCTGTGTTGTTATTAATACTGAATGTTTAGTTATACAATCAATAAGTAAAATATTTAAAGATTCACTCTATTATTCCTTATGTTTTAGAAACACGATTACTTGTAGTTTCCTCGATAGTTTTTTTTTTTAAAGTTACCTCAAAAAAGCAACATAAACCCTTAGTATGTCATAAATACTGCAGGGAAAGTTATCAGTTTTTTTAATAATAACATAACGAGATATTAACTATAATGTATACATCTTACATTTTCAAAATCTGTATTATTTTAATAATTAAACCGAAATAACATGATTTCCGCGCTCCCAGCAGAGATGGGCAAAAGTTAATCGATTAACGATTAAGATTAACTTTTTTAATCTCGATTAACGATTAAAATTGACGATTAGTTAATCTAATCGTACGAGTTCCGATTGATTTAATCTCGATAGATTAAGTTAATGGTCGATTAATTTTTAGCGATTAAATTTTTAATCGATTAATTAATTCGATTAACTTTCTCTCGATTAATATTAGGAAAAATAAGATAAGACTTTTTGTAAGTCTAAGTCCCTGCCTAGAACATCTTAGAGTACCGCACTATAAAAACCATCTTGTATTACTGTATCATCCTCCTTCGTATTGTACATGTTGCTTTGGTTGTCTACCGTTTACATTTGTGTTTAGCACTCATTTACTCAAAGGTTAACAGGAAGAGATCCCTTAAAGGGATAAGTTCGCCTTTGTACATGTATTTCTTTTGTTTTGATGTATTTCTGTGTTTGTGTACAATAAAGTGTTTACATACATACATACAAGAGGGAAGAGGGAAGAGCGGAGAGGGAAGAGCGGAGGGCGGAGAGCGGCGATCGGAGAGCGGAGAAAGGCGTGCGGAGAGCGGAGAGTGGAGTGCGGCGTGCGGAGAGCGGAGAGTGGTGTGCCGAAAGCGTAGTGCGGCGTGCGGAGAGCGACGTGCGGAGCGGAGAGTGGCGTGCGGAGAGCGTAGTGCAGCGTGCGGAGAGCGGCGTGCGGAAAGCGGAGAGCGGCGTGCGGAGAACGGAAAGCAGAGAAGCGGAAAGAGGGAACGGTCGGATGCAAAGGTAACCGAAGAACAAGCTGTATCAGGTCAGCAATTGGTCGCTTTACCATATCGAGCGCCATGAAGGAAATCCCCCGGGTACCTTCTTGGTGCTGGGTATTCCGGCCGACCAGATCCCAGGGATCCTAGCGAGGGGGCGACGCCTATGCTATAAGCTAGGGAACGCCTATATCCGTTTCTTCGGCAGCACGGGGAAGCTGCAAGATGTGCCGCCAGACCCTGCTGAGGCTGCGACAGCACCCACGGTCACCAGTGACTCCTCTGCTGAAAAGCAGAGTGTTAGCGCTGGACACGACCAGGGAGCAGACGCAGCTATGTCCACAGCTAGCCACGCTGGCTCTGTTGCAAGACAGAGTCACGCTGGCGGGCTAATGGTCAGCCAACACTACTCTGCCGAAATGCAGAGGCAGGATGGCACCTCAGCTCGCTCGCTGACTAACTCCGCAGTGGATGTCGGTTCCGATGACCTAGCGGAGGATGTCGCGCAGCTGATGGACCAGGACATTCCGTTAGAAACGGATGAGGAAGTGAGCAGTCCTCTTCGCTCCTCCTCACCTCATTAACATCATCCAAACCAACCTCCAGCACAAACAAGCCGCGGCGGCTACCTTGCGAAGAGTGTTGGAGGTCAACAACAAGACCGTCGCCCTTATCCAGGAGCCGTGGATAAGGAAGGACAGGATCTGCGGTCTTAACAACATCGGAGGTAAGATATTACTCGACACCACTGTAACTAACCCACGCACCTGCGTTTATGTACCAACATCTGTCAATGCAATTTTGATGAATGAGTTCTGTTCCAGAGACCTGACCACGGTCAGACTCCAAAACAACTGCCCTAGCATCCCAGAGGTCATTATTGCGTCGGCCTACCTGCCGGGCGACGCAGACGTACCGACGGTTGAGCTGGCAAAACTCATCAGACACTGCGAGGAAAAAAGGCTAGAGCTGATCATCTCGGCGGATGCCAACGCGCACCACACACTGTGGGGCAGCGAATCCACTAACAAACGAGGTGAGGATTTTATAACCTTTCTATTCTCAACCAATCTCAAGCTTATAAACAGGGGGTCAGAGCCAACCTTTGTTACCTCCAGGTTCCAAACTATTATAGACATCACACTCACTACGGAACGGGTATCGGAGCTAATCTCCGACTGGCACGTGTCAAAGGACTTGTCGTGCTCCGACCATAGATGGGTAAGATACAAACTAAACGTGGACTCCAAAAAACAGGAACTATGGCGCAATCCCCGACGGACAGACCGCGCCAGATTCAGTCAATTAATGTCCGCTAATCTAGCTCCACAAGTGACATTTAAGTATGACGGACCTGTTGACATAGAGAGACACGTTAATGAACTGACACAGACACTAATCAACTCATTTACAAGAACCTGTCCAGAAATAACGCCCCCCACAAAGGTCTCTAACCGCAATAGCTGGTGGGGGCCGGATCTGGAGAAAATGCGGCACAAACTACGCAAGCTGTTTAATAGAGCGAGCAACACAAGGAAGGGCTCGGATTGGGATGCCTACAAGCAAACCCAATCTCTGTACAAAAAGCGAATCCGTGAGAGGAAACGCGAGTGCTGGAGAGCCTTCTGCACTAACATAGAATCAAACAGTCAGGCAGCCAGGGTTAAAAACATCTTGTCCAGCGAACCAAACCGTAACCTAGGCTCTCTGAAAAAACCAGACAACACTTATACTAACACTGATAGTGAGATGTGTGAGTTGCTGCTTAATACACACTTCCCAGGCTGCTCCATTACGGAGAACTGTGCATGGGACCAGGCAGATCAACAGGAATTTGATCAATCACCTGTTGAAGCCACACACACTGCCCAAAGAATTGTAACACTGGAAAGGGTGTTATGGGCAATAAACAGCTTCTCTGCATTCAAAGCGGCAGGCTTAGATGGTATATTCCCAGGACTCATGCAGTGGTGCAAGGACACCATTGCGCCACACTTAGTCCAAATATATCAGGCCTGCCTAAGACATCGATATATACCCAAGAAATGGAGAGAAGTTAAGGTGGTATTTATACCCAAACCAGGTAAGAGCGACTATACGCAGCCAAAGTCATACAGGCCGATAAGTCTCACGTCGTTCCTATTAAAAACTCTGGAACGCCTCTGTGATCGCGATCTCAGAGATGGGACCTTGGCGCAATATCCTCTTCACCCCCAACAACACGCCTACAGTTCAGGCAAATCAACCGAATCAGCACTACACAGCGTTGTTTCACCCATAGAACACGCATTATCAACACAATCCTCAGCGCTTGTGGCTTTCATCGATATCGAAGGAGCCTTTGACAAGACGCAATTCAACAGCATTAGCCAAGCCCTGCTCAGACATGGAGCCGATCAAACCGTAGCAGGTTGGATCGACAACATGCTGAGACAAAGGGCTGTACAGGTAACAGTGAATGGCACAACTCGAGCTATCGTGTCAAGAGGCTGCCCACAGGGTGGAGTTATATCACCACTCCTGTGGAACCTCGTAGTGGACGGATTAATCCGGAAGCTCAACGAGGCAGGCATCTACACTGTAGGCTATGCAGACGATGTAGCGATCCTCGTAAGAGGAAAGTTTGAGGCAACCCTCTGCGACCTTATGCAAGAGGCACTCAAAATCGTCGAACAATGGTGTTCTGACCATGGCCTGTCAGTCAACCCAGCTAAAACAGAACTAGTCTTGTTCACCAGGAAGCGAAACATACATATCAGTCGCTTGCCAAAACTCCAAAACACAACTCTGACTCTCAGCAAAGAGGTCAAGTATCTGGGCGTCATCCTGGATGACAAACTACTATGGAACAAACACTTAGAAAACAAATTGAACAAAGCCTGCGTCGTATTCTGGCAGTGTAAAAGACTAGTTGGTAGAACCTGGGGCTTACACCCCAGGATCACAATGTGGCTTTACACTGCGGTGATAAGACCTATTATCACCTACGGCGCTGTGGTTTGGTGGCCCAGAACCAAACTGACAACAGCCAAACATAAACTGCAGCAATTTCAAAGACTTGCTTGTGTAGCAACGACGGGCTGCATGAGAACAATACCCACAGCGGCAATGGAGGTACTGCTAGGACTGCCGCCTCTTGAACTGTTCATTCAGCAAGAGGCGGCGTCAGCAGCTATCAGACTGAAGTCACTTAACCTCTGGGGTGTAACACACGGGGGTCATGCCGAAATACTTGAGGAGGCTATCAGAAACGAGCCAATGATAGCTGCTCCCAACGACAAGATACCCAAACAGCATTACTTCAATAAGAGCTACGAAATCGAGCTAATTGAAGAACCTTACGATCGATCCGATATAAATGAAATACGCATATATACGGATGGGTCAAAGACACAAACAGGTACAGGAGCTGGAATATACTCACCTGAAATAAACGTAAACATATCAATAGCCTTAGGAAAATATAGCTCCATCTTCCAATGTGAATGTCTTGCCATCACACAGGCTGCCAAGGCAGTTGCTACGCGAGGTATCAAAGACCAAAAGATACGTATTGTTTCCGACAGCGCTGCAGTTTTACGAGCTCTGGAGAATAAAACAATCAAATCCGGGCTCATACTAGAGTGTCACTCAGCATTGCAAACGATCGGCATGAATAATCGGATCACGTTGCAATGGATTAAAGGGCACAGTGGCTCTCTAGGTAACGATGCAGCCGACCAGCTGGCTAGAAGAGGATCCGATGACTTGGCAATTGGCCCAGATCCTATGCTCCCCTTGGCGTTTAATCAGCTGCGTACATGGCTTCGTCACAGAACACGATCACAACACGCCGATCAATGGGCAGAAACCAGTACATGCAGGCAGTCCCGGGAAACAGTCCCATACCCAGACACACGCCTGACAAAGCGCCTGTTATCGCTAAGCAGGCCCGCCCTGCGAGTAGTAGTAGGCACTATCACTGGACACTGCACACTTAACAAGCATTTATATGTTCTAGGAATGACCGATAGCCCCCTGTGTAGGGGATGCCTGTCGGCCGAAGAAACAGCTACCCACGTGATCCTGGAATGCACTGCCGTAGCTAAGCAACGGGCTGAAATCCTCAAAGCACCGAGGTCACTTCGTGAAGCCTGTGGAGACACCAGGAGAATCCTGCGCTTCTGGACGGAGTTAGGCTGGCTAGACTATTAGCCGGCAAATCTGTACGCACAATGGCCCGAACATACACGGGCTAAGTGCGGAAAGCGGAGCCCATAACCATAACCATAACCATAAAGGTAACCGAACGTAGAGAATGGTGTTCAATCGTCCTGAAGTGGGCAACCCAGTGGGAATCGGGTTGTCTGGACGCCACGCCTCTGCTGACTAGACTGGTTGACCAAACGAGCGAAGGCACGAGAAAAAGCTAGCGTTTACATAACGGACGCAACCCTAGCGCACATTCCAATGACGTTGCGTCACCCGCGGGAGGGGGCATCGATAGCGGTGGCAACGCCTGCCGTCCAAACAAGTGGGGTATCTGTTACGTAGTAACTTGTATATAATCTGTGGTAGGGGGCATTATGCGCTCGGCGCTGCGTTAGGCGTACACTGCAAAAAGATAAAAACCGGCCAAGTGCAAGTCGGACTCGGGCACCGATGGTTCTTTACATGTAAATATTTTTTTAACTTTTTGTTTTCTGTATTTTTTGTTACAACGGCAACAGATACATCTTCTGTGAAAATTTCAACTGTCTAGCTATTATGGTTCATGAGATACAGCCTGGTGACAGATGGACAGCGGAGGCTTAATAATAGGGTCCCGTTTTTACGCTTTGGGTACGGAACCCTACAAATGCTAACTTCATTAAAAAAACTATCAACTATATGGTAAAATAAAAGTCGTACGTGTCTTTTTGGAATTGTCAGTACATAATAGTTTAGTTTTCGTTTTATTATCCTCGATGTTAAAATGTTCTGTAAATATAAAACACATGCCCGCTTACAATAGTTATCGTAAAGCAATGACCAATAGTGATTGTGAACATTAGTAGATGTTTTGAGTTAACCGTCTGATTCCCCTGGGTGCATTAATGACGAATAGCACTTACATTTTCTGTAGTATTCTCAGTCTGTCATCATCATCATTATCATATCAGCCGATAGGCGTCCACTGCTGCACAAAGGCCTCCCAAAGCTGTTGTGGAGAGCCACAACGATCGATTTGGCACCCGCCTTCATCCAATTTCTTTCATTAACCAGGTCGCCAATCCACCTTGTTAGGGGCCTTCCCACGCTGCGTCTTCCGGTCCGCGGTTGCAGCTCAAGAACCTTTCTGCCCCAACGGACTCGATTCTACGAGCAATGTTCCCCGCCCACTACCACTTAAGTTTGGCGACTGTATGAGCTAGGTATATCTACTACCTTGGCTCTCCTGCGAATCTCATTATTTTGGATTCGATCCGGCAAGGAAACTCTGAGCATAAATTGAATTATAAATAACCAATATAAGGTTAGTGCAGTAAGAAGCTTAGAACGCTCAAATAAATCAATCTACTAATGCGTTATACACGAAAGGGCATAATCAAAATGTCAAGCGTCAAATTTACTTTTAACTTAATCCTTATAATTATATTGTATTAACTGTCGGCGTGCCTTTACCATAATTTATACCTAGTATAATATTTATGGTGACATTATGCAAACTTGGCCTATGCTCTACATTTATATTTTCGGTGGGACAGACTGTTCTGGAAGGTTTAGAAGAGCGTATCTTAAAAGCGTAACCGTTTCGGTTGGTTCCTTTTGTCGGAAGTATTTTGCCGAGACCAAATTGGATTGTTCTTAGGAAGACACTGCTCAGGTGGTAGGATTTCTTGTATATTTTACCTATTTTACTGCAAGAATTGCGTTTGAAATATTCATATTCATATTCATATTTTTATTTGGTAAAGATAAAAATTCATTACACGTCATTCATTTTACACACATTCATATTATATAAACAATCTTAGGTAGTATCGATAACAAGTTTAGAAATTATTGCTACAACAATAAGGTAATTGGGTCAACGATCTCTTTCAAGAAACTCGTTGATATTATAGCAAGCTAATTTAATGAGCACGTCCTTAAGTTTTCCCGCAAATACAGCATCGCTAGGAGCGTTTTTTATGTCATCAGGCACACAGTTGTAAAGGTTGGGACCGATGACGCTGAGCGTCCCGCGCGCTTTCGCCAGTCGTCGGCGCGGAGCCACCAAGAGATGCCGCCTGCGTGAACTCTGTCTGTTTTCACCATAGGTTTTATAATCTGTCAAGTTAGCTCGGACATGTTTACACGCAGTCAGTATGAAGACGCATGGCAAAGTCAAAATACGGTGTTTTATAAATATATCTCGAGCTGGGTGATCGATTGGTTTTCCGTCGATTATCCGTACCGCTCGCTTCTGCATTTTAAACAACCTGTCTCGGCCCGCGGCTGTGGCCCACAGATCAACACCCTGAATTAAGATTGAGTGGAAGTAGCCAAAGTAGGCTTTTCTTAGGTTTTCAGGTGTTAGCGTGGGTGCTAATCTGGATAGCGCATAGCAGGCCGAGGACAGCTTGTCACATACGAGGTCTATATGTGGAGCCCACGTCAACCCAGAGTCAATCACGAAGCCCAGATATCTAGTACTATCTACTTGTGGAACATCAATGTTGTTTACTACTATATTTAGTGACAATGGTTGTTTTCTTAATTTAAAATGAATAATATTTGTTTTGTCTACATTTAGTAACATACCATTCGCTGTGAACCATTTTGTTATTTGATGCATTACTAACTGCAATTTTATTATTAAGTTTGCAATGTTATCGGCGTTAACTATAATGCAAGTGTCGTCGGCGAACATAACATACTCGGCATCACCACAAGCGACTGTGATGTCATTAACCATTATCAAAAATAGGTTATTTCCCATCACAGATCCTTGAGGGACCGCACAGTTGCCAATTGGCTCGAGGTCAGATTTAGCGTCGCGGACGTAGGTGCGCTGTTTCCGATTTTTTAAAAACGAGGCGATAACATTATAAAAACTACCCGAGAATCCATAGTGGGATAGTTTGGCAAGAAGAAGTGCGTGGTCGATCATCTCGAAGGCGCGCGACAGGTCGCAGAAATGAACTTGCTTTGGATTTTAATTTGAAATAGTAGAGTGAATGTATTTGTTGTAATTACGGACGCTTTGGTTTGGTACGAGTTGGGTACAAAAGTAAAAGTAGCGGGCTGGGTCACGGCTAATTTTTAAATTTTTATATGTCATTTGTTTGAGATGTCCTTATTATTTGTCTAGTTTGGTGATAATTATACTGTGTTCTAAGTACCTTACCGTAATGATATTTTCGTTTTCATCGACTTTCACTCTCACACCGGCCTTCCATTCGACGGATCAATGCAACTCCTTTATCGTGGTATCCTATCTCTAAACAGTTCTGGAAAAAAATGGCTTTAGGACAAATGAAAATTAGGCAAAACGTTACAGATGGGAAACAAAAACTAGTGTTTCAGATAGGTAACCCTTTATCGTGAAGTTAATGGTAGAACAGTCCATCACGCTTTTGTTGTCCCTTCCCTTGTCTCGTGTTAAATTTACTCAGTTTCACGTTTCTTGAAGCGTGCAGAAGCATCTCGCGGGCCGGTATGGCAGTGTCAACTGTCAGGGCACCGTTCGTTTCTTGTTCGTTTCCATTGCGATTTGGACTCCCCTTTTCGCTAAATATCAGGCAAAGTGCAGCCACTATGCTGTCTCAATATATAAAAAAATATCGAATCACGCCGCGCGGTGTGTTACCCGCTCATCATTCATTCATTCATTCATTTATTTTGATAGAACATAGTTTTACATGTCAACATAATTATAAGTACTAAGTTTATATATAAATTAATCATTTATCTTGGGTAGCGAACCGGCATCCCACGCGAACACTTATTCACACAAATTTTTGCAATAAGCTGAAGCAATATGTATGTCTAACATAGCCACATCTGATATAAAATTCTCAAATTGTATTGACAATCAAGGGGGAAATTTGACAAATTTTTGAGTTATCTCCGTGAAATCGCCTTCTGTCACTTTTGACGTCACAGATGGCGAGATATGGCGATATCTCCAGAAGATCGCAACTTCGCCAACCCGGTCGCATTAAGTGTGCGTCTCGTTGTATGTGACGATATAGATATCAGGCGTATACTTAACTTGACTGGGTACTACGTGAAATTAGACAACAGTTTACAGGAAGAAAAATCAACTGCATGATGATGGATTCGTATGGGCGCGGGTCTTTTGGTACAAGGATAGTTGGTAATCCAAATATGGTTAAGACGATTTTTACCCGAAACAGAAAAGTTTTCCGCGAACGAACTTGGAGCCAACTTCTCATGATATTTTAACTTTAATAACTTAGTAGTGGTAAAGATTTATCCAGGAGAAAAATAAATAGGTCCACCACGCACCCTTTTAAAAGCCTCACTCATTAAAACATAACAACGTTACTGCGCTGAAATCACTTTCCTCCGCTGAATAAACGGCTTACAAAAATAAGAAGCTTTTAATTAAACAAGTGAAGCTCGTGCTTAGCGGTGATACGGAACCGGAAGTGCATTGCGCTGCTACCGGCGGATAATCACATCCGGTGCCTTATTGCGGGCCCAGTCGCCCGAGGACTGGCCGGTTATGCCCGGGGACTCTGGTAGGCTGTTAGGCAGAGATTCTTGGTGTATTTATGATTTATTAATATTAATAACCTAAATTTAAAAAATTAAACGGTTCTCTATCGTTTGCCCGAATTTCATGTGCCATAATCGATTACTTGCCATAATATTAATTTGCCATAAATCTATTTTTCTCTGTAAGCTGAAACTTTTCGGGATTGTCTTAAAACAAACCTAACCTAACCTAATGATTTCCCCATGAATAGTATTAAAGAAATCCCGAAGAGTTAATGATTTATGAAATAAAAAGTTATGGCAAGTGATCATCAGATGAGTTACATCTATAACAGATGAGTTAAGCAGCGTCTAATAAACTGCGGCACTTTCGAAGATGGCTGGAGAGCCCGATACGAGAGCGACAGCCGCGGCCGCATAATTGACAAATAAATGTTGCGCCTATCAATGAAGGGGGAAAAGCTGCACGCTGGTGTCTCATGTCACGCTTATGAGAAAGAGAAGCAAACCATACTTCATCATGCGCAACCACACCATCGCACAAAGTCTTCCTCCAAAGGTCACGATCTTCAGACATAACCTCCCAGTGATGGGTGTCAATTTTGAAGGATAACATGTCACGGTGATACATGTATGAGTTATGACAATTGAAATTCGGGGAAGTGAAGGTATCCGATTTTATACACCCGCGACACTCATTCAATGAGTGATAGAAAATTCTACTACAACTGAATATTAACTACAAAATTTGGAGATTCTTGGCGTCTTTATGATTTATGAATATTAATAACCTAAACTGAAAATTTAAAACACCCCTAATACAAGTAGCTGGAAATCATGAGACCCTCATTCAATGAGTGGTATAGAAAATGCTAGTAAAACTGAACATATATGTAACAAAAAAATTTGAAATTCTTAGCTTCAATATTGGCTGAGATCTTGTCACTTTTTCTAATTAAAGCTGAATATCTTGGAAAATACTGGTCCTATTTCTACCATACATAGCTCAGAACTATTTCGATGGACAATTTTATCGAATAAAAAATTTAACTCAAGTTGATCCATCCATTTGGGGGCTATGATGCTACAGACAGACACACAGAATATACAAATATTCTCAAATTTATTAGTATTTTCAATTGTTATTCAAAACCAATCCCACCAAATGTTAAACACCAATAAGAAAAAAAAATAGTGCGTGAGGCCCTCCGCGCGGAAGAAGTGAAACTTCGTAATGTGGAAATGAAAATAGGAAGGGGTAGAAATTGTAATTTCAAAAGAGAAAACCTAACAATCAATTGATATTCACAAGAGACGTACCTTGACATAACCTTAAATCCGTCGCATTGTCCGTTGGATTGTTGCGTTGAACGTTTAACGCAACAGTGCTTTCCTACCGTTAAACGTTTAACGCAACCTTGTTGGAAGTCGCATTAGATTAGAAGTTTCACTTCAATAATATTTTACGTGGGAAAAGCATATTGACTGAATTATTGTAACAAAACCGGACTTCATTATGTTAACAAAAGTGTTTATTTAATAGCCTCGACGTTGCGAACGTGATGTTACGTTCATGATCTCGAAGGGACTGAATAGGCGGGAAGACGTTTATGCCCGCTTCTTCAGTTATAATATTATTAATGTGTGATAATCGTGTAATTTTAAATCAACATATTGATTTAATAAGTAAATAATTTTATCTACACCCATCTTTTTAAATTCCTATAACAAGTTCAGATATTATAGGCAATGACCTACATTACTTGGCAGCGACGAAAATCAGATTTTGATCAAAATTGGTACTGTAATGGTGACCTCCCCCCCCGCCGCGCGAGTTACCTCATATGTTCCTCTGCTCCGCTGACTGACTAGCAAGACAGTGTTTCATATTTTTATAAACCTCTCATTATGTAGCAGCTGCATAAACTACTATTGAGTTCAGAATAAATTATGGTGTGATATAATGTATGATGAATTCCTGTATTAAATACATACGAGACGGGTGTAGGCCCTACTCACGTCGTAAAAGTCGAATTTCGCTCGACATGTTTCAAATCGGTTCGCGATTCGCGATCAGTATCATCATCAGTTTCGTTTGTATTTTAATATGTCTGAGACTCAGGTTAGTTTTCAATGTAAAACACATCCGGTGCCTTATTTATAAGATTCCACCTTACTTAACGAAGATAGTACACACAGTACAGAGAATTACAGCTCGGACGAAAGACAATACTTAAACAAATGGTCAAGTTTCTGTAAGACACCTATGGTATTTACGTCATTTTATTAAAAATATTACCCTATCACAAAAAGGCGGGTTTATATGAGACAGCGTCGGCACTTACGTCATTTAGATTGGGCTACTATATTATCGTAAAACGAAGGCTTTGTATGAGACCACAGCGGTGGTTAGGACCTGTGGAGTGGGGGCGGAACAGTGCACCACCCGCATTAGTAATGTACAGCCGAGAACGTCCAGTGCACGCGAAGTATGTTGTTCCTCTTGTGACCCTGTCTATTCATTCAGTCATTAAATCTCTAGCCTATTGAAAACCTTTGTCATTATTTCAACGGAATGTAGGTTTAGCCTAAAGACTAGGTACCGAAGCGAAAGGTGTTACGCTTTCTGTCTCTTGTCTATCTATTCAATCAAGGAGCACCACACCATCGGTTCTTAGAGACCTTAAGAAAGATAAAACTATTCGACTGCTTGAAAAACAAAATCGTCTCCTCTTCCCCTATTAGTAAAAATATTGCAATACTGTACGTGTATTTCCAGCAGAGCTGGTAATATTTTATTATATCCTACACTTGATAAAACAAAAGAACACGTCTGTTGGCTTGCTGTTACTATAATGCAGAAGCAGTCAAAGATTTTCGTTATTTATTCCTTGAAATTGTAAATTAAACTTGAAGATGAATTTAGTCAAAACGCTACACAAATTTAACCCGTACAGAATTAACATAAGTTTTCCTTTTTACAAATTTATTGCAGCACCACCTAATGTGGGAAGTTTACAAACTGCTACAAGTTTGAAGCACTGGATAATGGATGACGAGCAATAACAAACGAGATTAACTCCAGCAATAGTTAAGATCAAAGTTGGCTCCGTCTGATGATCAGGGCGTCGACCTCGAATTCCAGACATTTGGATGCATTAGTGCATTAAGAAAGATTCCTAGCCTAATCTCGATACTACATTTGCAGACATACTGCACATGAATCTGGTAGTGCTCGGCTTTGAAGCAGACCCAAGCAAACCAGACTTGTACACAACAACACCTGTTCCAGCCTGTTCAGAATTATTGCGTCGCCACGTTCCTGGTCCGGACACTAAACAACCGCTTCCTTAACGGACACTAGAACTTCTACACTCAATTATATAAACATTATGTAGTTTATTTATTTAATCGTATGGCGTTTAGTACAATAAAATATAGGCATTTTCTTCAACACGGGTCACGGCCGCTGCAATTACTTTCTACATAAATGGGGGTGGAAATATTCTGCAATGTGCGAGTGTGGCGAAGAAGTCCAGACTATGGAACATTATGTAGTAAAAATATAGCAGACCCAAGCAGAACAGACTTGTACACAACAACACCTGTTCCAGCCTGTTCAGAATGATTGCGCCGCGTTCCTGGCCCGGACACTAAACAACCGCTTCCTTCACGGACACTACAACATTCCACACTGTTATATATACATTATGTAGTAAGAATATAACGGACCCAAGCAGAACAGAATTGTACACAACAACACCTGTTCCAACCTGTTCAGAATTATTGCGTCGCCGCGTTCCTGGCCCGGACACTAAACAACCGCTTTCTTCACGGATAACTACAACCTACTACACTCTATTATTTAAACAGTATACTAAGCTTTACAGGACTATTTACTGAAGATCACGCAATTATTGATGGTGGTTTATTCACGTTTTACAAAAACGTCATAATTTGTGTCGGAGACTGTTCTTTCCATTATTTCCAATATTAATCATACGTTTATCGATTATTGATAAGATGACACTTTGTCTAGCGTTGTCAGTGATGACGTACTACGTTATTGAAACGTGATTGCTTACCATAGACCTTATAACAAGGCTCCAAGTTACCAATCATAGAGAAAACCCGCAGAAAACGACAGAGCAGAGAGAGCAGTGCAGAGGCACATTAAAACCGACGACTGCGTCTAGCAACCACTAACTGGAAGACGCTGCCTGGATTGGTGGCACACAAAGTGAGCTGACGACCTGGTGAAGGTCACTGGAGTGTGCTGGATGCAGACTGCTCTGGATGACCGAATGCTCTAGATGTCTTTAAGCGGACGACACCAACCATTATTCAATTTGTATACATATTATCCTTTGTGCTTTACATTGGTAATTGAAGGCGTGATGCCGATAAAACAACTGGCTTTTTATTTATATCACATACGCGATACGTTTCTTTCGTTCTGTAGAACCCTAAAATTCTGAAATAAAAAGGACTATTGGAAACGTTCAACGCAACCGAGACGACAGAATTGCTCGCTCGTCTACAACTTTGAGTGACAGCTCAGCGTTTCCGCTCAAAACTATTACAGCTTTGGAGTCAATAAACTGCGAACCGCTTTTCATTTACATTCGGCCGATGTCCAACGTCGTGCGAGCTATAAATTGGCCCTGCGACTCCATCTCAGCATCTCCACCATTTTACTTAACGATCCCATCGATTCGTATCCTATCCATTGCTGCTTAAACGCCGATTTATTGCTATCTCTTACGAGTAAGAACAGCAATGGACGTTCGGAAAAGTTTGAATGTGAGAATATCAAGTTGAATTTGAGAAGGGGAACGATAAATTCGACCCTTCGAGTTTATCGCTGATCAGAAAGAAACAATATGAAGAGAGAGAATTCTCCTTAACCGACCGCCCCGTACAGATTTGTAGGGAGCTGCGATCGCCCATCGATGTATTGATAAGGGATGTTTAGTTGATTCGGAAAGGATTGGCGATTCTAGATAAGTGTTATATGGCAATTAGGGAGAAACTTCTGCATTTATTATACATTTGCTAAAACGAAATGTCTGTACAAGTATATGAAGGATATAACTTACGAATTAATGATGAATGATTACTTTTCCATATTATTTTTTTTGCAAAATATCTTTAAAGTGCAAAGTATCTTTAAAGTAAAAAAATACCAATATTTAACAAACTGCTGTATAGTGTATATAAAATAAACGATAAGGTGTTACTTTTATTATTGATCAACATCCGGTATCATTAATCAATCATTAATTTAAAATATATTTAATTACCTCATATGATATCGTCCCATAAATATTATCGTTTTCTTTAAATAAAACAAAATTCAAAGCGACGAATTAAATAAATAAAAGCAATGTTGTTTGTTAGCAATGAGCAAAAAAATATTAAGTAATTTTATAAACAATTTCCTTAAATTACTTAATAGCCTAAAATAGTATTGCTTTGCTAATCCGCGATATAATAACGTGCCAGTTAATTTGTGCTAACCCGTTACACTTATTTGCGTATTTTTTCATGCATATTATGTGCATTTATAATACATAGTTACTATTTAATTTAATTAATGATGTATTTCCGCAAAGTAAAGCCTGATGCATTTAATTACTTAATAGCCTGTTAGAGTGCTACACTGCTGAGTAATACATCTCCGCAGCTCTCTTTTACCCAAACAATACATTTTCAAGAATATTATTAAAACATAGCTTTGTTAAGTGAGCTTATGTACAATTACCATAACTTACATTATATTGATATAATGTTCTTTTGGCCGCTATCTCCTTTCAGTGTAAAACAAAGAGTTTAATGTAATTTCCTCCTTTCAATAGCAAATAAATTATACGTCACAACTGCATAGGTACCCTATTCTTCTATTCTATAAACCAGTGGCATTGAAAATCCATAATAACAGTATTATGCCTCGTTAGAAGAAGTAGTTTTTTTTTTCAAAATTTGTCTCAATAAACATTAGCACATTTTTGATACGTTGATATAAAGAAAATCATTATTGGACAACGCCCACTTCGAAGTAACCCCAAATAAAGCTTACATAATAATCTTATTAAAACTTTCGTGAGTCATATTTAAATATTGTATCAAGCGTAATATTTTCTTCGGTTTCCGCGACTGTCACACATTTAAATAAAACAATTTAAACGGATTATATCGCGTATATTAATTATTTGAGCCTCCCTGACGTTTCAGTACCTTTACAGATACCGTTGTCAAAGGTTGACTGAGAAAAACACAATTTTTCTCTGTCAAAGTTACATTTGTGCAAACTACCCATTTTGTAAATATTAATTTAAAATAAAGGTGTTCATACATGCCAGATGGGCCTAATGTGTAAAGACAGTTACACATGTGCCAGAAGGGCATTTATTATTTTATTTAAAATATCTACCAGCGGTTCACTAAAGGCTTACTGAGGAGACCCCTCAAAATTGTGTTTTCCAGTACAGGATCCATTCTGTCTTTTTTTTTTTTTAATAGGCGCTACATTCCATGTGCAATCTCACTTAATGCACGAAACCCCTCATTTATAGAAACACCTACGTTTCAACGCTTGACGTCAAAGTACTGTTTTATAATTCTTCTGGTGTACCTATTGTAAAATGGAATAATACCCGGTTGAATTAATTGCCTGCTATTGTTGCACTCATAAAGGTGTTTTCGAATCTAATAGTATTCATACGAATCTCAGTCTTATTCCCTAGACATGTTTCAGGTTGAATACGTATAAATGAATTTAACTGAAATAGTTCCTCTTTTGTTCCCTCGCACAAAACCGTATTAAATTTAGGCTATTTTCAGCGGCGAATGAAGAACATATTTATTTGCATGCGTAATTGCGTAAATATACGATTTCATATTTAGGTTCCAAAGTAAAACATTACTGGCCAATATAATAATATCATCTATTTGATAGCAATTGTTTTGTATTCTACTTATTGAAGGTGAAGTTTATAGCAGGGCTATGGTTAGGTTATCACTTTATAATAAGTGTGATAGTAATCATTTATTGTACCAAAGACTAAAACTCATAAGATGTTATGTTTTAGATCCTACATACGAACTGTATTGAATTGTTTGAGGAAAATGCAACGCAACAGGTCGTCGGGCGTGGTGATGTGACCAACTGAACCACTGGGACTACAAGCGTGCGCCGATTTTGCCCTAAAAGAGAGCACCCTGGCGTGTCCGGGTCTGTAGACCATCGTGCAGTGAACTCGTCTTGCTATCACATAAACGCGACCATCATAGACCCGAAAAATAAAGTAACTTCGCAACGAATGTCGCAGCCATAAGGGGTCCACTCTCTGAAGGCTGCTGGATGATTTAGGGACACAGACTTTCTTTTTACCCTTTATCTTTCCACAACATTTGCGTTCTTTGGCTGCAGCCTCTGCAAAAATGATGCCGGGAGCAAAAATGGCGTATGTTTAATATGCGTTTGGATGGAGTTGCGATGCTTTGGAACTGGTAGGTACCAGTTCATATTTTTAATCTGACTTGTTCTAATGTTTTTTAAAGTTGTTATTAAGACAAATAATGTAAAAGGACAATGGAACGCCTGAGTGTAAAATGTGTTTTTTCATATTGTAAATACTGAAAATAGAAATTATTATAATCTATTATAATTTATAATCAATCTTAATGTAAGACCAAATTTCAACCATAAATTTAAAGCGAAATAATGGTATTTCAAAAAATCTGCTCGTATACGGAATCCTAATCTAATTCGGGGTTTACCTACCTACTCATATTAAACAAGTTTTTTTACAACTCTGACGTACAAACTTTACTTCTTATAGAGTGCGATAACGTTTTATTCCCAGCAAGCGACGGTGTTACGACACGTGTATCGAATGTATTTATTTCTCTAAACCAACGTGGAAAACAATTGTCACTTTTTACATGTAAAATTACATATAAAATGGATGCCTTGGATTTATAGATAACTTTCGGAATTGTAAGTTCACCATCACGATATTTGTGCATAATTCACATCAACTTCCAGAAATGTATGTAATAAGCTACTAATGGGCAACATTAATCATTCGCGTAATATTTGGACGTGTGCACGCCATTTTCTGCACTCCTAAAACAATTTACCTACGCATACGACAGTTAAAAATTAAAAAAAAAAAACACTCAACGAGGTTTTTTCTATTTCAGAAAACAATGCTCTTTGTATTATGGCTCCTCGTATCCTGGTGGCTGAAAGAGTATGTTAGCGCTGATTGCGAAGCATGCGTGGCCGGCTGGTGTCACGCCAGGAAGACCCTCATCCAAGGGTTCCCCATTACAGACCAGCTAGCCATAGACCACACCAACAACATCCTCTACCTTCAGATCAACTCTACACAGAATACCGCGTTCTACCTAGGTGAGCTGAAAGTACAACTTGTGCTGGCATCGAACACTTCGGGCATGGCAGTGGATCAGGAATCCCACATATTATACCTGGCTAGTTACGGAGGTGATATTTATGAGTATAAAAAAGATAAAGACGCAGCCGAATTAGCCTCTATTGAAATTTACGAACCTAATGCAGAAAGATTGTGTTTTTATAAAGGCAAGTTGTATTATACAAGCAAATATACAAAAGGTATAAACTTTATCGCGGGTAACGAGACAAAATTCTTCGATGATCTGCTAAACTACACGATTACTGATTTTGTTTTGAATGAAAATGGTTCTTTATATTTCGTCGCAAATGAAACTGTGTATGCATTTAGTGCTGGAGTAAACTCAGTTGAAGTAGTGGCCACAAATAATTATGTTCTTTCTACGGACAAATACGGTCAGGTATATTTTGGGGATGCTGCAGAAAACGTTATATATTCACTGAATGAATTTCATGAAACAGTCGCATATGCTGCTTATCTATCTGGGTCAGTCGATAAATTCGTTTTTGATCAGGACAACAACATTGTTTTCTATGACACAACAGATGACACAGTAAGCTCTTGGAGAAATGAGAGTAAACCATGCAGTATAGAGCCGCCTCGTCTTAAATATCATGTAAATAAGATAGTCCCAGATGCATGCAGCGGTTCTATATCAGAGAACTTCTCCAAGGCCCTGGATGCTTCAGAAGTGGTTAAACGTTGTTTGAGTTCGAAACACGGTTTGGCTGATTTTTGTGAATGTCTGAAACGTTACGCTATGAGTTTAAAAAAGTAAAACGGACGCTTTTGTTTACTTAACTTTAATTTAATTGCATTTTTGTAAGATTTTTGGTGAAGAAAATGTACAGTATTAAAATAAGGAAGTCGATTTTTCATTTTATTGTCTTCTTTTTCCGTTTTTAGTTAAAATTTGTAAGTACATTGCGTTAATTCTTGTGTTTATCAAAACATAATTTCCCATCGTATCCCCAAACAAATTATTGAATAAGATTTAATTCAACTTGCAATGTATTTAGGTATATTATGTTTACACCAATTTTAACCAAACAAATTGAGCTGAAAATTCAATAAAAAATGACAATAATTATTATTATGTTCAATGTATGTATGACTGTTACTAACCTTAATTTGTTTTTTGTTTTTTACTAACAATCTATCCCTTAATCTTAATCGATCACTTATCCGAAATAAATAATAATTTGAATTTGAATTTGAATATGGCACAATGAAGCTGATTTGATGACACAGCCGAAAGGTAGTCATAGCCAAATTTAGGTCCTTTAAGGCAGTTATCTTATCACAATGCCGCCGCATCTTACTGCGAAGTACGAACTACGGTTTCCTTATTTGTACTTTAGAATCTGATTTGTATGTATACATGGTACAGCACACCGTGTCCGGGTGGAAGATTTTCTATTAAATAAATAAATATCGGACAACCTCACACAAATTGATCTAGTCCCAAATTAAGCTCAAGAAGGCTTGTGTTATGGGTACTAGACGACGATATACTTACTTATATACGAACATTTGTACCCAAAAAACATGTTTTTGTTCAATAAATATCTTTTATCTTTTTTTTTATATAGATAGATATATACTTAAATACATAGAACAACCATGACCCATGCACAAATATTCGAGTTCATCACACAAATATTTGCCCTGGCCAGGATTCGAACGTGACATTATTGTGTAGTTTGTAGGTATGTGTATTATAATTTATATACACGTAATGGCAATTTTGATCGCATGACCTATTTAATTTTGGGCTTACGCATATATTTTCTCCATTTACCAGATTATTCAGTATATTAATTCTATACGCAATAAGCTTAATTTTCTAAATATTTTGTGTTTTATTTCGAGACCTCAAACTATCCAAAACACCTATGTCACGAAGTTGCAGCCGCGGGGATTTGTAGTACAGTTTTATTACACATTTATAATTGTATTTTAATGATAATATCGGTTCTATTGCTCTCTGAAGTCCTACCGTGCTATCAGAAATTCGATGCCTAGTTATGATATAATTTCACAATTATATAACTGCATTGCAAGCTCAACCTACATTATTACAAATGAATATAAATATTATATGGAATAAATAATAGAAAATAACTCGCGGTTCATTATGAATTATGATTATCTGAATCTCCACGAGCATATTTCCCAGCCGTAATAATATCGCAATGTCGCGTTTGAAGCCCCTCGACATTCCTTTTGAAAACACCTTCTGCCCGCTCTGGCGGAGAGATATACTAATTCCCCATTCATCACGAGAGGCCGCCTTATCTTTGTTTGCTATTTAGGCCCGGACAGTTAAAAGGACTCAAAGAAAAGCCTATTTCCGTTTGCTTTGCCAAGCCCTGGCGAGGTGTGCGTCACGGCAGCCATTGGACGAGAGCGTGTGTGTCCTAATGTTGACGAGAGCCGCGAGATGTCGCTTTGTTTTAATGCGCACAGCATCATTAGCAGGAGTGTGAATCGCGGTGCAGTCATAAAAATTTCATTTGTCAATCTTCAAACAACCGGGCACAGAGTAGACGGCGAAGAGAGTTTATTTAGGATGCCCGGAAACCAATTGTTGAAAAGTAATCTCCAGTTGACGCAAAAATAACAAGCAAGCTGACTGGGAGGGAAGTTTTGGGTTCGTATAGATTAACGATCATTTCTGTTAGAATGTAAATGGAGTTATTGTCAATGAACTTTTGATGGTCATATTTTGGAACTCGATATGATCGTCTCTAATTAAATTTTGATAACTATTACTCAATATTCCAAACAAAATCTGAGAAATAAATTATTTACAATCATGAGTATAATTTTGTAAATTTAATAATCTCTATAATTCAATATCGTCGACAAACGTGATCAAACAGTAAAAGTCAAGTATCATACAACACAAGAACGTCAAGTCTCAGATAACAATAGAGTGACATATAATTGGCTTTATTGAAAATGTTTATTAATAATGAACTTTGATACTGTTCGAAAATTTCAATATTGACGCAACGTCTAACAATTCTGGCGGCTGTACTACTCTATGAGTAATACTCTGTGAGCGGTAGTCTTGCGCTCTAAGGCTCAGTGCGCGCCGCGGCTCGGCGGGACTCGCACGTCGCGCCGGTACTCCCGCTTCGAGTGACAAGTGATTTCGAAAATACCACCGGCCAGTGAAGTGTCCGTGTCAGTGCTTATTGTGATTGACGTGCTACTAGCGTGGATTAAACAGGTATTCAGCGTACGGTGTGTGTGATCTCGAACCTGTTACCAAATCCCGAGTGTACTTGAATTAGTTATATGCCGTGTTATAATTATGAATGAACGTGTTTGAAAACGCAGGTACGATAGCAGATAAGATTTGGCTAACATATATTTAAGTGGTTTAACATACAATTAGTTTAGGATGTTTTTGATTGAGTTTATTTAACATAAATAAGTCATTGTTTGGACGGAAATTTTGACAACTAAGCTGCAGAAAACAGAATAATTAATTATAATAATTCGATTTAATTTCTTATTAGCTGTTAAAGACAAATACTTTTAGTATTGCCTGCTATTATAGATAACTTAATTGAAACAATTGTGTGTCACACGTTGGGTGCCACTTTTCACAACATTTATTTCCCTCGCAATATTTAGCGCTAAATACTTCAAAGCAAAGTAAAGAAATATAAACGGACAAAATCAAAGCTTTTAAAAATGTGTTCGACGCAAAGGCATAGCCATTTTGAGTGAAACAAGCAAGCTTACATTATTGCGGGGCCCGCTGAGCACGCAGCCCTTGACTGCTTTGATAAGTAGGGCGGCCTCAAGAACCCCCCCAAACAGACCTTTGTTGCTCGTGCTTTGTAACGTATCAAGCCATTCATTCCACTCATATCAGCTCTGGAAGTCGTCCTCGAACGAGGAATGTTGAGAACTGCTGAAAAAGTATCAACCTACTTACTGGTACTGCAAAGTGCGAACTGACGGTACGTTTGGTTAAACGTAAGGAAAGTTTAAATGATAATCTAGATTTTGTACCAGGAATGTTGTTTTAATTTTTGAAGAAATAAAAATACTCTTTATATATTGCACACCTCAGACATCAAGGAAAAGAATGAACAAACTAAAATACTTTAAAAAAACAGGCACAGGTAAACAACAGGGGGTCTTATTGCTAAATAACAAATCTTTTCCAGAGAACCTTTAGAATAATTTTAACACAGTTTGACACGGTTTTTATTGCAGGGAACTTTATTGAGAAATCTTTTTCATAAAAAATAATATTTCATAAAACCATGTCATTTCTACGTAAGAAATTTGAGAAATCTGAGAGCTGAGGATGAAGTTCTAGAAGATCATAATTTTCGCGTACTTTGTGAAATAGAAAAATGCTTCTGGAAAAAAGAAAACGAACTACCAACCAGTAAATAACATATAAATTATCTCTTCATCGCCGTTCAATTGACGCCACATGGTATTCGTTCATCGAAAAAAGTAAGTTGAAATTGTGCTGGTGTTTCTATAAATTTTGCATCAAACACTAAATTAAATTATTGAGTAGGAAAAAAATTAACGCGATTTAGATATAGGATCCATAAATCTTTACAAAACAGGAATCGATTTCGTTAACTTGTGTTATTAATATTTTCTTCGGTTTCCGCCAAGTATCATTTATCGTTTTAGAAATCTACAACTGGTAAACTAGGTCATTTTGAAATTCCGTCAATATTGTTTAATAAATCAATGTTACGAATACTCATACTTTGGGTTAGAAATGAACATGAAATGTGTAGATAATGAGATAATGCTGTGTCTTTACGCGCGACAAATGGCTGTAGCCCTGTCAGTTTTGACACGTCCCCATCGTAACTATAGGTTGGAAGGCGGTCATTACGGGTGTAATGAGTAGGTACTCTTGAAAACAGGAAACAAGGAAATTGTTATTCAGCAGCAATTTGAATTCAGAACAGTTTCCGAAGTCCGTTCGTGAAAAATAAAGTTGTATTTAAATACAAAGTAGATTTGGATTGAGGCAGCGAATCCAGTGGCACCTCATCGATTACTTTCAAATTCGAGTTGGGCGGAGTTGTGGCGCGTCGATAATTTCCCCATTGGCATTAGCATCCTCTGGGACCCAAACTTGGAATGCTCGACCTCTAAAACGAGGTTAAAAATATTTAGAAAAGTTTTTACGAGGAAATAAAGATGTGAGAGGGACGGACCGGCCCCCGCGCGGGCGCCAGTCGTGACATTGCATCGTGAAATTTTAATGTCATTACCTGTTTGATAAATATAGATTTCCCAAAAGGCCGGTGAAACTTTACCGACATTTCGTAGTTAATTTTGAGAGTGATTGATTTTGTATGGTCACAACAAATGCAACAGTCGAATGGACGGTAAAATTGAAGATTGTTTTTGGAATGTTTAACATGGATAGGAAGTTATAGAGACGGATGTTATATCTATGACATTATCAGATACAAAACTTAAACCTCGTATTGTGATTTTGAAAATAAACCTACCATTGATTAATGTTTTATTAATAGGGAGATAAATGATACCTAATATGATTATAAAAAAATATTTTGCTCATATCCCATAGTGAGACTAATATAATATTGAAAATTAGCCAACCATCGACATAATTATGCATGTTCTTGGAACGCAGACAAACTGTTATCACTTGTTAAAAAGTTTCTTAGGAAGTTGAAATTGAGGAAAATTTTGATAACACTTAGCCTAACGATAAGGCGGTGAAAAATTAGCAATAAAAATAGCAATGTGTTTTGCCATTGAACCTAAATACAGGTTTGGTACAAGGAAATAGGACCTTTTTTGGTATACTGCCTTTTTGCGTCTTTATTTTTGGTCGAATGTTTCATTTTGCAGAATTTTCACTTCGCAGATTTTTCTTCCCCTGTTATCATGCGTTTTTGAAATTCTTGCAAATGTAATTATATTGATTCGGTTAGGTAAGGTTTGTTTTATAAGGATCCTAAATACTTGACGGATTCAGAGAAAAATGCTTTCTACGAAATGACACTTCAAATAAAACATTCGGCGAAAAGTAATTTTGGAATGATTTAGTAAACCGTTTTTTATTTAATTATTTAATTTTACTGCAGAAAACAAAAGTCAGTACAAATGGCGATCTTACTGCCAAATGGCATTATTTTCCAATCAAAGGATCGAACAGATAAACTTCTAGTGGTCGCAGAGTATTTTAATCGTTCTGAGATCCAACATACAAGTGACCGAGTGAATATTTTTTCCATGACAGGTGACGCTGTACCCTCAGCAAAAAAAGTAGACACACAGATACAGAGTTCGCATTGATCTACACTACCTTTCTCGAAATAATAGAGTCAGATGCAGGGCTTCTAGCACTTGGTTCGCTATCAATTTCTGTTCCTGGTTGTCCAAGGATACGTTGCCATTGATGACGATGTTAGCAGCGAGCACGTAACCCCATGATTGTGGTGTGCGTGGTTTTCTAAATGAAAAAATTGTGTGTTATGTAAAGCACAAGCGTCCATTGCAATAAATCATGTAAAGTAATGCAAAAAGTTCCTAACATTTTTACAATTAGATGGATTACGTCCTGATTCATGTAATGTGTGAACCAAATAAAATATGGCCATTCAATCCAATTATTATGAATGATCAACCAGTTGCTAAATATTCTGAACTAAATCAGCATTAAAAATAAAATTTATTTATAATTATTCACATATTTATTTAGGTACTGCTCGAAAGACCATTTAATTTTACCCACTTCACAAATGTTTTATTGTCATTTTACAATCTTATAATAGTGATATATGTAGTAAATAAATAACTGTATGTACGTAATTTAAAATCCCACCTTACATTTTTTTCCGCAGGTCACGCAGTATTTAAGGATTTTGAAATCGGCATCAAAAATTACGTGACCCGTATATTTATTTCAGTAGTGTATATACTGAATATACAGTATGGAAATGTACATTATCTGGATGTATTATCTGGATTATTGTGTGAGAGTTAGATAAAATTACATTATTTACTTGATATTTTACGATACAATTTAAAATCAATCTCATTCGTCATATCAGTTAATATTCGCGCCCACTATCATGTCCACTCACTGTCACATCCGCGGGAGAGGAATGATTATCGTCCTGTTATTATAAAATAACTGTACTCGTACTGCTCAAACAAACATACGGGCCACGTTATTTTCGATGCCAATTTTAAACTCCAATACAATGACACAATCTCATGTTCGTGAGGATTTCCTAACTACTCACTGATATACAGTATGAAAATGTACATTTCTCAATCTGAAAGTTAAACTTTACCTACAGATACATAGATATGTGTATGGTGTTTTACAAGGGTATCAACATAGATTCTGTATTGATTCTCGTCTCGTTTTTTAACACGTTTTTTTTAATGATCCTGTACTGTGCTAGTTTCTGTGTGGCCCAATGAATGCCTTATGGCAATTAAAACCCGCTATTTGTACTATTTTGTATTGAGAAATCAAAATAAATTAAATAACTACCCGACTGAAATAAAAATCAGCATTAACCTGAACAGTGCACAATTCATGGCCGCCATAGTTTATTTGAATATATTTTAACTTCTTCATTCACGATCTTAACGCTTTCTAATCTATTGACACGACCAGGAGTACACGTCCTTAACCTTTACAAAAAAGAATAAGTATGAAAGTTATGTGATTATTCAAAGTCACCTATCATGTCACCCTTCTTTTTTGCCGTGTTCGTACGTGACAATAACATTCAACAAATCCACGCATTTGATCGAACAACAATAACAAAAACTTTTCCAAACTCGAACACACCTTCGGTGGTTGATACAGATATACGATATCTTCCCCCAAACTTTTTACCTTGATAATATTATGATAGTTATTTTTTATTCTTTATCGCAACATTTAGTATTGATATGTTTTAGTCGAACTTCTTGTAATAGTTATCTTTTCGTTATTCCATTAAGCTGACTAGTGACTAGTGGTAGTGTGAGGGGACATAAAATGGTTGTACCACGTTGTATGAGAAAATGTTGTTTAAACAATATTTGACAATTATGTGATTGTAGCACTCATGAGGTATCCTGAAGTGTAGAATGGCATGGTAACAGAATCCAATGTAACGTTAGTGAACCTTCGATGGGAGGGGTATGGAAAAAAATGAAGATTTATGTATTTATTTACGTATGTATATCACTTATTATTAATATGCATTGTCGTATATTTATGTATTACCCATAGTATATGTAGTTACAAGCATTTGCTTAGATTTATATATCGATTTATGTATGACTAGCTGTTGCCCGCGACTTAAACCTATATAAGACCTATATACCTATTATTTTGAATTTTATTTAGAGAACGTGATCGGTGAAAAAATTGCTATAGAAAAATAGTGTGGTTTCGATTATTACTGCGTTCTTTTTCATTGCATAAAATCAAAAACCCAGTTTTATTCGAAGCCGCAATAACAACAATTTGAAGTTTTGTTTTTCCCTTTGATTATTTTAATACATTGCAGACATGAAAAAATGTAATATTGCTGGACATGTTTCAGTCTCATTTACATTACACTAATTTCATAAAATATAAAATAAACACTAAAACAAATGATGCAAATCAAAGCCGTTTTTGCAAATATAAGAATAGCATAAGAACTAAGTAGCTATAAATAAAGTAAAAAAAGCCTACAATATTTTTGCGCCAAAGAATCTCAGCAATTAAAACCTGAGTGAACAAAATCCATTATCCCACGATGCCTTGTTAGTTCCCAACTTTTACACTTGACAGTTTCGGGCATAATACCGAGTTTAATATACGAGAGGCTGTTTAACGAAATTTAACGAATTTAACGATAATTAGTCGGTAGCGGCGATGTGCATAAATCACTCGGGCTTTGTCGGCACCGACAGATTGCCAGGCTCCGCGTGCGTAAATTATTACATTATATTCTGTTAACAATGTAAGGAGTGTTATGGAAAAGGAATTGTGGGGATCAAGGGATGCATGCTTGGGGTGCTTATGACTTTAATGGTTATTGAAAATTTATTAGAATTATGAATTAACAAGGCTAAGGTACATGGTTTGGCTAGGCTGGCGTGGAAAATATTCAATGGAAGAGTAACAGAAAATTTATAAGTTTGAATATAAAATTACAAATCTACATATCGCATTGATTTGATTATGCGCTAAAAGCATAAAAATAATTTTTATGTTGTTTATTTTTGATATTCAAAAGGAACGTAACTTTAAATTTAAGTTAATTTATGTTAAAATGACATAGGTATTGTACAAGATTATTTTGTGGATGCACCCATCAAATCATTGTATGAATTATCTGTTTCTCTGATGTTGCTTTTCCAAACAAATAATTGTTATTATACTAAATCTTGGCAACATTTTCAACGCTATTCAACTACGTTATGAACTTATGACTCAGCAGTTTCGTGTCATAGACCAATCGATGCGGCTCCAATCTATCAATGTACATCCCGGTATGTTGGCTTCATTTTATATTCCTTGTTGGGAATCAGCCGGGAGCGTCTAGCGATCCGTCCATTTTATAGCGGCTCAAGCTGTCAGTGTCCGCCGTATCGGCTCGCTTAGTAAAATATCTGGCTGTGCATTGCAATGCAGTAGAAAATGTATTTGGTACCTACCTACTGCTGCAGTGATTCGCATGTGATGTATTTCTGTAGCCGCTATAACAACAAATAATAAAATATATAATAAAATAAAAAAGCTTTATTTTCCCTTACAACTTAAAAAAAAAAAAACAAAAGTGCGTAATATTGTTAGTTTTTCTTATTTATGTATATATACCTATGTTAGTGTTTATTTATTTTATTTATACTATATTTATTTACTTTTTATAAATTTGTGTATCTAATATTTATCTATTGTTAGATGTAAGGGCCGCCTTTTGCGGTGAAAGCCTCCTCCAGGTTATGCCATCTTTCTCTGTCTTGTGCCGTCCTGCGCCAGAAAGCTCCGGCTACTTCGGCTATGTCGTCACTCCATCTTTTTAGTGGTCTGCCTCGTCTTCTCTTTTTGTATATTGGACTCCAGTTTGTAACAGTTTGCGACCATCTTCTATCTCTTACTCTTTGAATGTGTCCTGCCCACTTCCATTTTAGTGTCAGTACCTGTTTGACTGCATCTTTTGCGTTTGTCCTTTTCCTTATATCCAAGCTTCTGATCCGGTTCTTTAATTTTATATTCAGAAAACTTCTTTCTATCCCTCTTTGGCACGTTTTTATTTTATTAAGATGGATTTTTTTGAGAGGCCAGGTTTGACATGCGTAGGTTAAGCAGGGTGTCAGACAGATATTCATTGCTTTAGTTTTTAATTTTGTAGGGATATTTCCCTTAAATATTTCCTTCATAGACCAAAACTTATTCCACGTGACCTTTATTCTTCGCTCTATTTCTTTTTCTGTACAGGATTTAAAAGATATGAGATGGCCAAGATATACATATTCTTCTACATAATCTATAGGTACTGATGCTATAGAGATTAGCTTTTTGTCTCTGTTCGTCATAATCTTCGTTTTTTCTCTATTTATTTGTAAACCGACACTATCGCTATGATGACTGAGAGACTCTAGCATGTGTGCCAATTGTTCGGTGCTTTCAGAGAGAAGAATAATATCATCAGCAAATCTGAGGTGTGATAAGTAAGTGCCGTTGATGTTGATGCCCATGCTCTTCCATTCGAGGTTTCTAAAGATGGATTCGAGTACGGCAATGAATAATTTTGGTGACAGGGGGTCGCCTTGTTTTACCCCTCGCTCTACTTCGAATGGTGGTCCTTTTGTCTCCATTCGTACTCTAGTCCTACTGTTGGCATATATAGTTTTAATTAGATCTATGTACTCGTATTCAATACCTTGTTCTGTGAGTGCTTTCCAGATAGAGCTATGTGATATGGAATCGAATGCTTTGGAGTAGTCTATGAAGGCGATGTATATAGGCAGATCATATTCAGCATATTTTTCCATTATTATTTTCAATGTATGTATATGGTCGATCGTAGAATACTTTTTCATAAAGCCTGCCTGTTCGATTGGCTGGTTTTCATCAATAGGCTTAGTTATGCGTCTTAGTAATGTTAAGGCAAATACTTTGTATAAACAAGATATCAAACTAATGGGTCTATAATTTGTGATCAATTTTGGATCTCCTTTCTTGTATAATAGCACTATCTCTGAGAGAGACCAGGATTCAGGCATTTCTTTTTTGTACAGAATGAGGTTAAACAGCTTAGTTAGGGGTCTTACTAGCTGATCTTTTCCCGCTTTAATCATTTCATTTGTTACTCTATCTGGTCCTGGGCTTTTCCCGGTTTTTAGGCTTCTTATGGATAGCTCAACCTCACTCTCTATGAATGGCGGAACAGTATCTGCGTTATAAGCTGCAGGCGTAAAATTTTCGCTTGTATTAGGATGTATGGTGTATAAGTCCTTGTAGAAATTAGTGGCTATCTTCATTAAGTCCCGTCTGTGCGTGACTATGTTTCCTGAGGTATCGGTGAGTTGTGTCATCAGGTGCTTTGTCTTGTCAATCTTCCTGTATGCTTTTTTAACGCCTCCCGTTTCTTCTAGGTATTTACTTATTAATTTTATTCTTTGGTCTTTGATATTTTTCTTTATTTTCTTATGTATCGTTCTATATAATTTGCTTAATCTGCTTTTTTCTTCTTTGGTTTTGTGTTTCTTATTTCTGAGTATGTATTTGTGCGTTTTTAGGTCCTGTATTTCTTGCGTTATGATTTCATCTAAATTTTTGCCAGTATCTGCTTTTGACGGTTGTTTTAGGAGTAGTGTTATCTCAATTTTTTCGTTTAATTTCTGTATGTCTTCTTCGTTGTCCAGATCAGGAAGGGTAGGTAGCTTTTTACTGTCTTCGATCTTAGATGGGATTTTACTTTTGTAATGTGCCCGTGTTTTTTTATTATTTTGTATGCTGATAGTAATTCTGACTAATCTATGGTCGCTAGGATGTTGTAGTTTGCTTATTACATTCAAGTTTTGTACGTTGCGTGGACTATTAGTAGCTATATAATCTATTTCATTTTTTGTTTTTCCGTCTGGCGACATCCAGGTCCATTTTAGTTTGTCCGGCTTTATGAACATAGTATTAGTAATTTTTAGTTTATATTGGAGACAGAAGTTTATGAACATTTCTCCTCTTTTGTTCCTTTTACCAAAACCATAGTTTCCCATTACTAGTTCTTCATTTGGCTTTGACATTCCTATTTTGGAATTCATGTCCCCCATAAGTATTATTTTCTGTGTACATTTATTCATAGCCTTATCTAAGTCAGTGTACATTTTTTCTATGTCTTCTTTTGAGGAGGTAGCAGTAGGGGCATAAACTTGTATAATACTGTATATTTTTTCATAAATTTTAACTTTTAATATTCCAATTCTCTCAGATACTGCGACAAAGTCCTGCACTACTGTATTACATTGTTTTTTTACAAGGAAACCAACGCCTTTTTCCCCTTTTGATGCTCCGTAGTAGTACAGTAGGTAGCTGCCTCTATCTTCAATTTTGTATCCTTCCCTTCTTACTTCGCATACGCCAATAATGTTCCATTTTATTTTAGATATCGCATACTCTAATTCCTTTATTCTTGCTTCATTTGCCAGTGATCGGACATTAAATGTTGCAATGTAATATTTATCTTTTTGTTTTTGTTGGCTTGGAGGGTGGTAGTCTACAACCCCCGCGGTGACAAACCGTTCTGGGGGAGGATAGTTTAATTTTTTTCTCGACTTTGTGTCTGTTAATTTTGATTTCGAGGGTGCGGCATAATCGTTTTCTGGGGGTGGCTTTCTTGATTGCTATTCAGAGGACAATATGTTCTCTTCTACCTCTGGGGAGAAAGGTGTATAGCTATTTTGTTTACTGATGAATCTATCCATCGAACTTTGGCTGGTCCCTGGTTTACTTGGATTTATTTTATTTTTCTTGAGTGCCTGTTGCGTCAATTCTCTGTTAGGATTATCGTTTAGATGAGGTGGAGTTATTTCTAGTATTCTTTTACTATTTCTGTCTTTCTTGTTCCCCTGTTGATCGATATTTTTTTCCGTTGGCTCTCGTACTATGAGTTTGTCATAGCGAAGGTGGGCTATTTTTCCGGCTGCTTTCTCTTGCCGTAATTGTTCTTGCAAGTTTTTTCTGATTTCAAGTACATGTGGTGGGAAGTCTTCTTTTATGTAAATTAACTCTGATTTCATATTTTTTTTATTTTTTAATATAGTGATTTTTCTGCCATAGGTTGTGAAAGTAACTACAATTGGTCTTACTTTGTTTTCGTCGAATTTGCCCATTCGTCGAACCATCTGTATTTCCGTTTTTTCACACTCTATATTCATTTCATTTTTTAATGTGTTTATTATTTTCCATTCTAGTGCGCCATACGATTTTTCTCCTTCATTTATTCCGAAAAATATAAGATTCCTTTCTCTGTTCTGTTTTTCTATGTTGTTAATTCTTTTTTCATAATTTAAATTTATTTCTTTTATTTTGTTGATGTCGAATTGTACAGAATCGAATTTTTCATCAATCTTTTCTGCAAGCCTGTCTTCGAGCCTTTGCAGTGACTCCTCAGAATCCTTTTTAATGTCAGCTCTCAGTTCCTTCAGTAATTTCGCAATGTCTGACATTTTTGTGTATTCTATTAACTTTTAGTTTAGCGCCCTCTGTGTGTGATAGTCGGTACTGGTAGAACACCCTCGGCCCTAAACCTGGTCGAGTAATCTTGCACAGCGTCGATCGATGCCGTCAGGCTTAGTATGTAGTTCTATGCATAAAATATAGATGGCAGCACTTCGCCCGTATGATGATCGGACGATTTACGAGTGTTTATTATATACTTTTAGGTTATATTCTTATTTTTTTTCTAGATTTTCACTTTTAACACTTGGCATATAGTCCACAGTTTAGCACTTTTCTCAGTTTCTTGTTCTTGAGCACAGTTTTGAGTCCTCTGATGTATTTGTTTCGTAAAAACCAAGTTTTCATCACCCGTTAATTGTTCGGTTTTTAATATCTAAAATAATGTTTTCACCAATTGTTCATACTTTAAAGAGTTGTCACACTCGATAGTTTCGATATCTAAGGTTTTAATTGAGTTTTTTTTTTACTTTATGTATTTTTATCACTTGAAAAACACGGAGCTCAATGAATTCACTGTTTACTTCGCCGCGCCCTCGATCGGATTCAAAAGGAACGTAACTTTAAATTTAAGTTAATTTATGTTAAAATGACATAGGTATTGTACAAGATTATTTTGTGGATGCACCCATCAAATCATTGTATGAATTATCTGTTTCTCTGATGTTGCTTTTCCAAACAAATAATTGTTATTATACTAAATCTTGGCAACATTTTCAACGCTATTCAACTACGTTATGAACTTATGACTCAGCAGTTTCGTGTCATAGACCAATCGATGCGGCTCCAATCTATCAATGTACATCCCGGTATGTTGGCTTCATTTTATATTCCTTGTTGGGAATCAGCCGGGAGCGTCTAGCGATCCGTCCATTTTATAGCGGCTCAAGCTGTCAGTGTCCGCCGTATCGGCTCGCTTAGTAAAATATCTGGCTGTGCATTGCAATGCAGTAGAAAATGTATTTGGTACCTACCTACTGCTGCAGTGATTCGCATGTGATGTATTTCTGTAGCCGCTATAACAACAAATACAAAAACAAAATAAAATATATTATTTAAGTGATCGGCTGCGTTAACTTTGCACCTCATTTATATCCGGCGCCATACACACCAGGTGCAAACTTAACTTAACCCGGCCAGTTAAAATGGGATAAGTGTTTGTACGGAACCCTCGTTGCGCGAGTCCGACTTGCACTTGGCTAGTTTTATAATTATTAAAAGATGTGTATACGACTTTATCATGTTGTTAAAGTTTAAATCAGAATAATGATAAAAGCTCGCTGGGAGTGGCTCAAGCTGTCAGTGTCCTTCGTATGGGGTCACTTAGATATCTGGCTGTGAATTGCGACGCAGTAGAAAACGTATTATCTTTTTTTTATCCACAAACTGACCGGCTATTGACCTCAGTATCACCTGATGGTTAAACACATGTTTAAAATGGAATATTGCATTGAAATATAATTGAATCAAGTATCAGCCGGCTTATTACGGGTTGTTTTATGGCGGCTCAGTGTAACAGTGTCCGTTCGTTCCGGCTCGCTCAGGAAAATGTATTGCCTACTGCAGTGATTCGCATGTACATAGGTTTTGATGGTTAAAAATATTTTGAGGGAATAAGGCTTATTTGTAAGTGGTTAATAATTTAAGGCTTTGGATGGATTATTTTATTGCGGCTCAAACTATCAAAGTCTATCGTATTGGCTCGCTTAAGCTATCTGACTTTGCATTGTCATGCCGTAGATAATGTAGGTATCGATAGCTAAAGTAAAGTTAATTTAAACTGTATATCAAAATAATAAACAGTACTTTTATTAATGATATTTTTCTGCATTCATTAATATGTGGTTTGTGAAGAACAAAGAAGAGGAAATTATTTTTTAATTTAATTGGTAGTGCATACATTCTGCTCTCCATATACCTAGTCAGTAATTATCAGTGTAATACCGTTACATGTTTCGTTGGTCCAGTTATCGTAATAAAATTGATGAAGTAAATATATTTTCTGTTGTGATAATGATAAAAGATTTGAGAAAGAAAACACCCTATTAAAACAGGGTTGTTAATACCTCTGCCACGCTGTGATGGTCAACATTTAATGCAATTATACCCAGGGTTATAAATATATGCGGAAGATACTTATGTGAATTTTGCACCTTTTTCTATTATGAACCTAACGAACCAAACCATGAACCATACGACATACCTACATGTATGTAGATATGTCGCTTTTGAATGTGTATTTGCGTTACGATATAAAATGAACTTACTCGTTAAGCATTATTTTTTACTGAAGAGCATTCTTACCCCATTACCTGCGATTATTTTAAAAGTTGCATAATATTTTACGTAAGCGGAATCGAGTTAAAACGCCAAATTGTTTCATTCATAGAAGTAAGAAGTGCCGTGTCAAGTAGGCGGTTGTTCGGACAAATTGTTTATCCCATACAAAGCCATGCAAAACGCTTAGTCAGCGCTGCGCGGCGTAAGTCAACGTCGAATATAGAATTTATTCAAAAAAACAAGAAAGCCACTTCGTTTCTGCGGAAAACAAAAAAAACATATATACTAATCTGTCGATACTTACGTAGCATTCGGTATAAAAAAATGTTAAAATCTTACTATTATTGTAATAATTTTTATTGTATAAGATATAATAATTATACTTTCTTATTCATATGTTTAGAGTTATTTGGCGAACATTTTATAAAGAAGGCGTTCGGCTACTTTTTGGGGCCCAAACTTAGTATATTTTTGTTTTAAAATGATTTACAGTTATTTTTATGCGACTAGCTGTGTAAGTATATTATTTGATAATTATGTTATAACAAAAAATCTGAAAAAAATAATCTATACTGAAGACGAAGTTGTAACTGCCTCATGCCTAAGCGATTACCCTTCGATTAAGCGATTACACATTTACGTCGCGAACAACTTTCACAGTTACACCTAACTAATTAGTAAGGAAATAGTTACAAGTTTGCAACATCGACTCTTTTATTATTTGCACGGTGGGCACCGACTTCAGAGTAGGTACAGACACAACAATGATTCTTAGAAAAGAAAAAGAAAATGTCAAGTACCATTTTTACGATCCTCGTATACAATATCAAATCTATTTAAATAGTAACTTGGGATTCAGTTTTCAAGTCTAATAAGCTACTCGTAGTGTTTTCTTCGAATTTAAAAACAAATCTCACTTTATTGTTCATTGGATATGGTAATAAATTCAACGAGTTACTTCTTTTATTAGATCAGATAAAAACGTCGAACATTAAAGTATTTTCTTTGAAAAACTAATAGCATTTGATTGTATTTTTAGACTATAGAATTGCCTGAGCGTCTACGTTTTTAGGGTTCCGTACCCAAAGGGTTAAAACGGGACCCTATTACTGAGACTTTGCTGTTCGTCCGTCCGTCCGTCCATCCGTCCGTCCGTCTGTCACCAGGCTGTATCTCAAGAACGGTGATAGCTAGACCGTTGAAATTTTCACAGATGATGTATTTCTATTGCCGCTATAACAACAAATAGTAAAAATAAAATAAAAATAAATATTTAAGGGTGGCTCCTATACAACAAACTTGTTATAGATTATGGTACGGAACCCTTCATGCGCGAGTCGGACTCGCACTTGCCCAATTTTTATTTTTTAAGTTGTTCTCGTGAATCACTTATCTTAGCTGCCATTTGATCCGATTAGGCTGTCTGGATTGGGACTGACTGTTTATATTAGACGGGCGCTTTATCTATTACAGCGTAGAAAAACTATCGGCTTATAGGCATTCAAATTGATTCTATCTACTTTTTTTGCAATTCATTTCAGTATATTCAAATACTGATCAAAAGCAAGTACAAGTTGCACGCGAAGTACTTAATATATTTGATTTCTTTAGTACAAGACTCCTTTAATTTTATTTGACGACGTATGGTTGGCGTTTTGTAGTGCAACTGCCTAAACTAACCCGACGGTCCTGGGTTCGAATCCCGGCAAGCACAAATATTTGTGTGATGAATTCGAATATTTGTTCCTGGGTCATGGATGTTATCTATATATGTACTTATTTAAATATTATGTATGTCGTCGTCTAGTACCCATAGTACAAGCATTGCTTAGTTTGGGACTAGGTCGATTTTTGTAAGATTGCCCCGTAATATTTATTTATTAATTTTTATTTTGAATAATGTTGAAAAACTGAATCGACTATAAAAATCTATGTAATTATTGAACTTAGTCTCAGAATTTCACGAAAATCGATTGAGAAATGCAACCAGTGGGTGAGAACCACCAGAAATCTGGGTATCCAGACATACGAAAGCAATTTTGGCCGCGCTCGATAGAAATGCTTCGATCGCATCGGTTCCATCGCTCGCATCGTTCACATCGCTTGCATCGCTCGCTCTGTTAATAAAGACATTTCGCTACCGCCACAGTCTGTGGTTCGGGCCGCTCCGTAATGCGTAAAAGCCGTAGAACATTAATTACCCCTAAGTGTTTTCGGATAGTTGGCCGACCCCGCGCGTTATAGCCCGACAATGCGCGCTTTGTCTCAGCGGTATACGCGCCAGCTAAGGGCCGAATTACAATTCCAACAATCACGTTGTAAAGTGTAACGTTACGTCGTAGTGGCGGAGTCTACTTGGTGGAACGTAAACATTCACGGTAAGACTTGACGTAGGAATTTTGCGATAACGTGCCATCCCTCATCCTTTAAAGGGACTATAGTGGCTATGTGAGTTGTAGACCTCGCGGTTTTGTTTTCTAAATTACTGAAATTCTTTTTTTTTTTTCTGTTTAAGCCCTCATATTATCTCTGCCATTTAAAAAAAAAACGGACAAAAATAATCTATATGCTTATCGAACCTACTCACAAAACTTTATGAGAAATATATTGGAATATGTGACACGTACGCGAAAGCAGCAAAAAAAAATCGAGCATCCTAACATCCAGAATGTGGACCGGCCATACCTATAAAAAAAATTAACTCGTCGAAATAGAGGCGCTCGGTCAACAAAAAGCTGCCATTGTTACACAACACAGCTTAGACCTACTTAACCTGCAATGTAACATTTACCTACATAAATATTAAAGGGCAATCCAATTAAAAATCCCTGAAAGGCGCTAAGGCAAATCGGAATTTGTTGATTTAACAGTTAAAATTAATGGTCCCCGGGAAACGTCTTAAATTTGAATTTTTCCGATTGGATTCGTCCAGAAATAGGATTCATTGTGGAACGTGCGCCGCGCCGAGTATGATTTACTGAGCGCGGGGCGAGAGCGCGGCCTCTGACCTAAGGGGCAGTTATCACGGCCAATTTAGTAGTGTAGAAGTCTAAGTAACGTTTCACACAGATAATTATGTATGGCTATTTTGATGTCGTAGAGACCAGGGGGGGTATTCGACCAATTTTAGAGAGATGATGGAGATCTCTCTATTTCATCGCCATCCGTCACTTTTGACGTGTGCCTACTTGACAAGTGGTGATATCCCTAGAACGTCGCAACTTCGTCAATTCGGACGCGCTAAATTTTCGTTTCCTTTGTATGTGACGGCATAAATAACAGGCGCATACTTTAAATTGACCGCGTAGTGCGTGAAATTAGTCCGTTACGTTTCGTTCGAAACAGAAATTCATATACATGAGTAACATTTTTGACAATAATTATCGCCTTCGTATTTCCAAAATTGAGATGAGATATGTCACTTTTAAGCTCATCGCATTTAAATGAGAGTTCAATGGCGATATAACTGTTATCTTATAGAGATTTGACGTTTGGCGATCACTCAAATGTCATTCTCGAATTAGGTCCCAGGACTCTAATGCGACGAGCCATTGCCTTATCGAACGACACAATGTCTTGAATTTATAACAGCTATATAACATACTCATGAGTAGTTACGTGTACGTCGTTACTCGCTTTATGAACTGCATAAAGTAACATTGACTAGTTGTCAAAATTTCAATGCGATGGATTGCAGTTTAAACGGAAACTCGAATTTTAACCCTAATTTCTAAAGAATCTATATCAACTAAGCTAATGAAAAGCACCATTTGTGTAAACTGTATAATATCACTATCACTACATACATAGTATAAAACAAAGTCGCTTCCTGCTGTCTGTCTGTCCCTATGTATGCTTAGATCTTTGAAATTACGCAGATTTTGATGCGTGATTTTTAAATAGATAGTGATTCAAGAGGAAGGTTTATATGTTTAATACCACCCATTGCACCTTTTGCAACCATTGCACCCCTGCAAAGCCGGGATGGGTCACTAGTTGCTGATAAGATATTGATCTTCCAATAGAAAACACGCGTAAAAAGTATCCAATGTATCCTTTAATGGGAGACAGAGATCAATTTACCAATTTTATTAAGTTATATTGACCTTACTTCATTAGGTTCTGGATGACGCGTGACGGAGCTAGGGTATGGGACATCGTTAGCAGTTAAAGGCAATTTACTTTGGCGTATGTTGAAAATAGGTCTCTTTTACTCCGACCCTTCCTAGGCCTCCCCGATGCCCTGAAATTAATAAATAATTCAAGTCACGCCGTATCGCAATTGGACATTCGTTGTATCCACTTCATTTTGGCCTTATGAAAATAGTTTTTTCACAAGTACCTAAAGGTTTTATCGAGTATAGTCTCATTAATATTGCGAGGGAAACTGTATAGTGTACAAAATGTTAAAGAAGCTAAAAAGGGACGAAATCTGACCGAAATGTCTTTGAATCGATATTTTATTTTCAAAATTTCAAATGACCTTTTGAAATGAAAACGTTCAGAATGTCATACTTGAATTACTTGAACTTCTATATGAGATTGTAAAAATGTGTCCTCATATTCATCCCTTAGTCTAAGTCTAGAGAAGTTTCTTATTTAAGACACATATCTTATTCATACACCTTCAGTCTCTCCAACTCAATTTGAAATAATTAAGGTTATGAAATGTCTAAATTACATGTAGAAGTATTACTTACTTTCTAACTTTTAATTAGCTCGCTGTGAGACATTTATCATTGTCTGTGTCCAAACGTCCTCTATTTGTAAAGCGATGTCCGAATGTTTCAAAACTCGTGATATTTTTACAACTGCACAGTGATTCCGCTCACGTATCTAAAGATTTACTTGGTAATAGCATATCTTGCAAGATGGTCGCTTCAGATGGTTTATTATGTGTTTACGACCACCCTGGCCGGCTATCTGATCGCTGAGGTCAGGAGGTGGGAATGGCCGAGCCATGTATGCCCACAAATGATATCTAGTAGATTTGTTTGAATGTCGGTTGGATTTGCGATGCTGTAAATATTTTAGTGAGCGTGTAATTCCAACAATATTATGGTCCTAGATGGTTTCAAATAAAGTTTTCAATAATATTGTCAATTTGAATCTAGTGTTTGAAGTAACTCACACGCATCCAGTGTATGGTTTGATGAAGGAATCTATTTACATTTAGAAAGTAGTTTCCACAGGAATTAAGAGAGTCTGCACTGAAAATATGATCTCATATTTGAATGTAATTTACGCCGCTTCCGACCGGCCGGCTTTTCGCGGACTCGGATGGCGCTGCTCGGCTGTCGTCGCCTCCTGCTGGCTCCGGTCGGACTCCGCCACGTGCCGTCGGACGCTGTAACGTCTAATCGCATCCGGTCGGATTCGTACGGCCACCGCCGCGGAGTGACACCGCGCCGTGTCGTCGTCAATCAACTAGCCGACGGACGCGGTCGGCTACCGCCGGGTGCGCTGGCATCCGCTGCGATGTGGTGGCAGCCGATTCCGTCCGACCCGGTCAATGAACGCAATCGTACATTACTATTTTCAAAACGTCTTCATGATAAAAATTGCGTTAAATTAGAATAAAATACATACGAGATGGTATTGAAATCAATGCTCATTCCTCTTCATATTAAAAAAAACGACGTGTGTTAATTTTTTTTCTGAAATCGTAAAATTTTAGAATTCCAAATACCGATGATATTTGCTTATAAAGCTTTGTTTTCAATTGGTCTGGTTGTCTATAAAATACGTTATCGTCAGATTCATCTCCACATGGGAAAATGATAATTGAACGCAAAGCGTCGATATAAAAAATGCTACCTTCATTAAAAGTTGGCCTGGAGGCGAACCTGTACCGGCAACTTCAAAGGGTCTTTAATGAGTAGGCGTTTCCGGGGGTTTGTGTAAATATAAGCACTCTCTTTCTTGCGTGGCTTGTCCGTGTTTTATCGTTAAATTATTACAATTTGCAATCGAGGTTGTGCGCTTTGTTGCTTTTGGAACTGGTCATGACCTGCAAAACTGTTTAACGGGTATGTTTCAACTGTACCTACCGGTGTCTGTCAATCTATTTTCCATATTTTGCGAGTAAATTTTGAATCACTTCTAGACCTCGTATTTGCATTACATGTAAGAAATTTGATAAGTGATAAGTATAAAATAAAACGTTGTATTTTAAGTACTTATTTATCAATATAGTATCCTTAGTAATAGGACTCTATGAATAATTATGTTCATGCGTCTACTGATAACCAACCGTTGGAGTAAAATGCTTAGAAATCCCTATTAAACATGCTTTTTGTATAGGGAGCCCCTTAATCATTCACTTTTTTTAAATCTGTTGTTATATAGCAGTCATAGTACCTAAATAGTTACAGTGCAATTTCACACAACCTATTACAGTTTAATAGATACGGCCCGGTGACAGATAGACGGAGAGACACACAGCGGTGGTTTAGTAAACAGCCTTTTTTACACAGAAAATTCTTATGAGTCTCAGTCATATGGAAATCCAAACGGATTTCGAAACATGTCGAGCAATGTTCAACTTAAACGACGTGAGTAAACCCGTTCCATACGGATTTTAATAATGCCTTCTGTTAGTACTCTTTGGGTACGGTACGGCAGCCTAAAAAAAAGCATTTGATTTACTTTATTATTATTGTATTCTTTAACTGACATATTAAATACCACATTTTATGTCAGTTGAACTTGCCTACTACACACAGACGTCGATGGATCGATATAAAATCTCAAAAAATGATTTGCCGTATTTTAATGCTGTTTAACCGACTTTACATATTTTGTTATGCTACTTAACCACAGTTGGTACGGGTTTTTCGTGGGTTTTTCACTATTTTATAATTACGCTATTTTACCATAGATGCCTCCGGTGGTATAAGTTTCTAACTATCTTTAATTGTTGTATTTTATACTAGAGGGCATTAATAGTACCACATTCGTGTGATATTTTTAGTGTCAAAGTATTGTTAATCAGTATCACACCAGATGTCACTGATCCGCTCAAGGGATCCGCTGCATCACGCTATTAAGATCTTTCCTGTTTTCATAACTCCGCTCGAATATATTGTTAAATTATTCCAACAGAACCAGTGAAAACCAGTATAAGCAATAAAGTGTAAACAAGTAAAAATAGTCTACGGGAAAATAAACCATATAGAAACAAAGTGAAGTTTCAATATTAAACAAATGCTTTAATAAAACCGGTCTCATTAAAACAAATACTAGCAGGTATACAAAAGCAACGCGATCACAAATGAAAGACAAAAGATAAAAGCTACAAAATAACGATTCCTGTATCAAAAATCACGATTTTCTAATTCCCGAGCAAAATAGGAAAGCATGCATAAAATTTGAGGAAAATGTTTGGTAAATACAGATTATTTCTCCGTTGGAGGGGCGTTTTATTGGCGGTGCGAGTTATGGGTTATGGACATTTCCGACCGTTACACTACACCCTGTATACATAATACGCTATACAGTGAGAACAATGAAAGCACGGAGGGCAAGTAGCTTAAATATGGAAAATAGTTCAAGATAAGTTGATGGAGGGGTATTTTATTTTTTTATTTTTCTTGGTAAGTATTTAGTTTTGGTTTTCCTTTACTTAAATTGAATAGACTGTTCTGCTATTATTCGCGAATTTGCTTAAGAAAGCGTAATCTTCCGGAAAATTATCTCTCAGAAAGAAGGACGAAAGTGGGTAGATAGCTATCTAATTGTCGACACCACCCCAATGATGGGTACGTTCCAACACAACTTATTTTAAGGCATTATTGGTGCTTACAAAAAAAGTGCTCATAGTCGACTTAACTTTATTGCGGTTATACTCGGGCTGAACTGATATATATATTATATACACGAGTTTTTTCATAATAGTGCTGATTAAATAATAGGAAGCAAGAGAACCAAGGTTGTAGATATAGGTCAGACGTATACTTAAGTTATACTTAAGTCGCAGAACCAACAGAACAAATTATATCATCAAACAGAAGAATTTATAATTTGGGTCTCTTCAAAGTAAAAGTAAAAAGGCTATTACTGATCCCGCGAGCTAGATCCTCGACCCCGTAGTCACTTGCCATCAGGTGATACTGAGGTCAATCACCGGTCAGTTTGTGAATAAAAAAAACGATGGCCGATGGGGTAGAAAGGTTCTTGAGTGGTGACCGCAGACTGGAAGACGCAGCATGGCAAGGCCCACAACAAGGTGGACCGACGACTTGGTTAGGATCAAGGGCGGAAATTGGATGAGGGTGGCGCACGACCGATCTTTGTGGAGAACTTAGGGGAGGCCTTTGTCCAGCAGTGAACGTCTATCGACTGATGATGATGATGAAATAATAGGTGGGTCAATCGACATTTTTCTGTTGCTCGTTTCCATGATGATGTTCTCTGGGCCACTTTTTAAAACTATTAAAATTGCAATTTCCGCGGTAATACTTATTTTATATACCTATTTTACCAAAAACTCTGTTTGCAACGTTTAATGGTTTTTTTTTTCACAATACTAGTGATACTACTGACATACATTATAATACTTACAATTACATACGAAACGAAACTCACGTTGTAAAAAGTCGAATTCGAATATCACTCGACATGTTTCGAATTGTTACGCGATACATCATCAGGAGCTACGATCAGTCGCGGCGGCGGCCAATCGAAAACTGCGCGCTACTCTCTCGGCGCGGCGTCACCAGCGGAGGCGTAAATCTACCTTGATCATTGATCATCACACACAATGTCAATAATTGCCGCGTTGCACACGACACTCACTACATCACTATAAATTACCTATCAACACTTTTCTAAGAAGTTTAATCACCATTGTCCCCTGCACCACGGGGCAGAATAACAACAAGAAAATCGTTGATCTACCCAGATTTATTACCAGAAAGGTATTATTACCATACACGAACGCTAAGAAGTGTTTTCAAAGAGTAAAGAGTCACCATAATTGTAGTATATGTACTTAAATAAATTAATAAAGGTCTATTTAGCAACCGCTCCTCGTCCCCTTTTCCCAGCTTCTTGACTTAACAGCTCCATTGTTTATTTCAACAGAATCTTCAAGAAATTGCCTCATATTGTTAAACAGTAAATTTCCTTTCCAAAACAACGTTTCCTCATAATTTTCCGACTGTTAGACACTCGCGAATTCTCAACAAGTTTCGTCAAGTTTTTAAGGGCTCCTTAGCGAGGTTTAGTACGGTTTCTTGAATTAAAAAAGTCTGACACTGGGACATTAAGAAAATTACCCGAATGCTTTAATAAAATATTTTTATCAATTCTGTTTTTAATGTGGAAATGGGTCCATACCACACTCTACCCTAATACGCTTAAGCATCTAAAAACATATGACAGAGGGCGCTTTATTAGTAATAATTATGGTGTCAAAGATTTGGTGTGGTTGACGTAACGATGTGGTAGCTCAATTGGGAGAGCAATACGCCGAAAACGTAGGGCCGCAGGTATGAGGCCTGCTTATATTGCAGTGGATCACATTTCATTTTTCTTTTTATTATTACTAATTTGTTAAAGAAAATAGCTGTGTGGTTTTTAGGGTGGTTCCATATTGGGTTGCATAAATTTTTAAGCCATAATGTCGGTGTGCATAACCACTTTTGTCATAAAAATCTTTCCGCATAAGTGTGTTACGCATTAATTGATCCGCATACATTTTATGACCATAATGTCTGTATGCATAAGTAAGGAATGCCATATAATTTTGGAGCATATGAACCTAAATCATAATCTTTTAACGCCATAATGTTTTTATGCATATCATATTTTGGCGCATAATACTGAACAACATACAGTGAGTACCTACTAATTATAACATTTTACATGTGAGTGTAGTGTTATCACTTCTATTTTACGATGCGTATGTATATGTCATTTATAAATAAAGCATGTTGATTAATTGTTTTTTCCCTGATCAATCTACATATCATGCGCTTTTTAACCTAACCTAACCTAACCTACTTTTCTGGCCGATGTTCGTATTCATAGCTTCACAGTTCTAACCTAACCTAACCTACAACTAACCTAACCTAACCTAACCTACTTTTCTGGCCGATGTTCGTATTTATAGGTTCACAATTCTAACCTAACCTAACCTACAACTAAGAGGTCAGTGTGGAGAAGGATTTCTTAATGCGGGGGGCTTCGCCCCCCGAGCCCCCCTTGTGGGGGGCTTCGCCCCCCCGTCCCCCCTTTTTGTTTTTCTGCTTGTGTAAGTTTTGTATCATTATTTCAAATGTTATATTTTTGGTACATGTGATATAACTTATACTATATAATGTCTATTTCCATTAATAATTATGAAAGCCATAATTTATGCGTTGCTCTTCTTCGTACTATCAATTATTATGACATTCAATAATATGATTTGAAATTTTGTGCCATACTAAATTATGCTTATGAACAGCCTGCCGAACAACAATTATGAGGTAAAATTTTTATGCAATTAACAATTTATGACAAATAACATGTATGAGGAAAGCCATTATGCGAAATGAGTTATGACAATCGAATTTATGACAAGAATTTTTATTCCACTAGAGGTGATCCCTTTTAGGGTTCCGTACCCAAAGGGTAAAAACGGGACCCTATTTTACTGAGACTTCGCTGTCCGTCCGTCCGTCTGTCACCAGGCTGTATCTCAAGAACGGTGATAGCTAGACAGTTGAAATTTTCACAGATGATGTATTTCTATTGCCGCTATAACAACAAATACTAAAAATAAAATAAAATAAATATTTAAGGGGGGCTCCCATACAACAAACTTGTTATAGATTATATATATGTATAGGTACGGAACCCTTCATGCGCGAGTCGGGCTCGCACTTGCCCATTTTTTTTTTATATGGTATTATTTTAGAAATATAGGGAGACTAGCTGTGCCCCGCGGTGTTACCCGCTCATCCCACGGGAACACTAAATATTTTCGGGATGAAAAGTATCCTATGTCCTTTCCCGGGTCTCAAACTATCTCCATACCAAATTTCATCTAAGTCGGTTCAGCGGTTTAAGCGTGAAGAGGTAACAGACAGACAGACAGACAGACAGACAGACAGACACACTTTCGCATTTATAATATTAGTATGGATTAGTATGGATGTAATAATCACAACAAAACTGGGCTTAATTAATATTTCGCGATCTCCTCCACCAGGTTACGCATTTTTTTAGTTTGGGCTTTCATTGTGGTAAAAATTGAAAATTGTGGTGTGTAAAAAAATTTGACATTACATTCATAAATTCACAAGATGGCTATTATAAACTAACTGTACATAAATATTTGGAGCATAAAATGGTATCACACGCACTGCACTTAAAATCGCTAGTTCCATAGTCGAATAGACCAAATTTCACAACAGTTTGCACCCCATGACTCACAATGCCCCCTGATTTCAGGACTTTAGTTAGGTCAAATTCATAGAGAGCGTGCCATAAATAATGAAATTGAACCCGCCGTATTAGGGCTGGCGCACAGGCCAATATATCAGAGCGAGGGTCCACTTTTCATGTGCTACTTTTTCACGTTCAGCTCTTTTAGTGAGGTTTTGAGAGTGTTTATTTGCGAGGAATGTTTGGCTCCGGTCCGCGATTTCTTTTAGAGGTTTTAAATTATTTGGACTGTGCGACGATGTACTTGCTGGGGTGCTAATTCAAGTGTACTTCGAGATACCGCCAAATAACCGATGTCTCAGGTAGGCTAGTATATCCTGCCACGACGTAGCGTCACCTGTCTTGCTCGCACGGTATTGAAATGAAAGTGAAAGGTAGTATTGTCGCGCGAGAAAGAGTTGCGTGTCACACTTATGCTAGACACAGGTACAGGTATCCTAGTTACGTCGTCTTTACCTGTCAATTAAACGCGATCTTTGCATAAAAGTAAAAGTTAAAAGTATTTTATTTTAAGCACCACATAGTAACACAGTTTATATACACTTAATTAAGATATTGGTTTTAGTGTTAATAAAGTGACATTTCACCCGGTCAAGTTTGCGCCTGATATCTGGCGTCAAAAATCCATGATACGTAAACTTAATGCGATCGGTCTACGAGGTTAGTGGCGATATACCAGGTATATCGCCACTTTGGAGATCTCTCCCAGATATCAGAAAGACATAAGTATAATATACAAAAGACTGGTTCAAAACTTATCAAGTTATTTAATTTTTTACTGTGTATTTTTTATCAATTACCTATAACGCAATTTAAAGGAAAACCCACACTCAAAATAATTACTTCAAGATCAGTTATGAACATTTTCGTAAATTAAATCGACGTAATTAATAAACAATAATTTAGTACCCACCTACGTATTTCTAAATAAGCTACAAATAGTACAACATTTTAAAATTAGTTATAATACAAACTCCTAATTTCCATTGAATCTATACAGGGTTCCGTTCTTTCAAGGGATAGAAATAAACAGACGTATTCTGAACATAATTACCTTTCCGGAAAAAGAAAAGCTTATGCATATAATTACTTTAACGGGAGGGTGAAATACAAAACCTTACTTTGTGGCCGCGGGACGAAAGCGTTACGATTTTTATTAAAGAACCGAGCAAGTAATGACTTACTTTGATATTTGAAGAGTAGACATTTCATCGTATTTATTATTATATTATATATAATATACATCTTATAGTATGTAAATATATATGTATCATTGTATTTATGGTAGTTAAGTTATATAATATACATGGTATTCACTTGTATCTTGGATGCTCTCCGAACGATTAATTTTCTACTCTGCACCCACTTGAAGCATCTCTGTTTGGCCCTAAGGTTGACTGGTAGAGAATGCCATTAGGCATTAAGTTCGCCATTTGTACTGACTTTTGTTTTGTGCAATAGAGTTTAAATTTGATAAATAATAAATAAATAAGATACATTTTTTGAATTATTATTAAAGATGTCCCAAGATAGTTTTAATATGATTACGTTATGATTATGGTATGAAATCTACATACACTGGTATTACTGGTATTACACTGGTATTAAATCTGAGATCCCGGTCAAAATAATACACCGTGGGAAACCTGAGTATCAAATTTACAAAATCTTCTACTCAGAGAACTGTCATAATGACAAATAAAGCTAATAAAGTAATTGATTTATAATCATTATAGACAGCCAGCGATAGCGATAGCGATAAGAAAACGAGGGATGGTACACCGGCAAGTCAGGCTTTCTACGTCACTGAGTAGTTGCTGCTTTATGGTAATAAAAATCACACGACACACACACACACCACGACACGTTTGACGCAGTTTGTAAGCACTTGCCTACTGAGCCGGCGGTCCCGGGTTCGAATCCCGGCTAGGGCAAATATTTGTGTGACGAACTGGAATATTTGTGCTTGGGTCATGGTTGTTCTATGTATTAAAGTATATATTTACGTATTGTTGTACACCCTTCCCGCACCTATAATGTCTCTGTTGGACCTTGTGGTTGACTGGTAGAGAATGCCTCATGGCATTAAGTCCGCCATTTGTACTTTTACTTATGTATTTTGTGCAATAAAGTATAAATAAATAAATAAATATTTATCTATATAAGTATGTATATCGTCATCTGGTACCCATAACACAAGAACTTAATTTGGGACCAGATCGATTTGAGTGAGGTTGTCTGATATGTATTATTTATTTATTTTATTAAAAATAATATTCAGGAAAAAAAATTTCGCCGCCAGTCGTACAAAATAAAAATATGTTTGCATTACTATTGTCATGTTCTTTGCGTAAATGTTATTTTGACGTAATAAATTGATTTTAAACACTCACGGTTTTATGAGATTCATACAGGTAACAAAGGGAATCGGGGAGTATTATGATACACCACTGGCAACACAGAATCGGATTGACAGAACCGTCCAACCAATCATAGCGTGAGTCTCGCAAGTCATTCCGGAGTGCCTTACCTTGTTTTTTTATACCATGGTTTTTACATAAAGTTTAATTTAAATAGCCTTTGTGATAATAAAGCTTATAAATGTAAACACTCTATTATGCTTAAAACAAGTTTATTGTTTTAATGGCGCGCAATATAGCAAGGTAAAATGGTATTGCGCACTACCTACTACTAACGCAAAACATTAGTCATATTTGACTTATCGCATAATTGTCAGGTCAAAATTTCCCTGAACAAAAAATAGGTAGTCATAAATTATTCTATACTTTTAGCCTGGAACAACAAAATAGGCAGTAAATCTAGTAATTAGAGGAACTACCCACATCAGCCTGTTAGTGAAAGTTTGCGGAGGCCGCCGGACAAACATCGGCCGACGCTTACGGCCACGAAACTGGCGGCGAGCGGTAGCCGTAGGGATAGTGAATCTCTGAGCGTTTTAACCCTTTGAGAGATGATCCGTGCGAGGTGGCTATACGAGTGAGCGAGACACATGCGCCGCGCACCGCTGCTGCTTTCGCGCAGTCGTGGCATCTATTCTCCGTTTGAACGCTAAGCGGTGAAACAATCCCCTGTGCCGGAAAAAGGAGAAAAAAACAGCTCAATATCAACAATCTTTGTGGTGGAGACAATAAATACTTTTTTCATTTTCATTTTCAATTCGGAAGGTGGCCGTAGGAATTCTTAAAGACTTTTCTCCTCCTCCATCGTCCTTGGACTTATTTAATTGGTGTTGATAAGCAATTATCGTCTGTGTGAGACAGTACAGTCTCAAATAACTCAATAAATAAATAAGAAATTGTTTTATTTCCTATGTCAAACTTAACGGTCTTCTTGACGCTTCACGTGTTTAATTGTTCAATATAAGATTGTGAATAGGTACTTCTGCGGTGGCTGCCGCTTGTCGCCGTTGTAGGGGGCTGGCCGTTACTCCGGACAGGCGACGTTGAGCCAAACATCCAAAGTGGCTAGTTCACAATAATTATAATGTACCTATTTGACGTGCGATTAACGATGTCGACGCGTTTTAGAATTGTTAAGTGCTAGGGCGAAAAAGTTGTACAAAGAATCGTTGTGGGCGTTGTGGGCGGGCTTAAATAAGGCATTTGATGATCAGAAGGTTTCCTTTGGCAGAATGAATCTTCTGAACACTAAAAACAATTTTAAGAAGGAGAGCCAACATGAATCTTAGTGCAGGAAGGAGTTATGACGTCATCTAGTGTTTTTATGGGATTTTGACATTAACATCATTTGTGAAGTATCCGAAGAAGGAGCTTCATGGGCTCGTTCCAAATATATACTGCTGCATTATTATTATAACACTACTGTTAATTATTTGGAAACGATCCGAAACACATTAAAACACACACACACACAAACACACCTGAATTTCATCTGTTTCCCAATTAGATGAGTTTTTTATACTCCCTATAACTATTATGCAGCGACGTCTATATTGGATATGACTTGTACCGCAAAACGGCAAGGACAAATGAAAGTCGAAGAATTTAATATGAATAACTTTTCACAGGTGTCCTATAGACACAATCTAAATGTTTATTGCGGTATCAGTACCCTATTCCCTGAAATGATTTCTGAATTAACATAAGTCGATACGTTGTGAGAGCCGCCACCAGTCGATTTCGTACAAACTGTCAACTTGCTTGTACAAATATTTGTTTGTCTTTTGGATGCTTTCTAAGTAAATAAATATGTTTGTACTACTCTTTATGGAGCAGTAAGATTAGGCAATTACCGTTTTCTATGGCCACCATGCCACTACTTTATAATATAACATCTTTACGTTTTGAATAAGACTTATTTTAAATTGTAACTATTGGTTAAATTTTAGTAAGTTTTTTCCCCGATAAGTTTATTTAACTTAATTTTTACAGTATTTAAGTTCTACCTCTCAATCGAAACTTTACAAACGTTATTGTGTATTTCAACTAATGTGAATTGCCCTTGAAACAGACGTAAACTATAAAAAACCGGCCAAGAGCATGTCGGGCCACGCTCAGTGTAGGGTTCCGTAGTTGCTCATCCTTCACAAGAGACCGGGCTTAAAACAGCGTGCAGCGGTTTTAAGCCCGGGGTTTAAGTTACGAGAAAGATTTCAAGTTCTGTAAAAAGGTCGTAAACGCCAAAGTTACTGTAATTACTTATCACCTTCTGGAAGTAAACTTACGTCCTTTTAAAGAAAATTATGAAATTTTGCGATAACACAAAAACGGCTTCACCGATTTTGTTCAATATAGTTTTCATTGAAAGTACTTATAAAGCCTCATTTTTATGAATTTTTCCATATTTTTTTGACCCGTGGTTGAAAAGTTAGAGGGGGGGGGACACTATTTTTTTTATTTTCGGAGCGAATATTTACAGAACTACTGACTTTATCAAAAAGTAATGTTTTAAGACCCCTATTATTTTTAACATACCTATTTAACGACACCCCAAACACTACGGTTGAAACGAAAAAAAAAAAACACTCCCACTTTAGGTGTACGAGAGGTAGCCGAAAAAAAATTATTTTTTTAGTTTTTATTTTACCGTGTTGTTGACGTGATACATACACATACTCATACCAAATTTCAGCTTTCTAGTACTAATGATCACGGAGCTAAGCCGCGGACGGACGGACAGACGGACATGGCGAAACTATAAGGATTCCTAGTTGACTACGGAACCCTAAAAACCACGACTTATGCCTTGATCACACGTACCTACCGAGACAGTGGGCGAGACAGTGCTTTCGTCCTTGTCACACACAAGACAAACGGGCGAGACAGAGCACTGTCTCGCCCGTTTACTCGGTACGTGTGATCAAGGCATTACCTTAAGAATTCCAACGCGATAATTCACAAAGGATATTCGCGCCAAAATATCCTAAAATCGCAAATCATTTACCTGTTCATAATTATTCTATACTCTGGAAATGTCGACTTCACATTATCCACGAAAATTTTCATAGAATATTTCCCAAAGTAACTGATATTATTTTCAAACCCCGCCAGACGAAAGTATTGATTCTAAAATTTACCAACGACGGAACTCTTAATTAGAGCTCATTAAAATTTTGCAAGTACAGTAATTATGTTACAAAATCATTATAATTAAGCAAAATACCGCTCAAAGCGTTGCTGGAGGAAATTCCCATTGTCCGTAAATTTTCTTTTGATTTTTGTTATGAATATTGTCGTGTTACTAACGGCGACGGGAGCTTCAGGATGATGATTCATGTGGTTCATGAGGTTCATGATGACTGTTTTTAGGGTCCGTACCTCAAACGAAAAAAACTAAACCCTTATAGGATCACTTTGTTGTCCGTCTGTCTGTCAAGGCCCTTTATCTCAAGAACGGGTGGAGGTTAACGTCAAAAAAAGATACGGCCGTTTTTGTCGCAAAAAACGTACATTTCGACACTCTCAAGGGAATCAAAATGATAGGGTACTTCCCGATGACCTAGAACTATGAAATTTGGCAAGTACAAACGGCACATACTACAAATACTTATAAAAATCTGAAAACTATACATTTCTAATAAAAAAATAAAAAACATAGTCCTTTTCAAACATCATATTTGGAGAACTCGGTTGCGTTAAGTTTGCACCTGGTTTGTATGCGGCGCCATACACTTCAGGTGCAAACTTAACTCAACCAGGCCAATTAAGATAAGTGAAAGTTTGTACGGAACCCTCGGTGCGCGAGTCAGACTCACACTTGGCCGGATTTTTTGCCCATAAAGTTAATTATAAAGTGTGCGTGCATAGTCATTGTATTTATTTCATTCATAAAAGATTAACTACGTAGTAATTTTTAAACAAAAAAAAAACAATATGTAATGTAATATTACATAACAATGTTTAATGTAAACACACAACGGCATTACGATAAGAACTATACGCTTTCTGATGCAGTAAATTATGAAATAGTAAAGGATAATATTTTTGTGTAGGAAGACGCAACTTTGGCTGGCACTTTGTGACATGACACAGATTTGCCTGTTTAAATGCGTTCATCCGCTTAATATGATTTCTGGAGCCTCCAATACATATAAGTACCTATATGTATTAGAGTCAGTATAGTCCTACAACAGGGGATGCGACTGATGTTGAGTTATAACATAGTGTATTTATATGAATAAAATTTGCACAATATGGTCATGAAACAAAGATAAAAAAAACTTTTTTGAAATATGTGACCAAATTTTTGTTGGAACATAGGGTTTTATGTAAACCTATACAAACTCGTTTGTGTGATAGAATAAGTATTTCTATGATTTCTATGACAGTTTGTTTGTTTCTTATGTCAGCCCATTTTCAGTCTCAATAAATTACTTGAACGGAGCACATGCTTTTTATCTGGTGATCCCGAAACCTTCCAACATGGTAGCAGAGCGTGCGGTATCGGATCTTTAGATGTGTTTTTAGTTCATGAAGTGGACGTGCTTTTGATATTCGTATTATTTTTTCGCAAAATTTTCACGCAAGAAACAAAAGATGGCATCTGCCAGTCAAAATGTTTCGATGGAAAAACTATCCGGAATTCAAAATTATAATTCCTGGAAATTCATCATGAAAATGCTGCTCATTCACGACGACCTATGGGATTGCGTCGGTGAAACTGAAAATAAATGCGAGGACATCAAAAAACAAGAAAAGGCGCTCGCGAAAATTGCCTTGTCGGTGCAGCCAACGGTGTTTCCACTCATTAGAAACGCAAAGACGGCGCGAGAGGCATGGGCGAGCGAGTCTACAGAAGGCATGCGAGGATAGAGGTCTTTGTCGACGACTCGGGTTGCTTCGTACGTTATTCGCAACGAAATTAAGTGAATATGATAGTATGGAGGCATACGTGAACAAAATAACGGATACATCGCAACTTTTGAGTGAAATTGGTTCACCTCTAGAAGATGATTTCCATCAATTTTTTGATATATTTTTAATCCAAGTATATTTTGAAATTGTTTTCAGAATCCTCATAATTTAACAAAACAAAACGAACTTTTTCACGGTGAAAATGGCAATTTGGCTCCATACAAAATATTGGGTACCCACAGACGTCATAATGTAGGTAGGCCATTTGTATGGAGCGTTTTTAGTGCTCTGTAGGAAAGTTGAACTTTGACGGTCATTTCTGACTTTTAGAGCAGTCTAAGTGTAGGTTAGTCGCATAAATAGACATTAAATCCCAATAAAAAATAAAATCGATTGACATACTTTAAAAAAAAAATACCGCACGCCTATTGAACCTTCGCTGTAACATGCTTGCTCTATATCACGCCTTGTATGGCTTCACCCGTAACGTGAAAACCGTAGATTTCACGTACAATTTTCCAAATAAATTTGCATTATTTATCACCCATGACATGTACACAATTTCACTCTTCCGTGTGTCGGGGAAACAACATTCTGTGTGCGTAGTCGGCGGTAAAAGTTAAGAATCCGACGGCGTAAAATATCTCAGACGTTTTTTACTTTATCTCCCAAGAAGTGTCATTCAATGTGTACTCGCTAAAGCACATATAAAAAAAGATAAAATATATCTATCTATCTATCAGCCACAGACGTCCACTGCTGAACATAGGCCTCCCCCGTGACTCGCCACAAAGTGCGATCCTGTGCAGACCGCATCCAATGATTCCCCGCTACCCTCACGAGGTCATCCGTCCAACTAGTCGGGGGCCGACCCACGCTCGGTTTCCTATACGTGGTCGCCACTCTAGGGCTTCGCTGCCCCAACGGCCGTCCGTTCTCCGGGCTACATGGCCTGCCCATTGCCACTTCAACCAAAAAAAAAAGATAAAAGTTCAAGTATTATTTCAGAATCTCAAACAAGACGTCTAAAAAGAAAGAAAGAGTAATAATTATTTGTCGCAACACTCGCCTGTTTATGCATTCCACCCGTCCTCATACACTTATTGCTCTTTTTAACAAAATCCCAAAAGGTTTTAAAAATACGAATTTCGCTATATCCCCGGACTTATATGGCTCAGGAGCTTTCGTGGGCCCGAAAGCGTCAAATGCCAGCGGACTGTACGCGCGTTGGGCATACTAACACGTTTCTCACGGACCCCCCGCCCCCTCCGACCCCCCGACCCCCCACACGCCCGACCCCCTGTGAACATAACGAGGAATGCCCAAATTTCAATGATGCATTAAGCAGCTCTTGTGGCCTCAGTCGGGTCTGTTATGTCGAAATAAGTTATGTTATATTTTTGCTTGCGGATTTCGCGGAAAGGCGGTGAAATATCTCACACCGGAGGGGTCCCGATAATAAAATTGCTGTTTTGATAGCTCTGGTTCTGAGAATTGAAATATCACTCGGGTGCGTGGAGTTCTGAAGATAATGCGTCCTGATATTGATAGAATTGCTATTGAATACTGACACGTTTGGCCCGAAACGTAATTCCATGCGAGTGCGTGGCGTGGACATCTATGTAGTACAGTGAGCATTTAAATTAGCTGACAGTTTTAGTATGCGATTTGACATAAGCCAGTAGTAAATTTGTCAGTTACTTTTGATGCTGATCGTACAGCGTAAACATTAGTAACATGATGATATAACTTGAAGCGTTGCGGCACCACTCTACGTCATAAAGATACAATAATTCGTGTGATTGTGTTTCGGCCCATATACAAGCCTAGAACTGCAGAGCGTACCAAAGAAATAGACAACCACTTATTGTGACATTCCTATACTTACTACTTAAGGCGATGTTTCCCGACATTTCCTTTAATATTAATCGCCCCAAAGAATTAATAACACCCCTATTTGTTGTACGGTTACCGACCACAATTACACCGGAAATTAGTCAAACTTTCACCCAATTACAACTTCTGGTATACAATTAAAACGGAACAGGTGGGTTCGAGCAATTATTAGATCAACAATCCCACAGAAATCGATAAATAGCTGCAGTCAACTTGAGAATAAAGATGACACATTTATATTTTGAGAGAAATATTTCAAGTCTTCGAGAACAAAATGGGCACTATAATTATCTATGATTTAAACTGCATCGTTACATGCGAGTATTATTATATAAACAGGTAAGTGGTTAAACTGCCCTATCCCTCTAAAAACTGAAGAAAGCATTATTGGGCCATCACCATTGATTGATTGATTGAAGGTTTCAAAGCTGTAACAAAAAATAAGGTACTGCCAAATGATGCATTTATCTAAAAATACACAAAATTGTGACTGCATTGCTGCCATACATATTCCTAAGAGCGGGGGAACAAGATACGAGACTTTAAAACGTTATTTCTTCATGAAAAATCACAGTGATACTTTCAGACGGCCGATCGCCGTGACTTTTTCTTCGTGTTGTTGTTTATTGCTCGCCTGTACTCCCAGTCCCGGGATCACATCGCGTATCTTCGACCAAATGGCATGACAACTCCTACAGTCGTCAATTGTAGTAATTGGGAGTATTATTTAAAGGATATGCACAGGATTTTTTCAAAGTTACGATCATATCGAATCGGCCAGAAAGGGGAGACTTCGTATTCACTCTCGCCTTGGTCGTTCATGGAAAGTAACAGTGACTTTTTCAGCGCTTTGTTGTTCGCCCGCCTCTAGTCTCAGCTACGGGGATTACATCGCTTATCTTCGGGCGCGCGGCACTACGATCGCTACAGCCGCTAATCTCTGCAAAATAATTTATACCTTAATGGAACCACTAAGTCTGAATCTCTAAATAATGGAATACAAAAGGTGTCTACAATAAAACTTTTACAGTGAATATATTAGACTTTTGATATGATTTGCTGTCATCTGACATCACTACTAATCATACACTTGTGACTGATTCTATAAATTCATTCCAAATTCATAGGTCAACGGTTCAGATCCGGTTCGAATGACCTATATTGTTTGGCAGTCACAGGATGTCAAAAAACAACGAATTATAATTTTTGCTATAGAATGTCTTGCCATTGCTAAGTTCTTCTCCGAAACGTCAATTTAGCAAAAAATGCTATCACGTGAGGACCAAATTTATTACATTAAAAAAAACAAAATGCAACTAACTTCTGCTTTATGGAGATAATGATGAGATGATACGGCTGGCCTAACGGAAATGTGTACCTCCGAATCGAGTCTATTTCATCCAATTAAGTATGAGGTTCACTGCGTTAAGTAAAATCTACATATTGGGGTACGGTTACTTAATTTTCTAGCTACTTTCACCTAAATCTTCAAGCATTATAATGGCATTTCATATGATTTCCACATAAACTATCATGATCATCATCATATCAGCCGATAGACGTCCACTGCAAGACAAAGTCTCCACACGATCGGTCTTGCGCCACCCTCGTTCAATTTTTGCCCGCGATCCTAACCAGGACGTCAGTCCACCGTGTTTCTTCCCACGCTGCGTCTTCCGGTCCGCAGTTGCCACTCAAGAACCTTTCTGCCCCAACGGTCATCGGTTCTACGAGCAATAGGGGAAACCGGGGCATTACAGGCACCCGGGGCAATATGAACAATCTATCTCCTCTCCCTACCAACCCGCGAACGCCGAAGGTTAGAGCTTAGACGGGCGTCAGATGACCCCGCGACCGCGCGGTGACTGGTGATGTTGACATTCGTGCGCGTCTCCCGAAGCCAGCGACAAATTTACGTAAGTACGAATTTTGATCTAATTTTTCTATATTTTGTGTTCTCTGAATCTGATAGATATTTGTGTTATTCTTTAATCAACAATAACGTTTTAATACTTAAATATCTTTAGTTTGTATATGACTCAAAGTAATTTTAATTTAAATAAAGGTCTATAGATTTCAGGGTTAGTTAGTTAAAATTATTATGTTGGGGCATTATGGGCGGGGTAATATGGGCAGGGCCCGTGCTAATCGCGGTGGTCGGGACAGTCAAAAAAAGAAGTTACTGGAGTTATAAGTTAACCCTATAAAATGGAACTGGAAAAATCAAAGCCCCAAAGAAAAATGATGAAGGTGTAGAGTGCCTAAATTGTGGAAATAGGTACTCTCAATCCAAAGAGGGTTGGGTATCTTGTCGCGCGTGTAAAAGCGTAACACGTGAGCGTAGGCTCATTGTTCATGTGCAGACGAAGACAACGATGATGAATCCTTATAATCTGTTCCTTTTGTGCTATATTTCAGCTTATATACTTTTTTGTTTCTTGCCCATAGTGCACCGACTCATAATGCCCCAGGTATGACCATATTGCCCCGAGCACGGGGCAATATGAGCAATTTGCATTTTTTGGTTTAATGTTAATGGACCACGGGAATGGTAGACTGAGCTAATTATTTTGTGTTATAATTAACGACTATTAGTTAGTGTAATAAATTACTACTTAAGGAATTATGTATTTTACTCCATTCCCATTTTATCACGACATATCCTTAAGGGGCCCATATTGCCCCGGGTTCCCCTATGCCCCGCCCACCGTCAATTAAGTTTGGTGACTGACGAGCTATATATTTAACCTTGGTTCTCATGCGTATGTCATTATTTCGGATTCGATCCCGCAAGTAAACTCCAAGCATAGCTCGCTCCATTGCCCTTTGAGTAACTTTGAGCCTTCTTATGAGGCCGCCACCGTAAGTCATCACTGGCAACAAACATTGGTTAAAAACCTTCGTCTTATAAGACACCGCGGTATTTGGGATGACAAGATATTCCGCAGCTTCCCAAACGCTGCCCATCCGAGTAGGATTCGACGAGTGACCTCTTTTTCAAAATTCTACACAATCATCACTACACATAAACTATGTGTAGTGATCTCTTGATCACTCATAGATCAGCCGCACTTATTGGCTCGGTATGGCACCAGCGGGTCAGACGTCCGGCTCAGCCGGACAACATCATAACCTAATACGTTTTATACAGATCTACAAACACTACACTATGTATAGTAACATTATCGTGTCCTCCAGCCCCTCGATTTGAACAGCTACATAATATAAAGTTAGTAAAGCCCTGTCCAAACACATTGCGTCCAAGAGGGACCCGGAATCATTGGACCGTGTTCTGCAAAGAAAATTGTATTGGTTTGTTCACACAGAGCTCGACAGAGCCGTGTGCATGTGCTAATAAAACAGTACGGCTATATTCGGACCGATGATTTTGAATGGTTCAGAGATTTTGTTTGCTGAATATTGGACCAAAACCGATTTTTATCATATTTTATGATTAACCATGTTTCCATGAACAGTTTTGTCTAAAATTATGTGTTGGAAGAGATCACTTTTTGCAATATGATTACTTATTTTATCTATGTTAATTCAAGCAAATTGTATTTTCATTTATATGGTCCTGATTTTGTCGATCTGTTACTGTGTCTTACTCTCTCACCTTCTTAAAACGTATCTTAATAGTGATTGATAATTTGTATACTGGCGTCTTTTGCATGAATTTCTGCGAAAAAACTATCGTTCATTTATCATTTATTTTTATTTGCGAATACTACTAAATTAATTTTTTTTTCAAACCTACTAAAAATATGTATTAACTGGACTAGACCATATCACGAAATATGTCAAAAAATCCCGAAGTAATAATTTGCCTAACGATAATCAAATCATTAGTTGGAAAAGATATCAGTGCGAAACGTTGAGTGACGAAATAAAACGTCTCCCAAATAAAAAAATATGGGATACCTACATAGTTTGGGAGTTAAAACGTTGCCAAATTTTTGCCGAAACTTGTGTAAACTCTTTTATAAGAAATAATTCACGCAATCAAAAGTTACGAGTACGTCAATTAAACATACCCTGAAGAACGTGAGCAAAACAAAACAACACCATGTGTATCCTAAATCACTCGGTTCATACCCGCTCGGAACTCGCAATAATATCGAGTTTGACCCAGTTGAGTCCCGAGCGGCCAAGACGACATGAAAACGGACTTCTCTTTAACGACCTCCATTAAAGCACAAGTGGGAACTAATGAGTCAACTCAGTTGGGATGATTCCTAATTTTTGAAGACGCCATTTGATCCTACTTAGTATTTGTGGAATTAAATAGGATTAGACTAAGGTTCTGCAATTAGCAAACTACAGCGATTGATTACAAATATGTCCGGAAATATTTGACTCTAACTATGTATTTTAATAATGAATGCTACAGGTCTCCAGCAAGCCTATCATGTTTGTGATTACCTGTGATCGTAAAATACGAGCAAAATCGATTTAAATGACGATTGTCAATCAGTGACGACCCTACAATAATTCGTTAAATGCAAGCAAAATCGATTGAAATGACGTATGACAACCAGTGGTGACCGTACAATAATTCGTTAAATGCGAGCAAAATCGATTGAAATTACGTATGACTAACAGTGACGACCCTCTAGCACTTCGATGAATTATACTCGCATTTTACGAACCCTGGGGATTATCTTACGATCAATGACAAATGATTACATTATTATTACTCTCCGACATATAACTGCGAGAGTGACGGATGTTTTATAATTTATTTATCGCGCGATAAACGCAACTTTTGATAAAGAAAAGGCATGTTTGTTCATATTAGATGAAATTAGGCATAGCATGTCACTGTGTTAATTTACTAGTATGTGTTAATGATATGAGACTGTGTTTAACTTTACTTTTACGAGTATGTTGCGAGTGATTCATTAGACGCGTTAATACAAGTAATGGTACTTATTTTACGATGCTTTTAATTAATTAAATTACTTTGTCCGTGTACCACAGATTCACAAAACAAAAAGCGTACGAGTATTACGGTTAGCTACAGCTATGGCAATCATTTGAAAGAATTTTAAAAAGCTCTTTTCTTTTCTTTTTTTTTATATCTGGTAACGTAAACCAAATGTTATTTTAATTTCATATATTTAGTTAATTTGGGTGTCGTAATCGTTACTATCGATTCTGAACATAATTTGAGACGATGGTGCCGATCATAAAGTCTGAATCTTTACGGTAGATGGCGTTACGATGCCTAAGGCACGCTACTGGTTGAAAAATTCAATGACTCTCGCATAAGGTTTGGAGGTCCCCCGTGTTGGCCCGGAAAGCCGTCGGAGGCGCAGGTTCGAACCCTGCTTGAAAAGTTAAATTTTTCAATGTTTCGCTTCATCGCCACATTTAATTTCAATAAGCTCTCATAATTTCAGTAGACAGAAGAATAGCGTTGTTAGATATCGTTGAAAACAAAACTGAAACTAAAGAAACGAAGGAATACCAGATTGTTCTAATCATATACGTAAGTATAACCATCGTCACTTGGGAGTTAGAAACCTACTCTTATAAAATTGCCCTTATTTATAAATAACGACTGAAATGAAATGTTTCACAATTAAAGTTGTCTTTGTGTAAATATCCTATTTGATCTTTGTCTTGTTTGTTCTCTGCTGCGGTAATAAAATCTCTCTCTAAGCCTTTTAATTGTAGCCACATTATTTAAAACGCAGGGCTGTTCAGTCGACCTTTACATAGGTAGACCTCTAGATAAAGCTACGCAAGAGAAAAAGAGCGTAACTTTACTGAAAATCTAGTACATTAACGCCTTATTTTACAGACAAGGTAGTGTAATGAATCGAGTCTTTAAAAGGGCATATGTTGCTCGGGTACTTTCGGTTGTTACGTCGTTTTGGTGGATGTAAAGGTAAGTGGCGGGGCGTCGGCGATTTTTAACGTGAGTCAAGTGGCGCCCTCTCGCATAAATTCCCGTAAGCGTTTAATAACGTAAGAGATTACTTATTACGCATTGAGCCCAACGCAACTGCTACTTGAAAATCTGTTAGATAACAATTCTTCCAATATAAGCAAAGCATTTAAGATGTGTTGGATGTTAGGTTGCATTTGAGAAATATGTTACTATAATACTCTCTATTTCCTCAAATACATAGAAATCCAGAAGAGTAACTGATACTATATTTTCGAAGTAATACTTAAACTATATATAGGTATTTGAATACGTAGATGGCTTCCAAGTCTCAGAAGACATTTAGCAAGGTTTGATTTTATGAAGATTATTTTTAGATTGTACCTATTTAAAGACCAGCTGACCCGACAGACTTTGTGTAAATTTTTTTTATTTCTTAGACCTATCTCATGACGTACTAATAATTTACGTAAAAATTGTCGTTTACGTAGCTCATTAGTATGACAACTACAACACCGCTGAAGATAATCTTATACTATCTAAAGTGAAGCTAAGCTAAACTTGCTCGAAACTTAAAGCTGAATATTTAAGAAAATTCAGAATCTCTTGGTTTAAGCAGCATGTGAGGCGGTGGCCATGTTAATTATTGAAGAACTTCGGGGCTTTGGCTGAGCTCGTATTATCTTTTGTGTCGTGTTCTTTACGGGCTTAGGACGGTGCGGCTTTGCTTAAGGGTCCATAGTCGTGTAATGTTCGGCTTGCTCAAGGACTTCGAATGAGAACTTCAAACGGGCAGGAGTTTATGTGTAGATGAATTATTGTATCGCTATAAGTGCATTTTACACACTTTTATTAATTACTAATTAGCTTTTTCTCAAACATGCAATGAAATTTCGATGCTTCGAAGTATGGCGTTTCAGACGGAACACGAGGGAACTGTCTACAAAATAGAATTCCTAGGCCGGGAAGTAATTTTTTCTAAACATGGTGTCTGTGTTCATGAACAGGCTAAAAGGCGAATCATATTTTTTTGAGTGGTGTATTTTTTTATTTCATTGCATATGTTTGAGAAAAGCACTATACATGCCTGAGCCGTGAAAAGGGCTTGCCGGCTTCTTATCACTAGCCGTCTATACTATCCAACGGCCAAAAAACATTGAACAGAAAGTTGTTGTGTTAAGTTATTATATAAAAACTATTTTTGTTCCAAACACTCAAACCCGTCTAGCCGTTTCGGCATGCAGAAGTAACAAACATACACACACACACACGCACATTTACATTTTCACTTGTATAATTTTAGTGAGACTACTGGTACTACTAGACCAGAGAAACTAATAAAAAGACATATTGTAAATAGAGAATCACGAGCTCTCTTTATTAAATAAATAAGTGCTAATTTACTTCTACTTATAGCTGTTTTAATAAAAAAAACAGACATAGAACTTTGATTCATAAAAACATTTCAAAACCAACGATTATTAATATAGAAACTCATATTCAGGCAAAAATCTAAACTTGTGTTTTTAACACACAATATTATAGAAAAATTTAACTTTGAATACATCCACAGGAAACTCATCACTCTAAAACTGTGTATGGTATAACGTAAAGAGATTGGGACACAGCTAGTGTTACGGACAGCTCTGCAAAACGTTTAATTTTAAGAAAATAAATGAATAAATAATTTAATTATTTTAGGTATAAGATTTCGCCCGTAAAAGTGGCTAACTTATTGAAATGTGTGTAAAATCCCTTATTATACCGAGCTCCCGTCATGTCTTAGTAAAGACTACATACAGACTTAGAATCAAAACAAAGATGATTCATCATAAACTTTCCATTCGTAGACAATAACAAGTGAGTCATCTCTGTTTACATTAGATGCAAAATTTAGGGAAATTTTTTTAGATTAATTTAAAACCTTTGTAGAATCATTTATTATGTTAAATAAATGTAAATCGCGCAGCGCCATAAGAGAGATAAGGCAGGTGTATATCTCGGACGGTGCGAGCGAGACGGCCTCTTGCCGGGGACAAAGAAACGATAGGTATTTTCGCATCTCACAGTCTGACGGGAGCTCCCACGACGCAAACATGTATTGAATTTTGTGTATCTTAACAGCGTCAATCCATAACATAAGTTAGTTTTAAGCTCAGTAATGTATAACTTAAGTAAATTAAAATATAATGACAGGGCGGGCGTCCCCCTGGACCTAGAGGCAAATTATATAAAAGGACGGCCATTTTTGTATAGAATCACTTCCAGTTCTTGTTCTCCTGCATAAACCATCTTGTAACAGTTGTAGCGTAGTACCATCGGTCCGCGAGTTAGTTTTGTTAGTATAGCGTAGTACCATCGGTCCGCGATTTAGTGTAAATTCATAGACAGAGACTATATTAGTTAAGTGTTAATTTAAGTGTTTCCGATCCGTTGTTGTTTTTGTTAATTTTCTGTGTAAATATATACCGTTGATTTTAGTTTGCGTTTTCGTATTCGTCCGTTCGTTTTACCTTAGCCTACAGTCCACTTCGCTCCATAACTCATCCCTGAGTTTCGGAGTGCCCTTGTAGCCGATAGCCGACGGACGCGGTTGTCGTCTACAGCTAGGTACCTACTATTTATAACTAAGAAGCTATTAGTTATAAGAGCGAAACGTTAGAAATGTTATTGTTTAATAATTATATTTTTTATAAAAAAAAAAAACAATGTAAAAAAAAGTCCTCGTCTCCACTGCTTTCCGGGCGAGACGGAGGAACTTCCAATTATTATATCGAAACTACTAGCTGAAGGCTGAAGCATCGCATTTTTCAACCAGTTAGTGGTATAATATATTTTCAACACCATTAAAATCAAACACTGTTACTATAGATTTGCGAAAGAGAAAACTACATTTGCACAAAGCAAAATCGCTTCCGTAATAACTGCACATAAACGTATCCCAAATCCGAATCTCCGAACCAGGTCACGACAATCGCGAAATTTCTGAAAAATGCTTTTAAAATGAAAACCCGCTGCATTGTGCTCGCACTTAAAACGCTAAACTTCCACCTCGAGAACCTGGGAATAATCCGCGGCGAAATTAAACAAGTTATGAATGGCCAAGTCTAAAGAATAAAATAGGGCCTCAAAGAATAAGGTCGGCTTAAAGCCGGTCTCAAACAGTTTAATTAAGGCTACGTGGACAACCGAGAAGTTTTTTAATGCCCGTGCTATGGACGGCTCTGATTCGAGATAAATGCTAATTTGTTCGGCTTTTAGATTGGGCTTCAGTACTTTTTAGGCTGCGCTTGTTATATTTCTATTTAATGAGGAATAGAAGCCTGATTCGACGTTTCTAAGAAGATGTATCTGAGATCAGGCAATATTATCCTCCAATTATGTGTATTTCGCTATTCAATGTAAACGTTATATCGTTTTATTTTTCTACTAAAAATTGCCCGCAACATCGTCCGCGTGAAACTGTATTCTTCGCCGTAGTTGGGTAAGAAGTAAGGATCTTTAAATGTCCCGGTATTTCTGCTAAAATTGGTAAAGAGTCCGTCCAGCCGTGATTAGCTGACAAAGAATCCTGCATTACGCTGTTAGGCTTTCTTTCTTTTTCTAAATCCCCCTTTCCATAAAAAAAATTTTTTCAATACAAGACTTTGAGTATAGATGAAATAAATGTGGCAAGTCACTAACGTAAAAATGGCAGGCACGAGCAGAAAGTATATTTAACAACCATGACACCTCATGCAACTTGGTATTATCATTATTCAAGATCTTCGTAAGTATCTACTTAATCATCCGTTATAATGATCTCGTCAAGCCAAGATCCAAATTGGGGATATCACAATGCATGCCTCATTGATTTAGTGCCGTCATGAAAATGAGCCATGATTAAAAGCCTGCAGATGTTTTTCTTTATTTTGGTTTCAGTTTAAGGATCTACAAGCGGATTTTAGTCGTCCAAACTAGGATATGATTTATATTTTGACAATATTTATTTCATTTCATTGGTTTTTCCTTTGAGACAGTGACTGACACTTATGTTTTTTAAATCTATTACTTGTTTTAGTTATTTAATTGTATGTTATAATTATGTAGCTGTCTAGTGCTCAATAGGCATCTAAAGTTAAATTACTTCCATTACATTTTATACCCTTGCGGTTTGTACACATACATTATAACTTGTTGTACAGAGTCTATCGCGAAAGGCCGGGCTATTTGTGAGTTCCTGTAATTGGCTCTATAGGTACTTCTAGGTTAAATGCGCCAGTGTATTTGTTGTTGGTTCTACTAAAATAAATACATAACAAGTTTTATCTATACGTCATAATAATTAATCTTCACTAGGACTTTTTTCACTTAAACAAGATCCCCTACACGTTGTAATAACGCCTATAAATTTTTCTTCGCTCTAAATTGCAAATATGAATTCAATTTTTTCCAGACTGATACTAAAGTTATTTCTATAATCCACAATCCCTTCCGCACATATCGACGCAAGCGCCAAGAACGCCTCAAAACAATACTGCCTTCTGTTAAAAAAGCAGCGACTTTCCCGCCTTGTGCCCGGCGACCGCTGATTTGCATCAGTTCGGGACAAAAGTTAGAGTTTCGACTCAACGAGTTTACTTCCCGCCGCCGTTCCGTCGGATAGCTTGTTGGTAATGCGTGTTTCAAAGAAAGTTTCGGATATTGGAGTAATTAAAAATATTTCGTTGGAAAACAACGATCAGATAACTTTTTGCCTTCAAAAGAATTAATTTTAGCTTCGGGAAGTTTCGGGTGTTTGCTTTTTTATACGTAGTTATATTAAAAGCTGAGGTACCTATATTTAACTGTGTTAAAAAATAAACAGGAAATATACAATGTAAGGTATTATAGATAAAGAGCGATCTTTTCCGATATGATTAAAAAAAATATAAAATTCTAATTATTCTCCCTAATTGTCTGTGACTTGTATAGAATTTGAACAGACATAAACTTCAAATTTTTCTTTCCTTTTAGGTATATTTGAATAAAACATAACCTTATAGCACTTGTTGCATAAAGCGTTCTAAAGACCCGTATTCAAATATCCGATCCATGTAAAAGTGGCATCATTGCTGGCCGCGGGCCAAGCATGTGTCCGGGTATTTATCATCATTGGGAGCACACGGCGACTTCGCTGGCCAAGGCCGTGCGTCATCGCGAACGGTTAATAGCCTCGAAGTTTGAGACTATCTATTAAACTATGTCTGGGCTTATGGCCTGGGGATAGCTGGGGTGATTAAGCGCTGCATTGGGCACATTTAACGGGTTGGCTAACGTTTTAAATGGCGCTTGTGCTCCTGTCATCGGACATATAAATTGATATTTCGACGTAGACATACATACGATTACAACATTATTAACACTGCTTTTCTACAAGAGCTAGACTATGCAGGACAGGTATGATGGAAAACATACATCAATAGATAATATGTCGCAGTCATCTGGTTGAATCTGCTATTTTATTGAATGACTAGCGCTTTCATTGAATGACAACATTCAATTGAATGACTAGGCCGAACGTTGATTGAACAAGCGTCACTCAACGTCCAACTAGTTAGCGGATTGTAACATAGCCCTTTGAACAGAGCAGACGTAAACTCAGTCAGGTGATTGAAATGCTAAATGATGTTCAGTCAAGACATTGAACGTTATATTAAACAACTTGACGAGTTGTCGTCCTTTTAAATACTCCTTTGACGACTTTTTTGCGCACGCCTCTGCTAACGTTTTCTTGGCTAGCTTAGATTGACAATGAGACTTAGAGAGAGAGCTTAGAGAGAATGACATTGGACAATGGACATTGGACGCGATTGGAACTGTGGTAATTCAGCTAGGCAAGGCAGCTGACGTTACCGACTTTACGTGGTCCTGGGTTCTTAGCCCGGCACGGAATACTTGCATATGTTACGTGTGATGATCTGGAATCCAGAGTCATGGATTGTTACACAGCCATATCATATTTGATAATTTTTGATAGTTTTCCTACTACTAGCGCCACCTAGTTTCTGGTATTCCTACAGGAACACTTGCGAGCAGGGCAGCGGTGCAGATCTAACGCCATCTAGTGGCGGCATTGTTCAAATACATTAGCAGATCGTTGCAGCTGGCAACACTGAGTCGACGGTTCGATGTCTTTTTAATCATTTAAGATTAATATTCATAAATAGGATAGGAGTGTCTTATTTTGTATCTAATCGTATGAATTAATTATTCATAATATAAACCTCAATCAAATTAACTAGTAGCTTCGTTTGTCTTTGGAATCGGGAAATTTCGCGATTGCGTGTGGGCACCTCTAGTGTTCCGATGGTGAGAGTTTTGGCAGCGCGCCCGGGCAGTGCGTCCCCAAAACTTACAGCGTGAGAACGTACTCGCTTCTCCTGCGGAGGAAGCCATTTTGTTTTCGAAAATGTGAGCACACCTATCTGGAGGCATCCTAGACACAAAACCTATGATGACACAATAAACCATTCGGTGAGTGAGCCTGCGTTGTCCAGAAGTGGTTAGCGATGCTATTTCTCGAATTCGGATAATATTTCCTAACGTGTTTTTCTTCTCAAATTGTTACAGACATCTTTCTTTTCTTTCTTGTGGAAACACACATCAGCCGATGTAACGGACGAATTTGTCTAACCCTGATTCTTGCCAGGTAAAGAGAAATTACTTTTATTACATAATTATTTCGATTAGAATGGTGCAATTGGTTAGGAATTGTCTGAGTGAATTTGTCGTGTACTTGTCTTGCAGGGCTATGTGTACGTGTGGCGATTGTTTGTTAAGACAAAGTATTATTTTCAGTGATAGCACTGGCTACCTACGCTACGCGTAAATGCTGGCCGTAGCAGCCAGATTGCAGAGGTGATTGAGCTGGGTGCGTCGTCGTGGCCTTCTCCGTGCTGGCTCCGTGTTGCGGACTTGTGATTTCGACACTGGGTGTTGAAGCTATCACGAGCTGAGCCTCTCACGAGGCACAGAGTGGAGACATCTGTGGTCGAAGCGCATGTCGGCAGCGTGGATCCACCACGCCTTTTAAGCCAAAGGTGAAAACGTTCCGTATTTAATCCCAAGTCGCATTCCTGTTGTTTAAATTATAAAGTGAAATTCTTTAGCCTCACATACAACACCAAGTCCTCATGTAACTTCACTAATCTAGTTCAACTTATATGCGTGTACGCCTCTTAAAGAGCTCTGTATTCTCTTGGGAATAGCCCAAACTGTCTGATAGTTTAAGTACTTAATAGTAGAATAAGTGTTACTCCTGTGTAATTTATAACTTGCCACTTAATAATTATACATGTGTGATTTATAATTTCAAGCTTTGTTTAAATCTCTCTCCTTAGCATAATCCCCTTTTAATCTCCTGACCTTTGGATCATAAAGTAAAAGTGTCTGGCGCCCTCTCTCTTTTCTATTCTTTCTTAATAAATATAATACTAAGCTGGAAACTCATCCATACTCGTTGAAGACGTCTTACCCACTAAGATACCCTAGATTTCTCTCGCTGACTAGTACGGAGCATTACATCAAGTGTGGACAGAAACTCACTCCTGTCAGAGACCATCACACATAGGTGAGCGTAGGACTGTCTCAGTTTGCCCAAAGCGCAGTTGCACGTTACAGGATGACTTTCTGTGTATATAAGTATTATATCGTCGTCTAGTATCCATAACTCAAATCTAGAGTTTACTGTGGGACTAGATTGATTTGTGTGAGGTTAATATTTTTAAAATTGTCTCGGCTTAGTCCCGATCTGCCATGCCTCCACTGTTTTCACTGATTCAGCAGAGAAGCGCAGTCACTGATTGTGAAGGGAACAGTCCTGATACTGTTCAAGTCATGGAATTGAAAGCGAGGCGAGCGCGAAGCGAGTTCGCCGCGGACGCAAACTTTCATCTTATCCGCAGATTGTCAGAGTACTAGGGCTCTCCTTGATGTGTAAAGATCTCTACCAATGGGGAGCAGAGCCACCCCCTGCTCTTCCTACCAGCGACCGTCAAAATAGGGCTAATTAGCTCGCACCGCAGGTGTAATGGAGTTTCAGGCTATTTATAGACTGTAGGTGCATCATGTATGCACAATGACTGTTTTTAGCTCGGGGATTTAATATTGAACATTATTGCATCTAAATTATTATGAGTGATATTCATATTTACTGGACTAAAATTTTTTTTTTAGTATTTATAGCAAGTGCACGGTTTTTTTTTTTGTTTTCCTGATACGAAAAAATTGCTATCCGTATCGCCTTATAACAACAAAGTTTTAGTACCTTGTTAAGAGTTTAAAAAAATATATACATTTAGCCCAAAAAGACGTCATTAGTTGTTGTACATTTATCTCTTACCAACAACACCACTTAGCGACTCCAACTCGCACCGTCCTCCCCAAATAAACACTCAACTTCTTAAAACTTCCGACAAAACCATCGGATTTAAACTGTAATGCGGGCAATTTTTACCAATTTCCTTCACACCGCTCCCGTCATTCGTCCCTCCGATTATTATTTTTAAAGCCACGTCTCCTTACCCGTATAAAAACACGACAAAGCCCGGCATAATGCCTCTATCAATCACCGGTTACCGTGGGCATCGCTCGCACGCTTCGGGATGCAAATCGCACATACTTATCCCGCTTTTTACCGAACATCCAAACAAATTTATTCGCAGAGAAAAACTGAGTATATCGGTTCGGTTTGTGAGTTCACTTTTTTCACGATTTGGCGAAATATGTTTGGTAGCTTGGCCCCGCCCAATTTGTAATCTGTGTGTTAGTAGATATTGCGAAAAACAAGTAATCCAGATATACATATATTATGTATACTGAAACTAACAATGACCATTTTGTCACTTAATGAGGTGGTTTTAGTTTTTCGTATAAAAAGAGTCTACTCCAGAAACCACAAAGGTTGTATAAAAGCGTCAATAAAGTCGAAACTACACAATCATTTATATAAGTGAATATAAGGACTTTGCCCAGTAGCAGAGAGAAAAGGACAAAGGCTTATTGATCGAGCTAACCATGATGATGATGATGATTTGGTGTAGGGACGCCCGGCCGGAAACAGGCGGGCTGTCGATCGCTTGACTGCGTTCATTCAGCCCAATTCCCAATTGGAGCCAACGGTTACTGTCCCGGCGGCGCTCCCATACAGCCTTCTTCCTCGAATCTCCTTGTTCTCCTGCAGAAGGAAAGGACATCTTTAAGGTTAATGTCCCTCAGCTCTTCCTCTTCTAGTTTATCTTTTCTGAAGATGTTATAGCGTATTATCGCATACATTCCACACTCTACTAAAACATGCTTACTCGTCTCCTCCTGTCCACAGTGCGAGCAGTATGGATCACTTACTACACCCATAATATGTAGGTGCCTGTTAAGGCTATTGTGTCCCGTGATTATGCCTGTTAATAATCTGAGATTTTTCTTACCTAGTTCCAGAAGATACCTGGTCCTTTTTCTGTTTATGCCTCCTAGTATCATCTTCGATTGTCGACAGTCCGTTGTCTCTCGCCATTGTCTATTGGCCTCTTCCTCCATTAGCCTAGCTATAACTCCTTTCGTGACTTCTGCCGATATTGGCAGTGCAGGTTCGGGTCCTATGAGTTCCCTCTCTGCTCCTAGCCTTGCCATCTCATCTGCCCTTTCATTCCCTGTTACACCCTGATGTCCAGGTACCCATGCTACCGTAATCTTTGTGTGTTCTCCAAGTTTGTTCAGGGCTTCTCTGCATTCCTTTACCAAGGACGAGCTTACCGTCTGTTTGTCTAGCGCTTTTAGTGCAGCCTGGCTATCTGTGTATATAACGACAGATCCCACTTCCTGCGAACATTCATCTATTATTTGTGCACATCTCATTATGCCGCATACCTCTGCCTGAAATACGCTAGCGTACCTCCCCAGAGGTATGTGTACCTTTTTGTCCAGCTTCGGTATCACTATGCCGGCTCCTGCTAGTTTCGTGGATTCCCGCCGAGAGCCATCCGTAAAGCAGATAGTCACGGGGTGTTCAACCTTTATCTTCCAGTTGTCCCTTTCTCCTATGTGTATCCTATATTTCTTATCGAACATCTCCTGTCTCTTTATGAGATCGTTGTTTTGGGTAAGCATCCCCATCTTCGAGCATGCTTCCCTCTGAATAAGTGCGTGTCCCTTGTCCACAAAGCTTCCTCTCCATTCCTTACATGCTTTCATTCTGTACCATTGTTCCATGGCCCTCTTCTCCGCTTCTATTTTAAGTGACTTGAGACCGAGCATGATTTCCATCGCCTGCGTGGGCGTTGTTCTCATTGCCCCCGTGATCATAAGACATGCCAGTCTTTGTACTTTTGATAGTTCTTTATGGTATTCTTTGATGTTGGCCTTATGCCACCATACTATGGCTCCGTAAAGTACTCTCGAGCTAACCAAACGAGAATTCCGAATGATTAGGTGTCCGGCTGTTCTCGCCTGCAGGTCGCAGTCCCCAACGGGTTCTCGTTTTGTGAAAACATCCGATATTTATTAATTTGAACGTTAAAAAATACCATGAATGAGTGGTCTACAGCTCACAGAGACACTAGTAAATTATTGCAAGCTTAAAACGATAACTATTAAACTGCACGACAATTCTTAGTCATCGAGATGAACTTTAGAAAGAGCAGTCAGCTTCAAAACGAATACCAAGGAATTTCAATATCATTTCTGGCTGGTAACAATACATAGTTACAGTATAATATAATATAATTGCCAAGTCAAAGGATAGCAGTTATATTGTTTACCACTTTTCCAAATTCCAATGAAGCATCATTGAAGTACAATACCGAAACGGGAATCCAAAATGGCGGCTTTTAATATTAAATGTATCTTTCTTTGAAGCGTTGAGTATAAGCCTAGGATATACGTATATTACTAATTAAACCCGATGCGTAAAGCTTAAAATGAATTACGAGTAATAAACCCGAAGAGCGCGCACAAGGAGAACGACACCCCCCCATAACGACGTCACGTAAAACGGGAGGCCCTAAAAATGTTAGAACAATTTCAATTCAGGGGCTCGTGTGTCCCAAGCGGAGCGCACCAATCACAGGCGCGGGCAACCCGTTGTATGTTAAAAATCATCTCATGGATCGGCAACCTTTCCCTCTGCTTTATCTCTGGAATCACGACAAAACGTAACGAGATAAACACGCATTATGGCGCAAAAAGCGCGGCCAACCCTCGGTCGCGGCGCGGATCGCAAACCTTTTTCTCTGTTTATTTAGGAGAATAGGCATAAAATACCTACGCTGGTATGTTCAGGCAATCTGATAGTACCGTAATGTGAAGTTTGAACCTCATTTCCATGTGTATAAAGATGGCGAGATGCGGTTGTTCATATTACGCCGGAGATCTTGTTTATCTTTGTAGTCTCTTGATATTTTCATTTTATTTTAGTGTTGCGCAATGCGTTGCCCGCGGGAGTGTTTGCTGCCACTTTATACGTATTCCTTATTTTTATTCGCAATATGTACAAAAATGCTTACCAAGAGACTTCCCTGGGTAATGAAATGTAAATGTTATTCTATGTATGCTAACTCCTAAGTGTATTTATTCTTAAGTACATTTTATTCAGAAACATTACAAGCTGATAAGGGGACAGGTATTCAAAATATTCACATAATTTATCCGTCATTTGCTGCTAAATATTTCGCACCCGTTTATTGAACAAACAGCCTGACAGTAACATGAACTGAATGTAGTTGTCCGTAGCTCACTTAGTGACCATTCCGGCCAATCCTACAGCTGTCAGTCCAACAGCAGTGCTAGCTCGCCTGCCAAACCGCTATTTACAAACAAATTAAGCATTTCTAACGCTAAAATATTCCTCAATCGCAAATATCTCGTCTGTTATTTTGATTAGAGCATGCTTGAACGTTTTAGTAATACTGAAGTTTAATATTTTGATAAATTTCCATAGTCTACATCACAGGAATAACATCGCCGGGCTAGGGGCATCGATCGTGTTATTTCAAGTTTAGGTAGAATAACTCACGATTAGGATGCGGCCAGAGCACGGGCGGGCGCAGGGCGCGGGGCGCGGGGGGAATGCTAATCTATTATCAGAGTCCCACGGGCGAGAGTGATGAGTTCGGACTTGATTCGGATGATGCTATGATTGAGCCCTTTCTGCCCACGTCAGTTATCGTTAGCTTCCAAGGTTCGCGTGGAGCAGTTTTAGGAAACTATGTTTCATCTTCTGACATCTTTTGTGTATGGTCGGTCTTAAGTAAGTCACGGCTAAAATTAGGGACCTTATTGTAGCAAATTATTTAAGACCGACGAAACACGGAAGAAGACTTGAGCTATACCTGTTAATTTTATCGATAGGGAAATTGAATGTGTACCTCCTTCATTACGTGTCTCGTCGAGTGGATGAGTCGTTGGACCGGCAATCGAAAGGTTCCGGGTTCGATTCCTAGGTGTGCTGTGGACTGTCTATCCATATCGCAAACAAATAGGATCATTGTAGGATATTTGAAGGTAAATACGTGCAGAAATTAGACTAATGCTTAGAAAATAAACATTGATAAATCTTGACAAATTTTATTTATGAACGCGAAATTGTATTAAAGTAATTTAAAAAACTTTTTAATAGCTTAAATATCATAATTTACCAATGCAAGTAGATTATATCTAGGTATTTATATAATTAATTACTTTGCAAGTTAAAACAAAAGTTCCTTATCATATAATTCCGAAAGAATACAGAATGTTTTAGGACACATTGACCCTTAGTGCAACTTGAATAGAATAAATGTCCTGTCCGAGGTATTTATAAATTGAAGATATCTCAAATCCTTGTCGAATTAAGTCCCAGCCCAGCTGTGAATAATTTAAGGCGAGTAGTGGCCATGGCAGCCTTCGCTGCGTATCGGGCGTCAATCAGACCCGCGCACAGGCCCGCCGCCATAATTGAGGGACACTAAGGGACAGTGTTTCAGATAATGGACTAAAAGATGGATAACGTGATCCATAGATAGCGAAGGTTATCGTGGAGCTGTCGAAGCGTGGACAACTTTTGATTTAGAATTTAACTTTGTTCCCCTCAGATCAAAGTGTAATTTAATCGGTGTGAAGTGGATGGTAAAGATAAACGTATTGGTTAAAGGCCGAATGTAATTACTTACATAAGAGTATAGTTAAAGCGCACGTAACTGTTTGCATTGCACTAAAGACCAATGTTATAGGTTTTGTTTTGTAGAGTCAGGTAAATAGAAACTTTAATTAATTTCAAGGTGATAGAAATGAAAGAAGCAACTACCTATATAATTGACTACAACTACAAAATAACTTGTGTTCGATTTTTATATTTCTCTTTTGTTCTAGCTGTTATACAATTTCAGTCTGTAATGCAATAATCAAGTCTCACTCCTTTTTCCAATAACTCAGCTACTATACAAACAAAAACACCGCCCGCTCCGCACCAGATTCTAAATTATGAATCAGATTGGATATCGACTTAAATGTTTACATTGTATACATAACATTAAAGGTCATTCCGGATTCGAGCCAGAATGGAAAATCGGGTGAGTTTACATAGCAAAGAAACCTCCGATCAAAGTCCGTCTTTAGCGGAGTGATTGCATATTCAAGCAGACAAGCCCTTAGTTAGGGGTGGGTCTAAAACACTTGTGTGGACCCTTGGAGGGCGCCAGAGAGCACAGCCTCGCCGGTCGTGATCACTTGATCAGTAACTCTCATACAATGCTTTCGTTTAATTTAATTGTTACGCTATTAAATGGAACTCTCTTCTAACGTTCAGTCACACAACGATATTTGATAAATTAAAACAATAATATTGCTTCGCTAATCTGTGATATAAATTACCAGATATTCTATATCGCGGATAAGCAAAGCAATATTATTGTTTTAATTAATATGGATTTTCGCAAAGTAACGTCTGATACGATTAATGATATTAGGTAAAATAATATTTATTGAGACCAACTCAAATAACCCTTGTTAAGACAAATGTAGTAAGTATAAACTCGGTGAGTTATTATGGATTTTCAGAATGACGATTCAGTTTATTATTAATACGAGTATAAGGATGAGAATTGAAAATCATATGGGTGGGTACATACCCACTTAAACCATTCTAATCTCGGCAATAGGCAGACAAAATGAATTACTCTTTGGGCTTTGGCCTACTTAGAATTACCCTAATTAGAATACTTAAGATCGCGTTAGCAAAATAAAGTTACAAAGAAAAATAAACCCTTGAATACATCATTATAAAGTGTTCCATATTTGGTTGTGTTATTTCAGTGGCTCGGTTAATTTGCAGGCTATTCTACGCCTCCGCCGTCTACGGAGTAGGAAGTCTGGTTTGTTTTCAGACGCACACCCACTCTTATATGACATCATATGTTTGTTATTCTTTTATTAAACTCTGTTACATATCAATAGCTGTGTGTATAATAAGTAAAGTATCAAATTTATACAAATATAAGGATATCCTGTTGTCTGTCAAAAGGATATTTTAATTCATGGAACCCATCGGGCTGTCTGATAAAGTAAATTACAGGAACTTTCGGGAGCAGGCCAGGCAGTTCTGACCTTTCGCAGTAGTCTTTAGAGAATGAAGTCACTACCTTTATTAAAAAAGCACTTAGTTGCTTTGTGCTGTCAATGTGCGACGACGTGGTTGGCGCAGGTTGTAGAGCACCTGCCCGCTGAGCCGGCGGTCCCGGGTTCGAATCCCGGCCAGGGCAAATATTTGGGTAATGAACTCGAATATTTGCGCTTGGGTCATGGTTGTTCTATGTATTTAAGTATAATATTTATCTATATAAGTATGTATATCGTCGGGATAATGCAATACCGTGTAAGTAACAAGTGTAAATACGAATCAATATTCAAACAAATGCAAAGTATTTTATTGAAATGAGAACTATATTGACAGCTGCTATTTACGCGGTATTGCATTATCCCCGACGATATCGTCGTCTAGTACCCATATCATAGCCTTCTTGAGCTTAATTTGGGATTACTTTGATTGGTGTGAGGTTGTCTGATATTTATTTAATGTCACATTTCATCAACAATTTGGAATCGAAACTCGAATACTTTGTTTTACTGTGTATGCGGTGATCTCTGGCTGGCCAGAGCAAATCGAATCAGAGCCGAGGGCTCTCCGCCGCTCTCCATCCACGACATAATTCCTTGTTTGCTGGCTGCTTCGTTCTTATACAATGCGTGCTGCACGGACTTGGATAACCCATTTCGTAGTTATGAGCGTTTTTAGGGTTCCGTACCCAAAGGGTAAAAACGGGACCCTATTACTGAGACTTCGCTGTCCGTCCGTCCGTCCGTCCGTCCGTCCGTCTGTCACCAGGCTGTATCTCAACAACGGTGATAGCTAGACAGTTGAAATTTTCACAGATGATGTATTTCTATTGCCGCTATAACAACAAATACTAAAAATAAAATAAAATAAATATTTAAGGGGGGCTCCCATACAACAAACTTGTTATAGATTATATATATATGTATAGGTACGGAACCTTTCATGCGCGAGTCGGGCTCGCACTTGCTCAATTTTTTTTTTCATATTTAGATTACCTACTGTTTTAACGTTAAATATTTTTAAGTATCAGTAGTAGGTACTTAAGTCGCCAAAGGTTGCGCCTATCTTCTTATTGTTTATATTCTTCTGAAAAATTGGTTGCGCTCACACGTGGCCCACACCAGGACTCCGCCCCGGTACCTTTATAATTGCAATTAGAGAATTAGATAAATATTTTTTTTTTTTCATCTAGTCAAATGTATTAAAACTATTATAATATCTTATGAATTTAGAAACGCGATTAATAATTTAGACAATGTGATAATCATTAGTTAAAACCTTCTCTTATTTGTAAAATAAATAACTATGATCAAAATTGTTGATATGTAACTTGGCGTTCCCAATAAAGGATTTGTGTTTGCTTGTAAGTATTTGTATTACATAGGTATACATACTATTTTTTGTGGAGGAAATTTATTAACAAGCCCTGACCTATGGAATGTTCTGCGATGGCTGTAAAAAAGTCTGAATCTGTTTATGATTTCAGTGGTTTCAAAGATAATGGTGAGTTGGAAAAATAACAGTTAGGGAAAAATATTGATTTAAGTGAAAAAAGTACTCGGTACAGATCATAGTTTCAAACCTCATGCATCATCCACCACAACCCTCATTTTCTTAAAACATTCTCGCATCTTATTATATTTTATTATTACCTTTTCCGCAACCAACAAAAAGCATAATATATTAAAAAACAACCTCAACATGGAAGCAACTAAATTAATTACGTTCTATAACAAAGTGCAATACTCGATTAAAAGCCGCCGCAAAATATCCTCGAAGCGATGCCGTGCCGTTTACAATTAACTGTAATTAAGTTTGAATTCTTCAATTGCAACCAAGTGCATGCCGCGCCTTGATAAACTGCACAAGTGAGGTATTAAGGTTTAGTTGGTTTTGTAGTTTTACAAGGACAAAATATAAAAAAAAATATTGGGGAAAAAAAGATCTTTCAAGACTGAAAATCACGAGATGAACTGACCCGATAAAGACCGCAATTTATTGCATGATTAGGTATACCAGAATTAGAGGAGGCCAAGGGGTTTTCAAACAGAGGTGAGTTGAAACAATGTCAATTTCTCGATATCTAAATCTGTATTTAGACGCGCTCCACCTGCGGGCCCGCCTATGTTCACTAACGTATATAGATTCTGACCAGAGAGACTAGAGCTATTTACGTTATTTCAACTCAATGTCAAACTCTGTATCAAATGCTCAGTTTCTCCTACCGCTAACTGGACGAGATGGTGACCTCTCATCATTAGGCAGGCACAGCATCGTTCAAGCACGATTGGGGAAGCTTTTTCATGCAGGGCCAAATTCACAGGGGTCCTGAGTCAGAGCCCAAATCTTTTATTTTTCCCCGAGGCTCTTGATCATCTAACTACGCAACTACAGATGAAAGCCATTATATGCAAGTAATCATAGGATCACAACATCTACGATGGGCACAAACGCAACAAATCAAGCTTAAGCTGGTGTAATCAGCTTCACCCTTAACTTCTTTATAACGGTCTAACTGAAAAAGTTGCAGGCAAGAACATATTTTTACATGTAATACCTCTTTTATGCCTAGGCTAAAAGTTTGAACCTTTTGTTTCGCTGTCTCAATCGGGCCAGCAAACGACCGCTTGCCACGGAACCATATCGTGTATGAATGAACGTACGTTATGTGTTCATTCCGTAGTTTTTATACGGCTATAAAATTATTTTGAGATATTTACTTGCCTGCAATTTTCCAAGGCTTTTACTGAATATTTTGTTGTTTAGTTGTTAATGTAAAGTAATTTTCTACTGTTCGTTTATTTTATACTTCACTAGAGGTCCAGAGCGGCTTTGCATGGGTGCAATGCTGATACATTATGCATGTATTATACATATAAACCTTCCTCTTGAATCACTGTATCTATTTAAAAAAACACATCAAAATCCGTTGCGTAGTTTTAAAGATCTAAGCATACATAGGGACAGATAGACAGCAGGAAGCGACTTTGTTTTGTTATGTAGTGATACGATACATATTAGATTTTAACTTCGATTGCATGGTTGGGACGCAAAAAACAAACAAATCTTAACGTTTGATCGATTTGAGTGCCTTAAGGCGTGTAGCGTGGGTTTTCTAATGATAGTCAAATTCTAAGTAAGAATTTAATTCAGACAGAAAATATTAATAGCATCGCTTGGAGCTAAAATAAGTTAGTTACATTTAAATAACTACAAACCCATTAAAACGTCGACTCATATTAAATTTAAAACTTGATAAAAGTGTTTTCTGATGATCCAATCTGAAATAACAGCGAATTGGGTTATTGGTAATGGCAGAATCTAGTTTGATTACAAATAGTTAAATAATATATCAGACAGGTAATATGATACAGGTCTGATTATACCAGTTTCGGACGCCAGCTTTTAACTGAAATACACAAAATTAATGAGTCTGAAAGATTTATTCTTTAGATGTCAGACTTAGGACTTCCCAAGGGCTATTGTCCTATTAAACATTTAGGAATTTCAGAATTTGATACTTTTACGTCTGAAATAGACAGCCATTTATTATTAGCCATTCTGGAAAACACTAAGCGGATAGTAACTTAATAATTAGTATGAAATTTATAATTACATCGAAGAAGTAATAATGAGTTAACATTTGCATAGATGATATACACTCTTCAAAAAGGGACTTTTGTTTACTGGAATGAATAGTAGCTTGTGTAGATGTTTTTATTTTTATACGAATAAAAATGTTTAAATTACTCTGCTCATGCATTCAATCTGGGCCTGTACTTTGCAACCCCCAATATGACAAATACGTCGAGTAACTTCCTGTTTTATAAAGAATTAGACTAAAAAAAAAAACAAATTGTAACGATTTGAAATCTTTCTACCTAAAAAGGCACCTTTATAAAGTTATTTTTACGCTCAAGAAGAAAAAAATAAAATCCATTAAGACTCTAACTAAAGGGTTTGTTAAGCAAATCACTTTCAAAACAATGAAAATTAATGGAAATTAAGTTAAGAGCCTAAAGTAGTTGAATAAAAGAAAAACGAGCCACGGATTATACGCTTGTTTTTGCAGAGAATGATTTTTTTGACTTCAGTGGGTAATCTATTCTATAACATCTTGTACAAGATAATTTCCATTAATTTTCATTGTTTTGAAAGTGATTTGCTTAACAAACCCTAACTAATACTAACTTTTATGTCCGATCAAGATATCGAAGGTTACTTAAAGCAGTGGTTTTGAAATGCGTAAATTCAAACTGTATTCTAGTATTGTTGCATTACTTGATCAGCCAATATAAAATTGTAAAATTCAGTTTTTCTAATACATTTTAGTAGGTAATAGCTTTAACATTTATATTTTTATTACGATTCTTGGATTACATAATCTTAATTGTATGATAATTTGCACACGTCTGCCTACGTGTTGAATATGCGGGTACGACTATATCTTTACGTACTTAGATATTATTTTGCAAATTAAATAAAAAGATAAACTCATAAAAACAATTTGCAGTAGGTAATCATGTTTCATAGGTAAAAAAATAATAAAAATAGCGACTCTGTTACATAATTGTAATGTTACCTCCACATATTTAACATTAATTTCTGGTTTTTTATAGTTATTTTTTAATTTTTTTGTCCGTGTATATAATAATATTATTATTTTTGTGTAATTTTGAGCTTAGCGCACTATGCATACGTCAATTCAATTCAATTTTTATAAATAAATGGCTACTGTCCATTGGGACAATTCTGCCAGTGTCAAGGTTGTGTAAGAACGTTGTACGGTGAGTTGAGCTTTTTGTAAAGTGATAGCGATTTACAAAAAACCACACGGACTATCGGGCCTTGACCCAGGAAGGGCTATGAACGCTTCAAATTGAATTCTTCATTAGCTATTCACTCATACGTTAGATCACTGCACAATACGCTATCAATACTACACATTGAACAACAAAAATGAATAAATAATGAACAACGAAACTTAAACGCATGCGGCCACCTTGAGTCACGAACCGGAATTTTATGTTATGCCTCTTGACGTGACACTGACAGCGCTTGTCTGCATTCAGGTTAACGCAGGGTTAACGCATCCTAAATGCGATCGGCGCTCGTGCGTGCAGCTCTCCGTGGCGCTACCTATGGTCCTACCTATGGGCTACTGGAAGATCAGCGCTGGCTCTCGGGCTAGCAAAATACTGAGATGGGACCTTTTCGTGGCACAGCCATAATAATAAATTATAGTTGCGTATTGTTTATGTAATTATATTATATGGTCACATCACGAAGAAACGTATTTCTTTCTTAAAACAATATGATGTTTAGATATATTTTCCAAATGAAACGAAAATTATTCTACAAACCGCATATCCAAACATTTGTGAAAAAACCGTTTTATCTTTGAAAAGTAAGGTTCGCTGGGTTTAATATGGAACCTTCATAATTCTGAATGGCCGACTAGCGAGCATGTTGCGTGACCCGCCTCTGCTAAACTACTGACCTGATAAAAAAGGTCTGCTCTAAAGGTGGTGCCAGGCATGAGAGGCAGCGGAAATTATAGCGGTGTAGTAAACTGGCACTAGTAAAACTAGCATAATATTACAATACGGTTGTTTGTAACTTGTGCATAGAGTTTTGGATAGACTTTTCCAACGTCATAATGGCAGCTGTGAGCAAATTTAATAAAATATATTATTAATTCAACTTTATCTACTGCTTTTAAGAACAATCAAATCGTGTGTGCCTAATATTAATTATTGACCTTTATGTTATTGTAGACTAGGTATCCTTGTTTATAACTTGCTGCTTGAATAATGAATTGTCTTCCAATAAAATATAGGTACAATTATTTGAAGAATGTATTTAAAATTGTTTAATTATGTGTTTCTTTTTTACAGGTAATGCCGAGCTTTCACGGTATAACATTATAACAACGGTGTCAGGTTTGATGCTAGCATCAAAAAATATTTCCTGCTTAGCGCTCATTTAAACATTTTATTACAATTTATATTATGAGTAGCTAACGCCCTTTTTTGTTGACCAAATTTTTTTTGGTCAATTTATCAGTTGATAACCTTTCCCCGCTTCTCCTGTATGTTTGCGCCAAGCCCTTTGATTTACGTAAACCGGGCCGATTCTACCAAAACAGATTTCTTTCTGTATTATTTGTGTTGGGCCTCGGATCCGATTAAGTGGAGCGCAGTTCGGGCCGTGTCCGAACAACGGCCTATTGTTGACTTTACTACCTAACCTTCCGATATAGGTTTACCTAAAAAATAAACTATACGGTCCAACACGCGTAAATAATCATCAAAATAATCTTCAGTTACCGCGAGCGACGGGAGCGCCTTTTTTCACATCACCATTGATCGTCATAACGTATAGTTTGGCATAAAATCGTTAGCCATAACTCTGAAATTATTAACTTAACAAAAGTGAGAGCGACTTATTGGCATACCTGTGCTAACTCGGGGCACGCTCTAGGGATTTGATATCGATAAAAAAGATGTCGGTATATTAATACATCTCTCATTGAAAGTTCTCAATTACTACAAAACGGTACGATATCATGTCTCATGAAGTGGATATTTTCATCTAGACGGCAATCTTTATTTAATACCGACGAATGTGGAAAAAATATTGATTGTATACTTATTATGAAACTTATTTAAAATAAACACATAAATGCACGTTTTAATTTGTTTATTGTTTTTATTCTAAAATTAAGAGAAAAAAATGTATATTTATGTTTATCAACATTTAGATGTTGACAGGAAAATCGATATATTTATTTGTCGATAAAATATTTTGCTAGATACTTTAGTATCAGTGCCCCGCGTTAGCACAGGTATGCTTATTTGCGGTTTACACTCACGTGAGATTGTCAGGAACGGTCAGACATGTTTCGAACTCGTATGGAGTTCTGCATCAGGGACTAGTACAAATACAAATACAAATACAAATACAAATACTCTTTATTGCACACCTCCAACATAAAGGAATATACAACACAACATGAGATACATTAAAATAACAGGCAGAGGTAAACAACAGGCGGTCTTATCGCTAAATAGCGATCTCTTCCAGACAACCTTCAGGTAGCGGAGTAGTTGAAAATTAATGTTTGAAATTAGTAGGTGGTGCATAATAATAATAGGACTAAATGAACGACTACCATAAAAGACAAAAGTAATAAACATAGGTACATAAATAAAAATATACAGATATACTTACATAAATACTTAGACATAATAAATAAATATATTGTGTAGTACCCGTACAGTCACGCGGTAACTATGTCACACTACGCCCACAAATTGTCAGGCTGTTTCTGACAATTTCACAAAAGTTTTTATAACATTAATTATTTTCTAATGCTCATACTCTCGCATCTCAGCCTATGTTGGACGTTCCCTCCTAATGATAATGGTCGGGGATCGTAAAATGCGAGCAAAACCGATTGAATACGTCATTGTCAACAGACTAGTGACATTTCAATGAATTTCGCTAGCATTTTACGAACCTTGATAATGATAAGTGCGAAGTAGTGCATCAGTAGCAGGTGAAGTCAGCCGTTTAGTACCGAACGGAGCATAAAAACGGAGTTAAAAAAATACATTTGGTAAAAGATATTAACTTATAATAATAAATTCATCACCTAAATTTACCTGTTATCTGCTTAATAACGTTCGTACGGAGTACACACTGTATATTTACGAAACGAAACAGTGTTCTGACAGTCCTGTCTATTCTGTTGTACCATCTTTGCATCGCACCATACCTGAACTTTTATTATTCAAATGAATGATAATACAGTATAATGTTGCTCAAATCAGCAACTCTTTATGAAAACTATCAGTATGAAGTTTAAATGAAGAGACTCCTCTTATTAAAAACGGTTATTTTGTAAACTTTCTATTACACACCCGTATCAATCGAAGTGTTTACCCAAGTGTTTAGTTGTTCTGACTAATGGGAGAGCTTCGCAGCGGTTGCGGCTTGCGTCATGCGCTTGCAATGTATGGTGCGGTAGAGCTTTGCATCGCAATATGGGAATGAGCTGCAGTTACCATGAATGAGGGTTACTTTGGGAAATTACACACAATATAAATAAATAAATATCAGACAACCTCACACAAATCGATCTAGTCCCAAATTAAGCTCAAGAAGGCTTGTGTTATGGGTACTAGATGACGGGTATAATATGACCATGACCCAAGCACAAATATTCGAGATGTTTGCCTTCGCCGAGGATCGAACCCGGGACCGCCGGCTAAGTAGGCAGGTGCTTACAAACTGCTCCCAATATCATTGCAGAAACTAAAGCCCATCGTCTCCGCTGGCTCGGCCACGTAGAAAGAATGAGTAAAGATCGCGGCGTTAAGGGGCTATTTGAGGCGACCAATAGGACGAAAGGCTGCTTGGCCGCCCCAGATATCGCTAAAAATATCGAAAATTACAGATGTTATACTACTAACGCCATCTTACCACCATACAACTAACATCAGATAGGTAGGTGCGCTTATCCGGTGTATCGCGCTTGTCCTGATTGATCTCAAGTACCTTTGATGTCTCCCTTGTTCGTCCGACTAAAACTATATGTCTTTATCTTAGTTGGGTAGTAAATATCCTATAACCTTTGGATGACAAGCTATTCCTGTATCAAAATTTGGTAAAATTCGTTAAGTCGTTTCGGCGTGATGAGTAGATAAATAATTATTTACAACAGATGGCGATACGATTACAAATGCTGCATCGTTGTGTTAAGATTTTTCCTGAAATAACGGACCGTTCTCCATTATATAGTATAATGATTTTCAATACAATTTTAGAATCTTATTATAGTATAGATGTTTCCATCGTGTTCCATTCAAGGCATAGGAACGCTACGTGTGCTACGCCGTAGCTCGTAGCAGTTCTCTTCGATATACACACGTAGCGATCATCATGTACACAACGCATTACATCACATAATGCCTTGGCCTGAAATATCTAGAACATTTAAAAAACTAGTATTTTTTTACAATTAATGCTTACAGTAACAAACGTGTCACGTCTACTTCAAACATATATCGCCCTAGTCTTTTGCTTAAAGTACACCTGATTTAAATGTACCTACTCGATACGCTCAGTACCTACACAATAGTCACCGCTCGACACGAAATCGACGGTCTTAACTAACGCCATTCAAATCCCATCGGTTTAGAATAAGCGCCGCTATTTATTTTCTCTGTCCGCTTTCTACAGCTCCTACTTCCGTTTCGACATATCGAACCTAATCGTTTAGTTATAAAATACTTTATTATCTATCCAATAAAGTCCATAATTCAACGGCCGGTCAGAGATGAAAAGTGCTCGGAATTTTTACGGAGTTTTCATTTAATTTTACCCTGTTGCTAAGCTTTTTATGGTTGATAAATTAGTTGAGTGATATAAAGGTATAATAATGTCCGGTGAGCGAGCGTCATAAACATCTGAACATTTTAGTACCTAGGGCTGATTTGGCGTTTCCATAAAAGTATGTTTTACATTATAATATATCATGTCTACTTAACACGTTCACTGCGGGTTGAGTCAAATCGGCCTCAATCGCGACTTTACCTTGGTGCGGGGCTAAAAGTTCGTGTTATCTCTCTTGTGCGGGAGCTGCTGCTGTTTACTTATAGGTAAGGCGTACGACAGAGTCAAATATACATTTATTTATGTTTTCCAAAGCCGGACTCGTTGGTACAAGAAAAACGTTTGAGGTCTTAATAAGCCTCAAACGCACTGGGTATACTTTGTTATCACTCAGTGCGGATTGAGGTTTATTAATGTCTCAAAAAAGCGACCTCAAAGCCGCACTGAGCGGGACGCGGGCGGCGCGGGAGTCGATCGCTTCACGTTAGTGCGGCCACAGTTATCGATGCAGAACCACGTGTGTTTCACGATAATCACTTTGCTCAACATTGCCTGATTAATTATATTTTTAAAAATCAGTTTCTACAGATGTTTTTAATGTATGATAATGTTTAGTTTAAGTCTTATTCTACTACTAAATAATAAATTAATAAATCTATAAGCATTCTTTTAACTTTCCTTAAAATATACTGATACTTATAAAAAATGCTTATCGTGAAATTAACTTATATAAAGAACCATATATTCTTTACACAAGTAAATATGAAGACAAGTGTTTTTTTATCGTACATTTGTGACTATATTGTTTACAGAATGTCATAAATCAACGGGTTTGTTCTAAATAATCGAAAGATTTATTTCTTCCTTTTAGAGTATTAAAACAAACCTTTTAACCAAGTAAAGCATGTAGGTAGGTACTCTAGTTACAAGGAAACAAATAATAAACTAATCGATAATTTAGCGATATTTGCCATTCTCTTCACTAGGTTTAGATAAAATCTAGTGCGTTTTGAGACCTGAAAGGCCTCAAAGATTCTGAAGGTTTTTTTTCTTTAACCAAAAGTCAGAACCAAGGGCGACGCTAAGGGTATTTTAAGCATTTACTGAAGAATGTAGAGCACATGAAAAAAAATGCCTAGTCCGAGTATAGGCAAAGTTATGGAGGATTTAAACACCTACTGAAATTCGAGGTCGATTAGGCCTCACCCGCACTGAAAAAGAGCTTAGGTTTGGGCTGATTCGACCTCAACCGCACCAGTTGAAAGTTCCTCAAGATTTGTTCCGCAGTGAACGTGTTAAGAATGTGCTCCCTGCATTCTCCATATTACACAAGGTACCGAACGTTCCCAAAAACAAGTTGCGTCGTTTTCTTACCATCTCAAGCCGAAATTGCTATAAGACTATATTATGTATTTGACAAGATTGTAAAGTAAGAGTTGTTCAAAACTGATACTGTAATCCTCTGCTCCGCGGACTGACTCAACTGACTAGCAAGACTGAGTGTTTCATATTTTCATAAAAGAAAATCTATGATAATGATTATGAATATGTGTGTAGATAAAGTAGTGTATGCAACTGTACATAATTAGGTCTTAAAACACTCGTGTGATCCTATTATGAAACTCGCCTACGGCTCGTTTTTAAGATCTTTTATTATGTAGCAGTTGCATAAACTACTATTGTTCCCGCCGCGCACCGTACCAGAGTGACACGCGTGGCGGTTCGGGGCATGCTTCATACATCGGTATGAGTTGTTTTTGCCACTTGACGCTCACCGCTGTCGCTGCCACTGGTCGCGCAAAGTCGTGACTAGGCCGATCGGTTTTCTGCGATGAAGCACATTTGTGATGTAGCTCATAATTAATTCTTTTAGTTACCCTTTACATATTTTTAAACCTAAGTATGCCCGATTTCAGCTCATTCAGAAACCAGGAAATCGACAACATTAACTTATAAGATCTGACGGTAGATAGACACTCGGATAGGTGAAACTATAATATATAAAATCAACGATTCCCGAACACGATTGGTTAAAGTCACGACAGCGTTCTAAGGGAGTATTCAAATCAATTTCTCTAACTGTGCTTACAACCTGTGTCCTATTACTATACCAATTAAAAAAGGGAGTAAGTACACTAAAACCGTATACACTTAAGGCGTTCTAAATTGGGTAGTGTAATGTGATATTTTCACCCGGCTCTCGAACGATAAAGCCTTAATCACGGGTCAACGGCACGGTATCGATTATCAAATCGAAGGATGCCATACGTGCCCGAGTCGATTGGAACCGATTTCTTAGGCTAATCGACGAGGATAAATTAAATATTTAAAAACAATCTTTTCATCGATTCTATGTATTTTTATGTGGAAATACCACATTTTTGTTTTTATTAATGACACAAAGGTAAATTACGAAAGAAAAATTTAATGTGATCTACTACAATCTAGGCAGGACTCGAACCTTAGGATAACACTGGCCCCGTCATATCTATCCACCAAACATCGACTAGAGCTGGAGCAGTGGCAGAAGCGGCCGAAGGCATAAAACGTAACAAATATAGTGGTTTTGGCGCTGAGTATAAATTTATACCTTTTGACTTGGAGACCCTGGGTCCGTGGGGCACTGACGCATTAAGCTTCTTCAAAGATATCTCGAATAGGCTAATTGAAGTTATTGGCGACCGGGAGAGCTGACGTTTTCCTTACTTAAATAATCAGTTTGGTGATTCAGAGAGGAAACGACGCCAGCTTTTTGTCTCTATACCACAGGAGCCTTTAGCTTTATAACATTATTTTATTTTACAACTTTACAGAATTATGCTAAAAAACTACAGTCATTCTCCATATTAGTTAAACAGGTTTAAAAAAATAGATTGGGTAATTCTAACGTCTTACGTTTCAAAGAAAGTGACCGGTTCTAGACAATGCAATCATGCTCATAACGCTTTCGCTTTAAAAAAAGTTATCAGATTCCAGGAAAAGTCAAGCCCCTAAGACCTGACTTTACTGACCCTACCACCTTGGTTTAAGAAGTATGGCATCAACTGGCTTCAAGCCCCTGAGCCTGGAGTTTACTAACCCTACACCTTGGTTTCAAAAGTATGGCTTGGCCGTTTCATAGAGTAGGTACCGTAAATAAGTCAAACGGACCGTCTGGCCCATCATCAAGAAATTAAGTTTATGTATTCATGATTATATATAGAATCTTAATTCCTTATATATATATAAGTGAGTGGCAAAATCGGCGTATTTTAGGTACCAATAAAACCTATAGTAATACAGCTAGATCAATCAAATTTAGTACATCTCATAAATGTTCCTTAACTGCATCTTAACCTGTGAATTTAGGCGCTGTGCTGTTAACTGGAACGAAGCTGTGAGGGTTTGAAAATGAGACGAAACGGTTCGAGAAAAGGAAGGTAGTGCCCCGCTTCTTTTTTGCTCGTCTTGGTGGGGGCAGTATACAGTGCCCCTAGATGCGCGTATATAATAAATCTTTTCCCGTAAATATTTAAATGCCTTTGACCATTGCTTGATGGGATACACTAGAAAAGAGCCGGCCAAAAGCGAGTCGGACTCGCGCACCGAGGGTTCCGTAAAACGCTGAAAGTACAAAGAGACAAACTTTGCCGCTGCAAAAATACATCGACTTTTTAGTCGCGGTGCTTTATCAAATTTACCTACGGTTTTCGGGCATTTTTAGGGTTCCGTACCACAAGGGTAAAAACGGGACCCTATTACTGAGACTTCGCCGTCCGTCCGTCCGTCCGTCCGTCCGTCCGTCCGTTCGTCCGTCCGTCTGTCACCAGGCTGTATCTCAACAACGGTGATAGCTAGACAGTTGAAATTTTCACAGATGATGTATTTCTATTGCCGCTATAACAACAAATACTAAAAATAAAATAAAGTACATATTTAAATTCCCATACACACTATATATATACAACTTGTTATAGATTATATATATATGTATAGGTACGGAACCCTTCATGCGCGAGTGGGGCTCGCACTTGCCCAATTTTTATTAATTGTATTACGTGATGTTGCTTTTTGCCAAATTTGCTTGATTGTACGCATTCTTGAGAAAAGGGGATTGAAAGACGGACAACAAAGTGATCTTATAAGGGTTCATACCTTCACTGCCTTTTTTGAGGGTTCCGTACCTCAATTGGCAAAAACGGTACGCTCAAAAAAGGCAGTAAATGTATTGAAATCTCACCCCGTTGAGTGGTGTACCAATCGACTCGAACGAGTCCGGGCAAAGCGATACGAGCCCAATTTCACATTTGGTTCAAATGCATCGCATGCATTCAAAATAGTTGTTAGTAAATTAAATTGTTTGAGATTTTGCGCCTCTGCGATGCAAATAGCTTAGATGGCTTTCATTGATGCATTCTTATTGTAGCGGATGTCGGGTGCTTATCGTGTTTAAGTTTTCAATAAAAATATGCTATTTTAATACACCCACATACATAACTTCCTGTTGCACGTGGACTCCTCCATTAATTTTTTTTTTCATAACAACTTTTTAATGTTGCGTGAAATTTATTACATGCTTTCATTGCGTGCAGTCGAAAAAAAGTTAAACAAATTTTGTCAGTTTCGAGTAGTTTTTGGAACAAAAATTACTTATCAATGAAAAATTAAAACTGCAGGTTTCAAATTATTATATACCAATAAATCTCAATAGCCCTGTTCTTATAGTAACATTGATAAGAAACATGTTTGATCATAGTAAAAAATATCTAAAACAATTAATATTTTTGAACGGATAACGCGTTATAACTTTTTGGCTCAATTTTAATTCATTTACTTAATCATTAATTTATTTAATACATTATTAAGTAGGTACAACAAAACGGGAATTAATTGCGTTCAAAAAGTGTTAACGTTCGATACGTTCTTAACGCATTCGCTACCGCGTAGCGCTACAGAATCTTTCTACACAATGTTAAAAACCTGCATCACAAATCATGTACCCCTCAAAAAACAGGCTGGTGTTACTAGTGAGCGGTTTGTTTATCCATCCTGGTTTACTGCTGAGATAATATCAAACATCAAATTAAAACATTACCATTTGAAAAAATACAAAACTTTGGGACTAGATTATAATCGTGAATTGTATAGGTATTATAGAGGACACGTAAAATTTTTGATAGACGATGCTTACCGACAACATATTACAAAAATGGAACTGGACATTACTGACGACCCGACAACATTTTGGAAATACGTTAAAAGTAAGCGAAAGGACCGAAAACAGACTAAGGACTTTACCTACGGTGACCAAATAGTGTCAGGGCAAGCTGCTGCGGATGCATTCGCGGAATATTTCAGCTCTGTCTTCCACAGTACAGAACCGCGGCTCGACGCGGCGGAGGCGGCACGAGCAGTACAGGGGACGGCTGCGAACGCACCACTCATCGCTTTAGACAGCGTCGATGCCACGGATCTTCGTAGAGCGGCCAAAAAGCTTAAATCGCGTTCTGCAGCCGGCCTTGATGCTGTACCGCCCTACCTGGTAAAGGACTGTATTTCTGCTCTGGAGGACCCTCTTTTGCACATATTTAACCTCGCCTTACAAACTTGCGTCTACCCCTCGTGTTGGAAGAAGTCTAGGGTGTCACCCGTACCCAAGGGCGGACCAGGGTCAGATGTGAGCACCTTTAGGCCTATCGCTGTGCTTTCAGTTTTCGGTAAGTTGTTTGAATCAGTTATAGACTACCAAATTAGTTATCAGGTTGCTCCCCAGCTCAGTGACGAACAACATGGTTTTCGCCGTGGCCGCTCGACTACCACTAACCACATAGTCTTCGCGGATTACATTACGGCAGAGATGGATGCTCGCCGGCAAGTTGACGCCGCATACTTCGATTTCAGGAAGGCGTTCGATCTCGTCGATAATGACATCCTGCTGGAGAAATTTGCTGCTGTGGGTTTTGCGCCAAAATTACTAAGATTTTTCGCAAACTATTTAAAAAATCGTAGTCAGGTAGTTAGGATGGCGGGATACGAGTCCAAACCATACTACACTCGCTCCGGCGTGAGCCAAGGGAGTAATCTTGGACCTACGCAATTTATTATAATGATAAACGACTTGCCGAGGTCTGTTAGGGCTGCCAGGTGCCTATTGTTTGCTGACGACCTAAAACTGTTCTTGGGAGTGGGGGATAGAGTGGACTGCGAGTCACTTCAGCAAGATATAAATGCTGTAATGGAGTGGAGCAACCGAAACAAGCTGAATTTCAACACTTCCAAGTGTAAAGTTATTACATTTGCGAGAGTTCGAACACCGATAACGGCCCACTACTATGTAGGAGAGGTTCTGCTAGAGCGTGTTACGGAAATCCGAGACCTTGGCCTGACACTTGACAGACAACTGGACTTCAGACAGCACGTGACGATCACCTGTGAGAATGCATGCAAAATGCTAGGTTTCATTTTCAGGGTAGTATACCAATTCACAGGTGTCAAAGTTGCGGTTCTACTTTATAATGCTTTTGTCCGCAGTAGATTAGAATTTGGCGCTATAGTTTGGGATCCACATGAATCAAAATATGTAACAATGGCGGAAAAAATCCAGCGTAAATTCGCAAGATTCGTGTATAGGCGGCAGTATGGATACTATCCGCATCTTTATCCGTCATTATTCGTGTCTGGCATGGTAGGACTAGATACACTAGAGCTCAGGAGGAAAATGTTAACTTTAGTGCATTACTACCAGCTACTCAACAACAGAGTGAGCAATCCGTCGGTATTGGAGGTAATAGGACTGGCCGTGCCGGCGGTGGGCGGCGAAGGACGCTCGGTGAGCGTGGTGCCGCGGCGCCGCCCGCCGCTGTTCGCGCGGTGTGCGGCGCGCACTCGCCGCGGCGACAACGCGCCAACACGCCGAGCGTGCGCTCTACTTAATGACATGCTAGCGCGCCTCCCCGATGCCGACGTGTTCGCTGATGGGGTGGGAATGTTTGTCAGATTGGTTGCATTGTATCTCAACAACTGCACAAAGTAACTGACTCGACAATAATTTCACGATTTATGATTTTATTTTAATTTACCCATTATTATGTACCTGTTTCTGTTTTATTTTGCAATAATGTATTATAACTATTCTTTTGTCTTATTATTTTAAATGTTCTGTAATTTTGTAATTTTAACGATCTTGACTAGTATTATTATTGTTTTTTGATCCTATGACATTGTACTAATTTATTTTTTATTTTTTTATTTTCAATTTTTGTTCTGGTTTTATTGTTAGTAATCTTATTTTATAATGACGAATTAATTAATGTAATGATTTTGTGTATAATTCTAATGTGTAAGTGTTTTGGTTTTGCACTGTAAACTTGCACATTGTTTTGATTAAATAAATAATAAATAATAATACAGGCTACGCTCGTAGCCGATAACATGGGAAAAACCGTATGTAGCGAAAACTTACTACGAGCAGAGCGCCCGGCTACCGGGTTGTTGGTGTCTAAAGTGTTAATTAAATAAACACTTTTTGATTAAGTCCCGTTTTGTTATAATAATGTGTAAAAATCGTGTAAGTTTATTTCAATATAATTTATTCAATATTCGATAACAGGCAGACCTAATGCAAAAAATTGCATTAAAAATAAGAACTATTCATCAAAACAAGTATACAGGGTGGAACAGATCGAGAGACTTTTAAGCAAACAGGGAATTGTTCTGACTGAGTACTTCATTTTTCACCAATGAACTATGATATTTCTATCCATTTTTGAGATACAGTTTGTTAAACATTAGTGTAAAAATCTGCAAATATCAACCCTAGCATCTTTTGAAACTCACTAAGTTAAAGACAGGTGTCAATTTCAAATGAAACCCCTTAAATAAAACCTTTGAATTAGTAGGGTTGTCACTGATATTAGAATATTTTATTTTGATGACTTTTTGTTTACTTTTTGTTTTTTTAAATCCAGCTTCACAATTGTAATAGGTGGATTGTAGATCACTCAGATAAAACTATCCTGTCAGCCCAGTCTGTAGAAATGTTCCATCCTGTATAGGGCTGAAGCGGAGCAGAAAAAATTAACCAACCAGGGTGCGTCATTGTGAGTTGTGGGCCCGAAAGAAGAGCATTTTAATCTGAGAAAATGTGATTGGACCTTTTTTCACACTCCGCTCCGCTTTCGTGGACGGGCAGCCTTAGATTAAAAAGCTGAAATGAAATTATTGCCACAATGTCACACGGAACATATCGATTGAGAACTTATCTATAAAAATCAGACAGGTCCTAAAATGAACCAAATCCATAAATGTTATTAATGTAATTTTTCCGTACAATGCGTTCATGAAATTTTGCTCACCGGTAATAAAATCATCAAAATTCTCCGCCGTGTCTCGTAAATTCTTTCCAAACCCGGTAAAACAAAAGCATCATTACGGTGCAAAGCTGCGGCCACACGACCAAGGTAGCCGGTATTTTCACACAATATAGTATTTGCGAGTAAATTTACTAAACAAAAAATTTTTAGTCAGTAATAGTTTTCTGTAAAAGTGATTATTATTAGATTTTATTTTCATTTCACCAGTCAGGTCTGTCTATAATAAAATCCGTTATTACACACACATACTACCAGCTTGTTTACAGATTATAAATATAGGCATTCGCGAAGGTTGGCCAATGGCCATTGCTATCCAGCGCGGGAATGCTGCCTGCGTTTTGCGTATCCTACACGGGGTCCCGTTCTTTTTTAACTAACGCATAATTTTAGTTACTAGTCATTGTTTAAAATTGAATAAACTATTGTCATGTCCTATCTAATAAACCAACTCTCATCTCTGCATGCATTTATGACTTTATAGCTTAATATGATTAATCTATCAAATGAAACCCGACTGTTTCTGAAAATTGGTGTTGGCACGGCTTAGCGCGCTGGCTAATCCAACCGCTCATCGAATAAATAAATGCTCAGCCAAATTCCATTTTTACCAGTTTGTGCCCTGATCAGATTATCCAAATTGGTTTTAGACGCAAACTCGATTCTGACGCTTCGGGATACATCGCGATATCGAGTGGAAGATTTGCGAGCTTATTTGGAGTATATTTTCAGTCTATCGATAGATGAAGCGAGCGATAATATCGTGGTAATGACAAAACACCGTATCGGCGGTTGTATCGAAATATAAGTCGTTATATCAGGATGTATGGTAATAGGGTCCCTGTTTTAGTAATGATTTTGGTAGCTTTGAAATTTGGAATGCGGCAAGCCAAAAAATACTGGAGTAGGGTTTAATTACACGTAGAAAATGGCATGAACAGTGTAATGTCTATTTTAGCGATATATTTGCCTTAAGAGGCCTTATTCCTTTTCAAATTTATTTTTTTCATATTATGACAAATATATTGATAATTTCAACCAACTTTTTGAAGTGAATAATACTTTTCCCCGAGTTCTAGGTAGTAACATAGTTATTTCACGCTTTCATTGCGTACAGTCGAAAATAAGTTAAAAAAACAAATTTTCCGCGTGAATTTTGTCAATTTCGAGTAGTTTTTGAAACAAAAATTATCAATGAAAAATTCAAACTGTAGGTTTCAAATATATACCAATAAATCCTAATAGCCCTGTTCTAGAAAGTAACATCAATAGTATGTTAAGAAACATGTTTGATCATAGAGAAAAATGTCTAAACAATGAGCATTTTAAAAGGAATAAGGCCTCTTAAAATATTAGGCAAATTCGATCCTTTTATCCAGCAGAGGAAATTTTAGGGTGACGATGATGACGACATTGTATGCAGTCATTCGTGAATTAACATACATCGCTCAAATTATCGCTTAACTACTCAAAGGTTAACTGGAAGAGAGCCCTTAAGAGGATAAATTCGGCTTTGTACCTGTGTTATTTATTTCAGACGTATATTGAACCGTTTTTGTGTACAATAAAGTCAATGGAATAAGACCCCGTGATAGCAAACCAGCGCTCATTCGAGTGAACTTTGAGGTATCGCTAAATAAGCAATATCTCAGGCCTTTACTGTCATTAAAACGCGAAAAAAATGTAATTTAGTCACTGCCCGAGTTAAGTTTGCGCCTGATATGGATATGGCGTCGGATATAAAATAAGCCGCAAACTTAACATGACCGTGTATGCGGAGATCTCCCCGAGATATCAGAGTTATATTAAATGGAATTAACCCCATACGCAAGTCAATTCGAGCTAGGAATAATACCCCGTATTCGGAATATTATAAGCTGCAATAATCTCGAATAGGGATAAGTTAATACTCGGAGCCGCCTGATTCCTGGGATTGTACCCGTTATTGATTTCACGTCACTCCCACTATGTTTGGCGAGATTTTGCTTTCATAATATTTTATTACGAGCAAACCCCTTGACACGTTGACGCGTGGAATTCGTATATCTATACAAATCATGTATGAAAAAATCTTTATTTCATAATCAAAAATACCTACTTTGTCACCGCGGTGGAAAAGTCGTTCGTAACGCTATATTTTGCTTTCCTCACTTGAGCATTAAACACCCATTGTTTAACCATAAAAAATACTTTTCGTACCATAGGTGGACTTAATGCCATGTCAACCAGATAAGCAGATAAATAGTGGGCAGTTTCAGGGGTTTTTTTTTTTCAATGGTTAGATATTTATATTTGAACTATTTGTACTACATCTGTACATCTTAATGTTGACTCTAATAGTTTGGCACTGCAATTAAAAAGAAGCACAAGCTGTGCACGTGACCGCACATTACTCGCAGAAACACCCGGTGCTGTTTATGCATACGGAATGCATCGCGCACGCACTGCATACCAAACGGCGCATTATGTTTACATTATGCGATTTCGACTACTGAATCTTGCCTGGAGCTGAAAAAAACTGGCCAAGTGCGAATCAGACTCGCGCAAGGCAGGTTTCGTAAGCATCAGATTTGCTTATATATTTTTTAATATTTGACTTTTTTTTCAGTTTATTTCTGTGGGTACTATAACAACAAATTTCAAGTGTCTATCTTTTACTTTTCAACCGTTAGGAAAAACGTAGAAAACTTTAAAATAACACGTTTGTTGGAGACGCCTTTAAATTTTTCAGTATTAAAGTAAATTTCAAGTTTTAGACACATTAAGGTTGGAAAGATAGAGCCCTGATCGTCGGATGGACAGACAGCCAAGGCTTAGTAATAGGTTAACACCTTTGTGGTAAAGAACCCTAATGAAATTGATGTCAAAATTTAAATTTTTGTGACAAACTCTTGAAAGCGACTGTATTTTTCTTTTTACTTCCACCAATTACACATAGAGACGATTCTAAAGACGATTGTGTAAAATTGCTTCATTTATTACGGAGTTTCTAGGGCCACCTTCCGGCACCATAATTAGTTCCGTTGCAAGTCAAATATAAATAACTAAAAATTGGGCAAGTGCGAGCCCGACTCGCGCATGAAGGGTTCCGTACCTATACATATATATAATCTATAACAAGTTTGTTGTATGGGAGCCCCCCTTAAATATTTATTTTATTTTATTTTTAGTATTTGTTGTTATAGCGGCAATAGAAATACATCATCTGTGAAAATTTCAACTGTCTAGCTATCACCGTTGTTGAGATACAGCCTGGTGACAGACGGACGGATGGACGGACGGACGGACGGACGGACGGACGGACAGCGAAGTCTCAGTAATAGGGTCCCGTTTTTACCCTTTGGGTACGGAACCCTAAAAAAACAGATATAAACAAGCTCAACGTGATGCGCCTGCATTTCTTTATCGGGACTTCTGCCTTTACGCGTCCACAGGAAGTCCCCCAGATAGGTACTTCCAAGTCCATTAGAACAGTCGCAAGGAGGACAAGTTAAGAGGGCGACGAAATAGGAGTGTGGAAAAAGTCACCCTAAACCAATAAAAGTCAGACAGCCGAAGAACCTTGTATTCTGACCTATTCACAGATGTGATATCTCTTACTAAAATCATGCATCAATGAAATTAACACAACTTTCCGCTTAAATCAATTAATCGGTGAGTGCCTCTCCCAATAAATTGAAGATAAAAGTGGTCAAGCTGTGCCTTCCTCGCCCCGGCCCCGGCCCCTGCCCCTAGATAAACTTTGGGCCCCTACCATGTGTTACTTGCTTAAACCGTTGGAAACACCGTCGTAAAGGTTATCCAGCTGTGAGAGCTTTAGTGCACTGGCGATTTACGGGCGAGTTGAAAGCGAGGCGCTGAGTGTACAAGATGGCGTCCTTCATGTGGCGAACTCACTGCACGCTCGCTTTGTCACAAGTTTGCCAGTTGCGAACTCGCTGCGTGATCGCTTTCATACCAAATTCGCTCGCAAATCGCAAGTGTGATAAGGTCCTAAATGCGGAATCAGAATTGACATAGACACAATTTTCTATCACAAGATACTTTTTCTTCAGTACCTATGGAACAAAATTGATCTTTTGCCAACAATGACAATTTTATACCTTGACATTAAATGTTTTGTAGTCAAGTTGACATATTTCTATAAGTGCGGTGTGGGAGCACTTTTGAAGTTACATCTAACCATTAGAAAGAATCCTCCTAAAATTCAAAAAATTGTATAATAAACCAAACCTACCTTTTGCTTTTTGTTGCGAAATCTCAGGTATCAAAAATCTGTGCCACAGCATCACGCCAAAGAACTTGCCAGATTATACGGATTTACCCATTTTGGCAGAGAGCTATCTGGGACATCAGAAGATGCATTATTATATTGTGTCCCACTGCTGAGCAAAGACCTCCCCTTTTTTTCCACTGTTTTTTATTTTGTGCTGCATCGGGCCAGTCCTTGAAGAAATAATCGAAGTGATCGCGCCATCACCAACAAGGTGCCGCGTGTCCGTTTTGAGTTGTGTGGGTTCCACTCTGTGGTATTTTTGCCCCACAACCCATTAGGCATGCCGCAAACGTGCCCAGACCAGTCTCATTTCAACATGGCCGCCTGAAGAGCTGACAATGCATACAATATACTTTTTACCAGACTACGGTAAAAAAAATATTTAAGAAAGTTACGCGGACAAATCATGGAGCACACATGCTGTAAGCTTTTACAGCCCTTACACAGCTGAAATAAGTCGTATAAGAGTTGTATAAGGTTTTATGTAGCCGGGGTGCTACGTGGAAAAGTTGTGGACAGCTTCTAGGGTGAACTTAATACCATTACTTAACATTATCCGCCATTTTAACTACAATTTGCAACATCGGGAAGCCCACTCTATTTTAAGTTCATTTAAAAATATCTACTGCAATGGCTTTCCTCTTTATTAGTAAACAAAGCTCGCAACTTATCAAGGTAATTTAATTTCTTCGTTGAAACAATCAAGAACTTTCTGGTTCAGTTTTTAAAGCATATAATTTCAGTGAAAATAAAAGCTTTTCGAACACTAATTACCTTTTAAAAATGGAGGGAAAATTGAAAAGTGTGCAGCGTTTTTATCATTAATTAATTTAATAATCACGAATCACAATCAAACGGATACTTCAGTTTAAAATTTACACAATAAATATTTATCCACTTATCAGAAAGGGCTACGGGGCGTTATATTTCAACGGTTAATTTTGATTATCATATCATATCATATCATACAATTGCTGTATGTGGTGTGCTGCGGGTGTTTATGTTCAACCCAGTGGTTGAATGGAAGGTAATGATTTGAGGTAATAAGTCTATTTGTATTTTTTATATTGTACAGAGTAAAATAAACTACCTAAGCTCTGGCAGGCTTGTGTTATGGACACTAAGACTTATGTAAAATATACTTTTGACCTTATACCAAATTTTTGCCTGATTTGACTTTGTAATATGTGCTCAGTGTTATTTTTACAGTTTTACCTTAATTTTCGTATTGTGACAATCCTCCTTAAATGATTCTTTGACATGAAATTTTTGATCAGTTCTGTAATCAATTTCGCTGTTTTTATTATCGTCATAGATTATCGTATTCATTTATGCGACAACCATAGTATAAGTTCATGTAATGAAAAAAAATGAAAATTCGACGAAATGAAGCATTCGGTGAAACGTTTGTCGACATTTCAAGGGTATCCGATAGATAACATTCACGACCAAAGCACAAATATTCGAGTTCATCACACAAATATTTGCCCTGGCCGGGATTCGAACCCCGGACCGTGGGCTCAGTAGGCAAGTGCTTACAAACTGAGCCAACCGCGTCGCCATTAAGTCTACATTGGCATTACCGTTTGTGGAGTGGTAGGGCCTCGTGCAGGGTCCGTCCGGATTGTTACTACCGTCTTGCCTGCTAACCCACCGCCAAACAGCAATGTTCGCATTGTTGTGTTCCGGTGTGGGGGTAAGATAGCCGGTGAAATTACTAGCATAGAGGCATTCTATCTTCGTCCTCCGGGTAGGCAAGCACTTGTGACTCCTCTGGTGTTGCAGGTGTTTATGGGCGACGGTAATCGCTTTCCATCAGGCGATACGTTTGCTCGTTTGCCCCCTTTGACATAAAAAAAAAAAAAAAAACCATAGCAAAGCGATTATTTATCGCGTTCGATTTATTTAACTGTCTTATCGTTTCGGAATTTTCGAACCAATAGTACGCGAGGTCACCGAAACGCAGTCACTCTTAACTCCGCTCTTATCTGTCACTTAATCTTAATGTGCTCGGTGTGTGCTCGGACCCGCGACCTCCTCGAACCTCCGCCGATTTAAACTCTAATGCAGACCGGCTTTATATCTTCGATGTAAGGTTTAGGTGGAGACAGTTGGTGGTTTCTATCGGTGCGAATAGTTGTCTTTGAATGTCGGTAATGCTAACTTGGGTTTCGATTGACATAAAACGATGTGTATATCCGTGATAAGCCCAATATATAGCAATTTGTGCTATTTATGCTGCATTAAGTGAGATTGACAAGTTGTTAATTCTGTGGGCTGCGTTTCAAATAAGTGAATCATAATTATAGTTTTAAGTTCATAGTTTTTGTATGCCCACAAAATGCTTAAATTTGTACGTATTTTGCTCCTCTGTTTCATAAATATAGAATTGATGACTTTTACTTTGACAGCCCCGGTATAAGAAAATGAGGTATGACACTCCGGATAGTGACTTTCTACGTCACTGATTAGTTGCCGCTGTATGGTAACAAAATTATTATAATGAAAAAAAAAATGCCAGCACATTTTTGTACAAAAAATAATAATTATGAATTATATGCGTTACGATTGTCATGTTCTTTGACTAAGTTTTATTTTGTCGTACCTAATAATTGATTTAAAACACTCGCGATTTTATGAGATTCATACAGATAACAAGGGAACCGTCCAGTATTATGTTACACCACTGGCAACACAGAAACGTAGCGTGATGACGACAAAAGTTTCGTCTGTCATTCCGGAGTGGCATACCTTATTTTCTTATGGCTTATTATTTTCGCGGCGACAGAAAAATTAAAGAGCAGCAAACTATTTGCAACTAAAATAATAACTTGTCAGCGATTAAATATTTTGGCAATCATTTATATTAAATGAGCTTTAAACTAAGGATATTTTAAAATTCAAATAATGGCAGCAACTTTAAGGTAGCAGAAATAATAAACAAGATTACTGAAATCATAGGCGAGGTACTATAAATAATGACTTGGCGACTAATATTAGCAGAAGATCCGACTCGGCCGGGTTAGGTTAGGTTGTTTTTTTTTTTATATCCCTAAAAAGCGCTCCTTTTATTTTTTTTATGACGTTGATTTATTTTATATGCAATCTCCATTGAACAATTAGAGTAGGCCATTTTCAACTTTTTATCCGCTGTCATGTTTCCGCTTAATTAGTTAATTCAGTCGCCAAAACTCGATGCTAGTTTATATTGAAACAAAGCCGAAAATTGATTACTTAGCTGCTACTTCTTACTTTATCTAGTCTCCACAATTAGTCGCCAACTTATTATTTTTGCTACCCCCTTTAATTTTTTTATAAATCCCTAAATCAGATTAATTTGTCGCCGCGTTAAATACATGCCTTTTCTTATAAGTACCATGGACAATTGGACAGCCCCTGGTAAGTTGAAGATTTCACAAGGCAAATAGAATTGTGAAAATCTTGAAACATTAAACTTCAAACCGATGCACCCTCTAAAACGACATCCAGTTAACAAGTTAATAAAAACTTAGATATTATGGCGTCCTTATTTCCCTGAGAATATAATATAACGTTTTATATCTCGAAGGTAGTTTAAATTCGGTTTATCGTTAGTTGGCGGTAGTGAGCGCGGCGGTGCTTGCTCGTAAAATTTTATGTTTTTTTTTTATTATCATTATAATAATATATCTGTTTATTACTTAGCGAAATGAATCTGACATTTTATACGACTTGTCTAGTTTTTAGGGTTGGAAATCAATTCTGTAAAACTAAAAATTAATACTTTACTTTTAGATATACTTGTAAATAGTAACCACAACGAAATAGAGGATGTTCGAAAATGTTCTGAATGGCTTCGAGAAAAGGATGGTATGGCGCGTTTGCTCGACTTGCCGGGGGCACTACCGTGCCCCCAGATTATTCAGATAGTGAACCTAAAACACGTTTTTTGTATCTCTTTAACATATGCAGTGTGCCCATGTAACAATAAACCTAATCATCCGGACATTTTAGGACCCATTTGCATTAAGTATCTTTTGGATACACTCACCATCACCACAGGCTTCGTCAATCGCACCACAATCAAGCTTGATAATACTCAGAGCAATCCTATTAAAGTTATAACAATATACTTATATCCGTCATCTACTTAGTGATCATATCCAATTAAATTGTTAGGTGTTCTTGTCATTTTAGGTATTTAAGCCTTTTGATTAGAGGTAGCAGAGCTATCCATTCATTTATTTGCATTCTCCGTGAATACAACCCGCCGTCTCTGAAAAACGAGAGCAAAACACACAAATTATTCTCCGAATGAATGTATGGCTATTATATTTTAAAGCTTCATAATACGCTTAACGGGCGAAGTGTCATTAGCTCAGTCTTCAGCAAAATGAAATACTTAACCACATGAATGGAAGAGTTTCCGTCGCTTCGCTCGTTTCGCTCGCTCGCTCAGTCGCCCGTAATTAAGAAAATTACCGATGGCGCCTCCGACAAAACCGCGCGGAAACGGCTTCCCTTATGAATTACCATTGGACGGGAGTCTAGGAATGAAACGGCTTATTATGCATTTTTATTCAATAGGAAGTTTTAAATGAAGCGTGGTTGCACGGTTTTTACTTACTTTGATATCATCAGTTTTGTCTATTACAGATGATCTTTGCAGTGATGTGGTAACAGGTTTTATGCTATGTAGGCGGATGTGAGAACGGCACGGTCACGCATCCTCACACACAGTATACATTAAGTTTATGTTGTATGTATTACATAATAATGATACATGTTTATCTACGAAGTTTTCTCGCGGTTTGAGTCGGAGATTCACAGGAGGACGAACGTGTGGTGGACAGGGCACGTAACGTTACTCGTAGAACCAAAATTTCGTGTAACCTGTACAATCTTGTTTCTTGTTTCCACTGAACCGGAGTGGAGATGTGCGGAATCGACCAATCACAAAAGTAAAGCGGAGCTAAGATACAGAACTCAGGTGAATCTTCGATTCCGTACGTCTCCGTTCCTCTCCGCTTGAGCGAAAACGCACGCTTAAATTGAGGTATAAGAATAGTTATAATGAAATAATGAACTTTATTCTGCAAGTGGCCACCAGGGCACTTTTACATGTCTGAGTCTACCGGCATTTCACAAGAGGAGACCACTGTTGAGAAGAAACGCCGAAAGAAACTCAACAGTCAGTCATTTTTTCATAAAGGATAAGTACTTAACTATTACAGTAATATGAACTTAACTATACGTAGTTCTCGAAGAAAACATATTAAAAGTGTATTCTAAGATATAAATGAGGACTAGTGTAAGAATAAAAAAAAAATATAGAAACTACAAGAAAGTATGACGGTTTAACACAATTTATGTACGTTTGATATGCTTTCTTATTAGAACTGTGTCCCTTAAACTAGTCAGGTACAATCTAAGGAGTCAGTTACTCGGTTTCTGGTTCAGGCCATGCATTTTTGTCTGTCAGATAGTCCTCTACTGTATAATATGCTTTTGACATTAGAGATTTTTTTAAATACTTTTTGAGATATGGAAAGGCTAATTTTAAAATATGATCAGGTAACTTGTTATAAAAATGAATACATTGGCCTAAAAATGATTTATATACTTTACGAACACGAAACTTTCTAATAGCAATTTTATTTTTATTTCTAGTGTTAAAATTGTGGACATCGGATTTTTTTGTAAATGAATCTATGTTCTTAATAACATACATAATACTCTCATAAATATATTGGGACGCTACAGTTAAGATGTTTATATCTTTGAAAACATGTTAACATTGTATTCAATCAATGTATGTGTTAAACGAATTATAAAAGTGTATGTGCAATGAACCATAATAATTTACCAAGAACCATAAAACTTAGTACCATTTGCCAAGTTTCAATGCGTAAAATTTTATATCGAATCTAATTGTAATGCAACTCTAGTATATTATATACAGTAAAATTGTGTTACATCCATATATATAATGTCTATCCTCGTCATTCACGCGTGTTGGTTCCAATAAATAACACGAGAAACGAATATCGCTTAATGGAGGACATGATAAAGTTTCGTGTGGTAAATTGTGATTGACATTACTTAGGTAAGGAGAAATGATCTTTAAGAAACGTTCCATTCACGATTTACTTACTGGTAGGTATTAGATGGGAGTGTGTTTGCTTGTACTTTCGTTTGTTGTGTGACAGTTGGATGGAAGCGTAAGTAACATATACGGTACTTTTGTATGACTGTATAATCTATAAAAAGACTCGTGTAGGTGTCAGGAGGGCCATTTTTTTGTAGTACGCCCCTCTTTTTTTAGATTTTGAATATTTTAGACATTTTCTACTCAGAATCACGAGCTATTTCAATCTGATTTGAAGAAAAAAAGTGTTCCAATATTTTTACGTTCCATTCCGTCACCATTTCTATACATCCTACTATAGCGGTAATGAAATGGAAAAACTAATAATTATATGAACATTTTGGGACACATCTTTAGGGGACATTGTACAGCGACATCTATTGGTAAAAAAATCTTTGGCTTCTCATTACGCCAGAACAACAGAATGGATTTTAGCCAGTTCTGGTCCAGGGTTAACTGGACATTTAAAGATGGGTGTTGATACTTAATCCATAGGCAGGCAGGCAGTATTTCTCCTTCTGCTGAATTCTTCGATTTGCTTCAGGGTTTTTGTAGGTGGAGACTTCAATGAATTTAATTTATTTTTAACGAACAATAAATAGATTTATTACTGATTTATATAATCTTACATAACAAATAGGTTAGAAAAGTATGCAGTTTGGTAACGAGTTATGTCGTCGAATGAATGTGTCGGCCCAAGGCCTTCCCCTGCGTTGTACCCCGCCGTCGCCGTGGTTGCTCGCGCCGTCGCTAGATGGCGCTAGGCGTTAACATATGCCGCCCGCCTTGGAAGCACCAGCTGCTTCCAACGAAGTGGAGGCTCGTTGATCACGACGTGGCGACATGATGAAGATGACGAACAGCTATCATGATCACAGCATCATGACATCAGCTGCGGTTTGCAGCTTCTTCATCAGGGTCGTTGAGCAGTGGGCATATTTTTGAATATGCTCGACGAACAATGCCGGTCGCTGTTTTAATGTCCGCGACTCGGGAGACACCGTCTGTACCGGTGAAAGTGTGCAAAATTCTGCCAAGCCGCCATTTCAATGGAGGCAAATTTTCTTCCTTGATAAGGACGAGTGTGTTGGGCACGATGTCATCTTTGTTAGTCTGCCATTTTGTTCGCGTCTGCAACTCCGATATATATTCTTTGGACCACCTCTGCCAGAATTGCTGTCGCATTAGCTCCACACGGTTGTAACGCTGCAAGCTGTTCGGTGCCGTGGATGTGACGTCATCTACCAGCGGCGCGGTCAAAGGCCGTCCCAGGAGAAAATGTGCGGGGCTAAGAGGACGAAGATCATTGGGGTCTGCAGACAGAGGAGACATGGGTCGGGAGTTCAGGACGGCTTCAATTTGTGCTAAAATCGTGCTGAACTCCTCGTAAGTGAAATGTAAATTGCCTACAACTCGTCGGATATGAAATTTGCAAGATTTTACGCCTGCTTCCCACAAACCACCAAAATGAGGCGTGTAGGGAGGAATAAATGTAAGTTTGATGCTGTCAGCAGCGGCTGAGCTAATTAATGAACTAGAATGCTCGTTTAAGAAATTAGAAAGCTCTTTCATTGCGCCGACAAAGGTTTTTCCATTATCGGAAAATATTTCTAGGGGTTTTCCCCGGCGAGAGATAAACCTTTTTAACGCCAGTAGGTATGCGTCAGTAGTCAGACTCGTAACCAACTCTAAATGTACTGCACGGGTGATAAACCAAACGAATATGCAAATGTAACTTTTTTCTAATTTTGCACCTCTTCCCTTTCGATTTAATATGAACATTGGGCCCGCATAATCGACACCGCAGCGTATAAATGGCCAGCCAGGTTCGAGTCTGGATTGCGGTAAGTTACCCATTATAATCGATAAGGTCTTTCCAGCTACGCGCGTACAGATAACGCATTTGTACACAGTTTGTCTGGCGAGGTTGCGGCCGCGCAGAGGCCACCATTGGTCGCGAATCGTAGACAGCATGAGCTGAGGCCCGGCATGAAGCAAACGTTTGTGTTCATGCCTGAATAGAAGTCGTGAAAAAATGTGTTTACTGCACAGGAGCACAGGGTGCTTTTTATCGAATGAAAATTGTGCGGAATTAAGCAATCGACCACCTACTCTAATTAAATTGTTTTCGTCTATAAATATATTTAGATTTGATATATTACGTGTTGACTTGACAGGTACATTTTTTAATAACGCATCATGAATTTGTGGAAACGATTGTTGTTGCGAAAATCGCGCTAATGTATTAGTAGACCTATGCAACTCGTCAACCGACAGCGGACCCACCTCACGCCCTGACTTTGTTTTAATACGACTATTATTTATGAATCGAAGAACGTACGCTGCCGTACGGATCATACGATTAAATGACGAATGTCTTTCAAAGGGAAAAAGGTCCTCAGTCGATTGGCAAGCTAAGGAAATTGTGTTTTTATTTAACTCCGGTAACTCACAGAGATCGATGTTAATATTACTTTGACGCCAGTTATTACTTGTATCCCGTAAAAACAAAGGCCCGTGCCACCATTTGTCGCAGCTGATAAGAGCATCCGCGGTTAACCCCCTCGACAAAATGTCGGCGGGATTGTCACTACCTGCGACATGCCGCCATGGTAAGTCACCAGTGAGATCATTGATTTCAATTACTCTGTTTTGTACAAATGTTTTTAGCGATCGCGGTGGTGTCCGTAACCAACCCAAAACAATAGTCGAGTCGGTCCAGAAGTAAACCTGAGTAAACGATAGTCGCATTGATTTAATAATTTTGTCATATAATTTCGCACCTACTAATGCACCACATAATTCTATCTTCGGCACGCTAATAGGTTTGACTGGAGTTACTTTAGTCTTCGCGCATAATAACCGAACGCTTATCATCGATGGTGAGTCACTAGACCCGCCGTAGGTACGCACATAAGCGCAAGCTCCGTAGGCATCGAGGGATCCGTCAGAAAAAATATGAAGTTCAATGTGCTGTGTCTGCTCGCCCATAACGTGACGAGGAATGCGTAAATGTTGTAAATGGTGAAGCGTGTTAACGAAGCTTTGCCATTTTATTAGAATGTCCGTGGGCACGGGGTCGTCCCATCCAATTTTGCAAAGCCAAATTCGTTGGAATATAATTTTAGCCAAAATCACGGAGGGCGAGATTATACCCAAAGGGTCAAAAATTTGCGAAATTCCTGACAAAATAGTGCGCTTAGTTACATCGCTCACATCTTTATTATATTTGATTTTATAGTGCAACTCATCAACGTCTTGTAACCACCCCAGCCCGAGCGTTTTAGTGTTATTAATTTCACCTAAGGATAGTTCTTTAGATTGGGGCGCGGAACGGGTTGAAGTATCCCAGTTAAAGGTCCATTTTCTTAACTCTAAACACGCCGATGCAAGCACGTCTGAAACCTTTTCACAAATTGACAGTAAATGATTTTTATCGTCATGGCCCGTAATCAAATCATCGACATAAAAATCGTCGCTAATCACCTGTGCGATTACGTCATCGTTGCACTCGGCGGCGAGCTGCCTGAGACACCGCATGCTTAAATAAGCCGCAGAGGCCGTTCCGTAAGTTACAGTATGGAGTTGGTATACACTGATCGGAAGCGATGGGTTTTCCCGCCATAAAATTAACTGCAAGCATTGTTGATCCTTTTGAACTAAAATTTGCCTGTAAAATTTAGTAATATCTGCACTTGCTACATACTTAAATTGACGAAAACGCAACAAAATTGAGAAAATATCATTTTGCAATTTTGGCCCGGTTAATTGAATTTCGTTTAATGATTTTTTATTTGATGTTGGGGCACTACCATCAAAAACCACACGTAATTTAGTGGTAGCTTTGTCACTCCTAAAAACCCCATGATGTGGTAGAAAATTATTCGGGGTTGGATACGTATCAACGCGGCTCATGTGACCTAAGTCAATATATTCCTGCATAAAGTCCGAATACAATTGTTTATATTCCGGCGAACATCTATTTAATTTGCGCTCGAGTGCAAGGAACCGGTTCTCGGCCGTAGCATATGAGTCGCCTAGTGCATCAGCTGATTCAGATAACGGGATGCGCACCTCAAACCTGCCCGAATCAGTGCGTTTAGTTGTAGTTTGAAATAAAGTCTCACATAATTGCTCATCCTTTGAGTAATTTGATTTTGGTTGGATTTCTTCCAGCTCAAGAAAGTTTTTTAATTGCATATCTAATGTCTGTGCGTAATTACATTGAACGTGATTAATGCTACCGTCCTTGTCATGTACAGAGCCCGAAATTACCCATCCAAATTTTGTATTTTGCAAATATGGACCATTATTTAAGCGAATGAGTCCATCATTTAATAGGTCCCAGAACCTATCTGCGCCTATTAACAAGTCGATATTAGCGCCGAGATGGAAATCTTGGTCGGCTAGCTTAATGTTTTGGGGAATGTTTAAGTTTACACAGGTACTTAATGTCGGTAATTGAGCTGTGATACGAGGCAAAACAAGACAATTAATGCGCATAATGAAGTCACTTGTTTTGGATCGTAGTTGCAACTCGCACGATTGAGTTGATTGCGTAACTGAATTACCTATGCCTGTGACCTTGACTGTGGACTGTAGTAATGGTATCTGAAGTTTATGGCATAATGATTGGGACACAAAACAATGCTGACTCCCGTTGTCTAAAAGTACACGTATTGTGTGGTATTTATTGTTTTTATCGGCAATCTCAACTAACGCGGTCGATAATAATACTGTGCCTAATAATGAGTGCGTCGTACTATCGTCCTGATTTTGCGTATCAATGTTGTGAGACGCGGTATGTAACGTGGTTGTGCGCGCGGAGCCTGTATCGAACTCGTCCTGCCGCGGCGCCGATTCCGCGACGTGCGCGACCGCCGACGATGTCGATGCGCCGGCGTCGGCGTCACACTCGCTATGAAGTAAACTATTATGCTTGCGATTACATTGTTTACACGGTCCGAACCAACAATCCTTTACGGCGTGTCCCGCGCGTAAACAATTACAACACAGTTTTTTCTCGTCTATGAATTTACATTTATCTTGAGTAGATAAATTAAGGAACGCGCTGCAATTATAAAGTGCATGCGTTGCATTGCACATACTACACGAATATGTGCGCTTCTTATTATTCAAGCTACTGGCTTTGGTACTGCTTTTATTTTGAGTAGCAACATAACTATGTGAATGAGTTTGATTCGACGACTGTTTTTTAACGTGAATATCTGCTACCGGCTTATTCTGCGATACCTTAATTGTTTCCAACACGTCGGCCCTGTCTTTAAGAAACTGAATTAAATCCGATAACTTAACCTTAGAGGTTATGTCCGCTTTTAATATGGTACTTTTATACAGCTCCCATTCGCGCTCGGTAGACGAATCTAATTTTGAAACCATAATGAAGACAATTAAGGTATCCCAGGTATCAGTAGGTTCGCCTAACGCCTTAAGGGCACGAATGTTTCGCAAAACAGTATCTATTAATTTACGGATTAATGCCGCCGATTCTTTGTTCAAGGACGGTGCGGAAAACAAAGCTTTGACATGGTTGTGTACGAGTAGCCGGTTATTATTGTACCTATTCTCGAGCAACTCCCAAGCTATGCAGTAGTTATCTGCGCTAAACTCTAAGGATTTTATGACCTGTAATGCGTTACCTGTAAGCGCTGAGCGCAAATAATGTAGTTTTTGTACGTTGTCTAGATCTTTCGCGTTGTGAATAAGCGATAAATAAGTGTCGCGAAACTCGAGCCAATGATCATATGTACCGTCAAAAGATGGCAGCGATATGGTAGGTAATTTTATACTTGATTTATTCGAACTCGAACTATGGGTAGCCTGTTGTTCGTCTAAAATACACCTAGCTTTGGCCACGATTGCGTAATACTGATCCTCAAAGGTTTGTCTCTCGTTTAATTCGGAATCTAATTGAAACTCGGACACTTTTAAATCTAGCGCATCTTGTACATCTGAAAATTGCTGTCCTAATAACTCAATATTTTGCGTACGAACCTTTAGCTCAGCCCTACGAAGATCATTTAATTCGACATTATCTAATGACTGCACGAATTTCGAAAAAAATGTTAATTTGCCCTTAATAACCCCCCTCTTTTTAACTAAATCTCTAATTTCTTCCCCGTCATCTATTGACTGCCTCTTATTCCTAGTCATTTTGGTGGTTTACAGAAAACAAAAGCAAAAACTTACAGTTATCCGAGCCGTGAGCAGCCGACACGCTTTTTGCACGTGGCCGGTAGATCAAAGATGACGCGTGGGCGTACTGGAATTTGGATAAAACACGATTTTAGCACAAACACACTTGGGAATGGATTAGGAAGGATGAAATAGCCTGACCGTTTGTTGCTGATTCCTTGAAGATCGGCGAAGAAGGTCCAATATGTTGATACTTAATCCATAGGCAGGCAGGCAGTATTTCTCCTTCTGCTGAATTCTTCGATTTGCTTCAGGGTTTTTGTAGGTGGAGACTTCAATGAATTTAATTTATTTTTAACGAACAATAAATAGATTTATTACTGATTTATATAATCTTACATAACAAATAGGTTAGAAAAGTATGCAGTTTGGTAACGAGTTATGTCGTCGAATGAATGTGTCGGCCCAAGGCCTTCCCCTGCGTTGTACCCCGCCGTCGCCGTGGTTGCTCGCGCCGTCGCTAGATGGCGCTAGGCGTTAACAATGGGTATAGGATATTTTTTTACTCGACTAAGGTAAAAAAATGTTTCACGCGGACAAAAACGCGGGGCACATCTAATGTATTATTATAATTTCACAATTGATTTGTATTCCTCACAAAATAATTCAGATGTTACGCGATTGAGAGCTAAAAGCCTGAAGATAAGCATCGTCAGCAATACAATCGCCATATTACTTTGGCGTAAGTCCAGAGCTCAGCCTCGCTAGTGAAGAGGAAATAGTTTGACATGAATACATTTCTAAAAGAGAACACATAACTATAGCGGCGATATTTCAACCTTTAAGTCCGGTTTTTTTTTAAATATTTCTATGATTTCAAATTGTGATCATAACCAAACGATTTAATTCTTTTTCTTTTTGATAAACGTCTCATTCCCGCGATATTATAAGCCACCACGCAATTCGCGTCAAACATCTAGTTAATAAAACGAACAGCTTTACCAAAAGAAAACATTGAAATACGAAGTTAAATGGAATTTTGATTTGATTTCTTCGCCGCAAATTATAATTTCAAATTAGTTCGAGATGAAAAATTCGAACATTCTGTACTCCGCCACGTGAGAGCAACTACATAACACGATTATGCTAATCTAATGTGCAATTTGTAAGGATTCTTTGGTAAAGTTCCTAATGTACGTTGCCTAACTTTCTTGGTAAACGTACTTTACGGTATGGACTGTGGTTCTGTGATTTTGTATGGTTTAAATATTTGCGACGATCGTTTGACGTATTTTATAATATTTGGACAAGTTAAACAAAGAACAGCCAATATTGTACCGGATCGGAAGAAATACCTGAAACGACGATCGTTTGACGTATTTTATAATATTTGGACAAGTTAAACAAAGAACGGCCAATATTGTACCGGATCGGAAGAAATACCTGAAAGAAAATGAGGAGAGGCCTTTGCCCAGCAGTGGGAGATTACAGGCTTTAATAATTATCTAAGTGAAAAAACTTTTTAAACAGTAATTTATAAATTAATCTCGTTCCATACTCGACGATTGTTTACCATGTGAAATTGTGAACCGATTTCCACGCCTCGTCCTTGCTCGCTTGAAATATACTACTTCATACTTTAAAAAATACTTAACCTTGTTGCTTTTGTTTTATAGTTTATTTGTAAATGGCACGAAAACTTGAAAATTAACGGGCGTGCAATGTATGTGGATTACATTAGTTTATTTGAATCTTAATATTGTTAAAACTATCGTGAGACATCTTTAATAATTATAAAAACAGTTTAAACTCACGTAAAAATTGCAGGAACGGCCCGACATGTTTCGAACTCATATGGAGCTCTTCATCAGGGGCAAATATCCGTACTGCTAGGCGACTCGCGACCCACTACGGAGCTGCCCCTACTGAAGAGCTCCATATGAGTTCGAGCCATGTCCGACCGTTCCTGACAATTTTTACTAGAGTTTCTCAGAAACCATTTTTATAATTATTATCTATTTCTTAGTGTTCTACGATCATGTTTTTATTGCTAAGGCAGTAAAATAAATCCATTCAAACCACCAATTTGGCAAATTCGTCACTTGGCGTCGCGACAATAATTATATATTATATTACTAACTATGTTACATAAATCCTAAACTAAAATATTAACTGTGGTGGAAGTATTGTCAATGATTGCTAATCCCAAGAAAGGTCTGTCACGTAACGCGAACACTTGTTGTTTGCTTCGCCGACGCTGCTGTTTGTGACATTTTCATCACTGCGGACTTCTGCCCCAAATTAAAATCGTCTTGCACGACACTGGACGGCGTTTTGTTTGTGTTTTATTTTTCACAGAGTTCCGTACCTACTTCAAAAGTATGCTAATCTAATATCAAACATATCGATCATTCTGCTACCAGTTTTTTTAATAAAATCAGTTACCTACTTATATATTATGTTAACTTACTAAATAAAAATTTGTAGCAAAGCTAAAAGTGCTAAATTCATTGCAGGAGATTGCCTCAAAATGTCGAAATGATAACTAAACCGTAGAAAACGTGTGAGACCGTCCATTGTTAAAGTCATTGGTTGAAAATACAATTAAGATACCTACCTATATTTGATATATATTTAAGTATATGTTTATCTATATAAGTATAATTTAGTATGTAGACAGACAGACAGACAGACGGACAGACCAGACGGACAGACGGCAGAGGGACATGGCAAAACTATAAGGGTTCCTAGTTGACTACGGAACCCTATTACTAAGACTTCACTGTCCGTCCGTCCGTTTGTCTGTCTGTCATCAGGGTGTATCTTGTGAACCATGATAGCTAGACAGTTTAAATTTTCACAGATGATGTAGGTATTTTGTTGCCGCTATCAGAATAAAATAAAATACTTAAGTGTACTACAAACGTGATTTTTTTGGAGTTTTTTTATTTGATGGTACGGAATCCGACTCGTACTTGGCCGTTTTTTTTTTTGTTTGTACATTTATTCTGCTTGTATTTGCGTCGCAGATCCCGGCCCCGTTATCGGCTCGATTCCGTCGCGGATTTTTGTCTCCCTACTTTCGAAATTCGGTGCTAATCGCACCGTAATTAATATAAAGTAAACTTTTTGAGAAAACTCTTTTATTAATAAACTGGCTTCGACGGTGTTTTGCAATTTGGGGGAAGAATAGGAGAGGATGAAGCTATAAATTGAACATCAAAATTATAATATTGTTTATTTTATTTATCTAAAACATGCAATCGCTTGACCTAGCTACTCACGAGAAGTTTGCACAGCGAGTTTATTCCCAAACATATCTGTCACTCGTCGTCTATTCACTTAATTCTTCTCAGCAAAACAGTCTATACTAGAATACAATGCGAATGTGCCCCTGTAACTTCTTCACGTTTAAACTGCTCAACCTAAATTTCATCTAAAAAGATAGATGAAATTTGGTATGGAGATAGTTTCAGTCCCGGTGAAAGTCAAAAAGTACTTTTCATCCCGGAAATTATCTTTTAAAGGGGTAAAATGGGGGATGAAAGTAAAGCACTATATGGGTGAAGACCAAAAAGTTTGCAACGTTATCTCACCCTTAACTCACTCAATAATAACTCAATAATATTAGTGTCAAAGTCTCCATTGTGCGACGACAGTTAACCTTTCAATAATGTACCTCAATGTTCTATTTTAAGGTTCCTTATTGTATCGTTATTTTTTGTCGCACAATGGAACTTTCTCAATTGTTTTTAATTCCTCGCTAACTACGACTTAATTTCATCCAACTTTTTGGTCCTGACCCATATACCGATGAACAAGTCAGTAAAACAGTGCTCGTGTATAGTCTATCCGGAATTCTAAGATCAAATCATGTCAAACTGGCACAAGTGAAAAACGACCTTAAACTTACAAATATACAAGGTTGTTTCTACCTTGTCCCAAAGTGACTTTATTTGATCTTCTTAGAGATTGGACAGAGTATAGATACGTATATACTACAAGATGTCGCTGTGAGGAATACCGGCCAAATTACTCATTCTGTGCAGACGAAGTTGCGGGCAAAAGCTAGTTTCTCATATAATCTCTACCTACCTAAACAATACTCACCAAGACTTTCATCTCTCCTCATCACATGCACACACTCTCAAAATTCCTCTTTCAGGTTTACTTCTCGCTTCCTGTTCCTTATTCTGTACATTGAATAAATTCAAAAACGATAGTTACTATAACTTCGCCACAGATTGTTATATGATTATTCTACCCGGTTGGGTAAAAATCACCAGCATCGTCATGGTAAACCATAACAAATACAAATACTCTTTATTGCACACCTCAAACATCAAGGAATATTCAACACAACATGAGATACATTTGTGGGAGCACATCACTAGCGCAAGCTGCTCCCATCACTAGCGCGGACCACAGCGGGACGAGGCGCGACGCGGAGGGCGGCGCGGTAGTGAACCGGCCCCCAGTCGTCCAGCGCCCGCGCACGACAGTGCCCAACCGTACTCCGAGCACAACGCATGTCGCTTTGCGCCGCGCACACACATCACGCTTCTCGCGCTAGCTTACGCTTTTAATATTAATAATCGTTGTTCTGTATTCTTTCCTATCGTCTATCTTTCCGTTTCCGAACTTTCTACGCCTTCGCAACTTCCGACTATTGTAACTTTCTTCTGTGTGAATACATCGGGATAATTAAGACTCTTGCCGTTTCATTTAATAAACTATAGTGATAGCTCCTATAGCTGGTGACCGCGACGTGAATGTTATTAACGTGTTACTGAACTTTGCACGCGCCGCGGCAAGATGCCTGATAGTCCGGTTTTCGGGCAACCGGTACCGGCACCTGCCGGAGTCGAGAATGTTCGAGAAGTTTCTCAAAACGGAGCGTCGGTGGATCGTGTGGCCGTCCGGCTACCACAGTTTTGGGCGGAGGATCCAGAAGTTTGGTTCGCACAAGTTGAAGCACAATTCGAGATCGCCGGAATTAAAACGGATGCGACCAAATATTTTCAAGTCATCAGGGAATTGGATCACAAGACTGCGCGTGAAGTACGGGACATTTTAACTAACCCTCCAGAAACTGGGAAGTACGAGAAATTGAAAAAGGAATTAATCGATCGCCTATCGATTTCGCACGAGAGCCGTAAGCGGCAATTGCTTACACATGAAGAATTAGGTGATCGGACGCCATCGCAGTTTCTCCGCCATCTTAGATCGTTAGCCAAGGGTGAAGTAAGCGACGATCTTTTACGTACCATGTGGTCAAGTAGGTTACCTCCACAGGTTCAAGCGATTATTGCGTCACAGAAATCGGCTACCTTAGAGGATATTGCAATACTCGCAGATCAAATTATGGATGTCGTTCCTGGTTCATCGCAGGTGGCCAGCGCTTGTAGCGGTTCTTTTGAAGAAATGTTTAAACGTCTGGAACATTCTATTACGTCACGCATACAACAAGAGCTGACTCAACAGATCGCGCAGTTAAGTTTGGATGGTAACGGACGACGTTCTCGTTTTAATAACAGGTCGAGATCACGGAACAGGTCGAAGTCGCGGGGTCGGAGCCAATCAAGGAAGCCAGGTATGTGTTGGTACCATAGTAATTATGATAAAAATGCACGGAAATGCGTACCCCCTTGTAATTTTGTGGCGGAAAACTAATGCGACAGTCCATCGAGGCGACTACTGGCTGTCGTATTGATACTAGTCGCCTATTTATTACCGACAAAATTAGTAAAATACAATACCTCATAGATACTGGTTCCGACCTCTGCGTTTTACCTAAGAAATACAGATTTAGTAGCAAGGCTCCTGAAAATTATGTCTTAACTGCAGCAAATGGTACTATTATACACACGTATGGAATTTTAACACAGCACTTGGATCTAGGATTGAGACGGAACTTCACCTGGAATTTTGTAATCGCTAACGTGGACAGACCTATTATTGGTGCAGACTTTTTGGCTCATTATGGACTCCTTATCGATTTCAGAAGCAGGAAGCTCATTGACAGCCTCACGACGTTAACGGCGGCAGGCGAACTCAGACGGTGCGAGCAGGCGAGCATTAAGGCAATCTCTGGCAGTAGTGAGTACCACAAATTATTAGCTCAGTACCCTTGTTTGTCGAAGCCTTCAGGCGTAGCACGTGAGATCAAACACTCGACGGTGCACTACATACGCACGACGCCTGGCCCACCAACATTTTGCAGGCCACGACGATTAGCTCCAGACCGGCTCAAGATAGCCAAAGCTCAGTTCGACGAAATGCTGGGAGAAGGCGTTGCACGCCCCTCAGACTCTCCTTGGGCCTCAGCTCTCCACCTGGTTCCTAAAAAAGGGAACGGTTGGAGGCCGTGTGGGGATTATCGTGCCCTCAACGCGCGAACTATACCTGATAGATATCCTGTGCATCACATTGAAGACTATTCACACCGATTGGCTGGTTGTAAGGTATTTTCAAAAATTGATCTAGTTAAAGCCTATAATCAGATACCAGTTTTTCATGAAGATGTGTGCAAGACTGCCATAACCACGCCATTTGGGATGTTCGAGTTTCCTTTAATGTCTTACGGACTCCGAAACTCAGCTCAGACATTCCAGCGTTTCCTGGACGAGGTGCTCAGAGGCCTGGATTTCGTGTACTCGTACATTGACGATGTTTTAATTTTTTCGCACAGCCAACAGGAGCACCTGGAGCACTTACGACGTGTATTTGACAGATTCCAAGCTTATGGCATCCTCATCAACGAAGCTAAGTGTTCCTGGGGACAGCAGGAAGTAAATTTCCTTGGATTCATCATCTCCGAAGCAGGCACCCGTCCAGTTGATGAAAAGGTACAGGCTATCTCAACATTTCCAGCACCCAAGACTGTAGGGGGACTCCGCAGATTCCTTGGTATGTTGAACTTTTATAGACGGTTCATCCCTCATGCTGCAGAGAACCAGTCGTCGCTGAATTCGATGTTAGCAGGCCCCAAGATCAAAAGTTCAACACCACTCATCTGGGCCCCCGAACAACTCGATGCTTTTGAAAAGTGTAAGTCCGACTTAGGAAAAGCTACTCTATTGGCTCACCCTGTAGTGAATGCACCGCTCGCCCTTGTTACTGACGCTTCAAGTACAGCCCTGGGCGCGGTCTTGCAACAGTTGGTTGGAGATAATTGGCAGCCATTAGCATTCTTTTCGAAGAAGATGACCCGGACGCAACAGCAGTACAGCGCGTACGATCGAGAGTTGTTGGCAATTTATGAGAGCGTAAAGCATTTTAGGTACATGATCGAGGGTAGGCATTTTGTAATTTACACAGATCACAAACCTATCACATTTGCTTTCCAACAGAAAGACCGAAAATGCTCCCCGAGACAGTTCAATTATTTAGACTATATTTCACAGTTTACCAGCGATATACGTCACATCTCGGGGAAAGCCAACGTCACCGCAGATACTCTCTCGAGGATTGAAGCTCTCACATCCCCACCTGACTTCGAGACCCTTGCTCGGGCTCAACGAGACGATGCTGAGCTCCAAGACCTCATCACAAAACCCTCATCGTCTCTGCGGTTAGAAAAAGTTCCAGTGCCAGGTACTGACATTTATTTATATTGTGATACCTCACTGCAGAAACCCCGGCCTTTTATTGTCTCAACATTGCGGAAGCAGATTTTTAACGCCACACATGGATTGAGTCACGCAGGCGCTAAGGCAACAACGAAGATGGTCACAGACAGGTTCGTTTGGCCATCAGTACGAAAAGACTGTCGCACCTGGGTTCAAGCGTGTGAAGACTGCCAGCGTGCTAAGGTTCATCGCCATACTTCTTCACCATTGGGCACCTTCAAAACACCTGGAGAAAGGTTTGGTCATGTGCATATTGACCTCATTGGTCCACTACCTACGTCTGCTGAATACCGGTACTGTTTCACGGCAGTGGATCGCTTCACTCGTTGGCCAGAGGTAAAACCACTTCGTGACATCACAGCCGAATCAGTTGCTCAAGCATTCGTGGAGACATGGATATCACGATTCGGTTGTCCCCAAACAGTCACCACGGATCAAGGTCGTCAATTCACCTCACGCCTTTTTAATGCCATTACAGACCTTTGCGGCGCCAGGCTGAATCATACAACGGCCTACCACCCAGCAGCCAACGGCATGGTTGAGAGATTGCACCGTACGCTTAAGTCTGCGATCATGGCTCATAATGACGCTCGTTGGACCGACGTGCTGCCTATCGTACTGCTTGGGCTACGGAGCGCCTGGAAGGAGGATCTTCAGTGCTCTTCCGCTGAACTGGTGTATGGTGAGCCTCTACGGATTCCTGGTGAGTTTTTAAACTCTAAGAAACCTAGCACCCTACAACCTCTGGATTTTCTGAAGCAGCTGAGAGAACACATTTCCAACATTAAACCAGTACCTTCAAGCAACCATGCTACTAAATCCATATTTGTCCATAAAGATCTCAAAATGTGCACACATATTTTTCTACGCAAAGATGCCCTCCGAGGAGCGCTTGAGCCGCCATACACCGGCCCATTTCGTGTTCTTGACAGAACAGATAAGACATTTACTGTAGAATTAGCTAGAGGACCAGTAACTGTCTCAATCGATCGGGTCAAGCCCGCTTTCACTTTAAGCGATACATCTGCTGGCGACACCGATCTTAAAACAACTGTTCCATCACCGGTTAAAACTACTCGGTCTGGCCGACGTGTAAGATTTCCCAATTATTTTTCGGCAGGACGCTGATTCTCCGGGAGGGGTGGTGTGGGAGCACATCACTAGCGCAAGCTGCTCCCATCACTAGCGCGGACCACAGCGGGACGAGGCGCGACGCGGAGGGCGGCGCGGTAGTGAACCGGCCCCCAGTCGTCCAGCGCCCGCGCACGACAGTGCCCAACCGTACTCCGAGCACAACGCATGTCGCTTTGCGCCGCGCACACACATCACGCTTCTCGCGCTAGCTTACGCTTTTAATATTAATAATCGTTGTTCTGTATTCTTTCCTATCGTCTATCTTTCCGTTTCCGAACTTTCTACGCCTTCGCAACTTCCGACTATTGTAACTTTCTTCTGTGTGAATACATCGGGATAATTAAGACTCTTGCCGTTTCATTTAATAAACTATAGTGATAGCTCCTATACATTCAAATTATAGGCAAAGGTAAACAACAGGAGGTCTTATCGCTAAATAACGATCTCTTCCAGACAACCTTTAGGTAGATTTTTTTTTGTTTGAAATTAGTAGGAGTAACATATTTAAAGTTACAAGGTTAAAATCCACGCGGGTGAAGTTGTTGGCATCTAGTGTCTAAATAAAAGATGCTACCTCTAGTGGTAAGGAGAATCGTTGATTAAAAATCTGTTAAAATTAGCTCGATGCATAAATAAAGCTCGATTTCGTATTCATGAAAGCTTAATTAAATTCGGACACGGGTTTAATCGCGTAGTGAAATCGCAACGGGCTCTTTAAATAGTAATACCTAATCATAGCAACGTGTTTAGAGCGCTGATTTATGCTAGATTTCTAAACACATTGGAATTCATTGAATCCTGTTGGTTTAAACGTGACTATCTACAATATAATATTATCATGGCCAATTTATTGATGGAAATTGCAGGATAGTTTCATGTCTTTAAGTTTGTTACATACGTATTTTTTTTATATTATGAGGTTTATATTGATAATTTCAACCAACTCTTTAAAATGATTAATACTTTTCCCTGAGTTTTAGATAATCACATAGCAATGTCATGCTCTCCAAAGCGTGCAGTCCTAACTAGGTGAATTTTGTCCGTTTCGAGTAATTTTTGAAACAAAAATTATCAATGACAAAATTAAAACAGTAGGTTTCAAATATATACCAAGAAATCGAAACTGCCCTGTTCTAAGTAGTAACATTGATATATAATACGTTAAGAAACGTGTTTGAATATAGAGAACAATCTCTAAAACAATCAGCATTTTTGAAGGGATAAGGAGGCTTAAGCTTAGGATCAAACACAAAAACCTGAAAGAGTTAAAAACGCCCAGGAAGCCAAAATTATCGATTGTCTCGCAGAGGTCAGTCCCGCAGCGGCCGGCTCCGGGATAAATTGTTGGCCTAATTGAGTTTTGTTGTCCCTTAACGGTTCTTTTCAGGGCCATTATTGTCTCATTAGGCTAATCATTTTACTCCTCGGATATCTCTAAAGTTTTGAGAGCTAATTACGTTTTAATGTTAGTTTATAATCTGGTTTAATCGTATTTGTAACTTTCTGTGTGTCCTTTAAAATATGTATTATTTTAACAAAATAAAACGTAATATCTATGCATGTTTTCATGGAATAAACAGTCTAAAACAATAAATATATAAACGGTTTAAACTCGCGTAAAAATGGTCACCAACGGCCCTACATGTTTCAAACTCGTACGGAGCTCTTCCTAGGGACAGTTATCCGTGATGCTACGTGACTCACGGACCACTTTGGACAATTTTACGCGAGTTTAAACCGTTTTAAAAATGTTTTTGAAGTCCTATGGTACCCCAGTGATACAGAAAGGCCTTCGTGAGACGTCGCCGTCCGCTCCTGTGCCTCGCGCTCCGCCTTCTTCCAACTCAGTGCGGCTGCCCGCAGCTCAGCTTTTTATTAGGGCCAAAACAATTCCATGTTATTTCCACCGTCAGCCAAAACGAGTCCACTGTCGTGAAATGCTCTGACGTATACGTGACGTGTAATTTTACGTCGTACAAAGTAAGAATTCATGGCATGAAGATGTGACGTCGACCGTTGCGATAATTACAGTTCGTGTCTTCGTAAGGTTTCACCTGTAAGTAATTTGATTCGGTTTGTGGAAAATACCTGCGGAGACCCTTCAAAGTTTTTTTATGTATACTAGCTGTATCCCCCGGTTTTGCTTGGGAACACTAAATTTATTCGGGATGAAAAGTATCCTATGTACTTCCCCGAGACTCAAACTGTCTCCATACCGTCCAAATGTCATCTAAACCGGTTCAGCGGTTTAAGCGGGAAGAGGGTAAAAGACAGATAGACATTAGTATCGGATAATATTAGAAGTAGACGGTGCCCACAATTTCTTTTATTTATCATAGTTGGGTAAAAACTATTCATTAAACTACCATATTTGGATGTCTAGCTATCCCTGTACTAAAATTGGCTTAAACCCGTTTGGTTCATTTTGATGTGACAAGCAGAAAAAAAAAAATATACCAATAGATGGTGCCATACGGCTGACGGCGCGTGCTCATACAAATCCTACATTGAGATTGCTGTGCCGTTTTAATTTTTCCTGAAAAAGAAAGCCCCACTCCAAAGAAAACTGATTAGCTATACAATTTTAGACTTTTATAATAGTATATAGACTAGGTAATACCTCGTAGGTAATTAGGTTTACCTAATCGAAAGTGAACGGCGTAAAAGAGAGATAAACCAAGCATAATATACTGAGGAATCCAACCCTAAAGAAAACCCATTACGCTTGAAACAATTTTATGAATTCGAAGAGTTTTCGTTACGGCTGGTCAATCAATTTAGTTTGATCGACGTTAATTGCGCCGGCTTGTTTTACCATCGGCCGCGGGCATCCTGGCTTTTGGGCACTCCTTCGACCCCACATCCACTCGAAATACACTTTTAATTGCATGCAACATGGTCTCGTTTGTAATATCTTATCGGTGATTGACTTATGACGTTGCGAAGTATACCGTTTTACCAATTTTATTGGCGTTCCAATTTTGAATTAATATTTTCATTACAAAGAGATAAAACGGTAAAATTATTTGCGGCCAGTCTTGCCTGTTTAAATAGCGTTACTTATAATTGAATTTACAGAAACGTCGTACAGGTATCCCCTTTTTTATAGACACGCGTTATATCGAATGTTTCATTTCATTCGACTATTGGTTTATATGTAAATCGTGTAGAATTCCCACCAAAATATCAGAATTCTCCATTTCCGACTTGCCAGCCGACGATTTCAGAACTTTCGTTTCAAACAGTTATAAAAGTAATAAAATGGTAACCAACTAGCGTCCCCGAAACGACGCAAAAAAATCCAACTCCTAGTTCTTGTCGCTTTAAAAACAGAGTCCTTCATCGCTCGATCCGCGAGCATTCGCTTGTTTATGGAAAACTACAGATCAAAAAGGGCTAAACTGTTTGTAAAGCTGACGGCTTATAAGCCCTTTGGTATCGAGTAGCGGCATGCCGGTAGTTCCTCACGTGTGGTTTGGAGTATAATTTCCGCAGCCGGCACGCACACCGACACCTCGCCTAACTGATCAAGTAGACGTTTTACTGTACCGCACAACATGGCCGTTTCGAAGACAGATGACTGTTACGTCAGCTCAAGTGGAAACTTGGCATCTGATCTCCATGGATTATGTCGATACGCGTCAGTTATGGTTTGAATGTCAATTCGTAGCTTGTAACGGGATTGGAATTGTTATTTGTTAATACAGATTCCTTACATATTAATTGTATTGAGAGTAGCCGACAGTAACGCTTGCTATACCTGGGACCTAATTCGAGAATGCCGTTGGAGAGATCGCAAAACGTCAAAACTCTATTAGATAACAGAGATATCGCCTTTGAACTGTCATTAAAATGCGATGAGCTTCAAGTGACATATTTCATCTCAATTTTGGACATACGAAGGCGATAATGATGTCAAAAATGCTATTCATGCATTTGAATTTCTGTTTTGAACGAAACTCAACTGACTAATTTCACGCTCTACACGGTCAAGTTAAAGTCATCATCATCATCATCATCATCTCAGCCATAGGACGTCCACTGCTGAACATAGGCCTCCCCTTTGGACTTCCATATATACCGGTTGGAAGCGACTTGCATCCAGCGCCTTCCGGCGACCTAAGCAAGTTAAAGTATGCGCCTGTTATTTATGCCATCACAAACAAAGGAAACACAAATTAAGCGACTGGATTGACGAAATTGCGATGTTCTAGGAATATCGCCACAAGTCAAGTAGGGACACGCCAAAAGTAACGGATGGCGATGAAATGGAGAGATCTCCATCATCTCTCTAAAATTGCTCGAATTACCCACCAGTACTTATCTATTTGTTCTCTTAACTATTGAAAGTGCATGATATATTTCTTAACCTGTAAGGAGCCTACCTACCTAATATACAACGAGGCAAAGATCGAATTACATTTGAGCATCACACAGTCATATAAGTTGTCTTCATTCTAATCTAATTATTAAAAACTTTGATTTATTTGTACTAACCAAGCCATGTCATATTTGAGTTTCAGCTAGTTTTGGGTCTCATAAATTTAGTTTGTACTCTACTAATCTTTCCCAGGTAATAATCCAAATATACAAAATTCATGTGCCATTAAGATCTGCATGTGTCAATTAATGGCTAACTACAAAATGCATAATTCGTGTAAAGTTTAGGAACGGTAAAGAACTAATGAAGAACAAGAAAGTTTATATATTTTTTTATAATCACTTTATCACAAATATAACTTACTTTAAGGGGAAGAAATCGTATTTCCGAGAATAACCTCGTGGCGCCCACGCAATTTTTTTGTAATCTTTAACTATGACCTGACCGTCCTCTTTATAGGACATAATAGTAATAGTCATAACAGCCCAAGATTTTGAGTTCAAATTTGTATGTGTTAGAGTTACCGGTTTGATGTGGAACTTTCAAGATATAATTATGAATATATTAGCATGTGTTTTGAAGTTCATCGATTTGTCTACCTTTTGTTCTTTATAAAGGCCACTGGGCCACAATTACCTACTATATTAAAGGGAATTATTGAGTCATGTAAAATTATAATTTTTTTAGGATTATTATGTTTGTTTCAATTATTTTTCAACTAAATGACTTACTTCTATTACAGTATTCATTTTTAGGGTTCCGTAGTCAACTAGGAACCTTTATAGTTTCGCTATGTCCGTCTGTCTGTCTGTCCGTCTGTCCGTCCGTCCGCGGCTTAGCTCCGTGATCATTATACTAGAAAGCTGAAATTTGGTATGAGTATATGTATCACGACGAGATAACGGTGAAATAAACAAAAAAAAACTTTTTTTTTGGGTACCTCTCGAACACCTAAAGTGGGGTCGATTTTTTTTGTTTCAACTCTATAGTGGGGTGTCGTTGAATAGGTCTTTTAAAACTAATAGGGGTTTCCAAACATTATTTTTTAAAAGTAAATTGTAATATTTTATAAACCACCACCATAACACAAAGCCAAAACCTAAAAACATTAAGATATATTTAGAACTAGCTTCGGCCCAACCGAGTTCACAAAGTACATGTTATTTCAAACCAAGATTTTGGCAGAATTTCAGCCCTAAAAATGCAAACTAATTATCTTAATTTAAGAATTACTTATTCATCAGCAACTTTGCATAGAAACATACTCCACAGTCACGGATTATTATATAAAAAAAGCGATGTACTTACGACGTCCTCGTGAGCCAGCCATGCCGCCGTCATTTTCCAAAAAATGACATATATCAATTGTGACAGTCAATGGCAGCATACCGGAAACTGTTCCCTAATATTTCGTTCAGAAATCGAATTAAATTATTTCTATAACCCGCGATATTTCAAAAATCTAGACAGAGTTTATCATTATGGCCTTCTGAAAGGCGCATGGGCAGTAATTGAAGGTTACTTGAAAAAGTTCTGGGCTGGAGCTGCCATGTTTATTTTGGTTTATCAAAAGGCGCGTGGGCGCCACGAGGGATTGCAATCGTTATAGATGTACTTATGATATTTGGAGAGTTTCAACAAAACTATAAGGGACTTCGCTCCAATATAAATGAATAACCTGCTTTTTGAAGTCGGTTGAAAACTTATGGGATGATCCAATTATCATGTAAGTTTCACACATTACCTGTAACTTTATATAATATAATTATGTCAAAACTATAAATTATTCATATAAACGTTTTTGTTTTTGTCGTTTGACCTACTTTCATGTACAATACAAATCGATACTATCCAATTTGGTTAATTTACGAATAAAAAACCATCACGTATATTAATAGCGTGTACCTATTAAGAGAATTACACTATCAATAAGTCAGCAGTCTTAGGCTGGATTCGACTGATCCGTTATGGGTGACGACCAAAAAGTTTGCTACCTAAACTCATTTAATTAAAATGTGTATCAAATTTGCCATTGTACGACGAAAAATTAATCATCGAATAATGTACCTTAAGGTACTGTTTTGAGGTTCATTGTTGTGTCGTTAATTTTCGTACAATGGAAAAATCGATACAAATTTTTATTAAATGAGTTAATGTGGCAAACTTTTTGGTCTTCACCCATATTACAAAAATAACGCAAGAGTTACTCTTCTCTAATTAATTACTTCTTCTCAAATTAATTTGAGGGTAAGCGTTATTTTTGGAATAAAAGTTGGGCCAAACCCAGCCTTAGTTATTTTGTATTTTGGCAACGGAATTTCTTAAAGAATGTTAATTCTAGTGCGAGTCCGACTCGCATGTTAACTGGCCGGGTTAAGTTAAGTTTGCACCTGGTATGTATGGCGCCGCATACAAAAAGGTGCAAAGTTAACGCAACCGACCTTGTTTGTTGTATGCGAACCCAACGTTAATATTTATTTTATTCTGTTTTTAGTATTTGTTGTTATAGTGGCAACAGAAATACATTATATGTGAAAATTTCGACGGGCTACCTATCACGATTCATGATATGTATATCATGAATCGTGATAGGTAGCCCGTCGAAATTTTAGGTTGTAGCCTAGTGACAGACGGACAGACAGACAGACAGACAGACAGACAGACAAACAGGCAGACAGACAGACATACATACAGACAGACGGACAGTGGAGTCTTAGTAATAGGGTCCCATTTTTTACTCTTTTGGTACCCAAACCTAAAAAAGTGGACGTTTGAAATATGAAAATAATATAATATTCAAATCCATACTAATATTATAAATGCGAAAGTGTGTCTGTCTGTCTGTCTGTCTGTTACCTCTTCACGCTTAAACCGCTGAACCGATTTAGATGAAATTTGGTATGGAGATAGTTTGAGACCCGGGAAAGGACATAGGATACTTTTCATCCCGAATAAGTTTAGTGTTCCCGTGGGATGAGCGGGTAACACCGCGGGGCACAGCTAGTACTTAGTAATAAATGCGAAATGTGAAGAAACTACTTCCTTAAATTACTGGTGAAGTGATGATGAATCGCGAAACGATTCGAAACATGTTGAGCGATATTCGACTTCTCACACGTGACTAAACCAGTTTCCTATGTTAATACTTCCTTCAGAATTTCTGATCAGAAAATCATTCATTCAGAGCAGAATTTACATACTGGCATTGAACATGGAAAAACATAGGTAACATGTATTGGTTGGTGCCGTAGTCACAGTCAGTTACACAATATATATAATAATATATTCCTTGGTAAGTTAAATTGACAATGTTTGACGACGCGGTTCGAATCCGGGGAAAAGCAAATATTTGTGTGATGAACTCGAATATTTGTGCCGTAAGTTCACTGTCGTCTAAAGTTTCAAGCATACACTAGAGCTTACTGTGGGGCTCCCCAATGAAATCCGTTCAAGCACATCAAACATGAGCGCAGTCAAAACTTAATTCCACCGTCGCCACAATCCAGCCTAATTGGACTTGTCACAATGAATTACTCCTTTCTTTCCACCGAATCCGATAAAATACCCTTTAAACTAATCACTGCCCACAATAAGAAACCTTAATAAAACGGAGCAGGGTTGTTCTCGGGTTCGTGAAGAAAAAGGTATTTTGTCGTTTCATTGTAATAGGCCGTTTGAGTTTGTTTTTGCACGTCACGTGGTAATCCGGTTACCGCGAACATGAACCGCGTGGCAAATGGGAGTGTCACTACAACATGATATAAAAGGAATAACGTATAAACACATAAGGCTTTTGTTCAGTTTTTTAAGGTATTAATCGATCCTTTTTTGAGCAGTATTAGTAGCGGCCACAACGTACGTGAAATCTTCAAACGAGGATCGCTGGATACCCACTGGATGTCGGTAGCGCAGGATCGGCCATAATGGCGTCCAGCAGTAATAGAAATCTTTTGGCTAATGATTTGTTATACTGGACTACGATTTTGACCAGATCGCTGTTTGACGTTGTCGGGGGAGACGGCTTGCGAATTTTGGAAGAATATAGAAAGAAAGAGAGAAATAAATACATTTATTCGTGACGAGACATAAGACATAATTACATAAAAGGTGGGACAGAAATTATAAGAAAATAAAATAAAACAATAAGCAACTATTTTTATGGCTGTGCCACGAAAAGGTCCCACCTCAGCAAGATGCTAGCTCGAGAGCCAGCGCTGATCTTCCGGTGGGACCATAGGTGATATGATGGTTGCGTTGCATCCTACAATGTGGTTCGTTGTGAGTGGCAATCTCATTTCTATTTCGTCTGATGTAAGACAATGCACTTATCGTCATTTCATGATAAAGTAATTAAAATTATTAATATTACTAGCCGCGCCTCTTGTTGTTACTCGTGGGAACACCATTTTTTACGGGATGAAAAGCCTATGTGTTAATCCAGAGTATCATCTACCTCCAGACCAAATTTAATAAAAATTGGTCCAGCCGTTTGCGCGCGAAGAAGTAACAAACATACAAACACGCTCACAAACTTTCGCCATTATAATATTAGTAGTGTAATAACTCTACCCTCAGAAGGGAACGAAGCACAGATGTTATGTCCCCGACAGTAATGCACAGCGTCGGGCAGGTCCGTGCACCATTAATGTTAACACCCGCTCAGCATTGCAAATGCAATCTTTCTGTGTACTGCGCTGTGGTGGCGGTGACCGACTTGCGGGCGTGAGCCCCCGAGTTTTGTTCTATTCTACTTATGTGCTACTCGCACTAGGCGAATTTAGTATAAACTTACGTGACATAAATACTCTTTGAACTTAAACCATTAATACAAAGATCAAAGCTTAAAGAAAAATTTAAAAATGAGCTACCTGGTGGAAGAGACCGGGACTCGAACCCGGTACCTCTGCTTTACCGGTCCAGCGCGTTAACCACTTCGCTACGCTAGCTCCAGGTAACCTGAAAAATTTTTCCTTATGCTTTGTGTGTGTTTGTGTGACTCTTTAAAATTACTCTTTATTGATTCGACATTACACTAACAACTTTAATCGTATCAATTGTTAGTTTTTAACCCCCGAAAAAAAGAGGGGTGTCATAAGTTTAACATGTGTACTGTGTGTCTGTCTGTGGCATCATAGCTCCTAAACGGATGGACCGATTTGAATGCAATTTTTTTATCGAAAGACTTGTCCATCGAGATGGTTCTTAGCTACGCGTGGTGAAAATAAGACCCATAGTTTGCAAGATATTTAGGTTTAATTGGAATAAGTAACAAGATCTCAGCCAATATTAAAGCTAAAAATTCCATATTTTGTAGTTATTTTCAGTTTTAGTTGCATTTTCTATATCACATTGAATGAGGGTCTCATAATGTCCAGCTAATCATGTCGGGGGTGTTTTAAATATAGGTTATATTTAGTGGATTTCAGACTTCCCCAAGTCTGAAGTTTTAACTGTTTTTGTGTACAATAAAGTGTTTACTTACTTAGTTACTTCCCCAAGTCATCAATATACCTACCTTATGGGGACATACCCACACTGCATCTACCGGTGCGTGGTCTCCGCTGAAGAACCTGTCGACCTTACCAGTTCTCTGATCAATTAGGCTTTGTCACTTCAGCTTTGCAATTCATACTGCATAGTGACAGCTCTTGATGGTACGACGGTAGCTAACAAGCATGCGCCGACCCTTTAAGAACCTATTTACTCCCCTCTTGAAGAACCGCATGCTGTAGCCCCCGGGGAAAACCCCGGCAGGAAGCTCATTCCACGCAGAGCGTTCGCGGTAGGAAATTCCTCTGGAACCGCAAAGTTCTCGACCATTAGGCTCCAGTGTGTGAACATAAACACCCTGCCGATGGGGAGCATTGCGATGTAAGAAAGTAGCCGTGGGCATCAAGTAAATAAATTAGAAATAAATAAATAAATATCGGACAACCTCCTATTCGGACAACCTCAAATTAAGCTCAAGGAGGCACGTGTTATGGGTACTAGACGACGATATACGTACTTATATAGATAAATATATACTTAAATACATAAAACAACCATGACCAAAGCACAAATATTCGAGTTCATCACACAAATATTTGCCCTGGCCGGGATTCAAACCCGGGACCGCCGGCTCAGTAGGCGGGTTTCTACAAACCAAGCCAAACGCGTCGTCAAAGTCAAACAATTCCTCAAAACTATTATAACGTGTGAAAATCGAGCAAAGTGCAATGAATAAATTGAACATGTTTATTTGTAAATACTTACAGAAGGGACGAAACCAGTGTAAGGAGTGTTAGCGTCAATGTGACCCGCGACGCCTGCTGGTTTATTAATTGTCGTACAAAAAACGGAGTGGTGTGCGGTGGCCGTTTAAAATGCAGTCGTAACAGCGGCCATGCATATGCACAGACATGTGCAAGACTTACGTTTGTTTTTGTGACAGTAATTTTAATATTCTGTTGTCATTTTTAAGTCGTACGACCTGTGATATTACACGTTATCCTTTTACTAAGATAGAAAAAAATTGCTCTATAAATCACGAAACTTGAAATAAGTGAAATTACTTATTGGCGAACGGTACCCACTGCCGTGTCAGCAGATTCAGTACGTTTTACGATGACACGTGTTAAGTCCGAGGATTTTGAGGAATAAGCCGAATGGTAATAAAATTGGAAGGTACTTTTCTTTAAGCGTTCTTCGTATTCTTTTACTTGAGTCAAACCTTTGAACTACGAACCGTGTTACGCCAAAATTTGCTAACTATCATTAGTAGTGCTACGCGTTTGTGCTATGATTAGTAGTGCTACGCCGTAGCGGTTTTTAGCGCGTAGCAAATAATTATAGTCTACGTCACCCTACGCTACGTCACGCTACGCGGCGAACAGAAATATGTTTTCATTGAAACTTAGGACATAAATAGATCATGAGATATCCAGCGGGCCCCAAACTAGGCTGAGCCTGTATCTTGTGACCTTGAAATCTCACTTTTCGGCCAAGATAAGACGTAAAACTTCAGACAAACGACGGGTGGTAATTCGTAAAGCCCCAGATCGCGTATTTCCGGAAAGCACATGCGATCTGGGATATTCTCAAATTCACCGCCCTAGGTATGAACTGTGCTATGATAACTACTACGCGATTAATCCAAAAATACACTTCTTTTGTAAAAAAGGCCATAGACACTTGGTGCAAACTAAATTGTGCAAAAAAACTTAAGTGGATGGTTTGTGTGTACTTGCACGTGCAAATCAAGGATTTTGCGGTACAATCCTTTTAAATTATCTATATTATTAATTATTACATAAAAAATTCATGCGGTTAAAAATAAAATAATGATTAAGGATAAACGATATTAAAATACTTAATACTTATCACAAATGTTACGTAGTAATTTACGCATGTAACAAAGTTAGCAACAACAACATTAAGCATCGAAGCTAAAATGTGTATATTTCTTACCCGGCTGCACCTTTATTAAGTCAGTATATATAACAATTTAGTATGTAAAATTAAATTCTCTTTGTAGAACACACGTTACGCCTCAACCGATAATTCTTCGATTCAATTGGGTGACAATTTCCTTGAAACTACGTCACCAAATTACATTTGCAGCCGGCTAAAGTTTACTGTAGCCTTCATTGGGGTTGTTCCCTTTGAATAGGTAGGTTGACTGCGTGCAAATGTAAGTTTGTCGGTAAAAAAGATACATGCTATACGGCAGCTGCGGAGTGAATTAAAACTGGAGAAAAGGAGATAAATAAACGAGAGGGATGGAAGAATTCGCGGTAATTGTTGAAATGAAACGTGAGAGGCTTCGAGATTTATTCTGTAAGGTGTTTGGATTTGAAAACATGCTTCTATTCATGTTTACCAAGAATTGTGTATTTGTGAATGTTTTCAAATAAATTGTTTATGAGTTTAGCCACACAATTTAATAAGTCAAAAAGATTCTTTGTTAATAGTTTCTATTACCAATATTTTTATTCTTCAAAAAGTAATTGAATTAGATTTTTATTTTTATTTTCTAGGTAAACGCATAGCGTAGCCCTTTTTATGGTTTATCTGTCCAACAGCACTCTATTTGTGATAATTTTAAGCTGTGAAACATTTAATCTCTCAGCTCTTAAATAGGGATGAAAGCCCACTGTACGAGTACATTCCGTGGCTGAAATAATACGCGAGAAAGCTGATAAGTTTTACCCTAAAGTGTCAAACCTCGGTCACACGTTCGTTGGCCATTCATCAAGTTAAACAACTATAATATTGTTTTATTGCCCGCTTTGACGCATAAGCCAATGTACGTGTCATAATAAAATAGTTGTCAGCACGCCAACGAAAACAAGCCACTAACACTGAAATTCATAAAAAGCTATAATAAGCGACACGCCTAAAAACTAAAAACAGGCAAAAGAGATAAACATCACTGACACCGTGAAGTATGATACAGCGGACAACAGTAAACTGTGCGATATAATGTAAACGTCTAAACTAACCCGTAACACTACGGTCCCGCGCATAAACCGAAATTCACTTAGCAAGCTATCCATCGCGCGCCCACGCCAACCCCGCTCTAGCCACCGTGAAGCCAGCCAGCGTTCTAACACGATTTGACAGTTTGAGCCGTGTCGTTATAATTTACGAGGTGCTAGCCAGTCCCAGGCGGAATTTATTCATGGCGGTAATAAAATCTGTCCTGTGACGGCGGAGAGCAGGTTAATTCCTTTTTGAAATTCTGCAGAGCTGAAACTGTTATTTCTAAGTAAAAAAACCTTATCTATCCGAGCCTGTGGAATTGATTCTGTACATTTAAAGTCGTTTAATAAGCCTGTTGACGGGGGACGATTGTTTTTTATGTCACGGCTCGGGGATCGCTAAGTGTTTGCGATGGCCGGCTTTATAGCTCCTGTAAAACTTTGTGAAAACGTTATTGTTTCGAGAATGGCGGGTGGAAAAAAAATCGCTTTCAAGCAACTGTGTTCAATTGAACGTTTAAGTTCGAAATATCACTATTTATATGCCCTTTTTAGCGATATGACATAACGACGAGTGATGTTTTCAACTTGCTTCAAAAAAGGAGGAGGTTCTCAAATTGACTGTATGTTTGTGTAAGGCCAAACTCAAGTGGCTCAATGTTGGGCCGAACTATTTACTAAGTGAATACCCCAGGATGGCTACCGAAGCAGAGGCTGGCCGTAAAGGCGATGTCGGGATGACCTCTACGCATTTGAGAACGCTTGCCAGGAACTTGCTCTTCACCGAGACGATTGGCGAGTAAGAGGAGAAAGGCTAAATAAAAAATGAGAAGGAAAAGAAAACTGAACTGAAGTTAAATAACCACACCTAAACACAGTGATACCTAAACCAGGTTAATCTAAAACACAATCTGAAAGTGCTTCTGGACCCAATCTCTAAATTTAAACAAAATAATCGGAACCAATTTTCCAATTATTCCTTTAATTTCAAAGTTGGTAGATCCGCTCCTGATCCATAGTTTCCATTTTGTTTGCGTCTCTAATCCCCACTCAATAGAACGAAGAAATGATTGAAAAAGTTAAATTGGGACGGATAGTTCCGCGTCGGGAGCCGTGATGTTTGATGGAGTTGTATGGAATCAAGTCAACCAGAAACTTAACATTAAAACCGGCCGTGACCGACTCACGCCGTAGGGGTTCTGTTCATTTTACCTAAATCAAAATAAGATTAAAAGGAAATGTCACTCCACATTTTTTTATACATTCACGACTTTTCCTCTCTGATGTATGAACATGAGATGTATATCAGATCTGTACGTTTAAATATTTTCCTTATTCTTGTTTTATAAATACTACGCTATTTCGCATCACATAAAATAGCCTAATAAATTGTCTGCAAATAAACGCCTAGTACACAGAAGAACATTTCTTTCTCATTTATTATCCAAAATTTTATTACGATTGGTTAAGTTTTGGAAGTGGAAACAGTCAGGAACGAAACCGCAATTAATTTGTAAATATGAGTAGTGATATTTCTAAGACTAGATGCTGGTGTCCGCCTTCTTCATCTTTCACGTATCCGCTTTGATTTGTACGGCCACCGCCGCGGAGTGACACCGCGCCGTGTCCTCGTGAATCAACTACCCGACGGACGCGATCGGCTACCGCCGGACGCGGTCAGCTACCGATGGATGCTCGGGCATCCGCTACGACGTGGCATCCGATTCCGCCCGGCCCGGTCGGTAAACGCAGTCAGTACTGCCGGGTGCCCGAGCACTTTCTACGATGCGGCGGCAGCCGATCCGCCTCGGTCCTGTCAGTGGGAATTATACATAATGTAACAAGAAATGATAAGAAAATTGCAATACCAAAGGCGAATTACATGCCATCTAGCCCGGATAATGAACGGCCGTTGGCGCAGCAAAGTCCTAGAGTGGCGACCACGTATAGGAAAGCTCGTGAGGGTAGCGGGGAAATCAATAGATGCGGTCTGCACGGGATCACACTTTGTAGCGAGTCATGGGAGAGGCCTATGTTCAACAGTGGACTTCTGTGGCTGATAGATATATAGATAGATAGACAGGCGAATGCTCGCTCCTTAACAGGAATATGGATTAGCTGTAGATATAAACTCCTCTTAAATATAACCCGAAATTACATTAACCACAAACTCCTTCCGAGGACCTAAAACTTGTAATCCTTAACACACATAAAGTTGATTATACAGCTCTTGCGGGTGTAGGAGTTTGCTTACGTGGTATAATAGTAGTCGCCATTATATTCTGCTAACGCCATACTTAAACATTAGAGGGTTCATTAAGACTCAAAAGTACTGTTGTTCTTTACCATCTCAATAAAAAAATTGTACAGAGTTGCGCCATGGAACAGTTCGTCACTTTTGAACCGAAGTGCTTAATACATTAGTTGAATATCAACATAACATATTGTTATGTTACTAAAATAAAAGTATCAGCGATAAGCCGACCACAATCCTGACAAAGTGTTACAAAATCCTGGCAAATCCTGTGATGTGGCAGCCCTAGAGTTTTGAGGGCGGGACTATTGGGCTTAGTTTCGCTCTACCTGTAGAGGCTTCATGTTAATGTTTTGTGTTATGAAGGTTATGATGTTTTATTTATACATTCAAATTGAGAATCTCCTCCTTTTTTTGAACTCGGTTGAAAAGAAGATGTCATGTTTGCGAATTTAATTTGTCACGTCAATATCGAAATTATATTGAAAATCCAAATAAACGAATCATATTTAAGCTCTATTGATATTAATTTACTTCATTTTTTCTCCATGTTCACTGCCGAAACCATAAACAATTTTGGCATTAAAATGCGACTCCGCGAATACATATACCTATATATCAAATTCTTACCATGAATTAAGCACGATTTCCTTTTTCATAACTTGCCACTTAGTTTTATACACCATTTTACAGGTTCACACCGTACGTTAATAATTCACGCATAGGAACTCTCAGCGTTTCTTGCCACGCCACATATTTTTTGTATGTATTTGCACTTCAGCGTAAATAGAAGTTCTAGAACGTCACTCAACATCAAAATTTCTAATAAAACTACTAAATATTAATGGCTTAATATTTTCGCGGCGACTGAAAAATTAAAGAGCAGCAAACTATTTTCAACTAAAATAATAACTTGTCAGCGATTAAATATTTTGGCAATCATTTATATTAAATGAGCTTTAAACTAAGGATATTTTAAAATTCAAATAATGGCAGCTACTTTAAGGTAGCAGAAATAATAAACAAGATTACTGAAATCATAGGCGAGGTACTATAAATAATGACTTGGCGACTAATATTAGCAGAAGATCCGACTCGGCCGGGTTAGGTTAGGTTGGTTTTTTTTTATATCCCTAAAAAGCGCTCCTTTTATTATTTTTATGACCTTGATTTATTTTATATGCAATCTCCATTGATCAATTAGAGTAGGCCATGTTCAACTTTTTATCCGCTGTCATGTTTCCGCTTAATTAGTTAATTCAGTCGCCAAAACTTGATGCTAGTTTATATTGAAACAAAGCCGAAAATTGATTACTTAGCTGCTACTTTTTACTTTATACTAGTCTCCGCAATTAGTCGCCAACTTATTATTTTTGCTACCCCTTTTAATTTTTTATAAATCCCTAAATCAGATTAATTTGTCGCCGCGTTAAATACATGCCAATATTAATTATTATTTGCCAATATAAATAAGCCCGACACATGCCCGACAACAATTAAATAATTGTCATAAAATAGACAACACACACTTATCTGGTCAATATAAAAGTGTAGAAATTAAAAAGTGACAATACTGTGTAGTATCGTCCCTTTTTAATCAATCTAAGAAAACGGGACGACGCTAGAGTACTGCCACTTTTTAATTTCTTGTTGGACTGTACTTTTACTTGGTATTTGTTTTATTACCTACGTTTTTAGTCTAGTAGCTTAAAATAATAATCAAATAATATTTTTCTAGACAATTTCAAGGTTATTGGCAATACTCAAACACGGACTGTTTGTTGATCCATACCACGCATAATTATGTTAAAACTTCTTGTTGATATATCTTGTCCTCTTCGTTATGTTCGTCAGTGTTTTTGTCTATGGTTTGCATTATATTGACAATGTCAATAATAGAAAGCGCGTAAAAAGCGGATAAAAACAAAACTCTTACATAACGTGTCTTAATCAAAGTACAATAATGGTCAATGTATAAGAATAGGTACCACGTTCTTAACGAAACTGAAATACTAACCCTAAAACTGCAGTTACCTCGACTCCAATTCTATTCGGCACAATGCAAAATACTGTTCACCATTGTTGTTATTTGCTAGTGCACAGTTGAGCTTTGTAAAAGTGATATATCGTGATGGGACATTATAGGTAGGTCCAGAAGGCAAAAACATGTTTGATCTAATTTGTGCCGCTGCTATATTACTGCAGTGTCATCAATCGACGTGTACATTACGTTCTATTATCATTTTTAATCCGTAAGTCTTGATCACCAACAGCTAAGGGTGATCACGCGACATGATATATGGCGCGACCGAAATTACGCGACTCAAATTACGCTCTTTGGCTTCACCCTAATGCCGGTTCCATTATGCTTGGCAAACAACGGCAAACCCTACAGGACGCAGACTTTATATGTTAGAGTGAGCACGACGTAGTTCCGTCTCACTCTAACGTATAACTGCGTCCTATAACGTAAACATGTTTTGTTGCAGTGGCAAATGACGGGCCGGGGCAGACGTAGGCCGTGACGTCACGCCGCCATGCCGCCGCTCGCGCTGCTACTGCTGCTCCTCGTACACGGGGACACCAAGACCGTGCAGCAGGACAAGCTCGGTGAGTACACGTAACCTCCTACACGGATCTGAGCGCCTGGTAGCATAACGCAACAGACACTGCCACAGACAAAACAAAATAGTGCGTGGAGTCCCTCCGCGCGGAAGAAGTGAAACTTCGTAATGTGGAAATGAAAATAGGAAGGGGTAGAAATTGATTTTTAGTGAACTCATATTGTTTCTTTAAGACAAACTTCTTCACTCTCACTCTCTTTCTATTCCACCTCCCCAGGAGCGTTGAACGTTTAACGCAACAGTGCTTTCCTACCCCCTCCACGGTAGCGTTAAACGTTTAACGCAACCGTTAAACGTTTAACGCAACCTTGTTGGAAGTCGCATTAGAAGTTTCACTTCAACAAAGTTGTTATAACATCCAGATTTCTTGTACTGCATCAACAGTCGCTGACAATTGTTTTAGACAATTGGACTAAGATTGTAGTACTGAGCCTTCTATATGAAAAGTTTTCTTTTGTGTAATAAATAAGTATTAAAATTGTGAGCTGCGTTTGATGTGCGGTCAGCACAACATTGAAATCTTCGACCATACCACAAAGACTGCGCAGAAGTATATTTAAGTTTGGTCAGACGACCTTTAACCTCCTAAGGGATGAGATCCTAATACGATATCTACGTACTCACAGAAGTACTCACAGATGGTAAAATAACGTAAATCGCTGATAACGAAATTGGTAAAATAAAATACATCTATCTAGCTCTCGTAGGGAGATTTACTAAAAAGCGCAAACCTCTTAAACGAAGATTAAGTAATTTCTGCCGCACGTAAATTGCATGCCTTATAGTAAAGACCTTAGTAAAAACTAAGGGGCAATCTTGTCACTCGTGCCTGTCTGGGTGCCGCACAAAGCGTATTTTTACTTCCACGTTTTTGATTTGCTAGTTCAATCCATCAGATATTATTATAAGTAGCTGCAAAACAAAGCTAATTTACATTGCCACATACGATTGGCGTTGTCATGCATTGCATGCAAGTTAAAAGAAACTAAAATTTCAACCGCCCTTGTTAAACACACAAACTTCGAGGCTGAGGTGTTATGAAATTATAGCTACAAATTCATTAGTATTCGCTCATTATTTCCGTGCATTCGGTGCACGCGTCGACCTACTTCGCAACATATTGACGACATAATGCCTGTAAACTCGAGCTCGCGAGGTACGTCATTGGCACTAGCTCAGCTTGCATCAGAGGGAAATTCTCCTCTGGGGAACTTTTTTTATGGGTAACCTACATTCATTATTTTAAAAATCCCCGATACATTAGCTGGTCGTTATGAGGCCCTTAATGAGTGGTATAAAATTTTGGAATTCTTAGCTTGAACATTGGCTAAGATCTGTCGCTTGTTACAATCAAAGTTGAATATTTTGTAAACAGCTGCAGTTGTTTTTATAGCTAAGAATCATCTCGATAGACAGGCTTTCGATTAAAAAAAAGCTACGATGCCACAGACAGACACAATATTACATGGTCAACTTATGCATAATATTTTTTTCTGTCCTAAATAGGACAAACAAGAGTAGAACTTGAAACCGGTGAAATTCTTCCCAAAATATTGTAACTTGTCCCTTAAAATCGAGAGTGAAAAAGCAATCTGAGTCAAGCGCATTTTACGCTTGATCGACACGTGACATGAGGTGAGTTCAAGATCAAAAGCTTATCTATTTACAAAAGTTAAAATGAATGAATAAATTTTAAAAAGTGCATAGTTGTCTGAAACAGCTAAAAACATTCTTATTTTCCTGTACGAATTCACTAAGCAATTTAGTTATTTACGTCTAAAACATATAGTCTTTGTATTAATTGTACTGCACAAGAAAGAACTCTTATTTATGACTCCAAAATGCTTTGAAACGAGAAACAAGAAGCGTAATAAAATAGAGAGAACCCGGAATGAGTCAACGAGACAGATGTTTAGTAGGATGCAGTCTGCTCTAGCAGCAATAAGCATTCCGAGGGAGCGAGCAGTAAAAATGAGTTTATTAACTCGACGAGTCCCGAGCGGCACCTGGTGACCTGGTCTCTAGATGTGGAATTGGCATTTATATTTCAATACTAGAAAATACCCGTGAAATTTGTTCGCGCTTAAGAGAATATTCATACTCCTCTTTTTCTTTACTGGAAGTTGGGTAGAAAGCACCCTTTAACTATTTGTAGATACCCAGTAACCTGTGTGCTAAGAACAGTTGAAATTCGTTCATTCGTTAAGGCATAATAAACGCACAAAGGCACATACATACCTATACAGATAATACTTTATTAATTCAACGCGTCCCGCGGCACCTGGTATCCTTGACTACATAATCTACGCACCAAGGTCTTGACTTTCACTTTCCACCTTTGTTCGTGTTCGTAGCGGTAGCCAGTCGTGGTCGCTCTTATAGCGCCAAAATTGCCATTTCTTCGATCAATTGCGTCACAATTTACATAAACAAGCAACTTAATTCAATTCTCAGGTGGCTTTTAACAAAAATTAAAAGTGAAACGGTTTGCTATCCCGAGAAATTTCATTAAGACCGTCCCTCAGTCAGTTCTACTATCGTCAAGCGTTTTCTATCGCCTATACTATGGCGAGTGCTCTAAAAACTATTTTCTCTTATCCCACCCTCTTATTTCCGTCATAGAACCACACGTGCTGGTTTGCGAAGTCATCGCTTCACCGTGGAAAATATATGCATACCAACAAGTTTGGTAATTCCTTCATCTGCCAAACTATTAAAAGTGGAACTCATTACCGGCGCATGTGTTTGCTCCTTCTTAAAACATGGGACCCTTTAAACGAAGCGTGAAGAAGCATCTCTGGGGCCAACATGGCAGTGTCAACTGACATGGCACCGTTGGTTTCGTGTCAGTTGCTATTGCGAATTGGGCTCCCCTTTCTGCTAATTATCAGGCGAAGTGGAGCTACTATGTTGTGCCGATATATTAATAATAAATAAAAAAAACTACATGACTGAAAACCTTTTTACAAAAGTCATTAGAAATATCGAATGATGCCCAAACAAGTAATTTTCCCTCTGGCCACGTGGTCCTACTGCCTTTGTCCTACCGACCGGACCACATGAACTTTTTTTTCCGGGTGGTTCGACTAAGTGGACTACCAGGAATTGTAATTCCGCTCCGTCCTACCGATCGGACCACATGAACTTTTTTTTTCCAATTAGTCCGATTAATCTAACTACAAGGAATTGTAAATCCGCTTCGTCCTACCGATCGCACCATATGAACTGATTTTTAATGGTACCTATTATTCAATTTCTCACCTCTCAAAAGTTAATCATTTTATGAGAAATTTGTTGTGTAACTACCACATAAATTGACTGAGCTGATTTCATTTTTATTGGATCGAAGGACGGAACCCTTAATATTAAACGCGATACGTTGACCAAAAATGACTTACGTGTATTAGTAATGGTCCCTCAACATTTTTCTGCTTTTTTTGCTAAGTTTTGTTGCGGTAAAACTGGTGTCCGTTGTAGAGTAATACCAAGCCACTTTTGCGTTTTAAGTATAAATAATTCTGGTTAACTTTTATCTGGATCCGTTGTCAGACTACTTGGTCCGACCAGACATTAAATTGTAATCTCTACTATAAAATTCTATATTTGTATTAAAAATATTTTTTTCTATGGAGAGAGGTAATGATTTCAGGAACAATCTTAATAGCGTGATGCATGCCAACCTGGCGCCATCTGTTTTCATAAGTTCCTTTGTTCTTGCATCACGCCGAATCGGCTAGGCAAATGAGGCTGGAGTGTGGTGTAAGGCCCTGCCTTCCCTGGCTAACCTCGCCCACACTCTTTAACCTCTATATAAATGAGCTTCTTGAGGAGCTGAGCAAGATGCATGTCGGATGCCATATTGATTCAGTTTGCATAAATAATATAAGCTATGTGGATGACATGGTCTTGCTCAGCGCTTCAGCGTGCGGCTTACGCAGACTGTTGAATGTATGTGAGGAGTACGCCATTAAACATGGTCTTAAATACAACGTGGCCAAAAGCAAGTACATGGTGTTTGAACCGTCTTGTAACCGGATATTGGAAGTTCCTCCAATTAATCGTAATGGCAGTCCATTAGAAAGGGTAAAGAGCTTCAAATATCTTGGCCATATTGTTACGTCTGATCTGAAGGACAATATGGACATAGAACGGGAACGGAGGGCCCTGTCGGTGAGGGCTAACATGATTGCCCGTAAGTTCTCTCGCTGTACTAGGGAAGTTAAAGTGACTCTGTTCCAAGCATACTGTACTTCCCTATACACGTGTAGTTTGTGGAGGTATTTTACGCAACGGACCTACGGGGCTCTCCGGGTCCAATATAATAACGCGTTCCGGGTGCTGGTGGGGCTGCCCCGCTTCTGTAGCGCATCAGGGATGTTTGCGGAAGCAGGCATCGAGTGTTTCTATGCGACCATGCGCAAACGCTGCACATCCCTGGTGCGCCGGGTGCGGGCCAGCCCCAACCCCATCCTACGCTCGATTGGGGAGAGGTTTGACTGCCCTTACATAAGACACTGCTGTGAGCAGCATGTGTCAAAAAGCGCTTATGCTGTGTAAGTTTTGTAATGTTTTTACTAACACTTTAGATATAGATTTGTACTAACCAATAATATGAGTCACCCTGTTACTCGAATTAAATGATTTCATTTCATTTCATTCAAATAACCAATTTTGGTACAGAGATAGCTGGACATCCAAAAATTATTATAGAATATTTTTATACGTCTATGGTAAAGAAAAAAATACGCTGACGAAGTTGCGGCCACCTCCTAGTATTGATAATGATAATCATCAATCTTTCAATCTCTCTCAAGAAACGCAGGAATAATGTCAGTGACGGATATCTATTGACATTAACATTCGACAGTGTCTTTATATTATTTCTTAAGAAAGCTACCTAATACGCTACGCAGTATGCAGGTTCGCGTTACTCATGTAGAACGCGTGGTCCGATTGGTGGGACCACGTGGTCTAAGAAAACGACAGCTTCGATAGTCCGACTAGTTAATCGAACCAACAGGAAATCAAAAGTTCACGTGGTTCGATCGGCGGGACCACGTGGTCTAAAAAAATTATAGTTGCAATAGTCCGATGAGTTAATCGAACCATCCGGAAAAAAAAGTTCATGTGGTACGATCGGTAGGACAAAGGCAGTAGGACCACGTGGCCAGAGGGGTAATTTCATCTCCCGATTGTGGAAAAGTAATGCAAGCTTCGTACCATCGTCGGAAATCTCATTACAGGACTCATCCTGCCCGCGCTCTACTGGGCTGTTCGTAGTGTTCGTACCCACCATCTTATCTCTAAACTATATTTCACTTTTTCTTCGAAAGTGAACCTTATATGACGCACAGAAAGTTTTTCGTAAATTGACAATCTAAAGTGATATACGCGATTGCATTCGTTACCGGTTAGTTTTGTTCGAGGTTAGCGAGTGAAAACTCGAATTTGCCTGAGCTGGCATCCTCGTTGTGCGATGGTTTTTCATTTAGAAACGGTTTTTGGTAAAGTTATTTGATGTTCGGTGGCGCGGGAAGTCATTGTCAAAGTTTTTGTGAAATTTAATAGAAAAGTAATTTTGTATTTGATTGTTTTAAGAAAATCGTGTTAGGGCTTGTGCACAAATCACGTGAGGTTCGATAGGGGGGGAGGGGGGTCGCGAAAAAATCACGAAAGATCACGTTGGGGGAGGGAGGGGTATAAGGAGACCTCACGTGTATTTTTCTTCTATGAACGAAGCCTAAGAAAAATCGATATTTTTTCTCGGTTTCGTTAAAAATAAATCTTCACTTGTTAAATACTTAAAATTTGGCGAGTCTATTTTACGAAATTCTGGCAAAAAAAAATACACGTGAGGTAGTATGGGGGAGGGGGGGTTAGCAAAGAACCTCACCAAATATCACCAGGGGGGGGTCAAAAAGTAGCCGAAAAAACCTCACGTGATTTGTGCACAAGCCCTTACCATGATATTCACAATCTTTAAAGTGAGTGATCAGTCACTATTTCTTTTATATTACAAATACAAAGATAGAAACAGTTAAAAAAAATAGACCCTGACCAGGTTTGAACTGGTATCTTAAGCCACTTTCTCCGGGAAACACAACAGCATTAAGCAGCGACACAATTCGAAGACACCCTCACCAGCCTCTGTAGCTTAATTGGTCAAGGCATATCGCACCGGCGTGGCATAAAGTACCAGTTCCAACCTATTCAGGGTCTAAAAATAAATCACTGTTTCTATCTTTGTGTTTGTAATTTACAATGTTATTTAGGTTAATTCGTGAGGCTGATTTTATTTCAGTGTACCTATATTTGATTCTTACTTTGAAATCTGAATCTATTATTCGTATTCGTGGGCGTACTTTGTTCTTTTAATTTAAAATAGTTACCTGTAGATTCTAGGTGTAAACTCATGAAATTGGTGTGATGATTAAGTCGTATAAATGTATCAGTCGAATAAATACAGTGATTTAGGAGTGGATCATAAAGCGGTACCCTACCTACTAATTAATTTTACATTCCAACGTTTCAGACTACTAAAATATTCAAACGCCGAAAAACGTTGGAATTGTTTTAATAGCGTTCACTGTTGGAAATGTACCTTCTTAAAATACAGATGTTCATGATATTAACAAATAAATTGTAATAATGGAATGGAATGAATGAATGGAAAATTATTAATATTATAAAATAAAATATGAGGGAAGTTACCGAAATAAATCACTAATCTATTTTTTAACTGGAGGCTTGAAACTCTGAAACAATAACAGTTTCTATTTTGAAATTGCATGAACAATCATAAATTCATGATATAGTACATCACGGTGCCACAATTACATGTTTTGCGTATAAATGAGTTTTAAGCACAATCAGCTACAAAATCATCCTCTGTGATATATCGATGTGTGTATACATACATATGAGTTCGAATCACTGTAATATTTAAGTATCCCTTCTAAAAAAATACTGACTGTTGAGTTTCTTTCGGCAATTCTTCCCAACAGTGGTCCCATCTTGTAAAATGCCGGTAGACTCAGACATGTAAAAGTGTTGTATACCATCGCTCAATGTAGTATGAAACGTAGTGTCAATTTCAATTTATTTTTCAAACATTGCGTGAAGGTCGTTCGCCAAATATAGCAGTACTAATAATAAATTGTGTAATGGGCGATTTCGTTGAAAGCGTTTAAAAGCCATAAAAACCCGCCGAGGTTCCGTGCGAGCGATCAAAGCAACCGCTAGCTCCATATAGTCCGAGAGCTGATCGTTGGTAAACCTAGTTGATCAGTTACCACCATAAGACTGCCGTGCAACTTGACGCGAAAGAGGATAAAAGTACTATTAAAATTATTTAAAACAGTATCTAGAGGGATTCGATGAAAATGTGACATTTTTGATAGGTATCAAAGCGAATCTGCATCAACTATGGCCGTCGACGTTGACGTATTTTGTCAGCGGTCTTACGATATCGGATTATTACGATATAAATTATGTAGGTATATGAAAATTTTGTCTTTTTTTTAATCCACAAGAAAATTCTAAAGTGTTTTCAGGACTCTCATAATTAATCAAAACAATAATTGTATAACAATCATTTCTTTAAACGCACGGTTAAAATGGCAAATTAGTTATTCTTTCATGCAAACCTTTACGTGACGATGACGTATAAATGGTTATATGGAGCGTTTTCAGCGCTCTTAATGAAAGTCGAACTTCCCATTTCTGACTTTTAGAGAAGTCTAGGTATGTGTAGTTTATCCCAATAAAAAATCGACTGGCATCTTCAAAAAAAAAATTCACCCTACCTGTGCCTACTAAAATTCGCCGACGGCCGCCTCTCGAACTACTTTCATAACCCGCATGCAGTATTCCAAACCTATGATTTTGAATGAAAAATAGCTTTCATTATTTATGCATTTTAATTAAGTAGAAATTTCATAAACGGCAGTGACGCGTGTGTTGTAATTAGGTATTCTAGCGTACTAGCTTTGAGTGCCCGTAATGGGAACGATCTTTTTAATATTTAAGCACCTAAAATGGGAATTTAGTGGGGAAAATAAAATGAAGGGTTTGTAATTAAAGTAGACAAATTAATGATAAACACAGAACACACTATTTTTATTACCTACTTTATGCTTTCCAACCAAACGACCTTTGTATGAAGAACCAATGAGGTACATATTGGGAGGTTGGTAGCATGGCCTTTACTTTTACTTATAGTATTTTTTTAACAAAAAAAACCCCACTCCAACGAAAGGAACTTATATGTTATATGACAAAGGTACTAACTGGTAAGGAGCGAATTTTTAGAGTAATCGGAGAACGTATATAAAACAAAACACCCCGACAAATTGAGAACGTGCTGCGTTTTTTCACTGCGGACAAAAATGAGAAGTTTGTTCATTAATTAATTATTCAAATCTCTATCATGAAGTGGTCGGGTTGGGATGTAGCACACGTCGTCTTGCCCTAAATTATCCACAGTGGAAAGGTATTTATACGATGGATGTATTATGCACGGCTGCCCGGGGAACTGGACTATTCAATTGCATTAGGCCGATAACTATCGTTTAGCGAACTTTATTGGTGTCCGCGGGTTTATTTATGTTAATTGCCTGTCGTGCTGTTTGTGGCGCCTTTCGCCTTTATTTATATTGTATCGGAGGAAACGTATAGTGACTTTAATTTGCGACTGCTTTTAACTCACAACAAAAACAAAGTGTGTATTAGTGTGTCTGTATGTGGTGTCACTGCTCCTAAACGGTTTTTTTTGTTTAAACGGTGATTTGATCAACACAAAGACTTGATACATCAGCTAAGAAGACAATAAGTAGATATCATCTGTTTTTTTTATTACATACTCCTACATACCTACTCCTAAGTATTAGTAACGCTAGAACTACAACATGGTTTTGCGGTTATTATAAAAATAAAAAGGTAAGTAAGCACGCATACAATACACAAATCCAGTCAAAGATACAGACGGCAGTTTAGGCAGAAAATATATTTATCGTTTTTACCGAACTGCTGAATTATTAAAGAAAAAACAATATTACTGAATCTGCGCGCTATTCGTTTCATTTAACAATTTCCTTTGCCCAGCGCCATCCAATATTCCTGCAAAACAAACGAATGAAAAAGAAATTGAACTAACTTCTAAATTGCTTCATTTCTTACTTAAGCAACTTCAAGGTGCATTGAAACAGTAAGTACCTATTCGCAACTAGTGCCATCCGGCTGTTTTGCTAAACAGAATCAATGCCCAAGTCGCCGGCCCTGGGAGTTCTGGAACTTTCTCGCGAGATAACTCCCTTGTGCAGAAAAATAAAAGACGAATAGAAACTCCGCCGTATCACACCTAGTTGCGAACTCAGAATTCTGCAATATGTGGCACAGTGGAAGTTTTCCGTGAATTTTTTTCACACAGTGTTTATCAGGCAAATGCTGCTACATTTTTCAAGCAAATTTAAAGGAACTTTTGCGGGGAGTTTTAAAACGCGCTAACTTTCCGATGGAACCGTAGCACTTATATAAGTGCGAAAGTGTGTCTTTTGACTTAATTAGTATATTTTGTTGGTTTGTGCATCAACATAAACCAATGCTGCCAGAATGGAGTAGAAGATTAATTATCGTGATTTTGACTCGACTCCATTCGGACCCAATGGGGATTGTATTTTAGACGTACTACGGGCTGCACAATTGCATGATTTTTTTATGAATGAACTCATTTGCCGATCCGATGTCGATCATTAATAGAATGAATTAATTCATAAAATATAGGATATGCAAATTGCAACGCATAGTTACAAATTAATGTTTATAATAAATAAATAAATACCCGACAACCTCACACAAATCGAAACACACAATCGATACCACAAATATTCAACAGTAATTTAAAAAAAAAATACGCCGAGCCCCAAATCAAATCTCTATTTTAACTAGTATCTTCAAAATACCCGGCCACACGGCCAAAGCCGCAAAAAAAACCAAGCAGAAGATCTATTCGTGACAATGAAAGTGACTCCGAAGCAATTTCGGGCCCATTTGTAGCGTTTAGGAAGCACCCAGCGGGGACGCATTAATCTTTATCTCATAGATGTCGCGGCGGGCGGCGCGCGGCGAGCACGGCCTACTTTGCCATACTATACCAAATAGGCTAGTCTCCTAATCTCATACAGTGAGCTGGAGATTTCGTTATAATTTTGGCGAAATGGCTCAAATATGGTTTTTGTGTTTTCAACCTCTATATCTCCGTCATATTGAAGTTTTGAAAAACTGAAGGGACGAACACGGTCTTTTAATTATTCTAACCTGGTCACAAAAATTCACAAGATCGGGGAAATTTTGAGAGCGATGAAGAATCGGTTGGAATAAGGCGAGAAGAGCCGGAAACCCGGACATACGAAATAATATTTTCCGAAACTGAAAAAGAGACGCTCGCACTGTCAATAAGTTTCAAAATTATACAATCATGAACATGATTATGTTGTATTTACAAAGAAAAAATAATTAGCCAAAATTGTATGCGATCCACTGCAGTCCAAGTGTGACTCGAACACACGACCTCTGTTTAAGCAATGTTCCGGCATTGCTCTTCCAACTGAGCTGCAGGACCGCCACAGACCGTATGAAATAATGCCATCTCATTCCATTTTTTACTGCGCCCTCTGTATTTTATCTTTAAAACGCTAAGCGCATTCACCAAGCTCCAACACGCACGCTTTTCAATGTACGGATTATGTATTACAAAAAAGGCGAACAAAATACTATTATAGAACAGATTGTTCAAAAAAACTTTTGCTTTAGGCTTCACAAATAGCGAAAAACAATTCGATAAATTGCAATTTTGTCCAAAAAAATTTTAGGTCGTAATATCACATTCCCTAATACCTAGGTACATAAATATTGTGCCAGCGGTGAGTTATTGGTTACCGAAGAGGTATTCTTCCATTTTCTTCAGTGAAAATGAATCCGTTGCTCCCCTAAGCGATCGGTCAACGCCAGTACACTCCACGCTTTCACTCATTGTTTTTACAATAAGCAACGTACAAAGAGTAATCGATTTTTAACTATACATAGTAAATGAGCTCATCGAGTAGATGCCAGTTTTGCGGGTTCCGTACCCAAAGCGTAAAAACGGGACCCTATTACTGAGACTTCGTTGTCCGTCCGTCTGTCACCAGGCTGTATCTCAAGAACGGTGATAGCTAGACAGTTGAAATTTTCACAGATGATGTATTTCTATTGCCGCTATAACAACAAATACTAAAAGTAAAATAAAATAAATATTTAAGGGGGGCTCCCATACAACAAACTTGTTATAGATTATGGTACGGAACCCTTCATGCGCCAGTCGGACTCGCACTTGCCCTATTTTATATTGAATTCACTTAAATTGAATATAGAACTAATATTTATTTTAAATTATGTATTGTAATGACAGAAAATTGGTATAAAAAAAAAATATGAAATAAAAAAAAAAAAAATTTATTTTTATTTTATTTAGCAATGGTCACGGTTGTGCCACGTGTTAATTGAATGATAAAACATCTCGAAGTTGACCAGTTGACCAAGTGGGAAGGGAGTCTCAGATGAAACGACCCGTTCGTAGCCGAGGCCGGAGCAGCAGCTGCCAAAGAGGGGTCAGCCCTGAGGATGCCATCCCCACGATGAGATAATTGAATGATGATGGTAAATCATCCATCATTCTCGCGCTCACGATTTTGTTAAAAAGTGACAGTACTTTATTAACACGTCCATCATTGGTCTACTAATTTTCAATAACAATACTAGGAATGCAATTGGTGCATAACTGAAATGTGATATGAGGTGAATGTCCTAATCTGGGCCACACTATTTAAAATAGTTTATACCTTAGTTTTCATCTCTAAGTATTACTTTGCTTTAAGGTTGAGGGTGTCATCTATCCATCCATTATGCAACTTACATTAGCTGTACAAGTGCTGTATACAGCCTGTATGCTACTTGGGAAGCTACCAACAATCACTAAGTATCGTTAATGGGCAAAAATAAAATAGCTTCAGAAGTTTAACATCTGTACTTTTTGATATGGTAAGTGTGCATGCCCTGGCAAACTTGTACCTGCTGACCTTACCGTAACATAACATTTTCCAACTGGAACTGTCATAATGCTGTAAATTAGTATTAAACTATGTACAGCTAAGGCTCGTACATTAAATACTCCCACTTCCCCGGAGACGCGATACCAGTCATCTCATTTGTTTGCCTCCACACTGTAGTTGATGCCTCGGTATCACGGCAGCCCACCATTACAGGACTGCGAGATATACAGGGTGCTAATGGGCCCCGGTAGCGTGGGGGTAATGAGCATTCCCCTTGTTTATTTAGTGCCGTAAATTGCGCTTTTTAAAAAGGTAACAGTGCTTGGTGTCGGCAAACGTGAGCATATTTTGTTGGGTTAATTTGAATAAGCAAGATCTATATTTTTTACTCGTACAGTCGTACTTACGTTTTTTGAGCTTAATGTAGATTTTGTAACATTAAACATGTTAGGAATAATTCATTAGGTGTGCGTTAAAAGGAGAAATAGCCTCGTCGCAATAGCGTCTTTACATGTATGTAGCTTTGATTGTTATTATTGCAAATTGCAATACAATAAATAGACAGAAGAGATTTTTATTGCACTAACCCAAAAGATACGTAATATATTTACTAACTATAATATGCAATGTAAGAAATAATAAATAGAGGCTATCAACTGGATGGCGGTCTTATTCTAATTTACAATCCTTTGATAATAGCTCTATCATCAATACTTAAAATTCTACATTTGTATTAGAAATTAGTTTTCTATGAAGGGGGTCATGAGTTGATTAGCGCGATGCAGGATCGCATATTGCTTTTTGTGGGCGGCGCCATCTTTTGGTCATAATTAATTTCCTAGTCCTCTCATCAAGCCGAAACGGCGGGACAAATTTTAACCTATTTTGGTACATGTATAGCCATGATGGTTATAGGATACTTTTTACCCGTTTACGGTAAAGAAAAAAAAAACTACGCGGACGAAGCTACGGGCACCTCCTAGTTCGAGCGAGCGAGAGACGGCGAGGAGAAATTATTTCTTAGCATGATAAAACTGTGCAAAGTTATCCCACGAAACCAAATTCCAAAATTAAATTCATGCTGATAAAACGTTTACAAAATTCAAAGTCGTCCATCATTAGTTAGAAGCCGCTCATAAAAGTTAAACGCTAGTTTTTGCTTCGCTGATTCGCTGATATATGCTGTGTCTCGACGTTTTCCCTAACTGCCAACACCTGCGCTTACGATTTAAATTCACCGAACAATAGTGACATATGGGATGCTAGATACCCGTAGAATTGCCTTAGTTTTTATTTTTATATTGGCAACACATAGTGGCTACACTACCCTTAACTATAAGCGATTTGGGCAAGAAACCAAGGGTACCCTGGCAGTTGCTGTTGCTGAAAATGAAGTAGCCTATGTTTAAATCTAAGACTTGATCTGGAGGACCTTCACTGGGCCTTTCGGGCTTTTCGAGATCCTGACCAGTTTGTCAGCCACCTTGTTAGGGGCAGCCACGCTTTATTTTCCGGTACGCGGTCGCTACTCAAAAACCATTCTGCTCCAACGGCCATCGGGTACTAAGGGCATGCTCCGCCCACTAATCAGTCAATGGAAGCAAAATCCCATAGGACTAGAACTTTTCAATTACTGGTTGTTATTAGAATTTACAACATGAATTTGTGGTTTGTTGTATTTGGAAAAAATATATAGAGGGTACATTCTCTTGAATTACAAATGTAAAACTGCAATCAGAAATTCCATCTCCCAGTAACCTTTAACTGGCCTAATAATTCTTCTCTCACCGCCATTTGGAATGAACAAAATTTGAAAATCAGAGTCGAAATGACATTAAATTTTTACACCGCAAGTCATAAAGCGATCAAGCCATAACCGTGGACGCACTTGCCGCAATAAAAGGCGACATCTCGTATTTCAAGCTTGAATTTTTTTCATGCCATAAAGACATCTGTTTTACGTTCGTAGTTGGCTCCTTTTGTCTCGAACTTGGTAATTAGCATTTTCATTTGCAACTTTGTTGCTCACCTGGGTGGATGCGACAAAGTTTTATTGTGTAGGAGATATATTAAAGATGGAGTAGTTGGATGCAGTTGCGTAAGTGCCGTGTGGAATATTCATTAATTTTAGTGTGAATCCTTTAGAGTGTAAAGAAATTAAATAAGAGACTTTACTTGATTGAATTAACTCCAAAATAACTATTTACAAACCGGTTTTAAAAGTGAGAGGTTCCCAAGTAGACGCATACGTTAAATTTTTTGGTAACTAGATCGTTAATTTAGTGAAACATGTAATGTCTTATTTTATAAATGTGGATACACACCACATTTTTTTTATTAAACCATTGATACAAAAATCAAATCTCAAAGAATAATTGAAATGCGTTAATGGCTGCTTAGGCGTTAGGGTGGCGGAAAAGTTAACGAAAATCCGGAAATCCGGAGGTACCGGGTTTGATTCCCGATCTCTTCCACCAGGTTATGCACTTCAATTTTTCTTTGAGCTTTGATCTTTGTATCAATGGTTTAACTAGTTTGTTATCTACAGAGCTTTCTAATTCATTAACTGAAAGTGTATTTTTTTTATATCTTGAATAGCCTTTAGATTTAATGGGATCTATCATATATATTATTATATACTCATGCATTTCCTCCTACAATAGTATTTCCTTCTCTTGAGGTCGATGTGTTTTGTTAAAAAGTGAATATTTAAGATTTATTTTTTTATCTTTTAATTAAGGAGCATAGATTATTATGATGAAAATGTCAGCTCCAGCGGATGTCTTTAATGTACCTTTAATTTTTGCAATTTGTGAAACGTTGCAAATGGCTACCGCGTCACTTTACTTACGTAGGTACTGAGAATACGCAATAAAATTCGGCGCGACGACGTACAGCGCCCGGAATGTGTACAATGCGAGTTAGTTCGCTGGAGGCGGAATGTTGCCGACGCTGCCAGACGTCTGCTGCTCCGACTGCAGAAGTTGCTAAGGCGGGCTTTACACTGGCCAAGTCTCTAAGGCAAGCTTTACACTGGCCAAGTCTCTAAGGGGGGCTTTACACTGGCCAAGTCAAGGCGGGCTTTACAGTGGCTAAGGATCTAAGGTGGGCTTTGACCCACACTGACCAAGTGAAAAGACACATAACGCGGAGAGCGGGGCGACAGATTTTACATTGTATGCAAATAACTCCATTTGTACAAAACACACCCGGACGAATCTCCGAGCGACTGAGCCACGAAGTTTTAGTCGTCATTCGGGTCTCATGATTATTATCATATTATTACCACAATGGAAAAACAAGACAAGGAATAAGATATACATAGCATCGAATAGGTGTAGCATCGAGACAAACCAAATTGGTTTAACGATGCCGTTATAATAAAATGTAATTTTGTTTGTACTTACTTATGAAATAAATAATAATAATAATTCATAAGCAAATCAAATCTAGAACATGACTTTAACCAGCATCTGACCCAACATTAGTTGAGATAATAATGAATAAATAAAAACATTGAAACTTTGCCCACCCCATTCAACACACTGCTTGGCTCGGCAGCGCAATTTTTGTTACAGCGACTGCGTGTTCCGCGATCTACTTAACATATGGCCAGTGGCTGTACCAGTGCGAACACCACCTTAATATAACGATTAGTCAATATGCTTTTCTTTACGATATACCTAGTACAAAAATATTGCATATTGAAAGGTGTATTCAACGTCGTACAAATCTTCTTAGTCGTACACAATTGCAACATGGGTTTTCGAGTTGGTGTTTAAGAGTGGACGAATGTGGAACTTGTGGCACTCAAAGTCTTCGAGGATAAGTCAACTCTGACTGGACCAAACTTGAAAATTCTCAGCAAAAGACAACTTAAAATCTTTGAATAACAAGAAAACTTATGCCTTGGTTTGCTTGCTTTTGACTTATAATTATAACTAATTTACAAAATAATTATATAATTAAATAGTCATGTTTGATAATCATAGCAACATCGAAATTAATTTTGTTTTTTTCTTAAAGTTGCATTCCGTACAAGATTGGTTTTACATAGGTACCTAAAAGTTGGTTGATTAATTACAGGAGAATCACCTTTTATTACTAACAACAACAAAGTAACTATAACTTCTGGTTACAAAATATTTATACTGATCTGAAAAGCAACGCAAACAAAATGGAAGTTGTGTATATTTTAAAGTTACGATTCAAGTGTGTATCTACGACTCGGATGACTGCGTCCGCATAAAAGCTTTGAAATAAGAACGAGATGCAAGTTAGCAATATAATCGCCATATAACTGCAGCGTACAATAGAACCCACGCTGTATATCTAGGTCGATAGAACCGTAAAACTAAAAACTTCTCAAGCAATTCCGAACTAAACTTGCGAGTTGCGATCCTCCGCAGTTGAAGTTGAAACACAAAAATGAAGTCGCAGGCTCGCGGTTAATTGTTTGAAACGGTTATTGCGCATGTAATGCCGCGATAAATACCAAGTTTCGCAATATTGTCGGATCTTATAGCAATTAGTTGATTACACCGCATTAGGGTGCGGTCCCTGTGTCAGCGGTGGAGGATGGAGTGACTTTCGCGAAGTCACTGGTAGATGATGTGTGACAGAAATGTAGTGACAGTTTTCGATCGTAACGTAGATGTCAAGATGACGCGGACGTAGCGGTCGAGTAAATGTGAACTTTCAAGCCATGATTTCACGTTGTATCAATCATGTTTTTTTAATCAGATTCTGTAAATTCAAAATTTTACTTATGTAAAACCGTATAAGATCAGGGGGATATTCGACTGACTTTAGAGAGGTGATGGAGATCTCTCCGTTAGATCGCCATCCGTCACTTTTGACGTGTCCCTACTTGACAAGTGGCGATATGTCTAGAAAATCGCAACTTCGCCAATCCAGTCGAATTAAATTTGCGTCTCATTTGTATGTGACGGTGTAGATAACAGGCGCATACTTAACTTGTCCGGGTAGTACGTGAAATTAGACAGCAGGTCACTAATAATAATTCATGCAAGCTATTTCGTCATTTATACTTGGTGATTGTGGCAGTGGGAAACAAGTAAAAAATTAAAACAAACATTTGGCTGGGCCTTCAGTTAATAGGCACGGCCACGGTATACAGCCTTATGTCTATTTTAGCTAATTGTAGCAACATTGGCAAGTTCTTATTGAAAATCAAATAGCGCACATCGCTAAACTATACTTATGATAACGATGTATCAGACAAATATCATTAGAAAAATCAAATTGAGCCCTTGTGCCACCCCGCCATCACTCCGGCCCCGCCCAGTTACGAGCGGCCCGATTACCCACTAAATAATAATTACTCGGCACTTTAATCACTCCGCGGCAAACAACGCGACACGCGACACTGATACCGACAAACATCGCTATAGCATCCACGCGAAGTGGTGTAGCTGTGACATAGGAGGGTTGCATCTTTGACGGTGTTATGTAACATTAGCCACTAAATAATTATTACTGATAGCGACGAACATCGCTATAGCACACACGCGAAGTGGTGTAGCTGTGATATAAGGGGGTTGCTTCTCGGACGATCTTATGTAACATTAGCCACTAAATAATAATTACTTATAGCGACAAACGTCGCTATAGCACAAACGCGAGCGGTGTAGCTGTGACATAAGGGCGTTGCATCTTGAACGGTATTATGTAACATTAGGCACTAAGTAATAATTACTGATAGCGAAAAACATCACCATAGCACACACGTGAAATTGTGTAATTGTGATAAAAGGGGCCTGCATCCTCCTTGGAAATGAATTTAATTTCATCAGTTTCCTTTATTGAAGTCAAAATCTGTTATATACCGGGCAGGTACCATAATACGGCTGATACATAGATCTAATTGTTTACGTCTGAATGTCAATCGAATCGGGCCCCGAATTCTGATAAATTGCGACGTGTCGCATGACTTGCGCCTCCGCTGATCGCATTAAGATTGAAAGAGAGCTCATAAACTCCCTGCTTTCTACCAAATTAAATTGAGATTGCTCTCCTTTTTACTACATAACGATTGTAAAACCGAATACAAATTGAAATGGTACTCATACAAGATACTGATTTACATGTGAGATGGTTTATAGAGTGCCTACTGAAAATATAGCTTCATATTCATATTTAATATTTTAAATAATTTAGATACATTTTTTTTTCAATTAGGTTTGATTTGCCAGAGGTGATAATTTGTGATTACTTAACACATTAATTCAATACATAGTAACAAACATTTCCTATAAGAAAAAAAATATTTTTTTTTAAATATATCCTTACACGAGTTTTAGTTGCTCCTACTTTCTTAATACTTTATTTTAGTGTTATCCACAAAATATAATAAGATATTCAGAAGATACACACTCGGAGCTTTAACCTTCCGTAGACTGCTTCAGACAGATAGACAGACACATGAATGATCTTATAACGCCTGCATTTTCCTTTTAAGCCGCGGAACGTTAAAAATGCGCATTTTCTCTCCGCGCGAATCTCCGCAACAAATAAGCTGGCGTTGACGGGAACACGAATTCATCTCGGGATATTTGGCGTGTTCCTGGCGTGACTTGGCGGGACCTGGCGGGACTTGGCGTGACAGGGACACGTGCTTCGCGCTTATTACACTCCCGGGTGCATCAACGGATATTCAGTTAGATGCAGTTAGTGCTCGAATAGAAAGTGGGGTTATTCTGAGCTCGTTCATCTTCGCTGTCTGTTAGTGAACTGGAAATATTTTAGTGGGTTGAGAATCAGTGTTAACACTGCAAAAAATGCTTATGACACTAATACCTGAATTAGAAGTTTTTATAACGTATTTGTTTTTATAATTAGTGAATATTTTTGGTTGGAAAAATACTTCATTCATTTTTGTTCAGTTTTTTCGTATAGTTCTTTAGTATGTGGAATACTGTCTCTGGTAGCTAGAAAGCCGGACGAGTGCAAATTCGACTGCGGTAGGGTCCCGTAACAACTATAAAAGCAATATTGCTCTTACGAAACGTTAAACTGGTTTAAGGTACAAACTTAACTTTGTCGTTAGAAATTGTTGTCACCAAAGATGGTTCGACATAGGACGTTAGTTTACCAACTGAAAATGAGTTTGTTATCCCAGAAATAAATATTGATTGTAATGGTCGGAACTTTTTATTTACTTGCGTTACATGATGTTACGTTAAATTTCATGAACTACCTCGGCGGGAAGTATCCTATAGTTTTTTTCCCTAACAAACGTCAACAAATGCAGCATAAACGCTTGTATCTTTTTTGCGCATTGACTTAGATGGTTTTTTCCTGAGAATCTGATATTAATTTTATCTTGATACCTCCACTCGTTCTTGGGAAAAGAAGACTGACAGACGTACAGACAGACAGACGTATAATTTAGAAGTGAGGGGCTCCATATATTGCATCGGTATAGCCTCACTGCTGAGGGTCGTGGCCATTCTCTTGGAACAATCTCTCTCAGGCGATGCACCGCCATCCTGCTCCTATCCGTGTGTACTATCGTGTATTGTTGTGAGATTGAAGTAAGGAACCCTAAAAAAGGAAATCGGTGATAGATTTTTTAATGTAATTTCTGCGTGCCAGTTCGCATTTTAGTAACTTTCTGACTCGCCATGTCCTACCCCTTCTAATAGCTCAATATCAGGGGGCCATTTGTTTCCTAGAAACTTATTTCGTCGAATGATTTATTTCGCAGAATTTTAATTCCTATGTAGTTTTTTTTTATAAATCGTTCAATCTTATTGATTAGGTAAGGTTTGTTTTATAACAATCTTAAATACTTACTTTAAGACTGCGCCGAGCGAAATGTGAAAAATAGGCAGTTGCCGTTAAGTAGATAACGTCAACACAAGTTGTTTAATGCATTTCTAAACTATATATTGAGCACTTCGAAGAATGTGTTAACGACTTCTCCGTGGAAAAAATATTTTATTTATTTATTGTTTTATTTATTTATCATTATTTACATAGCTGTCCTTACAGGCTAACCTAATTCAACAGCATGGAATATTTAACAAAGATACACTAATCACAACAACACTACACATTATCCGTATTACACAAAACATACAGTGCGGCCCTTGTGAATTCGTTCAAAGAACAAAAGAAAAGGTCTACAACAGTCGCAACTCGATTGAGAGTGCGAAGCGCTCTGGTAAAAGGTTATAAGATTATTATGGTGATAATATTTTACCCTACAGAACTTGGACGAAAATTGTAAAATCGTAATCAGGCGTTAAGTGTTTTTTTATACTTTAACAATGGAAATCTATTCTGAATTTCAGTAAAAAAAAAAAGATGAATGTTTACATTACAATTTGTCCGCATCAAATAGGTATTTCAATTATTGTTTTGTATTAAAGGTCCAGATTTATCAAAAAGTGCTTTTAATTCTCCATACATTTTTACTATGGCGGCCGCGCGCCGATCTAAATACGCATTCCCCGCGCTCTATGGTTCAGTCGCTAACGCTCGGCGCCCTCTTAAGGTTGCACACAAACATGTTTTCTACGAGTAAATTTTTCGGCGAAAGGAAACATTCCACGAAAAATAATTCTAGAAGCCACACCCAAATATCACAATCAAAATAGCAAATGAATGAAAACTTCTGCAAGTATTTTTCTTTTATTGCATTTGCAGTAGCGACAGCGTATTCATAATTTACGTCCCTTAAATTACAAAGTCCATAAAACAAAGGAGATCTAAGTTGACTTAAAAACGAACGTCGTCCATTATAAACGTCCAAGGCAACGGGAAATCCGCGCGGTAAAAAAGAATACTTAAATACTTTCGAAGCTGTTTGAGGCGCGTAGATAAATGCGAGGACTTTAAAGACTTGAATTGTTGAGGCGTGCAAGAACATTATAGTTAATGTAAAGTAACTGTTTACCGCGGACGGGGAACTTATTTCTGTTTTCTTTTTATCTGGTCTCTTTCAATGCTTTTAAGAAAAATATACTCAATGAAACATAATAAGTATAGATATTCTCTAAGTAGACCGCACGAATGGTTGCAGTTTTAGATCTGACCTCATTCTATTAGGTTCTATAGTAAATGCAAAAACTTATCAGGTCGTTGATGCACTTTCGAAACGAAACATGATTGCCTTTAAAATTTACTATCAAAATTTGAAAATTTTTCCCGAAAGGCAGGAAGCTGTGCGATTCGGGAAAGTGTGTAGCAGACGATCGAAGATAAGTGTTGCGACAATACATAGGTCTAAGGACCGCGTAATGAAATGACATATATCTCCGTTAGCGAGGTAACTATTTATTATTTATGGCAAAAAAATATGTTTATCAATCTCTTTATCAAATGTCGACGTTCATTGAATGAAGGTTCAGTGTATTGGCTAACAAGATTTACCTACATAAATCAAATACGCGAATACAACCGCCAACAGCCACTCAAGAAATATGAAACCTAAAAACAATAAAACCTGACTTCCGCGCCAGTAATCCAATTTGCGTCGAATGAAATTGAAGATGACATTTTCATGGAAACGAGAATTTAATATGAGCCTGTAATAAAACGCAATAATATCAAATGATCGCGGCCAGCCGTGTGAGACCGGCTACAATCAAAATGCAATTTCGTTAGAGCGGCCGATCCGGAATATGCACACTTTTAGCCATTTCAATTCCTGTTCTCAGAATTCGTGAGTTAACTGAAAGAGGATTTCTGAAGGTTGAGCTAATGTTATATTTCATCCCATCTAGCACAAAGCAATGCTTTACGATTCTTATCTTGTCCATCACTCTTTTACAGTACTGTACAGAAAGAGATAGGTAGTATATCTCGCGCAAGAAAGAGAAGCGTGACACAGTGTGCTAGAAGTGCAGGTTATAACTTGCTATTTAAGGTCACAATAGCTACTGACATCACGTGACGGAGGGGGATTGACGTTTAAGTCATAAGATGCTTTGCAGCACTCCGTAGCGCCAGCATAAAAGTTTATCCCCACACTTAGTAATATCCGTGTCCTGAAAGACAGTAACTGGTTTAGTTAGTTATCTTGATGTACGGGTGTGAACCTAGGCCGACTGGCTCAGAAGGGAAGGAAAATCTGTTGAAAGATGTTTAGGTCATGAAGGAGTATGGAAGCGAAGCGAAGGAAGGTTTAGGAGTTACAAGAGCCGTAAAAGAGTCCAAAAGGGAGTGACCAAGTGGAAGTTATCCAGGTTAGCCGTTCCTGGAATGAAAAATGACAAGGTATAGGATTCATGGGACAAGCCCTTTTGTTGGGACATACCGACGTGACTACAATAAAAAATGCAATTTCATTAGAGTGGCTGATTTCAAAATATGCAGACTTTTCAGCTATTTAAATATCGTACTCGTAAATTCAGTTTCTGCTCCGAGACTTCGTAAGCCAACTGACAGAGGATTGTTGGGTAAAAAGCATATATTTTATTTCTGTGTTAAAAAGCATTTTGTCCCTAATAAAGAATAAAAGCCAACTCGCATACTACAGTTCAGATACATATTGGGTATTAATCTTGAGACCCTCAGTCAGACCTGCTCCTCAGGATTGAATGATTTGAATGAGGGTGGCACGATCGTTGACATTTTATTTATTTTAACTTTACTTTGCACAAAACAAAAGTCACTTTAAATGGCGGACTTAATGCCAAATGGCATTCTCTACCAGTCAACCATAGGGCCAAACAGAGATATTTTATTTTTATTTTATTTTATGTTGTATTTTATTTTACTTGTATTAACCTTACTTAGGCTAATTCTAATTAGGTATAGATTAGTGTAAATAAGTTTGCATGCCATACTGTGGCGGACCATGCATTTATTTAATTTATTAATTGTATGTATGATCAAGCAAATTAATATCTAAATTGAATTGAATTGAAATACTAGAAGTTATCTGATTTGCACCAACTTCTAGTATCTCTGATGACATGAAGATCCTGGGGGGAGATCTTTGTCCAGCAGTGTGCTCTATCTAGAGATGTGCCGTTTCCGAGAGTTTGCGGAATCATTTCTCATTTTGTATGAGAAATGAGGAAAGTTTCCGGAAATTATTGGAAACAGCACATCACTAGTTCTATCCATGATGATAACGAGATAGAGAATATGGAAAATATTTATTTATTTTAAAGATACGAGTATGCTGTCACGAGCCCCGTCCGGGTTACTAATGTGTTGCACAAAATTTATTGGCATATTTTCGTTTCGCATAGCAACCATTGGCACAATCATCATTTCGCACAATTGCTTTTTGCCTAAATTTCTTGGCATACTATCATTTCGCACACGTTTCTTTGGCAGAATAGTACATTGGCATAATGTTGATTAGAACAATACTCCTATGGTCGAATAATTGTGTCGCCGAAATTTATATGGCATAATATTCCGTTCGCATGATTATTTTAATACACCGAAAAATGAAAAGTCCGACTCAATATTAATACGAAACAACAAAATACCTACCTACCTAATCTGAGCAAAGTCGGACCTGCGCAGCTCGCTCGCTTCGCTCGCTCGTTAGGGTCGTAGTTCAACCTAACACTCCTCCTCGCTTCACTCGTCGTCGTACCTAACCTAAGCCAAGTCGGACCTGCCTTAAGGTGAAATAGGTAATGTTAGGAATCGTAAGCCTGAGTCGGACCTGCGCGGCTCGCTCGCTTCGCTCGCTCGTTAGGGTCATAGTTCAACCTAACACTCCTCCTCGCTTCGCTCGTCGTCGTACCTAACCTAAGCCAAGTTGGATCTGCCTTAAGGTGAAATAGGTAATGTTAGGAATCGTAAGCCAAGTCGGACCTGCGCGGCTCGCTCGCTTCGCTCGCTCGTTAGGGTCGCAGTTCAACCTAACACTCCTCCTCGCTTCGCTCGTCGTCGTACCTAACCTAAGCCAAGTCGGATCTGCCTTAAGGTGAAATTGGTAATGTTAGGAATCGTAAGCCAAGTCGGACCTGCGCGGCTCGCTCGCTTCGCTCGCTCGTTAGGGTCACAGTTCAACCTAACACTCCTCCTCGCTTCGCTCGTCGTCGTACCTAACCTAAGCCAAGTCGGACCTGCCTTACTTACCTACCTTGCCTTCGTTTCTGTGAGGGACATAGTTTCAACCTAACCTAACTTTGTTTTCTGGCAGCGATTCGGTTCTGTGGGTATGCTATGGTACAATTATGCCGCAATAAATTCGGCGGGACTTATATTGTGCTACATAAAATTCTGCGAAATAAAAGTTGGCGATATTAGTATTCTGCTATACAAATTTGTGCCAAATGAATATTATGCGACATAACAATTGTGGTGAGTATATAATTATGCGATAGTATCATTCGGCTAAAAATTATTGTGCGAAAACGATTATGCGAAGTGTATTTCGGACAATAGAGATTGTGCAAGATAAGGGGTACCCGCCCCGTCCACGTGGAAGTCCGCAGTTTGACGAAATGTAATAATAACAATCGAGACGCCCGCCGGCTGTTATCACGGCAAAGATTTGAATTGAGTTTGTTTTAACGTTGACTTTTTTAATTAGAACCTCGGGCGGAACCTTTTCGGTCTTTAACGCAAAATGGACGGGTGTACAGAGTACCTACAGTCGACGTTAAAATTAAGTCGCAGTAAAAAATGACAGCGACGGTTTGAATGTTATGTTAAAATGACAATGACATGTTGAAATTACCAACTTAACATTTTCGGTTACTTTAGATATAGGTAACACAAATAATCAATGGCAAAGTCACACAAATAATCACTCGCTGTCACGCGCCGCCCGGCACTTGTCGTTTCATACTTGTCTGAACCTGTTTTTCGCGCCGCGCCGCGGTGCCGTGCGGTAAATAGGTAGGCATTGGATTAACGATTAACGGACTTCTGCATATTAACGGAAGTTAACGTGTCCGTTAACATTTTTAAAAGTTAATACGTTAATCAATATGTTTAACTTCGTTAATTAACGATTAACGTATTAACGAGTTAATGCCCAGCTATGCCTGTATGTAATCATTTGTGACGCACACATAAATATTATCATTCACTCATTCATTCCATTCGTGCCAGCTTTAGTGAATCGACCTATAACGTGTTCACTACTTTGAACCGTGTTATTTTGCGTAATTTTCCGTGTAAGTCCTACAAAAGCAAAGATAAAATCTCTTATAGATAAACTATTTGATCCTTTCTAAACCTGATATTATATTCTTGATGAATAAGCCGCTATCTTTGAAACCTTAATCACTTGTGGTCGGGGTTAGGTTAAAAGCAGGTCTGTTTAACTTTAGCTTACCTTTCACTTTAGCGATGTTCATCATTCACTTTTAAATGACAACAAAACTAGTATATTTCCCGTAATTCAGCCTGAATAGAGTCAAATATAGATATCGTTCGTAACGACCTCGGGTAAGCCAGCCATGATAATTAAGTCGCTCGTATCTCTATATTTAAAATTAAACCTCATAACGCTTTATGAGTTAACTATGTACTAAACATGTCTGTAAACTACAAACTCCTTTTTAATAGCAAGCAAAGTGAACTGTGTCATCTGCCTGATGAACTAACGTTATTAAAAATACTTGAGCGAAAAATGCGGCGCGCTGGGCACGGGCCCGGCTGGGGTAATAAGACTCTTGTCTAAATTTAAATTTGTTTAGGCTGTAATCAATCAACCGGCATTTTCAACGCGAAGGTTGTGAATTCATTATTAATACCTTTGTAAAGCGGGAGACTGATACCGCACGTAGCAACTTAATCTTATTGCGATATAAATGCCCTAGTGGTTGACTGGTAGAGGATGCCTTTTGGCATTAAGTCCACCATTTTTTACTTTCCTTGTATTGTGCAATAAAGTTAATATAAATAAATTCCGCGTCATCACCGATTGTTAAAGGCGTACTTCTGAAAATGATGGAAACAAGATAAAATTATGTAGAAGAAGAAAAGTCTAATCTAGTTATTTTCCAGATTGTTAATTACATTTGTACATTTCAATCCACAAGATCTAAATTAAAGTGTATTTTCAAAATTTTCGAATAAATTTGATATATGCAAGGCATGCGCCCGAAATTGGGAAGCCTTCTTCAAAAAGTATTTAAAAAAACAATTTTCGGTATATATTTGTTTCCAGGTTTACCTCAAAATTTGAGTCATCATGCGTTTTAGTTCGTAAGAGAGGACGTTTTAGTGCAGCAACTGTAAAATTTACTTCGTATTTCCGGGCGTGACCACTGCATTATTTCACTGACCACTCATTATTGTCGAAGGGAGGGAAGTAGGCAATTGCTGGCTGAGTATATATTTTTTATTTTATTAGCCACTTGAAAATTTTGTTAGCATTGCCGCCTTTCCATTTATTAGAAGTGTATTTTTCTTCCGAAAACGCCATTGTCAAGGAAACTGAGCTGGCAAGGTATTTTTTTTATCATTAACTACTTCGCGTCCTGATTTTTTATCAATAAAGTCAACATTCCCGACCATTTTTGAGAAAAATACTAAAGCAGAATGTGTAGTGCATGTTCTTATAGACGACGCTGAGCTTACTTTTCAAAATAAAACAGATAGGTACAGGGAGCGAAGCGGATGGGGATATTGAAACCGTACGAACGGAGATTGCGTTTCTGGACGAAAGTTTAACGTTGGACCGGTAATCCAAGGGTACCGGGTTCAAGTCCTGGTGTGGACCAAGTGAAAGTGCAAATTTGTTTTTCTTTGTGTGATAATGTTGATACCTATCAATATAGGTATAGCAATTGCATAATAACCAAAATGATATGATAATATTAGATTATTAAAATGACTATGGACAGTCAGGCTTTAGGTATTTACTTACCTGGCTCGTTAGTTTAATATCTTTGCGGAAAACATATAAAGTGAAAACCGCACTGTACTTAATTAGGTACTTAATTATAGTATCGTTGTTTTAACAGATTTTAAGTAAATTTTATTCACTTTGTAAAAGCGGCTGTACTATATTTATTATTAATTGAGTAACTTTGAGTATCAGATTATTGAATACACGTACAAAGATCTGCATCGCTGAATACACGCTTATCCGATTAAATATTGAGTTCATTATGGAAATCCATTGCCATGTTTTGGAAAAATATCTTTAAAACGATGGTAGAATATGCACTGGTGTGCAGTAAAGAATAATCTATTCTATTCTATTCTATATAGGTATACCAATAAATCGCAATGGCCCTGTTTCAAGTAGTAACATTGATAATTCGTATGTTAGGAAACGTGTTTAATCATAGGGAAAAATGTCTAAAACAATCAGCATTTTTGAACGGATAAGGAGTCTTAAGACCTCCCCGCAGAGTTGAACAGTGTTACAGCTTGAGTAAATTTTTAACAGCGAGTAATCACTCGATTACGTCCAAATGGGCTTTGTTTAAGCAATTCTGTTATATTAATTACGTGGGCCCAAATTACAGTTTGTAAGTGCTCTCCGTAAACTTTGCAATTCTTGATTACGGGGCGATCGCATAAAGTTATTTAGTGATCGTTGGTAATTACTGGCTGCGGATTTAGGTGTAATTTGTTGATTAACCTGTGTTTAGGGGTAAAAACACAATTGTAATTGTAACACAGTCCTAGAGTGCAAGCTTGCACCACGTTGGTGCATTTAATAAATATGCACTATGAATTACAGTTACTGTCATTTATACTATTATAAAATTCTAGATTAGATTTCTATGGTTCATAACTCCAAGAATCTAAATAGTGTGATGCAGGATCGTCATTTGTTTTGTATGGGCGCGCGGCGCCACGCCAGTTTGGCGCCATCTGTTGGTCATAATTTCCATTGTCTTCTCATCACACTGAAATGGCTGGACGATTTTTAACCAATTTTGGTACAGGGAAAGCTTAACGTCCAAAGATGGTTATAGGATACTTTTTTCCTGTCTACGGTAAAAACAACGCGGATTAAGTTGCTGGCGCCTCCAAGTAGTAAATATGTACAACGAATTTAACTTGACGTTACTCCAAACGGACATGTGTCAAAAATTTAAATTAAACGAGTAATGTTTTCAAAATAAATTATTATTATTTTTGACAGATGTAGTCTATGAAGGTTGTACGTTGCAATATAAAACACATTAATTAAAACAAAATGATATACAATTTTAATATGAATATTCAAAATCATTATTATAATTAGAAACATCAGTTAGAGGTACAAACAAAGACACTGATAGAGATAACTATACATTTGTAAACGAATATAAACCTTATTGCAACAAGTTAAGGTCTATGTGTGTATAGTTAATTATAGTTCGTGTGTACGAATCAAAAAGTATCACATTATAAAAAATAAAATAAAATGATTAAGTAACTTTTAACATTTTCTACATGAATCACGGACCAACTACGAACGGCAATCGATAATTCGTAAAATCTAAACTCGAACCAACTAAAAAACTGTTGCTACACAAATAATAAGCAGTGTAACATTTTGTGAACAAATTAGGCACAGCGAGTTGCACACTGTCGGATTAATTCGAGCACAATTTCGCAAGTGAGTAAATAGTCGAGGAAGCCGAACCGCGTTACCGCACAAAGGCTTTGGATAGGCGCAGAAACAATGGCCGGAACTGAACCCGGGACCGACAAAGGAGCGGGAGTGATTACGGAGGCAGGTGTTAAATCTTGAATAGTGTAATATTCACTAATGAGACGTTATCGTTGGGAACGTTCATTTGGTCTTATAGAGTTGTATTTTGGAGACAACCTGGCTCAATATGGTTTTTTTCAGCTTTTTGAAGAAAAATATCATGTCTTTCCATCTTACAAAACTCTATGCAGTCCCAAACTAAGCAAACGTCTTTATCATGGGTAATCTAGATAACGAAATAATATTAGATATATCTATATACTTCAATGGCAGTGGGCGGGGCACATTACTCATAGAACCGATGGCCGTTGGGGCAGAAAGGTTCTTGAGTGGCGACCGCGGAGCGGAAGACGCAGCGTGGGAATGCCCCCTATAAGGTGGACCGACGACCTGGTTAGGATCGCAGGTTTGGTAACAAATATTCGAGTTCATTAATTCATATAATTACCCTTGTCAGGATTCGAACCCAGGACCACCGACTCAGTGGACAGCTGCACTGCCCCTGCGCTAACCTTGTCTTCTGTTACCTTCAATAGTTTTTGTTGAAGCGCTCATGAAAAGGACGTGCAACACGAACTTCTAATTTCAAACATCAGCTTTTTTTTAAGACATGACCTGGTCTGTATAATAATAATATAATATAATAATAATAATTTATTTGTTCAATAAAACCTTAGCATATTACAGTTTATCTTATATTCTAGTTACACTTGCAAGTTACAGATTTAATATTTGAATCTTAGGTACTATTATATTCTTACAGGCTAAGGTTGAATGAGATCTGAGTGCCCCGACCTCCACACTAGGATTCCCTGTGCTGTGGAGATCAGATGTATCATGTATCAGGGCTGGTTAGCCCTCACTACCAGTAGTCGGACTTTGTGTGGGACCCGCTAATGGGATTATCTCTGCGCCACAGCTAGCACTCAGTACCCTAATGCGTTTACAGTGACTGTAATCGTTGCCGACTGCGTAAACGATTTGTATGGCGAATTGTAGTTCTACAAAATAACCGCAAGGGCTGTACTATTCTCCACATACCTATTCGAAAGTGAAGTAGCAAAATATATTATCGAAAAAAAAAAACGATGTTACTGTCAACATTTAAATGTCATCGGCATAAATAAATATTACTTTATTTCTCCACATTTTCAAAAAAAAATAAACAATTTTTTTTTAATTTACATGTTTATTTTAGAATAATTTTCATAATATACGTAAATTGTCATTTTGATTGAAATGACATCCTCATACTTTTATTATCTTAATTTCAGAGGCTCGATATCAGATCAGATATGACATCGAACCTCTTTATAATCCAGAATGTTCAATGAGCACATATATTAATTTAATTATATCGACATTTTTTTATCGATATCCTATCCCTAGAACGTGCCCCGAGTTAGCACAGGTAAATCGTTTACACTGTCGCTAGCGAGGACGGTCACGTTAACTCATGGGAAGGGTATAGGTAGCGACAGTGTTCTCTCGCTTTACAGTATAAATGTCGCCTGTAGCTCAGCAGGGACATTAAAGCTTGCTTGCAACACAACGTAACTCCATACATTTCTAACTCAAATGCATCTTTATGAGACAACGTAACCCATTAAGCCTTTACGGCCTTTTTATCGCCATTTTGATAAAACAGAATTGATAATTTCAGTATAATGCGCCACGTTTTTTTAAGTAATTATAATTAAGGGTCGGACATGCCTTTGCTAGCGCTCGTAAAGCTGACTCGAGTTTATTATTTTGATGGTTATTATCAGGGTTCGGAAATTCGGGTGCATATTTACCTATACTTTGGCGGCGGCTTTGTGTGAGATATAAGTGATAAAATACGGTGAATAGAGACTAAAGTACTATGTGTGACCTTACAAACGGTCCGGTAGTTTTGAATTTTTGATATGTTGTCTAGGATGGTTAGGCAGTGTTTAAAATGCAAAATGCACAGTTCCCCCCCTTCCGCGCCCGCCGCCATATTGAAAAAACCGGCACTTTCTTCATATTTTTGCTCATATCTTCCTTTAGGAGCATTTTAGCTAGAAGAAAGCTTCGACAATATTATAGAGAGTTAAATTTACTACATCTAACCAAATTTCGATCCCTGGTCATTATTGACCCGAGCGAGCGAAGCGTCTCTTCTTCAGCTTCACCAATATTCCTTTCGTATGTCCGGGACTTTGGATGGTTGGATTTTCGGCTGTTCTCGCCTAAAGACCGCATTTCTCAACCGATTTTCATGACATTTTGTATTTAGGTTCGATACGTATTGATTATTTTTGTCGATTTAATTTTTCGAAACTTTTCAAAATGCCGAAACGTAAATAATTACAAAATTCAGCCAATTTGGAAACAAACTTGCGAGTTCTACCAGAGCTACTATTATAAGTAAAAGTATTTCATCTTTGTCAGGCTTAACCAATTTAAGCAAAGGAATACTTTAAACAAAATAGGTTACTATACCCCGCGCGGCGAACGATGATCCCTATGACACCTGTCATCTCAGCACATTTTTCCGATTATAGGTTATAAAATGTACTGAGATGACAGGTGTCATAAGGACTCATCGTTTCGCCGCGCGGGGTATAACAAATCTGTTTGACCCAGTGGTTCACTGGTCGAGAATACCTTAAAGGCATTAAGTCCGCCATTGGTACTTATTTTTTATATTGTCCAATAAAGCTTAAAGAAAAAAAATAAGAAACTACAAGAACGCTATCTTTAAAATTGTTTGAAGACGTCTAAAAAGATCCAAATTCGAAAGATATACGGGAATCCTAAAAAAGCGTACACTTTTTTATCTCATGTAAAATAAAAGTTGGTACAAGGAACCGATCACGGCCAAAGCCATAAGGCAGAGCACTACAACTCCATAAATCTTTGTACAAATTCTTCTCACAAGCCTTTGTGGCTCGAGATAAAATAACTAGTTTTGTTCACCAGTTAGCAAAGGACATAAGTGACTAAGGATCTCATAGTATGATATGATCTTATGTGGTCGTTGGGAGCCCACGACCGGTGACCGTACCTGATCCTCGCTCGATCGATACTTGACTCGAGTAGTGACTTACTAAATTCGGCTTTCGGCCTTTAATTTTGGCCAAATTGTTTGCTATTTTTATTTAAGAATTGTTTGAAAAGAATTTTCCGAAGTAATTTTATTGCGATACTTCCAACTATTTAATATCTTTACCATATAATTAGATTATATTAGGTACATCTACCGTTTCATTATAAAACTAGGAGGGCAACTTCGTCCACATATTTTTTTTTATTTACTGTAGACGGGTAAAAAGTATCCAATAACGATCTTTGGATGTTAGGCTATCCCTGTACCAAAATTGGTTAAAAATTGTCCAGCCATTTCAGCATCATGAGAGGACAATGGAAATTATGACCAACAGATGGCGACAGACTGCGCACCCATACGAAACAAAAGGCAATCGTACATTGAGATTTTTCCTGATGACCCCTCTTCAATTCAAATCTAGAATTTTAAAATGTTAAGATTTTCATAAAATAGATAATGACTCCTCTCCATAGAAAAATAATCTTCAATATTTTTTTGTATCAATATAGTTGTATGTTTGAAATCTGTATAAAAGCCGAGGTTTTCGGCCTAGAGATAAAAAACGCCCCAACCTTCGGGCGGTGCGTTTCGCGCGGCGAATTATTTGCATACGGAAAACATCACAGGCTTATTGATGTTCGAGATTTGATAAACAATCATACAGTGAGCCGGCTCTGTTTGCTTTCTGTTTACAGAACGTCCCCCTATCGATTATATTGAGGGGTTTATATGAAAGGTTATTTTTAGGTCAAGTATGCTTAAAATAATGGATGACAGGATTCCTAGTAAATATTTGGTGCTTTTTCTTATTTTCATTTCTAGTTTTTGGTTATTGTGTGTTGATGGCCTACCCTAATTGTATAGAGGGTATCGTGAGACTACGCCATCCGGTCACGTGCTGTGCCTCGCGGCCTTTGGTTAAATCTGAGGGTATCCTTTTTTTATACTACCACGGTGACCAACAAGCATGCGGCCCAGCCGACGTTAAGCAATTACTGCCGTCTATGGACCCTTGCGATGCCAGGAGTATCACACGCGTATTGCCGAACCTTTAAGTAACTGTTTACTCCCCTTTTGAAGAACCGCATACTGTAGCCACCGGGGAAAACCTCGGTAGGTAGTTCATTCCATATGCGGAGCGTACGCGGCAGGAAATTCCTCTGGAACCGCACAGTTTAGTTCAGTTGTTGAAGAGTATTTGTATTTGTAGTTCTCGACCATTTAGGCTCCAGTGTGTGAGGATGCACACCCTGCCGATGGCGAGCAGTACGATGCTAAAAAGTAGCCGTGGGCATCATGTTAAACAATTCCTCAGAACACATCCCATTAATACAGACGGTAGAACACACACAGGGAGGCAAAGTCTCTCCACAGACTCAGACGCTAGATTCCGTCTGTGAGTTTAGGATTGTCAAATATGCGCAAAGCGCGTCTTTGTACCGAGTCAAAAGGGCCAAGCTGGTATTCGGGGGCTCCTGCCCAGAGGTGACTGCATTACTCCATGTGGGGTCGGACTTGCGTTTTGTGCAGCAGCAGCCTTTGCCCAGAAGTGATGTACCGCTTCGCTCTGTGCAGTACACCAAGCTTTTTAGATGCCAGCTTTGCCTTACATCCTCTAAGTTATTATCGGTTACTAGCACATTAAAAATAGCAGATACAAGTAGGGGACAGTAGGTGAAATTGTACCGGCGGTTAAATCGTACCACTGCGAGATTTCGTATAAAACTACCGTGTTTATTAGGGTTCTGTACCCAAAGGGTAAAAAACGGGTCCCTATTACTTCACTGTCCGTCTGTTCATCTGTCTGTCTGTCGGTCACCAAGCTATATCTCATGAACTGTGACAGCTAAACAGTTGAAATATTCACAGATGATGTATTTCTGTTGCCGCTATAACAGCAAATACTAAAAATAGATTAAAATAAATAGTGGGGCTCCCATTCAAGAAACGTGATCGGTTGCGTTGACTTGGCACCTGATTTGTAACACACCAGGTGCAAACTTAATTTAACGCGGCCAGTTAAGACATTAAGATGGGATAGAGTGTTTGTACGGAACCCTCGGTGCGCGAGTCAGATTCGCGCTTGGCCGATTTATAACAATTCTCTAGTAAGTAATGTTAATTATTTTTGCACCATATCTTTCCTTATCCTGTTCCACCGTGATACAGTTTAAAAACTAGTACGGGGATCAGAAGACGCTTACTCTCGCTCATTACCATTACTCAGCAGTGTAGTACCTAACGACAAAGGTTTTACGTAATGAATTAGAAATAACTACCGATACATACATGTAAGTAATTTGTAACCTTTACATCACTCAATAAAGTTATTATTATTATTATTATCCGAATTTGGTGTCCGTAGAAAATCAGAAGAGAAAAGAAATTCCGCTTCATTGGCCCAGGTACTAAATAAAGTTCCAACTCATTGAGTTTACCGAATAGTTGTCTCCGTCGTGTTCCGAGGGCGGCGGGCACTGCCCGTCGTGGATGCGGCCTGATAACGAAACGGCCGATGAAATTGCCCCTATTTTACGATGCGAATAGAATCACATAACTATATATTGAATGGAAGTTTATTATTGTATGTGCAATTAATTAAACACGTTTATTTTATAGTTTAATTGTGATAGAATAGCAATTTGAAGCGTGTTGTTGTATTCTGCGTAATCATATTTATTTAAACTCGTGTTATGTCTGAAATATTGTTTTCATTTATTAAACAGATGGGTAAAAGTAGTTTCTTATTTGTATCTTAAGAAATTACTATCTAATTTTCATTCGAATTTATTTACATTTTTATCTTTATTTATTTCAGGTAAGATTGCAAAAATGCACAATTTACGGTAGCCGTATACTAAGAGGATCAACAGTGAGTTAAGTAAGTATTTAAAATAATGTCTAGACTACGTTAAAGCAACACTTCATTTCTGATTTTAATGCTAATTTCCTTTACACTTGTTCCTTTTATAAACTTTAATATCGGTCAGTATATGCGTGAAGCCAAATAACCGCACGTACATGGTCGCAGCAACTGCACAACGCTTGTGCGATAATTAAACGGCGGGCCGAATGACCCGGGCTTGGCTCCTATTTCATGTACAGTTCTGGACCGACTCGCCCCGTACAAAGCTGTGTCAATTCTAAGAATATTAAGAGCCGCATTCAATTCTAGCCTGTATGGTTTACTATTCCATGCACTTATGAACAAAGTATAAAAATATGCCAGCGAGAAAACAGGAGTTAATACGAGTGCAAAGGCGAAATTATCCGTATAAGGGATCTCCTGTCAACCTTTGTCAAAACAGTTAAAGTGGAATGTTGCTTAGCATGAGCGCCATAAAAAAAAATGAAAAGTACCTATAGACGTTATGTACGACGTTTTAAATAATTTCACTTAATCTTTTTTTGATTTGATATACCATTGCTTTATAACGAATGATATAATGTAGTTTTGCATAATTTCCAAATAATATAATGTAATAAGAGATATAATGATCTGGTGCTAAAAAGCTATAAACCCGTCAAATTACCACTTGTTTCCTAGGTTAGGTTCGTTAGGTGCCTTACGTCCTTCAGAGCGTAAATAGAAGCCCCGCGAATCGGAGATTCGTCGACTTGCTCCCATTACTTAACATTATAACAATATACCAACTAATAATTAGAGTATAACAAATTACAACAATAAACCGTTTTATCAAACGTTACATTATATTAATTGAATTTATTAAAATTTATTCTATATCAAGTGTATGTTAGTTTTTCTAAAATACACTTGACCCAGTACTAATGCCTTCTTACAACCTCGCAACTATAATAAATGACGCTTGCCCTGACTTTACTTTTGATATCGACTGTACTCGCTCCTGTGCAGTGTGCGGGGTAATTAAACGTGGACCGAATGACCCCGTGCGAGACTCCGACGCCCTTACATTACGCTATCGGCGGTGACAATTACTTCGTTAAATCTATGCGCCGCAAATTGGACGCCATTATCAGTAATGTGGCGGCGATTGAAGGCTTTATGCGGCCGTTGGCTCACCACCTGGGAAGTCTGTTTTGAAGTACGTAGAAAATAGATGTATTTAGTATTCATCAGGTTTTATTTAATAAACACTAAATATGCAGGCAACTAAAGTGTTGTGGTTGTAGTTAATTTATTCATATTTCACAAATTATAAAAAAGCAGGAAGTCAAATCATTCGTATATTATTATGTCGTGGATAAAAGATGTCCACGGGCTTGTGTATTTACTTATCCAACAGTGAAGCAGATACAGTAGCGACAAAAAAATATCACATTGAATCATTTTAATTTTAGGATGAATAGTTAAATAAATAAAATAAATTAATATTAAGGGACAGTCCGCATTGCTCGTATGGGTACTAGATGATGATGTACATATTGTCTTCGTACTGCGCCCACCGCGTTGTGAAACAATGAATGGCATTCAAATATAGGATCCAAATGTAAAATTTATAAAATTGCTATCAAATATAAGTATTTATTTTATATTTACAAATATTATTATACCTAATATTTGGAACTTCCAAAGACATTCAGTAGAATTTGAAATGATAAAAACGTTATTTTTTTTTATATGTTATTTAAAGTAACTAACTACTGGCAGGTTAATATTTTGACCTAACAGATAAGTTTTTTGCTAGTAGTACTTATTCAATAACATTTATCTCTGTTCGTTCTTGACCCAGTTTTCATAGAAAGCCCATGGGCCTTTAATAACCAACCTCTGTTTAATTTATGCAAAGCCAAGGTATAAACACGTTTGTTATTGTGAATGCGATTACTTATTAAATTAATTTTGAGAGATTCAATTAATTATGAGGCCATAGATTGTACTTATTCATATTGACCGTTGAAAATTCATTTCACTTAAATAAATGAAATAAACTGTTTAACACGACTATAAATAATTTTAAAATCCATTAGGTATTTTAACCACGCTGCGTTTTAAATACCCCAATAAATAAATAAATCAACGAGTAACTGCACAATAATCGTTTAATAAAAATAAATACCTCATTTCGGCATATAATGCTTCAGCATCGAGTTATCTGTGAGATAATCTCGGTATAATCACGTCGAATTAATAAATCGGCGCCACCGGCTGTTTTAAATGTATTATAATGTAATATATGCGCGGTCACGGCATTGCTATTGCACGAGTGGGACATTGTCGATGATGCGTTGTATCGAATGGTGTTAATCCTTACTGCGAAGCAATAAGTGCGAGACCAGCGGCATTTAACCCTGCTAGCGGTAACTGCAATGCCGCAGTGTACAAACGACATTGCCTTTCAATACAATGCAGCGCGCAATAATTCCCGCGTCGGCGAAACAATGTCACATGTCCCTAGTAGCCCCGCGTACGCTTGCGGCGCTGTTTTTCCCAGCGAGCGATAATTATCGGTGGCAAGTCGCCCCGGGCGGAATAACAAGCAGCTTTAAATTGTGGCGTTTAATATTTTGAGGGAAGCTGCCACCGCCGGCGACGATTTTAAATAAGTGGTGTTTTTTTGGTCGCGGGACGTTTGTCGTATTGGCAGCTTGAACGTGACATCGAATACGAATTTCCATTATTTTTTGGGTGAATATTATTGGGCAAAGACCTGTTTAAAGGGCTTTGCAACTTTCACTATTTTTAAGAAACGTTTCTAGATTGTCCAACCGTTTCCTCTCTCTCTCTCTCTCTTCCTTTCATAATAGTTTAACGTTCGTCTGATTTGTCGTAACAAACACAAACACCAATTTTTTAAGGCTCCTTATCCGATCACAAATGCTGATTGTTTTAGAAACTTTCTTCTATGATCAAACATATTTCTTAACATATTATCAATATTACTACTTAGAACAGGGCTATATTGAGATTTATTGGTATATATTTGAAACCTACAGTTTGAATTTATCAATGATAATTTTTGTTTGTAATTGACAAAATTCACGAAGAAAACTGGTATTTTCAAGCTATGTTACTTTCTAGAACTCAGGGAAAAGAGTTATTCTCTTTAAAAAGTTGATTGAAATTATCAATATATTTGTCATAATATGAAAAAAAAAGGAATAAGCCTCTTAGTCACAAGTAACATAATATCAGAACGGGCCGTCTCAACCAAATGAAAGCACGTAACGGTATCGGCATCGGATCAGCACCACTGACACACCATTGACCGCGTGGATGCGGCAAGTTAACCTCATACACGTTTACGACGAGACGTTCACTGTGTTATAAGCAGAGATCGGACAAATGAGCGCCATTGTACACGGTGTCCTGTATTCAATGGACAACCTTGTAACCGACATTTTTTTTTTAAGATAATGTAATAAATATTAAATTAAATTTGAAGTTATGAAAAGGTGACCACACTTGTTCCATTATTAATTATTTTCACTACTAGTGATTAAACTCCACAAAAACATAATGGCCACGACCACTCTGTAAAGAGTGTACCGAAGAAGAAGACGATTAAACTTGTTAAATAATGTTAGACAAAAGCTGGTTTCATTATACATATAATAAACACTTTATAAAGTTCTAGTTAGCATCCACTATTAAAGAATATAAAAAAAACTAAAAAGTCTTCGTCTGTGGCCTAGTCGGGGACTAGAGTGAAATAACCATTCATTAATTTTTTTTCCGTTTTCTTAAAAACCGTGTCACCTTTATTAATGCAAAAAAGAAGCATATTTCCTGATCTAGACCATTCTAAGGTGCTCCATCGGTCGGTTCGGATCGGTTAGAAGGCTGTCCATTAAGTACAGGACACCGTGTATAATGACGCCCATAAGTCCGATCTCTGGTTATAAGCGCGGGAACTACGCGCGGTCCCCCCGCCGACGGCTAGTTACAAGCGTGACATCCACGCGCCGTTAGCGTGTGTCGAGGCGAGTTGATGTGACGATTTTGCTAGGTTTGCGTTGCAATTTGAAATGTCTTACAAAGAATACATAACGATTGCCGGGGCCGTGCGGTTAGATGTGCGATAACCTTTAGCAAGGTCTCTGTCCCACACATTTCATACGGTGGTTAGATATTCATTAAGTCACTAATATCGTGTTTTTTTTAAACATGACATAAACTGTATCAGGGCTGCTCACTACCAGTGAGTCGGTCTTTGTGTAGGAGTATAACCACATTATCACCGCGTCACAGGGATCGATTGGTCAATGATATTAAAATATAGAAAAAAATACTGACAGTACTTGACAAAATGAGGCCTCGTTCATGTATCAGTCCCTGTTGTAAGTACGCCACTCGTAAAACCCGGGCACAGAACCACCGGGCTGCAAGTAATAATATTATCTTAGCAAAATGCCCTGCCCAATATCGTGGCATATGCTTTGATGTAACATCTATGAGTTTGTTTGTGCCGTCTTATGAAATTGTTTCATGAATTAATTTTTATGATATAAAGGGAGCTAGAAGCAATTGGAATATATTATTACTTAGAATGTTGGGGTAGGGGTTTGGAAATGGATATAAGTGGTTATATTCCTCAAGATATAGGTCGTACTAATGTTTCTGCTATATAAAAAAAGTTTTTTTTACGATCAAAGGATTACCCCAAATAACAAAATTTGGTGTATAAAATATTCTTGGTCTAAACATAGGTATTTTTGGGATCCTGTACAGCCTCTCAAAACTATTATTATCCAGCAATCGGGCGCAGTTAATAAAATTTAATTTTATAAATCTGTGACGTGTACAAATTAATTAGATTATTTGTCATGTTCGATAGGAAATTAATTTTGATTTGTAAGTCATTTATGCAGGAATGCCTTTTCACGTAGTTTACGCTTGAGTTACTTAATCAGCTTAGGATGGATCTGACTGACATTTTAAACCGAGCGCCTATTTCACGGTGGCAGGCGACAGGTGACCACGGCAATCAGCGAGTTCCGCATTTATATAGATTTAATATTGCATCGTAATGTGTTTTAATTTTTCCGACGACGACGATAATTAAATTTACCTCAAAAAAAGGAGGTAATACCTAACTTAAAAGTGATCTCAGCGCTAGTAAAGTCAAGCATAGTTAATCTGAAGATCAAATTATGTCAAATGAATACGATGAAGAAAGATCGTATACTCTATACACAAGTGAAGTTACTTTTCACATGTGCCAATTTAACATAATTAGATCTTAATTCCTCTTGATTAAGTTTTTATTCAAGTTTGATATAATATAAAAAATGGGTGCCATCAGTCACAATTTTTGAAACGTAATTATTCAAAAAGCATCACGTTCGTTCGTTCGTTCGTTCTTAATTTCCAAGTCGAGTGCCAGAGACGAGGAATCGGACAACTTCCTAACAGCCATAACCCGGTAAATAATTATTTTAATGACACTACAAACTAGATTACGGTAAGAGATAAAGTAAGTTTGATTAAATTCGTGAATACTTCGGGCGGCAGCGCGGAATGCCGCATGCCGCCATTGAAACTTCCGCCGTGGCTTCGCTGGGGACGGAGACACCCAAATTAGTTTATAGCGGGATTACCGGGTATAACGGGCACCACTAAGCAAGTGGCTAGTGAGAGCTGGTACAGACTTGAACGAATCACATGGGAGGTTTTGATTAGGTATAGTGGGACTGAGAATGCTGTAAGTATTGCCTACCATGATTATGACATTATTTTAACACATTTACAATAATTGGCGCTTAATGTTTACAATGAAGCGAAAAATGAAGTCAGGATTCGAAACTGCGTCTACAACAGCTTTCCGGGCCAACACGGGCGTCCTACCAAATGGACCGCCCAAGGCTAATATGCCTTAGGGTGGCATCGTAGCATAATTTGAGCATAATCATGTTGAGAATCGATAGTAGTTAAATAACGATGTGCTACACCCAAATCAATTATTTTTATTAAAGCAGTTAACGTCAGTATTTGGTTTAAGCGAGCAGACGTTACTGCTTTAATAAAAATAAGTAATTGGCGCTTTTTTCAAAAAGTGTAATTAAATTTTCATATTAGTATATTGTTTATTTGGCCTCTCTTACTTAGAATAATTTAGTATTTGTGTGACATATAATGAAGCACAAGTAGATATTTTTCCAGTTCGTCATGTTTATAGACAAAAATAAACAATTACTCATACAAAATCTGGAAGCTAATAATTGGGAAAGGTTTGTAACTTGAAATTCTGAGTAAGAACAGCTTAAAAAGACGGTATTCTGTATCGTCTGAAAGGCGCCAACAAATAAAATTTCAAATACACACTACGCGGTGAATGTGAAATCCATAGAAATACGGAACTCGCTGAGTTAGTCGTGTATACCGAATCGTAGTTGCCACCCGCCGCCTGCCACGTCCATGAAATAGTCGCCTGGATTAAAGCGCCAGTCCGATCCAGCCTAAGCTGATGAAATAACTCAAGCGTGAACTACCTTTACGCAACTTTCCGTGGAAAGGCATTCCAACATACATATATAGGTGCATACATGTATAGGTACGGAACCCTTCATGCGCGAGTCGGGCTCGCACTTGCCCAATTTTTAAGTCCGATCCAGACCGGATTGTGTTTTGTTCTTATATATATAATCTATAGCAAGTTTGTTGTATGGGAGCCCCCCTTAAATATTTATTTTATTTTATTTTTAGTATTTGTTGTTATAGCGGCAATAGAAATACATCATCTGTGAAAATTTCAACTGTCTAGCTATCACCGTTGTTGAGATACAGCCTGGTGACAGACGGACGGACGGACGGACGGACGGACGGACGGACGGACGGACGGACGGACGGCGAAGTCTCAGTAATAGGGTCCCGTTTTTACCCTTTGGGTACGGAACCCTAACAAAAAGGGTTCATTCCGCTAAGGGGACAAACGTCGATACGTCCTTTTGGAATGTATTAAAACTAGGTCGTTCTGAACCAAAACAGCTTAAGTCTTGAGTGGAGTTGATGTTTATAAGTCCTTTTAGTTCGTATTCTAGCCTGGAAAGCGTCGTTTAATTACCCGGTGAGAAGTGATTGCCGTCAAAGCGCCTGGGCGGCCATTACACACGCAAATTGGACCGCGTCGCTGTCACCCACGGCTGGGACTGATTCTACTGCTGGCTCGGCTCTCATTCGAGGTTAGCTTTGTGATCTTGTCGAATCAGTTACAGTGGAACACAATACCGATACTATTACACACCTGATGAAACAAGCAGGAAATATTACAATTAGAATTTAGAAGTAAACAAGGGTAGGATAGGTTGGAGACAAGGACAAGAATAATTGGTGCTATACTCATGGCTCGGGCAGACCCTACTGATAGAAGTATTCTATTTATCATAAATTTGAGTTACGCTCTTGTCGGTGGAGCAATTTCTATGCATCTCATTCTTGCACCTTGTCCTTGACAGCCTGGTACGACACGACGTTCATCTTCTCCTTTATTTGGTCTATGTGAGCTCTTCTTAGTCTTTCTTTTTTTCTCCTCTGATCAATCTTTCCTTCGAATATTATTTTGTATATATTCGTCGTCCAATGGTGTCCAATATTATTTCCTCTTCGGTTCTCCATTGTTTTTGAAATATACCTGTCCACCATATCCAGCACCTTCTCGTTTGACCGCTTTCGTGCCTAGCTGATCTGCTTCAGTAGTATTCTATTAACATTCTTTATTGGCTGTATAAGATTTTTCAATCAATAGTGACATGAAAAGCACACATTAGCCAATAATACTTGCTTGGGTACAAGGACGGGAACTAATCTGATTCCTATTGAGAGACCCGTCAAGATCGTCTCGCCATCTCGATCTAGGACAGTGGTTCCCACACAGTGGTCCACAGGAGTCAAAATATGGTTCGTGAACGTTTTTTCGCAGGTTGAGTTCACAGAAAGAAAGGAATTGGTTTTAATTAGATCACCGCAAACGGCAAAGAAGTATAAGTGGTCACTGGTCAAGAACTTGTTGGGCTCCATTGATTTAGGTCCATCATGTATTCTGAATTTCCGATGAAATTCAATCGCATTGTTACAATACAAATCGCCAACACTAGTATACTTTTTTGTGCGTCGAATTGAGAGACTGGAATAGGTCTGATTCTCGTGAAACAATTTTGTATTTGTTCCGGTTGGTTTGCATTGTTCACAATACTCTAGTTTGCTCCAGGCACACTAAATAAAACCTATCTAAGTTGATTAATCCAACCTCTCATCAAGTGGACGCGTTTTATGGTAATGTAGGTAGAATGTACTTGAAACACGGGTGATTTTCCAATAATTGCTTGCGCCTGTGACGAGTTTTGGAGGATAAGCCTGGAATGGCCTACCAGCCTGTATTGTTCGGAGTTCAATTTGGGCAGAAACGGCCAGTTTTGGTACGGCGACATAAAACTGTACCTGTTTGTTCACATCGGCCGTTAAAATATAATGCGCAAGGGAGAAATAACTTAATTGTACGCTTAATTTTTTTCCTTAGTTTCTTGAGCTATGTTGAGACAGTTTCCATACTTAGCCAATACAATACAATACAAAATGCTTATTGCACACCAAAAAAGTTTACAAATTCAATACAGGAACAATCATTTTAATTACGGTAGACAACAGGCGCTAAAGAGCGATCTCTTCCAGAAAAACTTTAGGTGGTGGAGTTGATTACTATAAATCACACAATGAGTATTATAGGATTTCCGTTTAGGAGAAGAGAAGATGAACTCCATGTAAGTTCAAACCATGTCCTTTGTTGACACACATTCAAAATGACTTAAAAAATAATAGTTTCAAAGTTTGTCACCATCTTAGTACATACATAAAAACCGGCCAAATGCGAGTGGGACGAAAGGATCCATACCATCAAATAAAATAACCAGCCGGGTTAAGTTCAGTTTGCTCCTGGTATGTATGGCGCCCCACTTAAATATGTATTATATTCTGATTTTAATATTTATTGTTGTAGCGGCAACAGAAATACATCATCTGTAAAAATTCAGCTCAATTCAATCACAGTTCACAGACGGACAGTGGAGTCTTAGTAGTAGGGTCCCGTTTTTACCTTTCGGGCACAGAACTGAAAAAAGGTAAACTTATTGTTGATCACGGGTAGGTAACAAAAAGATTTCAATGAAACGACTCCAATTTAGTTGGTTGAATAATTAACCAGCCCGGTTACTGGCTAACTCTACTTTGGCGTTGTCGTAATGGATTAAATTCCCGACCATTTTTCCCGAGTCCTTCCGCCGCGGTCTTTATGATGCAAATTTATTCGCTCAACCATCTTTAAAAGTAAGACATTAATAGACAAAATACAGCCTCAAGTTATATAATTAACAACTAGTTATGAATTATTTATATAGCGAGCAAAAACTCTGTTTCTGCCTCATCGCATCATTAATTACTTTGAAGTTTCAGTAACTGTTTATTCTAAATTTAAAATGTTTTGCTTTTAAAAAACCTCATTAAATATTAGCAGATGTAATTAAGGTTTTTGTACCAAAACCCGAGCTTCAAACCACGCGGGTCCATTAAAAATTTCTTTTTATATAATTATTTTAGCCTTAACGACCTGTATGAAAAAGGGCTATGTAAAGGGATATTTTTTCTTACACAATTTCAAGCGTGCTCATTTTCATTTTTATTAAATGGGAAAATTTTTATTTTGTTGCCGATTTCGTTTTTTTCTCAGATTTCAATAAAATTTGGTGAGTTGGTAAAGTTGCTTATTCTGAACACCGGTAAGCCCAATTTCACGATATGTCCTACAAAATTTTCCATTGAGTTACAAAAAAATTATGTTTTTTTTTAACTTCAACACAATTTTTTTAACAGGGGCTCAAAATGAAAAATAAATAATCTGACAAAAAAATAAATATTGGCCCAATGGGCCAATTTCTGTAGTAACTCAATGGAGAAAAATTTGTAGGACATATTATCCTGAAAGTGGGGTTACCATGGTCAGAAGAAGCAACTTTACCAACTCACCAAATTTTATTGAAATCTGACAAAAAAACCAAATTGGCAACAAAATAAAAAATTGCCCAAATACTATCTGCACCCCGCGGTGTTACCCGCTCATCCCACGGGAACATTATTTTTCCGAGATAAAAGTAGCTTGTATGTTAATTCAGGTTCTCAACTACCTTCATACCAAATTTTATAAAAATTGGTTTAGCCGTTTAAGCGTGAAGACTTAACAAACATAGGTACACACACTCACAATCTTTCGCCTTGATAACATGAGTGTGATTTAACTAAACGTAATATACAGAGAATGTACTTCAAAGTATTTTTTATTTATTTTTGCTTGGAGGCTAGAACACTCGGAAATCTGAACATACGAACATCCAAACATTTGGACCATAAAAACATCGGTCAACAAACGCCAGTCCAAAAAACTATTCTCTCTATTTGAAATCGTTACATCCATCATTTTAACGAATTTATAAAACTATCGTACCAAAAACAATTACATCACATTCTTCACTTTAATAAAAAAGTTCCAGGAAAACAAATAACGATTTGGTTTCTACCTCTAAATGTTATTTCATTTTGCAACAATACAAACGACACAACAGTAGGTATACCTGGCTAGTGATTCCTGATTCTAAACTCAGGATAGGCCCCCTGGGTTTACTACATAATGCTAGTCGTTTGAACACGATAAATTAACAATTGTTTGTAGAACCATTCGATAGTACCTACTCGTTTTTCTTACCCGTGTAAGTTTGTAATTATAATAATCATAATCATAATCATCATTTATTCACAGAATATATGGTACATAAGATGGTATAATATAAAACATTTAATTAAATAATAATGTAATTTGTATTTAAATTGCAATTCATTTGAAATTGTTTTGTATAACGATTCGAGTGTTTATTTGTTTATTTTTTAATGGGGGAAATAATACAGACGTTTGTATATAAAAAATAAATTTTAAAATGATGTTTACATCCTAACATAATTTCCACCCAAATTTCAGGCGGTAAAAAGGTAGCATTGCCATTATAACAACACTTGATAATTACTTAGTAAAACTAATAGTTTAGATTATCGACAATTGACTTTTAATGCATTTGCAATGAAAGAGCCAGAGAGATGTTGATTATTCACAAAGGCTGTTTTAATACTTCTTAAATCAGAATTTATGAATGCATTAAAGTACTTAAGTTTCAATGTTCTTACAGTTTTGATGAAACTAAGAAAAAAAATTTTTTTTATGCTTTGGGCAGGATTTGAACCCACGTCAAAGCATAGGATTGTTACAATGCAAATATTTGTTTGACGCTAGCAGACGTTACTGCTTTAATAAAAAAACTATCATCGTCATCGAAAGACGCAGTGCTATACCTATTATAGATCCCACCCTTGGCTCATTTTCTTTAGTCAAGTTCAAACGCTTGGCGGACAAATTATACATCGACTTCACGTGTCTATAAAAGTCAAGTACGAAGTAAGTGCGGTCTAACCTTGAAGTTAATAACGATACACTAGACTTCAAATAGTTATAAGCTATCGATGTGTCATCATTATTATCACAATATGGCTTTCTCAAACATGTAATGAAATGTCGTCTTAACGTGCGTTATAAAAGTGTGCGAAGTATCACGTTTCGGCTCGGAACAACTCGAGAGAACTGTTAAGGAGTTTCATACAAAATTGAAGGCCTAGGCCGGTATATAGTAAATATACTTACTCGCCCGGCAAGCCCTTATTTCCCGGCGTCTACAGTAATGTACTATTTTGATAACAGCGAACGAGAGGAGGAAGTTTCAATTATTGATTATCTGAGTATCTTATTAAACATTCAACTTCTGTAAATAGTGAAGATGTTTGTCATTAACTACCCAATCTTATCATCAGACAAAATATCGTAATTTGTAATGACTTGTATTTATGACTTCTCCTACTAAAAGTACCTACATAAAGCAATCATTATCTAATACGCTCAAGAATGATCGTCCACGTCAAAGCGAGTAAGTGAGCTGACACAAACTAATCGAACAATACGCGGCTCCGACCGTCCTGATACGGGCCGATAAGTGGATCAAATTCGCACACAAAATAAATATCAAGAATGCTTTTTGCCCCGTCCTCGATCGTTATTTATTATTTATGGAAATAGACCTGGAAACTCCGTCGAGGGAAGGTCGTCATATTTTTCTTAAAAAAAGTAATGTCCCTCGGTGCGGCGTTTGTCATGCAAATTTATGCGATCCGTTTTAGCGTTCGTTTTTAAACCGATAGCGATTTCTAGACGGAATATTGAATCGTGTTGCGAATAAAAAGAGTTCATTCGATAATGCCGCTGTTATTTTCGCCCGACACGAACGTATTTAACTGTATTCATAAATCTGTGACGGCAAGAAAACATTTTCATTATAATAACCGCGTTTCGAGTCGTTCTTTGTGAATATGATTCCGATGTTTTATTGTCACAACAAGATTCTTTACATTATGTTTATTCTGCTCCGTTTGGCCACGAATATAATTAATTGTGCACTCAAAAATGCATTGCATGTGGAACGAACTTTTTTTCTATTATTTGTGCCAATATTTAAAGTGAGGAAAATGCGCGTTTGAAAAAGGGGTTGTACTTTATTGCAGAAAATGATTTGAGTTTGTAAATTCAAACATCACACGAAAAAAGTGGCCCAAAATGTCCATTCCAGATCGTCACTTTTTTGTATGAATGTTTTTTTAACGTGACGTATGACATATATTTATTTTGGGACACATTTTTTTTCTTTTATGAAGTTTGAATTTGAAATCATTGTAGGTCCTACCTGAAAAAGAAAATTGTTTCTTTTCGTCCAGATATCAAAATATTTCACATTTTGCGACGAAATGTTTCACGGGATGTCATATAGTTTTCAAGCTGGGCAACTAAGGGCGCAGAAGCATGTAAGTGAGTTAAAAGTCAAAACGGAACCAGTGGCGAGACGATCGTATTATGAATGGGGTTAACGGTAATGAGTGTTCTAACTTGCAAAACGTTGGGTGTTGAAATGATTTAAATCGTAACGTATGCATTTTACTGTAAACAAAATAAATCGTGTTTAGTTTCAGAGCTCTTAGTCTATCCATCCGATTGATGACCAGTGAAACTCATAATGGCATGCGTTGTGGAAATCTACCGCACCCCGCATGCGGACGCTATCGACCAATGAAAACAATTCCCCGCATGCGGGCCCTATGGCATGCGTTATGGAAATCTACCGCACCCCGCATGCGGGCCCTATCGACCAATGAAACTGAGCCATTATGGTAATTCATTGAAGCAAAATGGACACAGTATTTAATTTCACAATTAACGTTCAGTAACTTGCTGTTTTAAGACCTCAAACGTACAGCAAACTTTTTGCTGTAAAAAGAAAAACAAAAAGATATCTATACTACCTTCATAAAAAAACCTTTCACAAATACACCCATTGCCTCCTTCCCAGTGCTATAAAGTACAGCTTTCTATAAATAAATACGTACGCTTTTACCGAACAAAATTGTCATGGCCGATTGAGTTACGATGTCGAACCAACGGCGTAATTCGATGAGACATTGCGATACTCCCAATCTAACAACAGTTAGATGGTTCTAATGGCACATATCCGAGATAACACCAGTATATGTCCACTTTAGCTATGTGCTCTTGCTAGTCGTTTTCTTTTCATTGAGATGAATAATATTATCTGTTTTGTTTGGTATAAATAGAAATTACGTAGATGTAACTAAATGACGAAGTGGAGCGATATTTTATCAAGTCATATTGCATAAGTATTGACTATTGACACAAAGGTAAATAAAATTGTGAAAGAAAAATTTAATTTGATCTACTACAATCCAAGCAGGACTCGAACCTGCAGCCTTTACGTTTCCGGCATAGTGCTCTCCCAACTGAGCTATTAGATCGTAACGTTAATCACACCAAATCTTTCATTCCATAATTCTACGCTACTGACTGAGCACCCTCTGCGTCAAGTAAAATTACCGTTAATTTTGGTTACTAACTAAGCACAATTTGGCTATTTCTCAATTAGTTAAACTAGTTGAGCTACTTTTTTTTCAGTTTATGGCCTATATACAACATTAGTGATATCGCAGTGCCTCGTCGAATCCGAGCCCAGAATACAGCGCTAAGAGCCCCGTCATTTATCACGGCGGCATAATGTTATGTGACGTCATTATGTCATGTAGCTCATTTTGTAAGTGGAGTGTGATGACGAGCGGTCTCTGGGCAGAGTTTCGAACTTGTTAACGTGCTTAAGAGCTCTATAGACAGTGTAGTGATGTGTATAGTGTAAAACTTGCACGTATATATCGTTTTAAGATTAGACTTTGTTCGATTTTTATTCCCTTTTTTCATCTTTATGCTTAGGACAGGTTTTTTTTTCAATAAATTTATATAAAAAGTAAAATACAATAAAGAATGTAATTACAAAATATAAATACATTATTAAAAAAACCTAACCTAGGGTGCCGTCGGCAGCGGGGCAGGGCCCAGGCTACCGGTGGTTAGGGCTGCAGACAGATGAACCTCCTGACTATGCGCACCGTGTCCAGGAGGCGCCTTCTGTATCTGGCCCTTGATCCACCCATCTAGCGAGAGTCTCTTAAGATGTTTGTCGAGACTCTTCGCTATAAGACCGTTCGCCGAAACGACTATCAGGACAATGATCGTCGAGACAACATCCCACATGGCGGTCACCTCGTGAGCCAAGTCAAGGTACTTGCTGAGTTTGTCCTTCTCGGCCTTCACGAGGTTCTCGTCATGGGGGATGGTAATGTCGACGAGCACTGCCTGGCACTTGGATCGATCTACCAACACGATATCAGTTGGCTAAAATAGTCCTGTCCGTGATGATAGATCGATCCCATTTTCGAGAATTGGCATCGGTGCGTACTTATAGTACGGGACCTGAGACCCCACATTATTATTATTATTTCTCTGTCCCTTCCCTGGTGAGCTTGAAAATTACCACTACACTTTGTGAATCCAGTCAATTCCCAAATGTTTCGAGGGAGTGACACAACGTTGCACACAGTTCTACATCACGTTATCGTGCCGTACATTATTAAGTTTCTCGACGAGAATTTCCACGTCGCGACTCCGCAACGCCATACCATATCCCCGCCTTTGAAAGGCAGTATGAAGCCGGTAAGCCGCCTTACATGAAACAACAAACGATCGGGCAAGACGCACTAAGCGGGAGAGGGGTTAGTACGTCGTTACCTTTTACGCAAATTGCGGTGGTCAGCAAAGGTCAGCATTAGCCGGCAAAAACGCAGGTAGGCCGGCGAAATGGCGCGAGGGCTTTTAACTGAATATTCAGCGAGTAAAAAATGTCTTTGGATGTGGTAGCTGAGAGCCTAAAGCTGTGTACGCACGGACAGACAAAAACATGGTGAACACGATCTTCGAACACGAAATTGCATCAACCGTTGTACATCATTTAGTGGTATGCACGTGTTGACGACGCGTTTGGCGCAAGTTTGTAGAGCCGGCAGTCCCGGGTTCGAATCCCGGCCAGGGCAAATATTTTGTGTGATGAACTCGAATATTTGTGCTAGGGTCATGGTTGTTCTATGTATTTAAGTATATATTTTATCTATATAAGTATTTATATCGTCGTCTGATACACATAACACGAGCCTTCTTATGATTAATTTGGGACTAGATTGATTTGTGTGAGGTTATCCGATGTTTATTTATTTATATTTACGCAGAACAAAGTATTCGTTGTACGGTTTTTTACATTCATCGTCATTACATCCCTTTTACAGGCGTCAGCATAACTGTTGAAATACGGCCTAATCGGGCTACGAGTTAGGTTTTCTTATGACGTGTGACTGTTTGTAAACAAATCTTGCAAATACAATTTGATACACTTCTCCGATTCCGACGAGTTGCGATTTTGCATAACAAAATGTATGTATATCGGATGACAATACAATGGTATCATTTCTTGGATCTGATTTGATGATGGAGCCGGTGGTCAAGGGATTTTGAAATAAAACAAAGCAACCCAACCGAGTTTCTTTAGTAGTTTTGTTTGTTTCGACGCGCTATTGACGGATATTCAAGATATCACTAATATGACAGTTTTATAATAACGAATTCTTCAACAAAAAACCTAACAAATGTACTAGTACTGTAGCATCGCGTTAACAACCACTTGAGTCGTAATACCTACTTCGACGACAAACACTCACAAACAAACTTGCTGCAAACTGCAATGTTTTAAACAAACCCTCATAATTCTCGTCATACCCCTAATGGCCACAACCTTCCTGGCGACAAAATGACATAAACGCAATCAAAGAACTTGAAGTTACGCCGTTTCACTCCACATCTGGCTGTTCTGAGGGAAAATGAGTTAAGCGTGTATATGCTCAATTCGGAGTTACTACGTTTTTGATACGGACGAGGAGAGTGATAAAATAATATCAACTTTGCATTTTATCAGATCTTTAATGAAGAAGTTTCCTACTAAGTGTCCTCGTAATTTGCCAACAATTGGGTGTGTTAAGGAATGATGAGGTGACCTCAGAATGCAAGAATTGGATGTAAAATGGATTAAAGTATGGAGAAAGTAATTAATGGAATTAAAATAATTAAGTCGGTCAAAACCAACTGTATCATATCATATCATATCATATCGTTTATTGCGGATCATGTTCATTTTACAATGGATGGTATGGTAATTATAATGTAGGTACTTACATGAAACCCTTTTTGGGCATTCTAATTTCTTACATTCTAAAACATTATTAATTTAAACAATTATGTACAACTAGGTATTTTACGTAACTATAAAAATGTTGATATTATTTAATTTTGAACATAAATGTGCGTTTAAATTAAAATTTATTTATTTTAAATAAAATAAATATCGTAACTGCTTCTGGGTAACTAGTATTATCTGCCTTTGTGAATAAAGAATCGAATTTGCGATGATTTATTAAGGATTTTATTAAGGTTAGCGTTACATTAGAGTGTATTTCAATTTGTACCTACTCGTAGTAGCCGAAGCGAAAGAATTGAGAGTTACGAGCACGGATGTTTCATCGTTAATTTGTCGTTCAGTCAACGCTATGACTATACTTATGTTATAGGTACTTAAAATGAGAATATATGTTCGCGTCTTTTCTATATTTTCTAGGAATTTAAGTTAAAATCCTCTACGCGCTCTCAATCAATGCTTGTAAACATTGCCGAGCCAACAAATACAAAACTATTGTATTAAGCGGTTTACACTCACGTGAAATTGTCAGGAACGGCCCGACATGTTTCGAACTCGTATGGAGCTCTTCATCAGGGACGGCAGCCCGTACACCGCCGCGGCAAACTCGTCACTGCTGATACTTTGATCGACGTTCCGCGCTGAGCGGGCGGGGGGTGCTTGCAAGCCCGCAACTTGTCCGTCCAGCACTCCAACGTCACTTTTGTCATCAATAGACATTACACACACTTGACTAATGGTGTCCACGGGATTGTCCAAACGCACAATATGTTTCGCCGCCGGAAGCACAGGCTTCCGTGCTGGAGGTAAAGCCCAACCGCCGTCTCTATAAAAATTCGGGCGCCGTCCGTGAGTGTAAACCGCTTAATACAATAATTAAATATGTCTCACGAAAGTTTTGATAAAATAAATACAAAACTGTTAATTTCCTCGCGATACATTCGTAATTATACATCTCACCCAAAGCGTGGGAGGCCGGGGAATCGATCCCGGCTCGTATTACTCAATTCGCTTATTCCAAATGGTGTTCTCATTACCTGCGACTCAACACGACGCGACGCCAACGTAAGACGAGTCGGTTTCAAGTTCGTTTTATTAGGTTCAGGCATGTGTGTGTACACAAATACTTTATTCCACAAACGATACACGAATTTCCTTGTTATTGAGTATATTTTGCTCTGTTAATTTCACTACTTTGATATGCGACTCTTCACACAATCGACAATCGACGTCGTGCAAAAGCACCTCTGTTCATATTCACAAATTATTGCAAATTTTCAACTAGATCTAAAAACGTGTTCTGGGAATTCATTTCTGTCGGTAGCAATTCAGCGCTCCTCTTTATTATATTTACGAACATAGAAAATACGATTCTAATACAGGTTAATAACCTGTATTCGCATCAGCGCAGCTCATCCAAACATGGAAACGAAGAAGAATATCCCTCCCGTGATTATTAAGATTGATAGCCGTTTGCCCAGTGGAATAAATGAAAGAATCGATGTAAAAAAGCGGTGCGATGCGACGCCCTGGCTCGTGGACCGAAGGATAAAAAGGTTTATAAATAGTGAGGTTTATTTTTAGATATCAATCCATTGACGAAATGTAGCTTTGTAACAAATAGTACAACTGTTTGAATTTTGCTCACTGATCAGGATCAAAAGGGTATACTTAAGCAACTCTTTTGCTTCTTTAATCGAGAAAATTACTTCGTGCCTCATCAATATTATTTATCAATATTTTATAGTTACAAATTCGGATTGCATGTTTAAAAATATTTGTCCTAAAACATTAATCCTAATAAAATTGTAAAGCTTATCCATTTGAACCCATTAGGATTGGTTTACTTTATAATTATTATACCTGAAATAACTAATACTAAATACAACGACGTTATTTTTACATAGAAATTGATTTACCTACCGTCTACATCAAAGCCATGGAGTTGTGTCTGGAGAGTGGACACTTGGTGTTCATTCCGCGGAAAGTACGGGATGCTATCGAAATTAGTCGTCATCCGAATTTTAACTGAGATTATGGATGGTCAGTGGAAAACGGTTTTGGATACTACATCAGTGGGTAATGTGGACGAAACTTAGATTATGGATGGTCAGTGCCCCCCAGCTGGAAAACGGTATTGGATATGTAGGGGAGAAAAATAATGATTTCAGATTTCAGATTTTTTATTGGTCAATGTACAATATCAATTACAAGTCATTTTCATATCTATAGTAATAACAGCTATTAAAACTTTACATAGTTACATAGGTAGGTTTGATATCAGCAATATATTATTTTTAAGTTTGTTTCAGACTAGTGTTTAGGTCAACGGTCCACATTCAAAAATTAGTTTATACCTACTGTAACAAGCCAGATTGCTAAGTAGTGTTTTAAGTTTCCTAGAAAATGTGGTGTTATTTTCACACTTATTTTATGTCGGTAGGGATACAGTTGTATATATTGGGTCCGAAACGCTGAGCTGAGCACGAGCCTTTGCCAACCGGCGTTGCGGGCGGCACTAGGAGGTGCGGCCTACGCGACGTTCTAGGATTACGTTGGCCGTAAGTTTGGTATGCTTAGCGGCATAAAATGTCAACGCCGTCGCTAGGCATCGAGTTCAGTCCAGCAGCCACTTGCTCATATAGTTGTATATAAATAAACAATTGTGTTTAACTTTCTCTGGTCTTGTCCTTGGCCTCACGGCCATTACGCAACTCCAAACGATATACTTAGTCAAAGGTAAGGTGCTAGAGTACCTAAAGTGGTAACTCCGACGTGAGAGTACTTAAAAGGAGAGGTGTACCTAAAGATACTACATCAGTGGCTAATGTGGACGAGACTTAGCACATGACGTTGACATTGTAAGTGATGATGAGGGTAGATTCTCGCCTCCGCTGGTGACGCCTGCGTCGAGCAGCCGCGTGGACAGGGCGATTTCCCGAAGAGCTCGGTTAGCTGCCGCCGCAACGGACCACTCTTCAGATGATGAATCGCGTACCGATTCGCAACATGTCGAGCGATATTCAACTTATTTTAACATGCCTGATTAGACCCCTCTTAGTTTCTGTATTCGTCATTGCGGCACCAATCACCACCAGCCATGTTTTAATACACAGGCATCACATGCCAATTAAAATAAATAATTGAATAGGTATATCCTCTGTCGCATCATAACCATACACCTTAAAGTACAACAAAGTCCTCGCCTCAGTCAAACGATAGAGAACACGATCCTAAACGAGGAGCGACAAAAGCAATAAGGGTTAATGTGTTTCACATTTGCGAGCATTAGCGATACAATATATAATAAGCGAAGCCTTAATGGTGTAAGAAAACGCCAATTCTCACGTGAGGATCGGGTTCCGGGCGCCTGGAGTCAGACTAGGGGACCTAGCATACACACCCAATGAATTCGAGATTTATCACTTTTTACTGAAATGTTTACCTACGGCAAAGAAAACCTTCATTTTTGATATTTCTAACGCTCTGTTGTTCTCATCCAATTGCTTAAATTTTCGTACGGTGCATCATCAACATGCGGTATGACTCGAATTCAATGCTGTCTCAACAACTATCGATTCGACTATAAAGCACACTAAGTTATTTTTGCAATAAATAGTTTATTAACATTAACAATAATATGCATAAAAAAACTGCCACAAGCTTTTTCACTTTAAATCATTTAAAATTATAAAATAAAACAACTACTTAAAGGGTGGACTGTGTCGACACGTTATAGCACCTACATACATGTTTTAAACAAAAATATGTGAAGCCAGACTAGCGTAATTTTTGAGTTGTGATCTGCCTAATTTGGTCGCGCCTTACATCGTATGACATGTGTAATACGAATAAGTGACCGCCGTTGCTAGACTGGCAAGAGAACGAGAGGAAAATCACGAGCCAAATTTCAAATTCAGAACTATATCTTCATAATAAAGCCCGGAGCTACGTGTGCTTGGCCTGCCGCGCTAATGAAAGCGTCCTGTTGCGTTACTTAGCGCCACGTAACGAGAATTCACATTAATTTGCGGTATTTTTGGCGCCATTACCATTACCGGCGGTTACCCAGGCGTACCGGCCATATCCCTGTTTTAGAGCTGGTAATATAGTCGTTGTCTGTGATACTTGTATTGTGGGACGCAATTAAGAAATTTGTGACAAAGTGAGAAAAATATCTAAGTAAAGGAAAATTCTTGAACATGCATCGAAATAGAGTTTTTTTGTTCGAAATATTACTGCGCAATTCAGCAGTTAGAAAGTTTGGAACATTCATTGTTATTCTAAATTTAAACGCGGCTGCCATTTAATAAAATGTTTTAGGATTTCCAACTTTAGTTTCGTCAGCTGTGCAGAAAACACGACAGGTTGAATGGTTTCCCAGGCCAGTTTACTATATTTGGCTTTTGTCTACGTACATTTCATTGATATAAATTTTCGATTTTTTAACTTTCGTCCTCGATGAATGGATGCAGTAAAGTAGCCGCAAAAATTATGAATAAGGTATGAAATTATTGAATACCTATCAAATTATTAAAACAAGAGAAATTCTAAATTAACAACCACGTAGCAATCGTTTAATCATCTCAGAAAGACGATGGTCTTCAAATGTCTGGTCGAACCTTTATTATCTATGGAACCTAATCAAAGCACGAATACTTACTTAACTTTTTTGGTCAGGTCTGTTTTTTAGGGTTCCTTACCTAAAGGGTAAAAACGGGACCCTATTACTGAGACTTCGCTGTCCGTCCGTCTGTCACCAGGCTGTATCTCAAGAACGGTGATAGCTAGACAGTTGAAATTTTCACAGATGATGTATTTCTATTGCCGCTTTAACAACAAATACTAAAAATAAAATAAAATAAATGTTTAAGGGGGCTCCCATACAACAACCTTACAGATAATGGTACGGAACCCATCGTCCGCGAGACCCACTCGCACTTGGCCGGTTTTTTTTCTTAAGTTTACCACAGGCTATGGAGCGGATGGAGCTACATACTGATTACACAGCACTCATGGCTCCAAACTAATTCACCTAAAGTCACGGGAAACTCATTTTTGCGCACCGCACTGAAATAACCACAGGAAAAGCGTACTGCTGGCAGTATTTCGAAACAAAGGCTTCCTTATTTAAACATAAACGTATAGGGTTTATTAAGCGACGTGCCGTTTCATAAATGCAATCTGCGTTGTGGGGGCTGGGACTCCGAGCTAGAACCGGGGCTCAAGAGCGGTGAGTTCCTACGATTGCACTGCTTCGAGTTAAGGTAAGTATTTTACTCCCATGTGCAGAATGAAAGTATTAGGACTTTGATTATAGATGAATGTATTCAGGCATGAAGGAAAGTTCACTTTCGTACCTATTGTACTAAGAATTAGAGTAAAAATATATGTATAGTATTTAACATTAGATAGTTAGATAGAATTTCAAGATAAGTAACGTATTGGCTTACAATAGGATTGGTACAATTTCTAGAAGACCATTAAGTTATATTTTATTTCGATAGTCCTTACTGTAACAATTTACGAACTGTAGGTCATTTATTTTTGTTTATCATGGTTTTCTCGAAATATTTTTTAAATTGTCAATTTGAAAGTTTAATAATGGTGGCTGAAGGGAACTTTGTCTTCGGAATTTAATAAAAATTGGGCAAGTGCGAGCCCAACTCGCGCATGAAGGGTTCCGTACTTATACATATATATAATCTATAACAAGTTTGTTGTATGGGAGCCCCCCTTAAATATTTATTTTATTTTATTTTTAGTATTTGTTGTTATAGCGGCAATAGAAATACATCATCTGTGAAAATTTCAACTGTCTAGCTATCACCGTTGTTGAGATACAGCCTGGTGACAGACGGACGGACGGACGGACGGACGGACGGACAGCGAAGTCTCAGTAATAGGGTCCCGTTTTTACCCTTTGGGTACGGAACCCTAAAAAAAAAGGAACATGGCCAATAAAAACGTCTTTCAGTGCATTATAACATAATCTATCGACTGATTGATAGGTGTAGAACGTGTTGCTTCATAAATGCTATATAAAAAGCAGACAACGAAAACCTTTCCTCTAAACTTTCAAAATGCACACAGTACCTACACACATAATTACTTTCCAAGACCACGCACACTTCAACAGGGTGCGAGAAAGGTAAATTGCAAAGTGATTATCCAATATAACCATAACGGCATAAGTGTCACGATGACTCCATGAAAATCAGCTCTTTTGCGGATGGTGAGCTGCGCACGCGCCGCAGCGAAGGGCCGAGTGGCGTCTGGGTGGTGACGATTACCGGCACCACTAATTATACCTTTGAGACGGAATGAAGTGGCTAAATACGTTTCGCGTGCCATCTAATAAGAATAGGTACTGAACTTACTCGGCCTTTATTTGTTACTCCGGTATGTCAGTATGGTTATTATTTGCAGTTATCTAAAATACGAGTACTATTTTCCCTAAATGCATACGGCATCAAAAAATAAATACCATATTTTATTTTAGAAATTACTAAAAAAAAATTTCGATTGATACTTGTGCCGCAATTTGACTAAGTCCCAATGGACGTTAAGTTGATTTGGACAAGTTTCATTTGAGCAGTATCGTTTATGATACCTCATGCATCTAGGGGTTAAGGTTCCGTACCCAGTGTGTGCTGATTACGTTAATCTATATTTAGAAAACCTAAGCATCCTTGAAATCACGTTGTTTTTAAATTAAGCTACCATTTACATTTACCAATTGCCAAATTGGTAAAACCTTTCACTCACTGTAAATGGATATTACCTACTAATCAAAATAAGAAAAAAAACTGTGTTAATTCCCCCGACCACGTCGTAGATAATCTTTACATGAGGATTAGTGTACGCTTTTAAATGTTTGGACTAAACAAAACTTTAATCAGAAGAGAACACACATTATTCAAAGCATGACTTTAAAAAAGGCTTCAACAAATACAAACGGTGACGCTGATTTGCTGTAGTACAATAATACAAAGCGCTATTGCTATTCCAATTAGTCAACACGGTGCACGCACGGTATGTAAGGTATATTTAATTCGCGCGCGGCTCAACCACACTATCTCGCTCTTGACAAGCGTCGTCATGCAAATGTTTGCGGTCCCAACAGCTTTGCTTCCCGATTGTTTCGCCCCCAATTGCTCTTTCATTCGTGTTCGTCCGTTTCGCCTCGTTTTATTTGAACGTTATACTTGCGAACACTTTTTGTACGATCGATTCCCCAAGTTAGCAGGCGATACTGAACTTTCGCGTACTGGGTGAATTTTAATATGGGCGGAGGCGGTTGCAACTGCTTACAATTTGGAATGGTTGTAAACAGACAGTTTTATAGTTTACGACGTCATTTTTTAAGTTATTAAGTTCTCTCATTAATAATCAGGGTTCGTAAAATGACAGCAATTCATTGAAGTGGCTAAAATTAATTTTTGTCATAATTATCATTACTCAATTATTAGGTACGATTATTCTCATTTCTTTACTAAATGCATCATAACTAAATTTTTCTTTATTAATGGGATATAGGTATATTTTATAAAATTGAAAAGTGTAACACGCAGAAATAAAATAAATAAAAAACAAAAACACATTATAATTATAAGAATCCTAAAGCTTCGGTATCAGAGCCTTGATAAAACTGCTCGGTGAAATGATTATAGCAGCAAGAAGCACCGTATCACCATCCCACGTGGCGGTCACCTTATAATAGTCAAGGTCAAGATCATCAGTTTAGTACGTTTATTATTAATGACCTAAAATGGAACAACCAACATCGAGCTATTAAAGATAATATCAGTAAATCAACAAAACCAGCACAATAAAATTGAACACTATTCATGTGGCATTTTTAACAATAAAATCAAAGCTAGAGTGACGTCAAAGTCGAAACTGGCATTTATTATACAGGGTGTGCAAGAACAATAATCATGCGGCCTTTCTAACAATAGTTTAACAATAAAATCAGAGCTAGGGTAACCTCAAAGTCGAAACTCTCATTTGCTATACAGGGTGTGTAAGAATAAATCAAACTTGTCCATTAAAATAAACACTAATGTGTACAATTTAAGTTGCGAACTCGCGTTATGGCAAGCAGCGTTGCGTGCGATGAAACTTATGTTAACGTACTACACTATCTCGCCATACCGGCTTTCTATACTTACCTATACTCTTCGTCGTACATACCTAATTGCCAAGTGTAAAATTAACAATTTCATCATACTTAGTGTTAATAAGATTAACTTTGGTGAACCCATATAGGATTGATAATCTGGGGGCACGTGAGTGCCCCCGCCAAGACGTAAAGTTACTTATTCTAATATATATACGACTGGTCATAGACGGAGCAGTGTGCCGGAGACATGTTGGCCAAATGTGGATAGAGTTTTATTCCAAACTAACCAATTGCGGGTATTTCGAAATTAGAAATCTATAAACAATAACATATTTATTACAAACTAGCTTTTGCGCAAGGCTTCGTTCGTGTTAAATCATTATACACTATCCTACGGGAATCAACGTCAATGGCGAATACATCACTCACCTTCGGTTTGCCGACGACATCGTAGTCATGGCAAAATCGATGGAGGAACTCAGCATGATGCTCGATGACCTCAATCGAGTTTCTCAACGGGTGGGCTTAAAAATGAACATGGACAAGACGAAACTCATGTCAAATGCCAAGGTTGTGCCCATCCCAGTCTCTGTTGAAAACTCGGTACTCGAAGTCGTTGACTCATACATCTACCTAGGACAAGTGGTCCAATTAGGTAGGTCCAACTTCGAGAAAGAGGTCAACCGCCGAATCCAACTGGGCTGGGCAGCGTTCGGGAAACTACGCAATGTCTTTTCGTCCGACATACCTCAGTGCCTCAAGACGAAGGTCTTCAACCAATGTGTGTTACCAGTGATGACTTACGGCATCGAAACGTGGTCCTTCACTATCGGCCTCATCTCAAAGCTCAAAGTCGCTCAACGAGCAATGGAGAGGGCTATGCTCGGGGTGTCTCTACGTGATCGAATCAGAAATGAGGAAATCCGTAGACGAACTAAAGTGACCGATATAGCTCACCGGATTAGCAAGTTGAAGTGGCAATGGGCAGGCCACATAGCACGCAGAGCAGATGGCCGATGGGGCCGAAAAGTGCTCGAGTGGAGACCTCGGACCAGCAAGCGCAGCGTAGGACGTCCACCTACAAGATGGACAGATGACCTTATAAAGGTCGCCGGAAGGCGCTGGATGCAGGTCGCTTCCAACCGGTATATATGGAAGTCCAAAGGGGAGGCCTATGTTCAGCAGTGGACGTCCTATGGCTGAGATGATGATGATGATGATCCTACGGGAACTACGTATTTTCGGGATAAAAAGTTGTCTATGTGTTAAGTTAGGGTATAAACTGTATCTCTTCCATTCATGCGAATCCGGCGTGAGGAAATAACAAACATACACTTAAATAAACTTTCGCTTTTATAAATGAAATGGGGATAAAAATCAAGCGCGGAAATTATCAAAAACTAACAATTTGTATGCATCACTCAAATAAATGCCTTCTCATACTGGAGTACATATCCTGAAGGACTACTCCGATTTTCGAAATTCAACCGTTATATAGTGCCGTCCCGCTCACCCAAATTTACTTTGACAGGAGACCGAGAGGGACGGCTCTATAAGACTGTTGAATTTCGAACATCAGAGTAGCCCTTCAGGACTGCTGGCTTTGTAAGCAGGACCATTACAACTAAGCGAAAGCATTGCCAAAACAGTTTGTTGCCCGTTGCACATCTCAGGGAAGCGTCAAATTCCAGCAGAACCGAAATAGACCATTAAAGTTGCTAATGAGAACGCTCCAACTGTCGACGGCCGCGCAGCTCTTAATATTAGAGGAATTAATTCGAAAAGTAGTTTTGATATTTAACTTGGCAAGTATTTGCAGTGTTCTCATCCATTAACATAGTTGTTGAATTCCTTTTTAGGAAGGAACTTTCAACGGGTTGGTAAGAGCAGCAAATGTTGTAGCTTTCCAATATATACATTTTAAAGTTATTCCAATAGACACAAGACATATTACTAATGGATAATGATGAAATTCATGTCAAGAATAACCTGATGGATGATCGAAAATTCCTAATTGTAGATTTGTCCACTCATTTGGTTCAGTTAAGTGGACTACAAGAAATTATTTATTTTCGTTGTATATCAGGATATTTACTTCAAAGGAGAAATAGAAGAGAAATCCATGACGCGACATAAACTTTAAATAAAGTCTGTTCGCTCGAAAATATCGAGTTGAAATCGTATTGGAGTAAAGTCAAAACATAAACTTGTAAAAATGTTAGCGACGCTCACATGAAAATATAAAATTTACGAGTAAAATACCGTAGCCCGTTCCAACTACTTTAGATGTATTTATTTTGAACTGCAACAATATTTCCTGGAATCAGGGCAGGCTAAAACTTTGGCGCATAATAATACGTTTCGACGAGTAACATTCGGTCCGTCCTTGGTGTTTCGTGAACACCTGACGGAACATTCTGTTGCACTTTACCAAACTGATCCTGATTGAAAGGCAGTTCAGTTTTATGGCAAACTTCAAAAGAAGTTTGAAATAGTTGACTTCAATGAAAGCTCGCATTTTACGAACCTTGATTTATACATCCTAGGAACTATACTGCCAACCAACAAGCCTAGCTTTGATTACGCATATGACAAGATGTAAGTTTTACCTTATAACATCGTTTCAGTTATCACCAACAATCATAACCACCCGAACACATTGCTTTCGACGCAACATCGAAAACTGCTGAAAACTCGACTCGACTACAATACCCGAGCCGATTTATGCGCCCACGCCGGCAGAACGGTTTCGCCTATCAAGATCAGCCAAGCACGTGTCCCGAGCCATCTTATCGATATGACCATAAATTGTTTCAACTTTGTAACTTGTGAGGCGGGTTTTTTTAATCGGAAGCCGCGACCTTGCCGCGAAATTTACTGCTTAGGAAAACGCAGCTGTAAAAATGTTATGAATTACAAGCGTGATTTATAAAGATTGACGTTGGCTTATGGGATAAGCTTGTTGTAAAAATATCGCCGTTGCACGGGATATTTTGTTGTTTTTACTGAATTTTGTTAAGGCCTGTCTGCGTGTATGCATCATAATTTGCCCGCCACTAGTGTCAATCCTTTTATATACGCGTATGATTTTAGTAACTGATACTATTGTTTGCTTTTTAATGCAGTCATTATAATTTTAGAGAAAATAACTGGGTACCTAATAACTAATATGATTCAAAGAAAGCATCGTTGACGTCAGATGTTGATATATGTAAATTGGATTCACATTATTTATTATCTACACAATCAAAAGCAGAAGCAAACCAAAATTCCGAGATGACCGACCGCTTAGCGCTATTTTAAATTTTACTCCTGCTACAATTTCTTTTCTACACGTGCTCAGAAACGATTTGAATAAATTAGCATATTGTACCAAAAAATACCTAGCTTAACAAAATGCACGGAACGAAAAAGCATAAAAACGCTCTCCATTAATTCAATAAAATTAAAAGTTAATCGAGTTATCTAACAAGAGGTCAATCAGCATAAACTGAGGTTCAGCAGGGCGGAGCGGGAAGGAGGAGGGGGCGAAGGTATTCTGCTTTTCGTACCGGATATTTAATATTATTAGCGAATAATTGAAGCGGATGCTTCTTGTGGATGTACCGCGCAGGCAGCCTGCAGCCTCGCCGTGACACGTCGGACGCATCGCCGGACACCGAGCAAAGCTTTCTGCGTTCCAGATTTCCGCCTATCCAAGGCGAACGAAGACTCGTTCATAAAGCAAACAGTCTGTAGACTTAAAGTCCACCGGAACGGCATTAAAATTGTTAAAGAGTTATCAAGTCTAATGAACGTCGAAACGGCGTTTAAATCTGAAAGAATCTCAACTTAAAGCGCCGACGGAACCAGGAGTTAACTTTTTCAAGAATTAATTAGTTCGAAAACAATTTATAGCTGTACATTAAGCGTTTCGAAGTTTCTCACGTAACGTAATCAAAAGAAAAGTTTTATTAGGCGTCGCCATAACGATTGAAATTCACCGGCGGATCGGCGCGCCGCCGCCGCCGCCGCCGCCGACGCCGACGAACGATTAATTATTACTGCAAAGTTGCGGAAGAACATGCTTTTGTTTTCCGGAAATGCTTACAAGACGCAACAGCTTACATATTAAAACGATTTTAGTCTAAGATCCCGCCTCACATCGACATACGTACAACGTACGGTTCGTCCATATTTCTTAGTTAAATTAATTTTGTGTACAATGTTAGGGAAATATAAATATGTAAGGCTCATGGCACAGAGCTGCTGCATTACTGCTGGTGAGGCAATATTTTGTTTCAATTTTTTTTATCTTAAATAAATCTACTTGTTTCCTTCACTTTTATGTACATTTGTACCTATAGGAGAAGCCCAAGAAGTACTAGTTTATGTTATGTAAGACACTAGTTCACGCAGAATTGTCGGCATCATGTTGAAGCAAACAATTTATTGACATAGTGAGGTTATTTTTCGCGAAGCGCACTATTTCCCAACCTGTTTTCATTCACCAACTAAGTTTTTCTCTAAAGTGACTGAGAGAAGTTCTAAAACTTTTATAAAACAAGCTATACCCAACCTACTGGGTTTTTAAACAGAAAAAAATTAGATAAGTTTTTCGGAGAAAAGCGTAAGTTGGAAAATAAAGTTCTACAGAGGAAAAAGTGTTATGCGAAAATGAAACACAACGATATCGTCGTCACTAGAGAAGTTTCCATTAGGTGAGCTGGTTAATTAGACAGGAAGACGGGATCTAATACTTCTACTTTAAGATTTAACTAAATGAAATGGGTGAATCAGAACAATTGCTATCGGCCGCACATAATTATTTATCAATTTACTCAAATGGCACAAACAGATCCGGCGTTAAGGATCGATTCAATAAATAATCACAAAGGAAGCGTAAAGACAAAGGAACAAAGGCTTTGTTAGGGCACCTCGCCGGACGCACGGACGCTGCCACGTCTTTGATTCTCCTTTGAGGCGGCGCCTGGAAAGTGTCAGCCATTATCGCGTATCAGCTGATTGACAGCCTCGCCCGCCAACGAAAATATGGCTTTCAACCGTTTATGAAGATTGATGCGCCGCGGAGTGATTCCCGCCTGTGGATTTACAAATCGCGCTGTCAATTTTTATTTGAATTTATGATACACCCTAGTTCCCTTAAAGGGTGAGGTGCGGGCGCGAGTGATATTGCGACGAGGTCGTTCGTTTGTATCAGTGTTTTACTTTCCGTATAATAATTTCCTTTATTTATGCACCGTACGATACATAATATAAACATTTATCAGCTATTATTTATTATGTTCTACCAAGAATGAAGTATCCAACCTCAATTTATCCTTGTGTAACAGGCTTAATATCTAAGTTCGTTTGACGACTGATGCGTTGCTACGTAACATATTCATAAACTTTAATATTATTATCACTTATACTCAAAAATAATCTACGTTGAGTAACAAAAATGATGCTCTCCGAGACCAACCACAACCAACCGTGTTACTAAAATAATGCTCAAATCACGATAAGTGTATGATTTTTTTAAGATTTCCGTATTCTTTTTTCGGATTCCATCATTAGATCCTTCCTAAGCTCAAAATAATGGAACCTACTAGAAAGTATACCCTTAAAAAATAAAGAATTTCCCATATAGGTCTAGCCGTCATCGAGGAATCAGCTCGCTGCGTGAGGGATTATATACAGACCATCAGGTGATTTGCATTTGATTTGTTTCATTTTTCTTACATCATCATCATTAGCTTTTTGTATCATTACATATATTTCTATTTAAAGGAGAACGATCCTTACTTAGATACTAATTTATAAAATGTTCCATTTTCAAGCTTGAATCAGAACAAAATACAAAGGCTTTTATTATCCCCATTTTGTAGCTTATAAGAAAAACACGACAAAGAATAACTTAATGTGGCGCAAGCAGGCTATTGGTTCAGTACGAGTGAATTTCCGCCAATTAGCCATATTAGAGAAAAGGTAGCGTTTGAAAGGAGACGAATATTCAATAGCAAATACGCTTATTACTTCCAATTTAGATTTATCAAAACATAACATTCGCTGCGTCATATCGAGACTCTATCTAGCCTTAATATTATTTCAGCCCATTCACATCTTATTTTGCTTCGTAAGCATAGCTACGATCACATTCGTGTCACGACCTTCCCCCGCGACCATTCCAACACCAACTCTAGATCGGCCGTAAACGGTGGATTTTACATGCTCAAACATTTTGATCTGAATGGTCCATGTCCTAATTTGAGCCGTATTGTGTGGATGGAGAGTTTTTATTTTAACGTTGGATTTGGAAACGGGTTTCGAGGGCAAGAGGCGTCAAGCGAGGGTCATCGATGAGGACAATGTGCCGCAGCCGAACACTCTACTTTCATCACTTATATTCGAAATAGCAATATTTCTCACCCCATTTTAAACGGCACTCTTGCTTTGAATCCGTTTCAGCGTTATTTATAGCTGAAATAATAAGTGGGCGGGTTACGGACGTTCTTTTTGCTCCTTTAGGACCGCTGTTAAGGGTCACTTCTCGAAATTTTTGTTTATATATTTTTTTCCTTTAAATGGTAAAGAAAATACGAATAAGATTGACGTTATTTAACAATTATTTTTAAAACTGTATAATCAGCTAGGCAATTATAAATTATTAGGTACTTACAGGATATCTTTCATCTGACTTTCCATAAAGCAAGAAAGAGGGTTAATTATTATGACATTTTCTTCCACGCGAACCACTTGCTAACATTCCTATATGTCAATCTTACAATCATGACACACCTCCTAAAAAATACGTAAAATACGATTCCGCGACCCCTACTCTGACACAATACATCGTCACTCCACCGCCGTTCCCTCTACATCTAAAAGCCCGGTACTGACCTACAAAGTTTGATGGCTTGCGTGACCTAATTGCATCTCAATAGTTCTTTGCGTCGCCGTGCCCAATCTCCTCGGGATCAGTGCGTGAGCGGCACTGCGGGCACTTCGGGTACTTCTGGGCACTACAGGGCACTTTGGGGCACTCGGCGATACTTTACCGGCTAATAACGTACAAAGTGCTGAGGAGGAACTGTAGATGGGTCATGTTTTGCTGCGTAGTTGCTCGGAGTTTTCAAGAGAAAGTTTTTCTTAAGAAAATGAAGAGGGTTACTTTTTATGTATTAATTTAAACTTATACGAACAGTTTTTATACAACGAAAACTTTATCTTATACTCAAGTATATAAATGCAATGAAGATTATACTTTATACTTTTGTCAGGTTTATGTGCGTTGGTAGCCTTTCCGGAACTCTCAGATCAAAAATTATGTCATAAAATTGACATAATTTGGCTGTAGTGTTTGGGATAGACTTTGCGTGCATAAACCTATAAATGTTGATTTCTTTTTTCTAAAGGCGAATATAATGCTGTGCCTAATACCTACTTATATCAAAAGTTAAGGACACTACAGCTATCTGTATCCCAAACGCGGAGTTAGAGATTAAATCATAAGCGTCAAATTTTATAAGATTATATTATATTACGTTGTTATACATTAAATATGTATCAAAAATAACTAATAATTTTCAGCATTTTAACATAAACCAGTAGTAAAATTGTCAACTACTTTTAATACTGACCGTACGAGAAATGATAAAATAAAAACACAACATTAAATATTAGGCTTATTCTACGCCAACCTAGTATTGTGTTAAATTATTTTTGAACACTAGCCTCATCCAAGTGTACATTTATTTTAGAATAGTATGATAGAATAAGTGTTCCTCGAGGCTCCAGCGGTCGTTTGACCGTCTTTAATCTGTCCAAAAGTTTCTCCCGGGGTAATGTGTAAGGTTCCGTAATATCGCTTTCTTTGCCGCTGTAATGAAGATGGATGTCGGGGCGGGCGATGACGCGCGGCAGTTAGCTGATGGCCGACGAGAAAAATGTACGGTCACCTGCCATGAATACAATGCACGATCATGTTTGTGATGCGAAAATGTTGTTTTCGGTTTATGTGTGGCACAGTAAAAAAAAAGAAATGCTGTTAGTATTATAATCTAATTTCTATGTCGAATATGCGGCCGAGGCAGTCGCTCTTGAATTGGCTTATCGAGTCACGTTGGAAAATGCCGCACTTTATTAGACGCTGCTTGAATCAGCTTTTATAGATAGAAGAGGCCAATCATGATGAATTTAATTTTATTATGACCTGTATTTGTTTGATGGAGCAGTATATTTTTATACTATGTGCTGGTACACCTACCACTATTCACGTGTCTATTTATATACGAATCAGGGACAAACTTTTAAGTTCTGGATTCCATTCAAGTTTTTAGACATAAAAGTATGCACATTAAACAAACAGAACGTGAGCTGTCAGAATGCGATCCGCGTTTTATACCTGTCTCGCTCGCTCTGATGTGATCCAGATAAGAAGAATCTCTCAGTTTTTACTAAAACCCGATTCGCCATCTGAGAGCTCATGGACTGGACACAAATGAAGTGACGATGCGCTGCCACCTCATCAGTCACGTTGTCAACGGAAGATGCGGCATTCCTTTCATAAAAGTAATGCTACATTAATGTTACTTATATAAAGGAAGTAAGCATACAATTTGTTACGCATTCTCGCGAAAGTAAATAATATATTTTTAAATGGAATGTAAATTTCAACATGCTTAAATTGGCAACATGCGTAGCGTAAGCCTGCAACAAGGCCGAATCGTCGTCGGCAAACTTCCTCAAAATACACGTCGTGAGCTAATGTAATTAAATTATAAATATACGAGTTTCTCTTTGAGAAACGTATGTTTTAATCACTTGCATCAAAATAAAGCTTTCAGCGGTTACGAGTTTGCCCCTCAGCGAACTGTCATCTGCACAATTTCGAGTGATTAAACAAAACTCGCGAATTAATCTGTATCACCGACAGAAATTCATAAACCCTAAACAAACCACAATTAATATCACACCGTAACTAATGGGTTGAACTTTTGCCGCTTATTTAGCGTGTAATTTATCAAGCAGACGAACAAACGTAAGGACACAAACTTAACTGTTCAGGTGACGAAGCGTGGAACTGATGGGTTGCTGTAGGTGTCTTGGTCAGAGTGTTTGCTTGTGGCGGCCTCTTCGGCTGTAAATGTAAGTTGGTCGGTGTAATTCAGTAGCGCACTCAACCAATTGGGGGCATCTGCTTTTGTTTACGCCTCCCCCCCTTGCGCCCCTTCGTCCCCGAGGTGGTAATTAATATTCATAATCACGTTAAAGAAACGGCTCAGTCGGTTGACGGTGCAATTTTACGGTTCAATCATTTACGGTTTTTGTTAGTTCATTAATTTCAGACAAATCGCCGTTGGAATTTGGGCATTTTGACGAATCGTAGTTAATTGTCTTGTTTTTGGATTCGAAGAAAATATTGGTTTTTTGAGCACAATCTACCTAGAGGAAAAATGTGTCCCAATTTTTTGACTCCACTGAAGGTATCTTTCCTAAGCACATTTGTGTTGAAAAAACGTCATGGAAAATAAAAATATTATTTTGCGAACAAGGCAATACTACGACACTTTTTGGTTGCGGCTTTATAGTATAATCATAATCATAACTAAACGGAAATAAGTTTAATACTTAAATAAGAGCGTTACTCAAAATTTCTGCTAAGACTTTTGGACTTCCTTTGCGCCAAATTACTGTGCGCTTGAAAACCAAAACTTAATATAAGTCTGTAATACCTATAGATTTGGACAAAGGTACCTTTGACCAAAACTGTAGCTTTGATACAAGGTAGTCCCGCTTTGACGTGCACAGCTGAATGCTCGCAGTTTCAGCCCGGCCAGTAATGAGGAAGCGGTAATTACTGGTTTTGGACACGCGGCACGACACATGTGTCCGGCTCGCGAGGCGGGTTTATGAGACAGCTGTTATTTGTTACGCAATGGGCTTTTCATATCTCATTTTATGAAAGCAGCTCATTGTTTGTCTAATACATAGCGGGTTGAAAGTTACCAATTTTGACCAACGGAAAACTAATTTGAGGTCTGTTCAACTTTTTGGTTTTCTGCAGCCACTTCACTTCAAACAGGAGATGGCATGGGTAGTCTCGATGTGTTTCGTTTCTATAATAGTAAAGTAAAAGAAATCACCCAAAAATCGCATAAAAAGAAAGTAGACAACTTCTAAGTCAAAAAACTATTTATTTAAATCGCATATTTGAAAAATAACAAAACCAAATTAAAGTATACAATCTAAAAAAAAATATTGTTTTTAGATAAACACCCCTTCTTTGCTTGCAATCTGACTTTTTTTTTAATGTTCTGCATCAGGTTTTGGACGACTTTTGTGGTCACGTTTTCAGAAGCCTTATTCCACTTTCTTTTAAAGTCAGCAAGGGAAGTTGCAGCCTTAGTATTTTTTTGAAGATATCTTTTGATAAGAGCCCAATATCTCTCGATAGGGCGGACTTCTGGACAGTTAGGCGGGCTCATGCCTTTCTCTAAAATATCTACCTTATTGGCCGTATACCACTTTCTAAGTCACTTTCGAATAATGACAAGTGGCCAAGTCTGGCCAAAATAATGTAGGCATCCTATGCTTCTTGATAAAAGGCAATAACTTTTTTTGTAGGCACTCGTCGCGGTAGACTTCAGTTTTTATAGTTCCCGTAGCGAAATATGGTTTTGATTACAGCCCACATTGGCAAATTGCTTGCCAAATTAAAATTTTCTCTCCAAATTTTTCCATGCTGATCGATTTATCTTTTTGAGAAACCTTTTTGTTTGCCGAGACTGTTATAAATTGTGGTCCAGGTAGAGTTTTTTAATCAAATTTACAATAAGTTTCGTTATCCATTATGATACACTGTACTTTTTTAGTAAGAACTCGGTCAGAAAGTTTTCTGCTGCGTTTTCGAACAGCAACTGTCTGTTTTTCATCACGTTTTTTTGGGCTGTTTTTGTTTTCTGTAGGTTTTCAGGTTGCACCTTTTCTTAATACGCTGGATCATTCCTATAGAAGTTTTTGCTTTACGAGCAGCATCCCGAATAGACAGAGTTGGTTTGCGATTGAACATTTGAACGACACTTCTCTGCAATTCCGGGTCGGAAGGGACTCGTTTTCGTCCAGACTTTGACAGATCTTCTAAGGTAACAGTAGTGCCGAACTTTTTAATTAATTTATGTACACCTGCAGGGCTAACATTGTACTTTTTAGCAAGCGTTCTTATAGTTAACCCTTTATTTTTGCCCCAGTCGTCCAAAATATTTTTTCTCACTTCTAACTTAATCCTCCCCATTTTGGCAGATATTATATATTATAATGGCAATTTTTTTTTTTTTTTTATAATAATAATATTTATTCATAAATAACATCAAGTTACAAACGTGTCTTATAAAGTAAAGAAACTCTGCTTCCTAAATAGGTTGACCTGTGCTTTAGGATAAGCAGTGCATTATTTATTTTATAATAGTCAAGAAATAGGTTTATATATTAGTAAAACCAATTTTTGTTTTTGACATCCGTGGAAGAAAATAAATAGTCGTAAAGTTGTCTACTTTCTTTTTGGCACTACATGTACTAATAATTTTAGTTATGCCGATGACATGGTGCTTCTCAGCCCATCTATCAGGGGCATGCGAAAATTACTGGCTATCTGTGAGCAATATGCCTGCAGCCATGGCCTTAAGTATAACGTGCAGAAGACCAAAATGGTAGTTTTCAAGGCAGGAAGAGGTCCGGCTAATGTTTCGCCAGTGTGGTTGGATGGGGCGCTTGTGGAAAGAGTGGAAAGGTTCAAATACCTCGGACATATGCTCACGGAGAGAATGCTTGATGATGAAGACATCGAACGGGAGCGCAGGGCTCTGGCCGTACGGTGCAACATGATAGCCCGCAGATTTGCGCGTTGCAGTGATGAAGTGAAACTGACACTGTTTAGAGCATATTGTTTATGTTTCTATACGTGTCAACTGTGGAGCAGATTCACTAAACGCGCAATGAGCAAAATTAGAGTGCAGTATAATGACGCATACCGTATCCTAATGAAACTGCCGAGATACTGCAGTGCATCGAGCATGTTTGTCGAGGCCAGAGTTCCTGACTTTTTTGCCATCATGCGGACACGTATTGCTTCCTTCTGGAGCCGTCTGCGTTCGTCTAACAACAGCATTCTACGTGCGCTGTCTGGGTGTTTGGACAATCCTATTTATAAGTATTGGGTTTCCGTGCACCGCGACGGAAACAAAAAATAAATAGCTATATATTTTTGTGCATGTGACGGCCTAGTTGAGAACTAGGTTAAATTTACGTTTATTTTGTTATTTTTACACATCTTTTACACATTTTTTTTTTATAATTTTTATTTTACATAATTTTTAAAATTGCTGTATTGTATTGTAATTTGATATTGGGTGTATACCTGTAAATAAAGAACATTTATTATTATTATTATTATTTTCGATACGGTCCTTATTCGTAGATACATCACAAAATAATTAGGTACCTTTTTGGTAAATCAACCGCGACCTATGTATGTATATAGATGTATGGGACAACAGTGTTCCAACGTGAAACTCTGCGTTGAAGGTACGTTGCTCTGCTGAGCAACGTACCTTCTAAACGCAATATACTAAAAAGGATCGCAAAACAATCCGAAACATCTCCACTACATTTAGGTACTTACCTACATTTTGAAGTTTTGCACCTGTAAGGATGGCGCTTATTAAGACAATAGCTTAGCTGAGTAAATATGATTTAATACTGAGTGAAATTTAAAGATACATTATTATTAAATAAATGGGAAGAGAGATAAATATATGTACGTTAGGTACGCTACAGACGATACTCCCATCGTGTGTATGTCCTGAAAATTATGATTTGGGTCTCTTCAAGGCAATTGAATAAGCTGTAGCTGAACCAGCAAGCTACATCTGCCACCGCGTAGTCAGTTAAAAACGAAGTAAAAATCCGGTATGTACGAAATGGAGAGGACTGGTTAAGAAGAGAACCGAAAGGATCTCAAAAGTCCATGTTTTTTTCGTAAATTAATCCTTTTAACTATTACGAAAATAAAGAGCTTAGCTTGAAATGTATCTTTAAAGGGAGCCCTTTATTTCCTAGATACTGTATTTAGTCGAATGTGTCATTTAGCCGAAAAATTATATAGCAGAATTTTATTCCTCTGTAATCATAAATTTTTCATGATTCTTGCAAATAATATCATTCTGTTGATAGGTTAGGTTTGTTTTATAAATAGTTTACAGTTGTAAAGAAAAATGCGGAGAAATGTAACATTCTACGAGTCAATGACCCATCTTAAGATTTTAAATGATAATATTTAGTCGTGATAAGCAAGCATGCTGCGTCCCGGAACCGCTGCTCGATGGGCCGGCCGCCGCTGTCATCCGATCAATTAGGAAGCGCGGGCATACGGACGGACGGGATTATTACTAGAGATCGGACAAAATGTGCGTTATTGTACACGGTGTCCTGTAAAAATAGACAACCTACTAAACACCAGTATTCATTTTAAGAAAACTTTTTTTTACTTTTTAGGGTTCCGTACCCAAAGGGTAAAAACGGGACCCTATTACTGAGACTTCGCTGTCCGTCCGTCCGTCCGTCCGTCTGTCACCAGGCTGTATCTCAACAACGGTGATAGCTAGACACTTGAAATTTTCACAGATGATGTATTTCTATTGCCGCTATAACAACAAATACTAAAAATGAAATAAAATTAATATTTAAGGGGGGCTCCCATACAACAAACTTGTTATACCTATATATACATATATATAGGTACGGAACCCTTCATGCGCGAGTCGGACTCGCACTTGCCCAATTTTTCATAAATTGGTTTTTAAAAGCGTGGTAAGCGTCCATAGGCGGCGATAACTGCTTTACATCAGGCGAGCTGCATGCTTGTTTACCACCGTCGTACTATAAAAATAAAAATTAAGAAATACGGACGATCAGGCTAGTTAGCATCACTATTAATATACTTAAACGGGTTTACTCACGTCGTAGAAGTCGAATAACGCTCGAATAACCCGTTTAAGTATATTAATATGTCTGAGACTCACGATAGTTTTCTATGTAAAATAGCATCACTATTTAAAAAAAAACGGATTTCATTAATTAACACTCGTTTGAAGAATTTCTAATACACGCTAGTTCTAATATCGTCCCCTTTTTCTCTAAAATTATTAACAAGTAAAAAAAAAAATTGAATGAAAGTATTAGTTAAGTAATCTTAAAATTAATAAAAATTGGGGAAATTCAACAATTGCGAAAAATGCATTTACCAGCCAAAAAAAGTGTATAAGAGCCATCAGTGATGTCATCAGTAGAGTCATGTAGACCGTTATTCAGGAAGCTCAACCTATTAACTCTTACAGGGTTTTATATCTTGGAAATAGGCATTTTTGTATGGGCAAATCCCAATTTATATACGACATCCGTAGCTAATCCGAAACTTCGACCAAGAGATCCTGCAAAATTAATGGCTCCGCGATATAAAACCGCGCTGCAGAGAAACAATTGTCACGCAATGACCATAAAAATATATAACCACATCCCACTAGCAATTAGACAACTGCCAAGTTTAACGAAATTCAGACGAGTGTTATGTCAGTGGTTGAAAGAAAAATGTTTCTATACATTAAATGAATTTCTAGAGTGTAAATCATTGTAAAATAATGGAAAATGAGTAACACAATAATAAATTAATAATTAATAATAATAATATTTGAAATTTTTGCATGCTGTGATAAGCTAAGTGTACCTATGATCTAAAAACAAGCCATTTACTATGTCAGCCAAATGTAACTACACTTAAAGCAAAAAAAGATTTTCATTTCATTTTCATTTCATTTCATTTCATTTCATTTCAATACTGGAGGTTAGTAGGTTGTCCATTAAATACAGGACACCGTTTATAATGACACACATTTGCCCGATCTCTGATTATTACACATACACGTCTTCATTGAATTCGATGGGCTGTTGCGTAAGAACAAAGCTGGTATAGGGATGCTGATCTGTCTTTAAACGTACAGATTATGACATAACAATACGTATAATATAATGATAACACTTAAACGGGACTCCATTAATTTTCCATATTTAAATGCATTGTGTTATTAATTAACTATACCCAACCATAATGTAGGTAATGACTTAACCATACTGCATTATTTGATAAATGTATTATAAGAGATATAATGGTATACATTTTGCAACAGGTGATATAGACTTTTCTTAAATTAACTCCTGTAGGTGTATACTCATGTTTATTACAGGAGTTAAATTAAGAAAAATGTTACAAAATGTATACAATTTATCTCTCATAAAACATTCATAAAATAATGTAGTATGGTGATTGCATTTAGATTCGATTGTATTGTACATATGGTCGGGTTTGCTATACAACAAGGAATGAAAATTTTGTAACAAGAAAAAGTTAATCCACGAAGAAATCCATCATTACATCAACCAACGGCCGGTAGTGTGTAGTGCAGCACAGTTGCTGCCGCCACGGCTCATCTAGCGGAAATATCCATTTTTTTAAATAATCACAGTATACATGGTGGAACAGATCGAGGGACTTTTAAGCAAACAGGGAATTGTTCAGACTGAGTACTTCATTTTTCACCACTAAACTATGTAAATATTTCTACCCTTATGGAGATACAGTTTGTTAAGCATTAGTGTAAAAATCTGCACCTATCAACCCTAGCATCTTATGATAATCGCTTAAGTTAAAGACAGGTGTCATTTATAATATGAATCAAACTTTTGGATTAGTAGGGTTGTCACTGATATTAAAATATTTTATTTTGATGACTATTTTTTACTTTTAAATCCAGCTTTACAATTATAGTACGTCGATTGCAGATCACTCAGATGACACTATCCTGTCAGCCCAGTCTTTAGAAATGTTCCACCCTGTATATCTTGACTAATTAGTATTATTACATGGCTAGACTAATTTTGTTAAAATTTGATACGCAGGCAGTTGATACCCTGGATTAAAACATAGGCTACTTATTATAAAAAAAAAGTGTTCTCGTGGGATGAACGGGTAACAACGCGACGCGCGGCTAGTTATTCTATAAAAACGGAACAGGCAAATGGCCAAACTATTTTTCAACAGGCCGTGATCCGCAGTCCTTTCACAATGGCGACGGGTTAGTTGAAATAAATCAACTCGCCATTATGCGTTGGACGGCCATCATTCGGACACGGCCGATAAATCGCGTATTTAACAGCGGAAAGTAAGTCGGCGAATAAACTACGCAATGCGATAGGTACCTATTTTTAGTTTTTGATAGGTTCAGCATCCAAATTCGACAAGGCTTTGCGACATTCATAATTTAGCAATATTACGCATTTAATTCAAACATATCATCTTTTGGTATTCAAACTGCAATCAGTGACATTTTACACGTTGACATTTTAAAGCAGATGGCAAAGATATTGCTCATATCTGCTATTTCTTCGTCATTTTGAATTATACCTATATCATCTTTTAGAAATATAGAGAGAATTTATAGCAATGGGAAAGAAAAGGTCATTACGGTTACTTTGATTAAAGCATATTACTAAAGTACAAATAAAGTATAGTATTGTTATTATTTATTAGCATACTAACATAGATTATTAGACCTTTGTGACTAGCACTCTATGGATATTGTTTGAAATAAATAATTATTTTGAATTGAATTGAATAGCAGCGAGGACTTGGATAAACTGACACCCGTGTCCAACAGTGTATGTATGCCCGGGCTTCACTTGTATCTGTTTTGAAACATTATATTGACGATGTTATTATGACACTGAAATACAAAAACCTACCCTTGTTTATATTACATCTATAAACGTAATATGCTTCTTTTAATCGGCAAATCGATATTTTTTATCTGTACGATGTTTATAATAAGAACGTCGAAATATTTGTTTAAATATTTAACTTGTTGAGAGCGTATTAGAGCCCTTTTATCTATTTCACAACAAATTGTAGCTAGGCGATGGTTATCGAATGCCTAATTCCGCTGCAAGGCGGAAAATTAATAAAATTGTAGGCAACATTAATTAAAAAGGATATTTTTGAATTGTTAAATTGTTAAAATATTTTATTGAACTTTTAATGCTTACTAACCCGTCGAAGATATTTTACAGCAAATGGAAAGAAGATTTATTTTCATGCATGTTTATTTTTTAAACCAACCCAACTGGAAACCATCCAACCTCATACCTAGACGTGGAATATTTACTTTTGCTTCACGAAGTTATTGAACGATTTCATACTATCTATATATTTATTTATTTATTTATGTATCTATTTATTTATTTATTTATTTATTTATTTATTTATTTATTTATTTATTTATTTACTTATTTATTTATTTATTTAGTTATTTATTTATTTATTTATTTATTTATTTATTTATTTATTTATTTATTTATTTATTTATTTATTTATTTATTTATTTATTTATTTATTTATTTATTTATTTATTTATTTATTTATTTATTTATTTATTTATTTATTTATTTATTTATGTACTTATTTATTTATTTAATTATTCATTCATTCATTCATTCATTCATTCATTCATTCATTCATTCATTCGTTCGTTCGTTCGTTCGTTCATTCATTCATTCATTCATTCATTCATTCATTCATTCATTCATTCATTCATTCATTCATTCATTCATTCATTCATTCATTCATTCATTCATTCATTCATTCATTCATTCATTCATTCATTCATTCATTCATTCATTCATTCATTCATTCATTCATTCATTCATTCATTCATTCATTCATTCATTCATTCATTCATTCATTCATTCATTCATTCATTCATTCATTCATTCATTCATTCATTCATTCATTCATTCATTCATTCATTCATTCATTCATTCATTCATTCATTCATTCATTCATTCATTCATTCATTCATTCATTCATTCATTCATTCATTCATTCATTCATTCATTCATTTATTTATTTAATTATTTAATTATTTGTTTATTTATTTATTGAAAAACAGGTTACATAACATTACAGTTTACACCAATGCGTCATGAACCGAACAATATTTATTTTGACGGCGAAACGGCGTGGCCCCGTTGTTCCGGTTCCGACATCTCGGGTGTTGGATTTGGTAGGGGTTTGGTTGTCGGGTGTGGTATTTAATGCTCCTCTGTTAGTTGCCAACTTTTAAGTCGTTCTATTATCTTTAGTTGTTTAAGCTGTCACCTATTTGTCAATATTGTGATGTTAGTCAGAGGGTAAAATATACTTGGCTTACTATAGCAATATGCTCGATTTTTAAGTCAACTGCTCGATGTCACTTTTAGCGCTCGAATAGCAAAAATCGATTGAATGCTACATAACATAAATATATATTTTAAATTGTATTTGTCTTGTTTCCTTTTGTAAACTTTTATTGGTGTGCAATAAAGTATTGTTGTATTGTATTGTTGTACTGTATGACGATGGAAATCGTATTCGGGTCCTGTTATACACATTACCTGTTATACATTTTTATAGATCAAACTGCTTGTTAATTTAAATCAAGCCAATCACGTGGTGCATGTTTGCATTCAAAACACCCTCAACTTCACGGGGAGCCGCAAAATGATCAATTTTCCATCGACTGAAATGTTGACTTGGCAAACTTCGAGATCGGGCCGGGTAATTAAGAGAGACGCAAAATATCCACTCCATTTGTTAATTGAAAGCATGTGGTGGAGCTAAATGGGGGAGAAAATGGCCGGAACCACGAAATCTTCGGTAAACAATATTACATTTGATTCTGAACTCATTGAAGCGTGTAGACGAGATAATGGCCATATTTGCCTATACTTACATATTGTAATGTAGGTTATAATAACATGTACCATTTAGTTGAATTAAGCATTTGAGGACGCGTTATGATACAAAAAGATATACAGTCAGAGAGAGTTAGTAAGATACGTGTGTCGTAAAATGCATTATCACACAAATCGATCTAGTCCCAAATTAAGCTCAAGAAGGCTTGTGCTATGCGTACTAGATGACGACATACATACCTATATAGATAAATATATACTTAAATACGTAGTTTTTTTTTTACCCAACCACAATATTTGAGTTCATCACACAAAAGCTAAAGAAGAGTTTTAAGAGCTAAGTTTTAATGAAATCACGGCTTTAGGTTGCTATCCAATGGAGAGGAACTGTGTAAAGTGGACCAATCACATATCTCAGACTCAAATCTTCTTTTGGACTTCACAAACGCGCAGCCTGATAGATTCAGTGGAAAAGCAGCCTTACAAACGAAAAGGCCTCATGTTATATCATAATAAGGTTTTCATAGGTTCTTATAAAAGAAATATTTTCAGAATCATAATTCTGAAAATATTTCCGAGTAAAAACCTCTTAGTCTTTAGTTACGAAGATGGATATAAAAAAACAGTCGTAACTCACAATAAACGTTTAGCTCAGAAATTAGATACATAAACGACTTCAATAATAATATCACATCCAACAAAATTTCGTGACGAAAGAGAAATTCTGTGCACGAAGCTGGAGTGCGGGAAATTTGTACATGCCTGAAAAAAAGCCACACGCTGAAAAAAAACAGATTTGTTAACTCGGTACTGACCGCAAATGTTAGCTGCTAGTTACATAAATAGAAGGACTCACAAACTCAGGGCTACTGGTAACCAAAATAAGTTTTGTAAAGTTAGCATAGCACAATTTGGCAATTTTTAAGTAGTTAGTACTAGTGAGTATTTTCTTTCAGTGCATGCGATTTGCAAACCGCAGGCTGCCGACCCCTATAATAGTCAATAGTCGGTCCGCGTCCAAGTTCAGAGACTGCGGTAGCCATCCTTGTCACACTGAGAAAAGCCTATTGTTAAAGCTTGTCACGGCATTTGGCAATAAAAACAATGACGAAGAAGGTCAAGATATATTTGAGATACATATAGGATCCTCTTCTTTTGCAGAGAAACACTTCTCCGAATCCTTTGTTTCATAGAATTTTTATTTCATAGACAATTTTTTCCACAGGAGTCATTCAAAAATCTGGATAATAGGTTTGGTTAGGTTAGGTTTCAGATAAAAATACTATTCGATGAATAGGCTAGTTGACTCATGTCAAATTGTAATAAACTAATGTTTATTCCGTATAGTATTTAGCAAAGGAAACCTAAATATATATTTTTCAATTCATAAGAGTGAAAGATGGCTGAAAAAATTTAATTTGAAAATATGGTTTTTAATCTGTATTTTGAAATGCTTAAAACGCTGTCCGCCATTTTCGCTTATGATAGTGACGTCATTGGTCATGTAAACAAAACTGAAAGTCTACTTTGACGACTTCGAATAGTGCCGTCCCTCTCGATCTCCTGTCAAAGTATATTGGAGTGTGCGGAATGGCATTATACGACGGTCGAATTTCGAATATTTACAGGTAATACTACGACACGCCACAGATTAGCGAAAGGGAAAAATGGCGGACGGCGTTTTTGACTGTTTATGAAATTTCTAATTTTCAATTGATAAAATTTAGCTTTCTAGCTTTCAGAAAAATACAAGACATTTTTTTTATAGCTAGTAAGATCATTATTAACCATTTCCAATATATTTCGAAACTGGGTCAACTAGCCTATTGAAATTGCAATTAAATTAAAATTTGATGAAACGTTTGTGTAAACACAAGGGAAAGCCGAGGTAATATGTACTTAGATATATTTTTTACTGTTATTTCTAAATCACTCAGTTACCAAGGTTTCTTTAATTCATGAAAGGTTGGCTCGCAATATTATTTGATAAATTTAATACTTACTACTCACTTGGAAAATACTTTCTATTGGAAATTTCATTAACTTGTTACATTACTCGTGTAGGATGCCGACTTATTATTTGTGTAATTGGAAAAATATTTTCTTTGAAAATTAACTTAGGAAAAGTTTCATTTAATCTTATTATTTACTTATTGCTTCGGAACCTTCAAAGTCTACAAAAGTTTCAAGGCTTTAGTTTAGTCACAGAAAACCTGTAAGCTTATAGAAACTTCCATATTTTAGCTTCCCATTCCACATTACTTTTTAAGATATTTTTATACTCGCGTATTTTAATCTGTCAATTATAATTTCACAGACAAAATCACAATAACGCACTTTTTTTTATCCTGTACCAAAATTCTATACTCAAAATTCATAATTCTATGGTACCCGCTACAGAACTTTAATATTCATAAGACATCTCTCTACTCAACTCTAATAATATTTTCAAAAAGAGAACATCAGCATATTTGATTTAAAAAAAAGCGCGCTACTGTTCAATGATTGGTTAAAATTACTTGTCAAAAAAATTGACTAATCACGAGGCACCGGCCATGACCATCGCGATCATGTTTTTTTTAATAGGTCAGATTTAGAACGAAAAAGGTAACATCAAAAATAGAAATACATAGTGGGGAATGCCGATTAAAGTTAAAAATGATTTTCTGTGTTTTGCTCATATAAAAAGTATTGTATGCAATAGTTACACAATTAGGTCTTAAAATCTCGTACCTTAAAATACTATTTAGTTTGATATAGACACAGCATAACCAAAGAATCCGTATTCACTCAGGCATAAATAATAATAATTCCGGTCAATATGTTGCATAAAATATTACGGTGGCAATTCAATCGGCCGATATATCGGCCCTGACTCGTCCTACTAACTAAAGCATGAGTTGGCGCATCGGTCAAACAATCGCAATCATCGAAAGTAATTAAACGGCACCACTCCACATTACGACAGATGCCTACTCTCCAGTAGTCCGCACCACTGATCCTCGACAAAACGTCGTAACTACATAAGTAATAGGCTGCAAATACGACCTTTCTTACTGTTGATATAGACAGGTCGAGGACGTTACGGCATGTTACGGGCTCACTTCCAACGTATTAGGTTACAGAATTGTCTTAGACGGTTGCTTGACAAGGCCTCTGATTAAGAGGCCATTAGTGCTAGACCGAATCGTAAGGCTTGATGAAATTAAACGGATATATGCCTGATGGAATTTGTTAATCTTTTACCTAAATAAAAAATACAGCAATTTACTAATAATGCAGAAGAAGAATCATAAAATGCTGCTCAACTAAACTTACTCGTCTGAGAACAAGACGCCAACGTGTTTGCTAACAGCTGATACAGTGACACGTTGCTCACAAAAATATGTGATGTGCATCATCTGTTACAATTAGCGCATTGTATATATATAGATAAGTTTTAATTAGCATTGTATTACAATAACAGTTGGAAGTTTTGCATTGTAGGCGCTTTGTTTTGAAACCCGTTTTAAGTTTAACATGTGTTATTTATCTACGTATATGTGTCTGTGTAGGTATATGTGTATATGTCTATCTGTGTGTTATGTCTGTGGCATTGCTCTCCCAACGGATGGACCAATTTGAGTGCGGTTTTTAATCGAAAGACATGTCTGTCAAGATGGTTCTTAGCTATGTTTGGTAGAAATAGGACCAATAGTTTTTAAGATATTCAGCTTTAATTGGAACAAAGTGACAAGACCTCTGCCAATATTGAAGCTAAGAATACCAAATTTTGTATTTATGTGGGCTTGGATATTGAGGTGGGCGTACAGTTTTGTAAACGAGCAACTATTACCTACGGCTAGCCATAACTTAATTTCAAGGATCTTATTCCATTGTATTCAATTAAATCAAGGATCACTAGACATCGCATAGAGAAAATAGTACATTACGTACCTAGGGCGGTGAAGTAGTGAATGTTGCAGATCGCAGGTGTTTGTGGCCCGAACCGAAGGCGAAGATTAACTGGAAGCGAGATTTCAGAAAATCCCACTTACGGGCTAGGGTGATATAAAATATAAACTCTTTGTAGCTATTAAGATTTTTACCGAAATTATGACCTCTCTCCATAGAAAACTGATTTGCGGCAGCGGTGATGGTATGTCTGTCTCGTTCACTCGTATGGCCACCGTTCTCCGATCTCTCGCTCAACCGCTCGCCTCGCCGCTGGTCGCTTAAAGTATCGTGGCATCTACGTAAGTGGGAGGACGTGTCTGCACGTCGTGGAGTGTGACGCGACTGAGTCTCTTTTTTCACAAACAACCAAATAAAGTAATTACATGAGAAGGTCAAGGAAAGCTAGCTTTAGCTGTCGAATGAAGTGTTTTATTTTGTGCCAGTAACGTGAAAATATCATAATTATCTCTGATTTTCACAACTGAAACATAAAAAAAAATATTTGTAGTGTATTTATTTTATGACGTATCAATCGTTTCAAACGTACAAAAATTGTGATAAACTGTCAGGCTTTCTTGTAGTTTCTATTTTATTCTTACACTTTTCCTCGCTTATATGTTAAAATACACTTTTAATATGTTTTCTTGTAGAACTACGTATAGTTAAGTTCATATCATTGTAATAGTTAAGTACTTATGCTTTTTGAAAAAATTACTTACCGTTGAGTTTCTTTCGGCGTTTCTTCTCAACAGTGGTCTCCTCTTGTGAAATGCTGGTAGACTCAGACATGTAAAAGTGCCCAATTGGCCTACTTGCAGAATAAAGTTCATTATTTCATTATGAAATATTCATTTGCACTGATGGATGTTCTCGCTCAGTTTCAAGTTTCTGTTCAACTATTAAAAGAGACTCAAGTGGTAAAACAATTAGCACTTTTATAAAAAACAATCTCCGAACTTAAATGTCATGTGCGTTAACAAACTTAAAATTTCTTTGTTTAATTATGTTGCAAGATACCGATAGTTAAGTTTCAGTTTTGTAAATTATAGTTCTACAATTAATTCCGCTTTCCCAAAGATATGTTTGACGTTCCGTAACCATTAATTACTTCCAAATGCCACTGCTCCATCAGTGACTTGCCAACAGAACTTATTTTACACAAGGTTTCCTAACAAGTTCTACCTACAACATTATTACGATGAATTCTCCTTACATAATAAAAGCACGACGACGCAAGCCTTTATTGGGATGAATGATGAGGACAGGTGCACTCATTAGCCCCCCCTCCCCCCACCTTCCTGGGCTAGGTGACAAAGCGCGCCCGGGACTTGAACGAACCGAACTCTCACTACAAGTGATATTGCATTTTTATCACACGTTCGGTTCCTTTCCACCGCACGATCGCAATTTTAACAATAAGTACTCAGTTTTTAAATAATATTTTTCCTATTTTGGATAAACTTTCATTCAGAAAATAATGCCATTGCAGCAATTTGGCATCGTATTGTGAAGATGAAGCCATCTAAATCTCCGAATAACAAAATGCCATAAAAACAGCTGTTAACCTCATATCGATGCAAAATGTGGCACGTTCTCGTAATGTTCCATACATTTTAATGGGGTTTATATTGACTCCTAGAATAATTTTTCGTCGAATGTTTAATTTCACTGAAAAATCATTTCGTAGACTTTTTTCTTTGCAATTTTAAACTATTTGAGATTATTATAAAATAAAACTAACCTAACCTAATCTAATCAAGAGGATGATTTATGCGAGAATTATGAAAAATGTGACTATCTACAGAGGAATAAAAATTCTGCGAAACAAATTTTTCGGCGAAATAAACCATTCACCGAAATGAATTTCTAGGAAACAAATGCCTCGTATTATAACCTGACAGTTCCAAAGGAATGTCAGATTATTCAACATTTCCATCATGTTCCACCATAGTCGCGTCGTAGTCGCCACGTATAAATCCTGTCGACATTGTCACATAATGCCCTTAATCCTGATGACAGTAGATTACCGAAGGCGCCTCGTTGAACCTGAGTATATCGCTCACTCGCTGAGTTTATCGCTCACTCATGAGTCTATCACTCATTGTTCACTCGCTGGTGGTCGAAGTTGAGTCGGGACTTAGGATTGCATTGTGAGTGGGCGCTTTATCAATGTTGCAACTTCCACAGCTCTGGATAAGTGATGAAGGTTTGCAGTTTTATAGAGCCATCGTTTGTATGTTTTATATTGTTATTCGTTTTTACTTCTGTTTAATATTTAAGTCTCTTATTACCGAGAAGTAAAAACACATTTTTGTTTGGATTAGGCAAGTTAAGATGGCATATCAAATTTTAACATTATTTATTTTTTCTAAAAACAATGATAATTAAAAATACGTATGTAAAACTATATTGCACTACGTTTATCAAATATGCAGTCAAAAAAATGGTTATATTTTAGAGGAATATAGTTTTAGGCAGTGGTAGCCTAGTGGTTAGGGCATGCGACTTTCAATCCGGAGGTCGCGGGTTCGAACCCGGCCCGTACCAATGAGTTTTTCGGAACTTATGTACGGAATGACATTTGATATTTACCACTCGCTTTTCGGTGAAGGAAAACATCGTGAGGAAACCACCTAAGCCCAATAAGGCCTAGTTTCCCCTCTGGGTTGGAAGGTCAGATGGCAGTCGCTTTCTTAAAAACTAGTGTCTACGCCACATCTTGGGATTTAGGTAGCCGACCCCGATTGAGAATTCATTCTCAAAAAATGGGACAAAGGCTAGGAGGATGATGATAGTTTTATTTCCCATGCTGACATGTTATTTATGTCAATATCCTTTCACGTCCGTTTCTACTGTATTTATCTTTTTGAGTGTATGTACAGGTACAATGAAACAATTTATTGAACATTGTGTTTTTAGGGCTTCTTTCATTATTTACCTCCGGGACTGCCAGTTCCTACCATTATCCACCCTAACTTCCACACAACGCACCAGTTTCTATAATTTATTTCAATAACTACACAACTTTGCGTTTCGCAGCGGCCATGATCAAACTTATTAATTCATACAACCAAACAGTAACTATCTCTAAGGCCTCCCGAGGTTCAGAAACAACACAATGTACAAGACCCATTAGCATGATAACAAGGTCCGGAACTCCAGCCAAGTCCCGGAAATGAAAGTTATGGGTCTTGGAACCGAGTTGGACAGTAATAAGTCGTGTTATTAGGTTTTGATTCTTGTATAACTGTTGTACTGATTGACTAGGGACAATAGTTAAGAGTTTGGGTAATTTGGAAAGTTCTAGACACTGTAGCGTCTGTAGTACCTAAACATAATCGGATAATATTAAAGAGCCTATTTGTATTCAGCGAAAACTAATAAAGCAATTATTTCAAATTTTCCGCGTAGACGACAAGACAACAACTCTTTGAGAGCTATTTATATTTCTTGGAAATTCTATGGCTTCATTTTACCAAACTTTTGAAGTGTCGCTTGTGAAGTGTGTGTGAGTGTGATCGCCAAACAGCAAAATAATTTAATAAAGAAATATTACATTACGATCCCATTATTTATTATTGCGTTATTTTTGGAATAAAAGTTTGTTTGAATCCAAGGGGAATTATTAATATATTTACTAAGGATTATAGAAGAATTTGAACGGGCGGTTCTGCATATGTAGGTATTGTAAGTTACCTAGTAGAAAATTGTCTTTTATAGCAAGCTGATGACAGACTGCTTCAAGGCTCAGTTTCATTGGTCGATAACTCGGTCGATATACGGCATGCGGGGACTGCCCGCAGACGGTATAACGACCAGTGAAACTCACAAGTCGATAACTCGGTCGACATACGGCATGCGGGGACTGCCCGCAGACGGTATAACGACCAGTGAAACTCACAAGTCGATAACTCGGTCGACATACGGCATGCGGGGACTCCCGCAGACGGTATAACGACCAGTGAAACTCAAAATGGCATGTGTTATGGAAATCTACCGCACCCCGCATGCGGGCCCTATCGACCAATGAAACTGAGCCATGAATCCCATGGTGTTTGAAATAAGTACATTGCAATTCCATCTTTTTTCAAAATGTTGCATTTTGCATTTAGCGACCTGAGTAAAAATCATTCAGGTCAAAAGTCTGAATCAGCAAGCAGTAGCTCTATATAAGGTAAACGCAGGTATTACCGACCCCCTTAAGGCAATTTCAAAATGAACCATCATTTTTAAGGATGCTGATTGCTCTCAGATTCACGTTTTTATTTTTTTACGTTTGTATTATGTGTAAACTCTATATTTTCTATGTTAAAGGCTACTGAATAAAGGTCTATACTATATAAAATAATTTATATAACGACGAAGTCGATTGTTGCTAATACCGACTTACAAAAATGCCTGTGAAGCTATTAACGATTTTTATGCAGCTATCACCGATCGTAAAAATCTATATACGATCGGTAATAGCTTCTTACTGTTGCTACTACCGACCCCTATGGATCGCTAATACAATTTGTTAGTGCAAACATATAATTTATCAGCGACTCATAAAAAGTAGTTATTTTTTATTAAGTTACACCTTCTGACTTTAAAACAGATTGTAATTAATTAATATAACATGAAATATGAACCCATGCACACAGTTTTAAACAAAAAACAATAATTTTAAATGTAACAATTCAAGAATCGACCTTCCAAAAATATGTCATTATTAGTTCAATTAACAACGTGATAAAAAAGAAAGTAGAGAACAATACGTATGACGCTAATATATTTTTACAAAGAACCGATGTTTTTATTTAAATTGGGCTATTAAAGTACCTGTGTTATTGTCATATAATGACATAATAGAGAAAAAAACAAAACTCTATTCTGAGGCCATTAACGACTTATGGGTCGGTAATAAAATTTGTAAGTGCAAACATATGATGTATTAGCGACTCATAAAAAGTAGGTATTTATTATTAAGTTACACCTTCTTTCTGACTATAAATCAGATCGTAATGAATAAATATAACAAGAAATATGTACCCATGCATACAGTTTTAAACAAAAAACAAAGAAATTGTCCGGTCACAAAGTAGGTGAGATATACAATAATCTATATACGATCGGTAATAGCTTCTTACTGTTGCTACTACCGACCCCTATGGATCGCTAATACAATTTGTTAGTGCAAACATATAATTTATCAGCGACTCATAAAAAGTAGGTATTTTTTATTAAGTTACACCTTCTGACTTTAAAACAGATTGTAATTAATTAATATAACATGAAATATGAACCCATGCACACAGTTTTAAACAAAAAATAATAATTTTAAATGTAACAATTCAAGAATCGACCTTCCAAAAATATGTCATTATTAGTTCAATTAACAACATGATAAAAAAGAAAGTAGAGAACAATACGTATGACGCTAATATATTTTTACAAAGAACCGATGTTTTTATTTAAATTGGGTTATTAAAGTACCTGTGTTATTGTCATATAATGACATAATAGAGAAAAAACAAAACTCTATTCTGAGGCCATTAACGACTTATGGGTCGGTAATAAAATTTGTAAGTGCAAACATATGATGTATTAGCGACTCATAAAAAGTAGGTATTTATTATTAAGTTACACCTTCTGACTATAAATCAGATCGTAATGAATAAATATAACAAGAAATATGTACCCATGCATACAGTTTTAAACAAAAAACAAATATTTATAAATGTAACGATGCATGAGTCGACCTTCCAAAAATATGTCAATATTGGTTAAAATAAAAGCGTAATAAGAAAGAAAGTAGACAACAATACGTAGGTCGCTAATACATTTTGACAAAGAACAGATGTTTGAATTTCAATTGGTCTATTGAACTACCTGTGTTATTGTCATATAATAACACAATATAGAAAAAACCGAAACACTATGCTGAGGCCATTAACGACTTATGACTCGGCGATAGCTGCCACAACTAAAACTGATGAAGCTAAGACCGTCCTATTTTATTTTAAGGTTTTATCGTTTCAAATAGCTTTTTTTTCAATAAAATGTGGTATGAAATCCAGAACTGACACTCAACGGAACATATTTAATAACACAACAAAAAGTATAGCACTCACTTATTCGAATAAAACGCTTAAGTAGAAAAGTCACGTGCTTACCTGATGGATTAAGGCCTAGTACGACGTGAACTGCGCCCACGCTGTCTCCGCACAAACTGGGTTATTTTGTCTCTTTTTTGCCCTTTCACACACACTAACGCAAAAGTAAATGATGGTCTAGGAACCAACGTGTGCGTAGCTTCAGCTATCTATAGCTAGAATAGTACAGGAAGCGTAAAAATTTACTTTCAATTTATAGGTCGGTATTACCTGCAGATTTTCGATGGGTCGTTGATACCTGCGTTTACCTTACGTTCCACAGTAAAACTTTTATGACGCGCAAATCCTTTAATTAGGTATTGAGCCAATTGATGGGATTCAACGGGCTATTTTAATTAACGCGGAGGTAATTTCGCTTTTGGCGTGTTTCCGAAAGCCCTATCGGCGCGCAGCGTTTAAATTGACTGCGAAGCGTATGGCACCGATGAACAAGACTGTAAAGTGGTTGTGACTTTTATGAGAAAAAATTGTTACGACATTCGTCATAGCGAAGTTTCTTACATTTGGTGATTGAAAGGTTTTAATAATGAAGAGCAAGAATTAAACCAAGCTTTAAGTTCCTAAATGAACACCCTACGGGACATCAAAATCTGAAAAGTAGATTTAGAGCACACAGGGGCAGTAGGAAATCTAGAAATAAGTAGTTATTATAATTAGGTACTATTTATTCGACTTCACTGAAACGAAAAGTGGATCACCTATCAGTGGCAAGAGGTTTTACAAAGCGATTCCCATTCGTTTTCCTAGTTTATGTTTAGTTTATTCGTCGGCCATCGACAAGCCCTTAATAGTTTAAAAAAAAAGACATTCACTTACCGTCGGACGTCAGTTTAACGTCAAGATTTAACTTGTTCTTTTAGTTTTAACTCAGGGTTCTCTTCTTGTTGCAGCGGGCGTGCGAACAGTGGACGTGCAGGCCGTGGAAGGGATGGTGGCGCAGTTCCCCTGCGACCTGGGCACCGCCGCCAACGACAAGGTCTACATGGTGTTCTGGTTCCGAGATGACGCCGGCATCCCGCTCTACAGGTCAGTCTCACATTAGTCTGACATTAGGGCTTACTTTTATGTAACATAAACAAAAATATACTATACCAAAAATAGCATAAACAGCACCGAGTTGTGGAAATCGAAGGGAGAGGCTTTTGTCCAGTAGTGGGACCCACCAGTATATGATACGCTAGCAACGCAATCACGCTAACAAATTCTCCAGTTGTAGTAGCCAGTACAACTAGAAAATACCTTCAATCTTCTATCTATATATATAAAACAAGAAGTCCTGACTGACTCATCAACGCACAGCCGAAACTACTAATGTTAGAGTTGATTTTTGCGCAGTAGGTTACTTTTATAACGTGGGCTAGGGATAAGAAGGGATTTTTGGAAATACCTCCCCTAAGAGGGTTAAATAGGGGTGCAAAGTTTGTATGGGGTACAAGTTTTTTTTCATGCTAGGAACTTGAAACTTTGTAAAAAGGTATTAAAATAGAATGGAAGAAATTAATTTCAGCGTTTTTGAAAATTCACCCCCTAAGGTGGTAAAAAGGGGTAAAAAGTTTGTATGGGGGGGAACTTGTTTTTTGAGCTAAAGACTTGAAACTTTGTAGAAAGATTACTTATTAAAAAACACAAAAAGTATTTCCAGCGTTTTTGAAAATTCCACCCCTTAAGGGGTTATATAGGGGTGCAATGTTTATATGGGAGAAACTTTATTTTTTTAACTAGAGACTTGAAACTTTGTAGAAAGCTTACTTAATCAAATACAAAAAAAGTGATTTCAGCGTTTTAAAAAATTCTGCCCCTAAGGGGTTGAATTAACTAAGAATAAAATTCCTTACCTACCTATTTTAATATCTTTGTCATCATCAAAAATCTACGCGGACGAAGTCGCGGGCGGCCGCTAGTATATCATATAAAAGTCTAAATATAAATAGCATTAGGTATTAAATAAAAATAATTTATGCAACTGTTACCTTATGTGAGGTCTTCAATCACGAGTGTAATTTTATGAAACGAGACGAAGGCGAGTTTCATAATTGGATCACACGAGTGTTTTTAGGACTAATTATGATCAGTGGCATACACTATTTTATCTACATTCTACACACATATTCACCATTAATTATCATTATAATAGGTTTCCTATATGCAGTTATGAATTACTCAGTACTACCAAATCCTGCGGCGTGGAGGGATAAATGAGGCGACCCTGCCGGTGGCCGGTGTGGTCGCATTAAGAGTATCATATATTCTGATCATCTTAAGACGACCTCTCCGGAGATATAGTAATGTTACAAAGTAGCATTCGTGATTTTGGTGGCTGCCATGTAAAGTAGGCCTTTACCTATAGTATCTGAACTACTTATAGTAAGTTAACAGTATTGGTGTTGAGAAAAAATATAATGGAATGGATCTTAAGTTTCTCTATTCCTGTTTGCTCTCTAAGCGACATAATAACGATGCTTAAGATGTCTGCCTTGTAAAGTGCAAGTCAGTTTTAATTATACGTACAGGTATTACAGAAATCATCTCGTTTTACATTGTAAACTTCGCAAAATCGTTCGCCTAGTGCTGTGAGCTCCCAGCAAGCAGAACTTCGACCAATGAGGAAGGAAGCCTTCGTAAAGTTTGCTCAATGACCTAAAATGAGTCTACGGCAAGCGCTCCCACTTTGTATATATTTTACTTATCCCGCTAAAGGACTGTAGCATATAACATGTTGTTTTACATTGGCTTTAATTTTCTTACACAAGTGTTCACAATTAAGTGGTTAAGCTTTCGTTTATTTAGTACTTAATGGAAATCTTGCAAATTATGAGGTAATAATTAATTAAAATTAGCTTAGTGTATGATTTCTCTACACTAAAACTTAATATATTACAAAGTAAGGTCCTACTTCAGTTGTTTGACAAGAGGCTAAAATAAGCTATTACGAGACTTTGTTTTGTAAGCGACACACTGGACCATTTGCCCAGCACACGCTGAGACTGAGACCCATCGTCTCATATTTGTCTAGGTAATCGTTTTTGTATATTGTTAATATGTCATCTTATTATTTCTGTCTCTCTCTGTTTTGTAACCGTATTCTATAGATATAATTCTTAGTTAGTTGTAACAATATTTTTTTTTCTGATTCAGATTCAGATATATGAGGTATAGAAAGAAAACCATTACAAATTTCAGATATGACATTTGGAAACAAACTCTCGAAATATACAGCTCACCGAGCCATTAGTTTATTTGGGTTAAGAATAACAAATTATCTAGGTATTTCCACATGTTGTAATATCCAACAGTAATGGAAACTGAATTATTTATTGGTACCTGGAAACAGTATTATTGTGAACAAATTGGTCCTTCCAACGACCGGGTTAAAGGTCGACTTTTCGGGAAAACGAAATGGCCTATTGCCAAGACAAGGCAAGATTGGCAACCGACCTTAATGGTATTTTTTTTCCATCGTAAGTGTGTACTATTGGCTTTTGATTCGATACAATATCACCATGCTGCGTTCATTTTTCTTCTCTGATTACGAATGTCAATTTCGACTATTTCTAAGCTGTAAGTAAGCCAGGTTATTGAAATTACACTAAATTAAATACAAGTATTTTTTTCTTAATTAAACCTTACCGTGTCTTGATTGTTAAGGACTTTTGTTTAGATTTTTGGTTTTTTTTTTTTAGATACCAAGGGCGGTGAATTCGAGAATATCCCAGATCGCAGGTGTTTGTATAAATATACGATCTGCGGCTTTACATACGTTTAGCACCCGTGGTTTGTCTAAAGTTTTATGTCTTGCTTTGGCCTAAGTGAGATTTTCTGCCCGCGTAGCAGGCTGAAAATTGTACTTATGGCCTACGGTGACGTTAAAGTTTTTAGATGACGTAAACATTTCATTATCTTTCAGATAATGTTTAGCAACTATAAGAAAAATCGAAGACAAATTTAAAATAATGATGTGTAGTAGGTGGGTATGACTCCTTGGCCTTGATTTTTTATATCAATAACATTTTGTAAAAGCCATGGTAAAAAATTGAGCAAGTGCGAGTCCGACTCGCGCATGAAGAGTTCCGTACCATAATCTATAACAAGTTTGTTGTATGGGAGCCCCCCTGAAATATTTATTTTATTTTATTTTTAGTATTTGTTGTTATAGCGGCAATAGAAATATACATCATCTGTGAAAATTTCAACTGTCTAGCTATCACCGTTCTTGAGATACAGCCTGGTGACAGACGGACGGACGGACGGACAGCGAAGTCTCAGTAATAGGGTCCCGTTTTTACCCTTTGGGTACGGAACCCTAAAAATGAATGACCTGCAGTTTGTAGATCCTTACAGCAAGGACTATCGAAAAAAATATATATATTTGATGATCTTCCATAAATTGTACCAAGCCTGCGAAGTTGCCCGAACTCCGGCTGAGCGCGGCGACAGACGGCCTATTTTTGCGGCCAGAGTTATTCGCTTTTAATTGCTCGCCGGAAACTTTGATAGTTCCCGTGTAGGGAAGAAATGAAAAGTGTGCCTCAGGGAGGGGTTTTGGGTAAACTAAGTTTGGAGAAGTAAGGAGTGACTTAATTCTAAGTTCGTTTGTCATAAATCCGATGAATTGCCACAAGAAATGTTGATGTCAAACCACTTTATTCTTCGGAAACAATATTTATTTATTAAAATACATATTCACCTCGTAGAAGTCGCATGCTCGATTTGTTTCGAATCGGTACGCGATTCATCTTTGAGCATTAGCGCTCAGTTTTCGATTGGCCGCCGCTGCGTCTGATCGTAGCTCCTGATGATGAATCACGTACCGATTCGAAACGATACGATATGTGAGTAAAACCCGTTTCGTATGTTTTTTAATATGTCTGAGATTCTCGGGTTTTTTTTTATATATAAAATATTTATTATAACTAACATTAAAGTATTGTGGATGTTTCTTACCAAGATTAAATACACAGGTAAGGTAAGAAGATATTTAGATGACTGTTTTAATGAACTTACACATTAAATAAGACTTATGATTGCTATCACAATTTGATAACAACGAACGTTTTTTCACTCTTTACGACCAGTCCCCTAAAATCATACCCCGGCATGAAACACCTTTAAAGCGTGAAAGCGCGTCAACAGTTTTTACATCAAGCGTAAAATGAAGATCATGGAGCATCGTTTAAACAGCCGTAAACTAAGTTGGCTTCACAATCACAAGCTTTAAGAGTTCGTAACAAGGTTCCCGGCGATCCCGATCGTGACATTCGTGACGTCATCGCTCTCAACTTAGATAAAACACTGGAACTTTGCCGCCCCGTAAATTACGAAGTGGACAAATTTTTGATAGCTTTTTAAATATTTTTCGCGAGTTAGGCACTCGACAAGTTTAATCTCGTGAAGTTTAAAGATGACTGTGTGCCTAGGGACTTAATTTAACCATCAACGACGTTACCCATTCGGTTGTAAAAAATTAATCAACTGTAAAAAAAAATTAACATACCTATACAATGTACAAATTTTTAAAGACTATCCCTTTTTTAGTACATTACGGCAGAGACCAGTAAGTAAGCCATACTGGCCGAGTAGGAATAATACGAGGCCAGGATGGCTCTTACGGTCGAAGCAAGAATAGTGCTTTTCTCAAAAAATTTACAAGAAAATTAGATTAAAATTATATTTTGTAGGTGACATTCATATTCGGCCATTTTCCAATGAATATTTTTGTTATATCCCATTTTTATTATTACACATTGTGATATTCGTCGTCGCAGGCACCATTCACAACTCCCATGATAACAACCTATAACAAAAATTATTATGAGTTTATACTTGGATAAAAGATATAGTTATATCGTTATCAAATAGTGGCAGCATTTATTTACGAGTACCTTCATCGCCAAAATGGTTATCATCTAGAGCTTGATTTAAGAACTTTTCTATATTTTGCTGCTGAATATTTGTGATTTCTTTCCTTTGTAGCCATCCGATTGTCTCAGAAAGATTGTTGAAATATTCTGACCTTATCACACATTATCTGACCAATTATTAACTTAATTTTCTTCCTTCCATTTAATGAATCTCTTGTATTTTTTTATATCTCCTTGGATTTAGTCGGAAGTAAATTATTTTAGCTAACTCTGCCTCCGCTTTTAAGTATGCCGTCTATTCGGAATCTGACTCGTCTGAACTCATTTTTGCTGAATTATTGTAATAGATCACACAAACAAATTTGAAATTTTTGTCTTTTAATTTAAATCCCGCCTTTATTTCTTTTTTTTATAAATACTGCGTTTAATTATTTGCACTGTCTTACAAATCTAAGTCTTAAAGATACAATTTAATTATTGTTATACATTGTTGTATTTTCTAACTAATTTTCATATCATAAAGCTTACCTTAAATTTTAACTCCGAGGTTTTTTCTAAACGACACAAAAAAGGAAGGAATTCCGAAATATCATTGTCATTTTACACAGCACAATTATGAACTAAACGCTGCATACAAACTTCCGCACTAACCTTGTCGCTACTTTTTTTTTTAAATATGCATCTTGAGTTACGTTTATACTGCCAATAGTACTAACCTCTTTTTATTTTACATTTGCTCTTAGTGTAAATTGCAAGTGTATACTGCAATGTCGTCTCTTTATATTTAATCTATGAAAAAGGGACGCCACTTTTTAATTTCTACAATTTGCTGTCGCACTGTACTTATAATTAAAACAATTTGTGGAATGCATCCTTTTTCCATTTATATACGACCTCATCGCCTTCACATCCCTTGTTTTTTTATAGGTCGGTGACGATGTAAATCGTGTTTCGATATTCAAATATCTTGATACGTAATAGGAATTACATACTTACTTACTGGACAAATATTGATTCCAAATTTAAAATCTCGCTGTTTACTGGACACTTCTAAAAAGTCTTCAGTATGTTCCACTTACTGTAGTCTATCTAGCGATGGTAAGCCAACATTACATGCAATTTTTGAGAAAATTGAATTTACAACTTCACTAGAGCTGTAATATTTAAAATGATTGTCGACTAAAAAAATTGAGTCAAACATCAGAAGTCAATTAATTAACAGAACTTTTCTGTGGATTTCGGAATTATTCTTCAGAGTTTGGAAGTATAAAAATTACGAACTTCTTAATGTTTAGCCATTTAGGTAGTTATCTTTAGAAGTTCTTTATTTATTTAGAAAATAGGTATTACATTGCACTGATTTGCAATCATACTGACAGAGATGGGAAACTTGGGTTTGGGTTTAAGGTAACCCAGCCAAATATCATGAGTCACTTACATGTTATTTAAGACAAATTTTAATTTATTATTATTTCTTTTATTTATTTTAAAGTTTAGATTAGGTTTTTTTACACTAAAGTTATATCAAAAGTAAAATACAGTAAAGAAAGTACAAAATATAAATACATTATAAAAAACCTAACCTAGGATGCCGCCGGCAGTGGGGCAGGCACTCACTCATACACACAACTAGAGCTTCCAATGATTAATCCCGGTATATCGGGATTGTCCATATAAAAAATCCCGTGATTCCAACAGTGAGCTAACGGATAATGTATTAAATCCAACACTCATCAAACAGCCCAACTTAAACCTCCTTCTGTATACCTTTCTTAAACTCCCGGTTCACACGAGCGACATGCCCGGAAAGTTTCGGATTAATCTTCGCTTATCAATGGCGCTATTCATTAGCATAGTGTACTCGGCGCCGACGCTGCATTGTGTACGAAGTTGGAAGAACTTCATATCGCGTGGGCATCCTTAATTCATGAGGGCGGATTCTGGATTTTGCTCGAGTTCTACGGATATATGTAGTTGGGGAGTGTTATATTTTAAAAGAGTCGTTATTTGTGATCACGTTGTTTGTTTCTGTCATTCTCATTCTTAATCATCGGGATGCAGCTGTTACATCAGAGCACGACTGTAATTATTTTAAATGTTTAAATTATCCGGTAACCAAATAAAAAACAAAAGTAGATGTTGTGTATGACTCACTGTTTAATTTAAATTAATGAATAGTCATATAAAGCTATTGGCTCGAAGTAACTTAAAAGGAATCGTTTTTGTGACTTACCAGATTTTTTTCTTGCGTTCTTTACCCTTTGTAAACAAGAAGCGGTATTAACCAACCGAATGCTAGCATTTTTACAGTTCCAAATCCTTGAGTCGTTTTCATTAAAATTGCTTACAACCGGTATCAAACAAAAGCCTCCACCGCTTTGAAGTGTCTCTTATTTAACGTACAAAATAATTAATCCGCATTAAGGAAGTCATTGTCTAAGTTCATGATTCCCACTCCGAGCCCCGGCACGGGGTGTCCCCCCTAGATACAGGGTGTATGCAGCGGGGCGGCACCTGTTCATTACGCGAGTAATAATTAACGCACAATATGCAAACTTCTCGTATTAATTAAAAACGCGCCAACGCGCGGTCCGAAAACTTAAACCCCTTAAAAGTTGTAGAATATTTTACGGTTTCGGCCACTTAAGACAAATTGCTTTAGTCGTTTTAGGGTTTTTTTCTAGTCGTAATTTTACCGTTTTGGTCGGGTTCTGGGGCAGGGCCGACACCCTTTGGAACGTACCAAATGCCCTTAAAAATTCCTTCGTCCGTCGGACTGTTGGGAGACGCGGAATGCTTTCGGGATAATGAACGTGCCTTCTTGCAGATTAGTTTCTGTCTAATGAAGGGGAACTCCTGAACTCTTTAAGACGCCATGCGGGTGCGAGCTAAAAAGATTCGTGTTAATGAAAGTCTTGCATGTGTAACAGTTGAAAGGGTTCAGAATGAAAAAGCTTTTTTCAAGAATTTCTTGGTTTTTCCTACTTTACTAACATGTTGTTGCTGTTTACTTGTCGTCTTTTGCCGACCATTAGTTAGTTAGTTAGTTGCGCTGGGCATTTTCCGCAAGTCGACATCCAACGTGCCTATTTTGCGTGAAAAGGGGGTAGCGCTACTCCAACCACCCCAACTCCTCGACAAACCTTATCAAAGCTTTAATGTTGCTTGTGGCGTCGTGTACGGTACTTGGGGATCCTAGGTACTTCGTCCTGTATACTTCTACCTGTTTGCAATCTAGTAGAATATGTTTGGTGGTTTCTTCTGCTTCCATGCATGCCCTGCATAGGCTATCTGTTATCCCTAAATTGAAAAGGTGTTTGTTCAGAGTATTATGTCCCGTTATTATTCCTACTATTTTGCGTAGTTGGTTCCTGTGGATTCTCAGTAAGATTGTGGTGAATTTGTGGTTCCTATTCGGAAGAATTTCTTTCGTCTGTCTACACGTTCCTATGTCTTCCCAGTATTTTTGGTGTTGGTATATTGTATATTGGTTTATTGTATTGTATATGTAAGATTGTGGTAGGGGTATTATTGGCTCTGGTCCGCATGTTGGTGTCTCTGATCCTTTACGGGCCAGTTCGTCCGCTGCATCATTGCCTCTCGAGCCACTGTGTCCCTTTATCCACTGTAATGTTACCTTATTTTTGTCATTGCACACCTCTGTGATGCTGCGATGACATTCGTCTATTAGAGCAGAGGTACATTTATCACTGTCTAGTGCTTGTAGTACGGATTTGCTGTCTGATAGTATACGTAAGTTTGTGTTTTGAACCTGGCGTCTTTTTATAGCGTTGCAGGCTTCTATTATTCCTACGCATTCTGCCTGGAATACCGTGTTGTGTATACCTAGGGGTTTAGAGATGTGAATACTCAAATCCTCCGAGAATACACCACAGCCCGTTCCATTTTCAGTCTTTGACCCGTCTGTAAATATTCTCAGGTCCTCTAGGTTTAGCCCCTCTTTTGGGTCTTCAGTTAGGAGTATGACGTATTCCTTCTTACAGGTTATAGTCTTAGGTATCTTGTCGATTGGTGCTTCCATTATTGGGAATTTTGTGATCATATCACTGTAGATCTTTGTGTGTTGAGTATTGCTATTCGTCCATAGATTTTGGCTTTTTAGTCGCATCGCCGTGACGGCTGCTTCTCTTTGTATGTGTATGTGCAGTGGCGTGAGACCTAGCATTATCTCTAGTGCTGCTGTAGGGGTAGTCCTCATGCAGCCTGTTGTTGCCGTGCATGCTAGTCTTTGTATTTTCTGCAGGCCGGCAATCGCACATGCTAGCTGCGTTCGGGGCCACCATACTACTGCTCCGTAGCTGATCATAGGTACTATTACCGTCTTGTATAGCCACAAAATGATACGTGGGGCAAGACCCCACCTCTTGCCTATCATTCTTCGACATTGCCAGAAGGCGACTGTGGCTTTGTTAAGTGTGGAGATGTTTGTTCCAGATCAGTTTGTCATCTAAGGTTATCCCTAAATATTTCACTTGTTTGGAGAGTGTAAGCTTCGTACCAAAAAGGCTTGGCATTTCGTATGTACCCCAGTTTACGTTTGTGTGTGAAGAGAATTGTGTCATTATTGTGTGCCGACCATTATTTGAACATGTTGAACAATGATCTCCAAAATTGTCAGCAAAACAACATGTTTCAACCCCTGTTTGTCTATACCGAACAATATTTGTCGGTAAATTCCACAAGTTTCGAAAAATAAATCCAGCAATCAATCTGGCGGTCCCAAATTGTTACAATTCAATCAGGGGGCCTACAACGGCCGCGGTGATAAATTATGCCCTGCACGACATCCAAATAACATCCATCTAATGAAGGGCTAATAAACGGGCCGCGAAGCGACGCTTTCCCGGCCGCTGCCGCTGCCCGAACACCTCGTACAATAATAACCGAAGCGTGTTGCCGAGCGCGAGGGTTGACCTTGGTGCGGAGCTATTCGACCTGCCATTAATAATGAACCACTCTTATAACGTACGTAATAACTAGCTGGTGTAATTCAGTTGTTGAGGATTTTAATGTTAAATGTGTTTATTTATTGAAAAACCTGACTTAAAAAAGGGACCTGATTTTCAGAGGGATGATAAATTCCCCATGCATCCATCGATCAATCTCAGATATAATATGGATTGATGTATTTTTATGAATAACAGACTTGACAAAATTTGCTTAGTCCTTCCTTACTGTCAGCGTTACGACAGAGAGCGTTCGAGTACTTATGGAAATAATCGAAAAAATTAAGCGTTTTAAAAACAAGTTCATCCGGCCAAAGTCTAATGCGTGGCAGTATGGGGGGCCCTAGGGGCGCGCAGCCTATAATCAAACAAATGAATGACGTTGGCTGCGCCCACTTGATTGGAACCAACCGCTTTAATTACCGCGCACACATCAGATATTGCTTACAAATCACTAAATCAAAATTTCGCATTACTACCAGCCCCATGTTCGACGCAAATGATCCACACTTCAACAAAATCACTCCCACTCTAACCTCGTAAATAGCATAGACGATAATCGCAATCACAACGCTGACCGTCGAAAACGGGGCGTAACTTTGTGTCCTAGGCCGTCACAGCACAGTTCACATTGGTATGTTGGTAATGAACATGTTATTTGTAGTGATGTTGGCCTGTGTTGTTATTGAACTAGAGTATGTTTTTGCCGATTTCGGCGACCGCAATCCATTGCCAGAGAGTCACGTTTCTGGCGTATCGGGGGTAGTTTACGATAATTCGGGTTATTCGCGGAACGTGGTTTAGTGCCACTCGTTATCTTTCCCGGTATAATTGTCATTTGAATTTGTGTTTTTGTCGGATACAATTTGGCCAAATGAATGATATTGGGCCCCGATATGCGTATAATGTTAACGTGTGAATTTCAATACAACTCATGCCGCTAAGTGGCTGAGATTTAGAATTGTTAATACGGGCCGCCCATTTGATATCACTCGATTGCAGTGTGTTCATAAAATATGTAAACAATATGTGAACATATCTATTAGTTAAGTACCCTTAGTAACTAAATATAGTAATATTAGAAATTATGTTAAATCAGGCTAGTATGGAACAACTTTTTCCTTTTTATCATATTTTATTAAGCATGACATCCGTTTACGTGATTTTTAGCGTTTTTCTCGAGGACAGATTTTACGACCGTCTCTAATCCGCAATCGACACGGATTCCATTGTTTGATAAGCCTAGAAACATGGAAGGTTGAACAAGTATAAAACCCCATGTCAGGCAGAGGAACTTCATTCTATCCTGATCTTTTGTAGTAGTTAAAACTAACTTGCAATTAAGTAAGTCTAAGTAACGATATTCATTTAAAAATAAATCAGTACTAAAAAGTTAGCTGCATAATTTGAAAAGTACCTGCACCAGGGACTGATCTGGCGATTACCACTACCACCCCACCATTTCTATGTTCACAACTCATAACACTGCCGATGCCGTTCTGTTTCCTTTCATTAACGGGCGAGCAATATAGAGATGGGTGAAGCTGCATCGCACGGTACACAAAAACACGACAAGTGAGGTCAGCCTGGCACTCGACAGGTACCTACCTATTTTGGGACCGTATGCAGTTTGTATTGTTTTTAAAATATAAATGAAGCCTTCTTGTTTAATTAAGGCAGTAACGTCTACTAAGTAGCGTAAACCAAATGTTTACAATGAAGCGAAAAATTGTTTTCTTAATGGCACCCTAAGGCATGCAGAACCAACGTCGAAAAATTTGACGACGCGTTTGGCTCGGTTTGTAGACACCTGCCTACTGAGTCGGCGGTCCCGGGTTCGAATCCCGGCCGGGGCAAATATTTGTGCAAATATTTGTTCTTGGGTCATGGATGTTATCTATATATGTATTTATATATTATGTATATCGTCGTCGAGTACCCATAGTACAAGCTTTGCTTAGTGTGGGACTAGGTCGATTTGTGTAAGATTGTCCCTTAATATTTATTTATTTATCTATTTTATTTATTCAATGGCTCTCGCATCAGGTTCAGTAGTCCAATAGGTAGAACGCCCGTGTTGGCCCGGAACACCGTTGGAGAGGCAGGTTCGAACCATGCCTAAACCATTAAACTTCTCCACATTTCGCTTCATTTTAAACATTTAATGGTCGTCTTCCAGTCAAATTGTACTTTCCCTCAATGTGACAAAGTCGTGGGACACCCTGTATATTTCCTTATTTACTTGATTAAATTAATATTAAATTAAATACCTAATATTGTTATCAGAGCTTCCTGCTTGGGTTGTTTTACTAAGATTAATCAGGAGTAGTAGTAGCATTACAATTTCATGATACGAGTATAAAATGCAACTCGACGGAACTAAGAACTTCCTCAGGCACATTGTAAAAATAGTGTCACAAGTTTTCCCGTTCCTAAATATAGGAGGAGTATCCCGGCAGGCCGGGAAGGAACGGATTTATTTCCGGGCCCAGCGGACGCCGCGTCCGGCTCCGGCTTCGTCACACGTCCGCCGTGAAGATATTGCGTTTGTGTGTGTAGATACTTTCTTCATCGAGACGCGATTTGTCGAAAGTTGACGGCTTCATAATCTTCTCCGATGACAATGACTTGGGCCTAAATTAAATCAGAGAATATCTAAAAAATTTTTTATTGGTACATATAAAGTGTTTTACCTAATCGTAAACTTTTATCGTTATGGAGAAAAAAAATCTGCGGGCACTTTGTTGAACGTTAGGCCATATCAGAGGAAATCATATTAAAATCTACGGTAAGTTACAGCGTGTAACCCTTCAGAATGTCATTTTTCTCTTATTTCATATTTGCTCTTCCGGGCGTTGGATAAATGTAGTTTCTTATCAATGCTGTAGAGTTGCAATCGACACTAAAACAGCTCATAGAATGCAAAATTTAACATTCTTATCTACTCACAGTTCCTCTTTCACCTTTCCTTACCGATATTTTTTAGTTTTTAGATATTTTAGTCACCATCAGTCTACTGGGCAGGAAAATGCGTCGTTAAATGTCTTCCTTTCATCTTCAGATACTACTCGCTGTTATAGTATACAGCAAATCGTACATTCCGTTCTGCACAAAAGCCATTATTTTACCTGAAATAACTGTAACCAGACACAGTCTGACAACAGCCTGATAGACTAATCAATAAAGACGCCGTCAAAGCTAAAGTAACAAAAAAGTAGAAAAGCTGTCACCTCGATTATCCGGCGCTAGAGCTCTAAAAAGGATGGCAAAAATCCGTTGATATTTTATCATCTATATCGCGTACATTTCTGGGTCATTTTTCACTCAAGCACTCTGATAAAAGCTGTTACTCGACAATCTAGATTTTTTGCGACGACATTTGGCACTTAAATTTTGATGCTCCGCTGTAGGCGGTGAAATAAAACTATCCCTCTTGATAAGTGCCCGCGGGTCCGAACCGTTCATATGACGATTGTAGCATCTTAATATTGGCGATGGCTGGTGTTTCGCTAGTTCGACTTATGGCGGGACGAGGCCCTAAAAGTTGTAAGTTATGGTAATAAATATAACACTTATTCCGTGAAGTTTTCTTCGTTGTTTGAATTTAGGTCACTACGAAAGTAATATAAATTTAGTGAGTATGTGTAAAATTCTTTATGGAACATAGAAACAAAAAAAAATGTTATAAATGTGGTGAATTTGCTGATTTTCACTAAATATTTTAAATTTTATCCTCCTACTATCTAATCACTAATCATTTGACCCAGCGAGTAAAGTGACGCATCACCATCTCCGTTTCAACTTGGCCCAAAATTATTTTGTATGTCTGGATGTTTGTATGTCTGGATGTTTGGATGTCGGGATGTTTGGATGCCCAGACACTTTCCAGCTTTTCTCGCCTAGAGGTTGCATTTATAACCAATTCTTATGTAATTTTGTGGGTAGGTTCAATAAGTATAATAGATCGCTACAGTTCTTCGAAAATATTCAAAATGGCGATGGCGGTGATATGTAATGGCATGTATTTAACGCGGCGACAAATTAATCTGATTTAGGGATTTATAAAAAATTAAAGGGGGTAGCAAAAATAATAAGTTGGCGACTAAGTAATCAATTTTCGGCTTTGTTTCAATATAAACTAGCATCGAGTTATGGCGACTGAATTAACTACTTAGGTAAGCGGAAACATGACAGCGGATAAAAAGTTGAAAATGGCCTACTCTGATTGTTCAATGGAGATAGCATTTACAATAAATCAAGGTCATAAAAAAAATAAAAGGAGCGCTTTTTAGGGATATAAAAAAAAACAACCTAACCTAACCCGGCCGAGTCGGATCTTCTGCTGATATTAGTCGCCAAGTCATTATTTATAGTACCTCGCCTATGATTTCAGTAATCTTGTTTATAATTTCTGCTACCTTAAAGTAGCTGCCATTATTTGAATTTTAAAATATCCTTAGTTTAAAGCTCATTTAATATAAATGATTGCCAAAATATGTAATCGCTGACAAGTTATTATTTTAGTTGCAAATAGTTTGCTGCTCTTTAATTTTTCTGTCGCCGCGAAAATAGTAAGCCATATGTAATTTGCTGTTGAAAAAGTGAAAAATTAAAAATTTCCACACCTTCCGAAATAAACTCGTGAGATGAGCCACTAATTGCAATAATTAAACGTGACTAAAGAATTTAATTTAACCTATTTGAGGTCATTTTGATATAACCATAATTCACTGCTCGTTCTGTTTTGACAAAAGACTGGAATCTGTAGAGAGAAAATGAGCCAATTTTGATTACTGGCACAGCTTGAGCAACTTTTTCCGCAAAAAAGTTAAAATTCATGGCATCTCAACTCAACCCTGTATTCATAAGTTTACGTTAAAAGGAATCAGTACAGGTAATTCGCGGTAGGCGCCAAGTTTAACGCTGACCTCAAGGAAGAACTACAAAGTTTTAAAGGTTCTATATAGTTGGTACGGAACCCTTGGTACGCGAACCCGACTCGCACTTGACCGGCGTTTTTAATAGTAGCTACTACTCTTGCTAATTTATTAGTAGTCACAACGACGACGCATCAACGTAAACCGGACCACCGCGGAGAGCGCGGCCTGGAGTGGAGAACCGTTAACCGAAGGCGATGGTGGGCGAACACTTCCCCTCGCGTTTTGCTTTGCTCTCGCACGACTTTTGTACGCGCCGGGATCGCGACCTTTGTTAGGATTTATTATCAATACATAGTGCTTACATTCCGCTACGTTTTACTTGTAGTCTAGATCCCCTTAGTACTAATTAGGGCACTAATTTTTAATATCAGGTATAAGAGATATTCTATTGCTTCCACTTGACGACGTAGATGTAAACAATTTAAACACATCCATATATTTTCAAGGCATTTTACCGGTTAAACAGAAAGAGGCATTTAATATTTACTTTAGAATGCTGTCGTACGCCTCAGATTGTTTTTGTCTAATTAAATATTCGTGACTTTATTTCACAAAATCGGCCTCTGGGGACTTTTGTCGTCAAGTTTATCTTTCTGTAAGCTACGTGTAATCTTAAACAACAGATTTTCTGAATGAATGATGAAAATCTACGTCTAATCTATGATTATGGCTATGATTTCTATAATTTCTGGTAATGCTTCCTAAAAGATATCTCACTGACAACCTTAGAGCTTTATAAGCAACGAGTAAGTGGTGTACAAGAAATTTCAGTGAAGATTCGTATTTCCAAGTTAAAGTTACCTGGAATCCAGGACGTTGATACGATCATCCAACTTCCTGACGTTACCCCGTATCATTATCAAAGAGCTAAGTAAGTTAGAGCAGATTCCGAGACAAACAGTTTTACTTAATTTAAATGTACAGGTCACGCCGCAAGTTTAATTGGAAGAGTCGAATCACGCTGGTGTACCCCGCGCGACGAGGACTTTTAACCCTTGACCTAAATAAGTTTAAAAATGGCATTTTGATATTTCGATCCGGGTGCCTGCCACCAAGGCGAGGCTGGTTCGGTGGCCCAAGCTTACTTTTATGGCATATAAATAGCAATACGATACGCATACTGGTGCGACCAGCAAGCGTTTTTTTGGTAATACATAGAATACAGTGAATCGTGGCCGGCCACGGTCACCATACCGTGATAACTAGTGTATGTGTGGATCCGCTAAACTAAGGCTTAAACGTTAAATGTACCCGAGTCAGTAAAACTACCAACTACCTACAACTGCGTAGAGCGGCTGATTGGGTGAAAGCTGAAGTTACATCTATTCGAATACTAGATTAATTATAAAATGTTAGTTCTGTGAGTATGTTTATGGTATCAAGCTCATCCCTTCACAAAGTCAGCAGTAAGTTAAATAAAAAAAAATATAGGAATTCCCATAAGAAATCAGTAACGTGCATACTGCATAGAGTATTTAAATTACACACAGTGAAAAGAAAATAATTTATTTATAAAAAACAAGACGCCTCATCGCTCTGTTTCAGTGCTAGTACGGAACACACTAGTAGCAAAAAAATAACAAGCTTTCACAGTTTTGTAAGAGTAAATATTTTATTTGTTAGCAAATACTTCATTGATTGGGTTAGCGGCGGGCGGCTCGGACGGTGAACGCTTTGTTTCTTCTCTAATTAAAAATTTCTCATGCAGTTTTAGTGCGGGATACGGTTTCGTTCATCACCATGGAAATTGGATTTGGAATAGTCGTGTAAATTGCAAGTCGAAAGTAAAACTACGTACGATAGTAAACACATCAGCCCGTCTAGCACAACTAGCGACTCTTGTCGCGCGACATAGCTTCGCCCGTCAATCTCTCACAATACAGCGTATAGAAAGGGATAGGAAGTATTATTCGCGCGAGAAAGAATCACATGTCACAGTTATGCTAGAGGTTGTAGAGCTGAGATTGTAGAGCCTCCGGTGATTCAGCCTCGTTTTATTGTACCCTAATAACCTGAAAGAGGCCATCACTCTTTGGAAACCTATATTGAGGAAGACAAGAGATTAACATAGTTGACTCAGTATAATGAGGATGAAGTATGAATCACATAATCTAAAATGTAGTTTTTATTATTATATGTATGACCCGAACATAAAATTTATTATTTTTAATCATAAATATTGCGATTTTACACCCCTTTTCATTGCAGGTATGAAACACTTTTACAATTGCTGATTTTAATCAAATCTGGCCATGAAATAAAGAATGCTAGCGCAAATTGCAACCAATCACACGGAATTCTCTGATAAATAACATTTTCATTCATGGAGCTATTGGAGCTAACAAGCTAAAATATATTGGCGAGTTTAAAATAGAATATGTATACGTAATATTTTATCCTTTGAAAGGTAAATTCTCTTATCTACTCGTATTCTGTAACCTTTTACTGCAGCAGCGTATTTCGGTACATTTTCGGTATACAAAGCCTGTGCTCTAGAGGGAAAATGGCTGGAGATTAGGCAGAAATGAATGAGTGAATAGGGTAAAGCGAGCATCAGGGAGCTCATTTGGATTTGTGAAATGTCCAATAACAGCACGTCAGCGAGCGCAAATAGAATTACTCTGTTAACTCTCTTGACTTTACAGGCAAGCATCTAATCTCAATACAAATAGTACCATTCAAAATGGAACACGCGTCGTCATGTTCGCTGATGGAAATTCTATGCTATAGTATTCGAATTTTGAGTGCGTGTTGTAACGCGCATTCTATAGCAGCCTTTAATTGAGGTCCTTTCCTGGGCAAAAATGCTAAGGCCATAGTAAATTGTGTCACTTTTACTTCAATCACGGAAAGCTTATTGTCAAACAAACATGGAAACAGTAGACAATACTCTATAATACTGAATTCTAGGTAAACTTTTGTATCATTACGAGTTTTGGCTCTCAATTCGACTAACTTGAAGCATAATGGGTATGTTTGCTAATCAATTCTTGGATTTAGCCCCACAGTAAGCTCTATTATTTACTTAGTCTTGTGTTAAGGGCACCAGACGACAAAACATACTTACATAGCTAATACAAACTCAAATACATAAAAAAACATCCATGACTAAGAAACAAATATTTAAGTTCACGCAAGTATTTTGCCCCTTCCGGGATTCAAACGTAGGATCGTCGGCTCAGTAAGCAGATACGATAACACTGCACCTACCGCGTCGTCGAAATGCTTTCTGATTTTTTTATATTCGGTGGGCTGTCCTTATGCGCAAAAAATCAACGAAAAGTGTTTTTCTCCATAACGATTAACATAACTGAATGACATATCACAAACGCCTACATATTTTTCTCCCGAAAACCAAAACAAAACGCCAAATTGATCCACCACCACTCTTCATAATCTCGTCCCAAAAATACATAGTCAATATTGACATAAGCATAAAGTCATCCCTTCGAAACAAAGTGATGGGGCCCATCATTTTACGGGCTTAAATGTGTTATGAATATTTTAGCGGGCGTTTGCTTAGCATTCGGTACCGATGCTTTTATGAGGGCTAGAGATATACTTGCCGGCATCGCTTATATTTTCCAAGGGTATGAAAGGTTGTAGTTCGTTGCAAACGGTGCCAAAATGTTATATACGATTTAGAATATTTTATGTGATACATTAAAATAGTTGATTTAGGGACAAGATTTCGTCTGCTTGATATTTTTATTCATGGCAAGAACGGCATTGACAAATACAGTTTTGGGTAAATCGGAAAAACATGAAGGAAATTAAAGATTTTGCGTGGGACATTGTATACATAATGACGTACCTATTTCCCTACTCCAGGGCTTGCTTCGATGTTCTCGGTAATTTTCACTAAACAGGTTGGATGCCCAATAACATTAATGCATAACATTAATCAAACTTTTACCAAATTACAGTTGAAAATGGAAATTTAGACTGAAGCATAATTACGGTGTAGAAGGAGGGTCGGATGATGACTCCATGGATTACCTGCCCTGCTATTTAGGAGAATAAATAAAATATATAATTACAATTTACTCGATATATAACATATGTATATGTCGAATTGTGAGGGCGGCGCCACCAGTCGGCAACGATTTAATATTTCGATTATTCTTTTTTTTACTGCGGGTATCACCGTACATTGAAATTCTCTTTCTTAGTTGTTAAAGCTACCAACAGATGGCGACACCATATGACACTTAATTAAATTGATTCGATTTTTATTCCTGGTAACATTTAACTGATTATGTTGGCCAACCTGTATGATTTCCGTTCGTTCTATTTTTGTGATTGGCTGTAATCTAATTTGTTAGGTTGGTAGACTGGAAACGCAAGCGATTGGCTGACAGCTTTACCCCCTCGCTTGGACATGGCCCTTGGCGGGAATTGTACTCCACGTGGTCGAGTTGGATTTAGTTTTGGACACACTTTACTTTGGTTCATGATCGAGTAAACATCTCCGCCAAGAGACTTGTCTGTTTCCGTGCTGCCATAAGTTATTTTTAGCTTACAATTATTAAGTAGGCCGTTACGTTAATCTAGTCTGAATTTCTTTGTGCATATTTTAAATAATAGTCGTGCTTTAATTTAGTGATGATTGTAAATAAAAGACAGTGATTGTGCGAAATAGTGTTTCTTTCTTCTCGTGGTCAAATAACCTATCGCTATGTCCGATGTCCCTGAAAGCGCCCAGTTTATCGCCCCGGCTGTCCATGATGCGACATCAGAAGAAGTGGGATTCAATCGGACACAAAGCGATGGACGTTTTGACGAAAATTGTCTGCGTACATTACTGGAAGTGCAAAACAAGAACATGATGGCGCTCATTGACTCCATACGACCTGTGAGTAACCGAAAAATAATTTTACCGGATTTTGACCCCGATAAGGCCGATGTTGATGCTCGTGCATGGTGTACCACAGTGGACTTGTGCCTCACTGAAAGTGAACAACAGGGAAGTGCATTGATTCTGGCACTCAGTGGAGCATTAAAGGGTAACGCTTCACAATGGTTATCCCAGATTTCCTTTGCTGGTATGACATGGCTCCAGTTTAAAGATTTATTCCTGGCACGATATGGATTGATATTGATTCGAAACCCCTGCTGCTACCCTCATCAACATGCACAATAGCAAACCCAAGGATAATGAGAACATGGCGTCGTATGCTGCGCGACTGTCAACGACATTGATGGCTCGATTTAAAGACATGACGACGGAGCAAATAACCTTAGCCATGGTACTGGCTCACGTGTCTCAATTTGATGGAAGGCTTCAACGCACGGCTTTTACCACCGAAATAAAGACCAGAGAGCAAATGCAACGTGAACTGCAAGCCAGCTGCTACATGAAGAAGAAGAATAGCGACTTTTCAAGCGATGCTTCCTACCACAAGCGACCGCGACCTGTTCCTGCACCTGCTGGACCTGTACGTTGCTTCTCGTGTGGGAAGTTGGGACATCGTAGCATCGACTGCCGCTCCAAGGATCCCAAAAGGTCATGTGATCGTTCCACTTTTAATAAAGTTACTTCTTCAACCAAACAGCAACCCAATGTGTCTGGCGTCACATGTTACAGATGCGGACTTGCGGGTCACTTCGCCAACAAGTGTCCTCGTGCACCACACTCCACCCTGGGCAAGACCGCTCCTGGCAATGGCGGTGCAAGCAACAGCAGCAATCCCGGCGCCGCAGCAGCCAGCACTAGCAACAACCAGCGGCGGGTGGAACTGTGCACAATCAGCAACCCTACTGGACTATTGAAAGTTGCCGGTGAGTCGTTTTCTTTTCACTATGATTCCGGTGCTGAATGCTCTCTCATTAAAGAATCCATTGCTTCCAAATTTCCCGGTAAACGGTTGAACAACACTGTGACATTAACTGGCATTGGCCAATCGAGTATTCATAGTTTGATGCAAATAGATTGTCAAGTAGAAATTGATGGCCTGAATTTAGAAATTCTTTTTCACGTCATACCCGACTCTTTTCTTAACAGTGACGTAATGATTGGCCGTGAGATTTTAACACAGGGTTTAAATGTAAACATGACCCATGACTGAGAGACCAGTAGAGATCGCTCCTGGCAAGATGCATTAGGTGACATTCAGTTGGCCATGAATTCTACCATTAACCGTGTCACTAAAGCGAGTCCTCTCGAATTGTTAGTCGGTAAGGTGGCCAGACCTTTAAATTTAATGACTATTGATGACAATGACGAAATTGATTTGGATGCAATGAGAGAGCAGGCAACGCGGAATATAGTTGAAAGTTCCGAATATGACAAAAATCGGTTTGATAGTACAAAAGCTAAGATTCAAAGTTGTGTAGTAGGTGATTATGTTTTAATAGAAAATGAGGAGAGAAATCAATTAAAACTTGATCCAAAATTCAAAGGAACGTTTAAAGTTATTGAGGTGTTAGATGGAAATAGGTATGTGCTAAAGTCACTTACATCGAATAGAACATACAAATATCCCCATGATAGAATCAGAAAAATTCCTGAACAACAGGTTCCCACTGAATTAGATATTGTATGTGACGATGACGATGATGATAATGCCACTGTTCCGAGTTAGGTCTGTGTGTAATTATGATAATAATTGTTTTGATTTTAATGGATTCACTGTTCACAAGTACTATGTTTTCAATGGACCGAAAGCATACCCGATGGACTGGGTATTATTGTGGCCGCATCAGAAGTTCCGGAGCATGTAAGAGGTGCACGTTGACTGCTTTTTCTGTGCAGTATACTCTTTGCGAGGAGTAGCACTTACGCGGCTGTGATGGTTACCTTCTGACGATGGGTTCACTGTTAATTTAACATTTGCCGATGGACTGGCTCGTGCCGATGGACTGGCACATCTTACGTTATCACCTGCCGATGGACTGGCAATTTGTTTTTATTGTTGTGAAGAATGATTCCACACATGAGATACATTTTCTCGTTATGATTTGTTGATGGCTAACGTGTTTTAGTACCCATATGGCATGATCATGATCTAATTTGATGGCTAAAATTTTAACGTTTTTTTTTTTTATTGTTACTGATTATTTCATAGGGTTTATGTCAGGTTAGCCGAACGGATTACCTTTCGATTATTTCTTTGTCCACAGATAACACACCCGAGGACGGGTGAAGGTCAAGACGGCCGTGTCGAATTGTGAGGGCGGCGCCACCAGTCGGCAACGATTTAATATTTCGATTATTCTTTTTTTTACTGCGGGTATCACCGTACATTGAAATTCTCTTTCTTAGTTGTTAAAGCTGCCAACAGATGGCGACACCATATGACACTTAATTAAATTGATTCGATTTTTATTCCTGGTAACATTTAACTGATTATGTTGGCCAACCTGTATGATTTCCGTTCGTTCTATTTTAGTGATTGGCTGTAATCTAATTTGTTAGGTTGGTAGACTGGAAACGCAAGCGATTGGCTGACAGCTTTACCCCCACGCTTGGACATGGCCCTTGGCGGGAATTGTACTCCACGTGGTCGAGTTGGATTTAGTTTTGGACACACTTTACTTTGGTTCATGATCGAGTAAACATCTCCGCCAAGAGACTTGTCTGTTTCCGTGCTGCCATAAGTTATTTTTAGCTTACAATTATTAAGTAGGCCGTTACGTTAATCTAGTCTGAATTTCTTTGTGCATATTTTAAATAATAGTCGTGCTTTAATTTAGTGATGATTGTAAATAAAAGACAGTGATTGTGCGAAATAGTGTTTCTTTCTTCTCGTGGTCAAATAACCTATCGCTATGTCCGATGTCCCTGAAAGCGCCCAGTTTCCCGCCCCGGCTGTCCATGATGCGACATATATAAAACATTATGTATGATATGACACTTTATACTCTCGCGGTTTGTACTCATAATTAACACGAATTATAACGGGTCTAACGCGATATTTCTTATTTACCCACGGCGTGTGCAACCCCGCCGAAACGTTAGATTATGAAGGTAAATAAGAAATATCGCGTTAGACCCGTTATAATTTGTGTTAATTATTATGTATGATCTTTCGTTATTTAAAATATATTTTTTATCTAAATTTACCTACCCGTATCTAAAATTATCCTATGAATAAAGAGCTCAGATGGAGTAAGCGTTTTTGTTTTCCACTATTCTCTTTAGAAACTGCATTGTTGTAATAAACAAATACCATTGTTTCTACTCTCGCAATGTTCAGGTACCATCCCGTCCGATTTAATTGAATATTCCCGCCTTTTAAGTAATGTATAGCTAACTAGCGCCACGATAGCCCTGGGCGCTTAGTGGGGCCAGGTCTCAAATAGTGTGTCTTATCGAAATCGGTAAAGTACCATTGCACACAATGCATTAACATGTATACTAGATTTGATAACGGAAAGGAAAAAACTAAAAAAACATTAATACTTAAAAAAAAAGCTTAGCCCGTCCGGGCGAAACAATCGTTTCACGCGCGTCATAATCGTCAACATTTTATATGGCAGATGAAAATATATAGAGATCGAGACAGCTTTGCGTCGTGTACACGCTAAACTATTTATTTGAATTTATTTTCTGTATGTAAACAAATATCTGAAAGTACATAAAATAACCGAAATCCACGACAACTATATTTCGGGGCAGTAGGCCTATGTCCAGCAGTGGACGTCTTTTGGCTGATGATGATGATGATTCGACCTATCCGCGAAAAAAAATAAGCTGTCAACAATGTCAACCAAAACGTCATGCGTTTTTTTTTATAGACACCAGACTAAAGTTATCTTTCCATAGTGACATAGGTTTGGAGGTACCACATTTTAGAATGAGTACATTTTAATAAATGAGTAATAAAATATTTAGTAATCTCAACATAAATAATATAGGTATAAATCTTTCTAAGCGGAATACGCAAAAGTAATAAAATTGTAGTCAATTATCTTTATATTTAATAGTACATCTTGCTAACTTGTGGCTTTTAGCTAAATATACGATTTATGAGTTATTTTCGCTCTCGCTCATTTGATTTAATTTCATCTTCTTGTCTTTCAAGAAATCCGTAGCTCGCTGACTCCGCTAGTTAGTCCAGTAAAAATAGAGTTTAGCCTATGATAATTTTAAAGTCTTTGATTTTTGTTCGAATGCTTTATTAATGTTAACTGTGTTATATTTGGTTCCCCCTGTTTTGGCATAATATTTTTAGTCATAATTTTGCATGGCATAATCTATGTAGGCAGAATTGACTTTCCGCATAAACTGTTTTGGCATATTCAAGATTCGCATATTTTGATTACGCAGATATTCATTTGTCATAAATTTATTTCGCATATTTTTGTTTGTCCGAATCATGTCTACGCATAAAATAACTAGGCATAATTTCATTTGTCATATTTTATTTGCGCATATTTTTGTTTGTCCGAATCATGTCTACGCATAAAATAAATAGGCATACCTATTCATCATGGCATATATGAATACTATAGTGGGCAAAACCCATGTCAGTTTTTATAATTTATCTCAGCATCTTATAAAAGAGATGAAATATTCCATGATAGAAATTGAAAAATTAAGCATCGGTGCCCCACCACCAGCGAAAAAAAAGAAAGTCCTGGACAGAGCGTATCGCATTGATCAGATTTAAAAAAATCAGACCGATTATACTAAAAAAGGATTTATAAAGGCAATTAATGTTAAAAATAAAACCTTGTTATTCATGTCTTCATATTTTTTATTCATCAGTTTACTAATATACTAACCTAACGTAACCTACTTTTCTGCTAGCAGTTCGTTTTTTTGAGGGACGCAATTCTAACCTAACCTAACCTACTTTTCTGCTAGCTGATCGTTTTTGCGAGGGACGCAGTTCTACCCTAACCTACTTTTCTGCTAGCAGTTTGTTTTTTTGAGGGACGAAGTTCTAACCTAACCTAACCTACTTTTCTGCTAGCAGTTCGTTTTTGCGAGGGACGTAGTTTTAACCTAACCTACTTTTCTGCTAGCAGTTTGTTTTTTTGAGGGACGAAGTTCTAACCTAACCTAACCTACTTTTCTGCTAGCAGTTAGTTTTTGCGAGGGACGTAGTTCTAACCTAACCTTACCTACTTTTCTGCTAGTAGTTCGTTTTTTTTGAGGGACGCAATTCTAACCTAACCTAACCTAACCCACTTTTCTGCTAGCTGATCGTATTTGCGAGGGACGCAGTTCTAACCTAACCTAACCTACTTTTCTGCTAGCAGTTTGTTTTTTTGAGCGACGAAGTTCTAACCTAACCTAACCTACTTTTCTGCTAGCAGTTCGTTTTTGCGAGGGACGTAGTTCTAACCTAACCTAACCTACTTTTTTGCTAGCAGTTCGTTTTTTTGAGGGACGCAATTCTAACCTAACCTAACCCACTTTTCTGCTAGCTGATCGTATTTGCGAGAGGCGCAGTTCTAACCTAACCTAACCTAACCTACTTTTCTGCTAGCAGTTTGTTTTTTGAGCGACGAAGTTCTAACCTAACCTAAACTACTTTTCTGCTAGCAGTTCGTTTTTTTGAGGGACGTAGTTCTAACCTAACCTAACCTACTTTTCTGCTAGCAGTTCGTTTTTTTGAGGGACGTAGTTCTAACCTAACCTAACCTACTTTTCTGCTAGCAGTTCTTTTTTGCGAGGGACGTAGTTCTAACCTAACCTACTTTTGTGCTAGCAGTTCGTTTTTTTGAGGGACGCAATTCTAACCTAACGTACTTTTCTGCTAGCTGATCGTTTTTGCGAGGGATTCAGTTATAACCTAACCTAACCTGCTTTTCTTGTAGCAATTTAAGTATGCCAAGATAGATACGGACAAAAGATAATATGCCAAATACCACTATGCTAAACCAAATTATTCTTAAATATAATCGGCCTAAGCAATAGTATGCGAATACAATTTCGGGCAAACACATTTTCGGTAAGTTAGAACTTATGCCAAATAAGGTTTCTGCCACATTACCATTCGTCGAAAACTTAATATGCCAAGTCTGTTATGCTAAAACAGTTTCGGACAAACAAAAGTATGCGACATAGAGGGAACCCGTTATATTTATGTAGCCGTAAACTGAGAGGCCATTTTACTAAGTGATGTTTAAGTTTTATAATACGTAATTTAATAAATTAAAATGATTAAAATTCAAATGATATTTAAATAGATAATGTGATGTATAAAATGTTGACGTAAAATTGATTGTAATGTATAAACTATAATTAAATGCCTATTCTATTCTATATTTATGATTATGGCATCAAGAGATGAAGAAGACAGGGAAGTAATTTGGGCCGACCCGGAAGGTAAAGTTCGTCGAGTTATGGATCAGGATGAAGGGCTCTGCTGTCGGGTGCAGCTGCATTTATGACTTCATTAAGTTGCTCCGGATTTGGTCAAGCGTGTTAGATGGGTCGCGTTTAATTAACATTTAAATTAATACTGACGCCATTAATACGACCGAAAATTACGGGAAATTCAGCAGCTATGTTCACGTGAGCGTCAAATATTTATTTATATCGTTATTTGATTTACATTGGCAAGCTTTCTTTTCAAAAGAGTTAGAGCTTGAAATTAAGGATTCCTATAGAATATTGCTTGTAGTGGTCATTTGCACTATATACCTATTTATTTATTTATTTTATTAAAAAAAAAAACATGAGTATGTTTACAACACATAGCCAAAACACATACACATTAAATTACACAGAAAATTATACAATAATACTAGAATAAAATTACAGTTTAAATTAAATTACACATTACAAATCAAAATTAATTAGGATTATAGCTATATATATTATGACTTGCTTGATCTTAAATTTTATTACCCACTAGATTACTTTTGGTAACTACGGCTACCTGTCACCGCTCTTATTTTATTATATAAATAGAGTCCAACTCAAAATTCGAAGCAATTGAGTGGTTACAAAAAAAAAAACGAGTTTACCTTCAGTTTTTAGGGTTCCGTAATACCCAAGGGGTAAAAAACGGGACCCTATTACTAAGACTTCGCTGTCCGTCCGTCTGTATATCATGAACCGTGATGATGTATTTCTGTTGCCGCTATAACAACAAAGGTACTAAAAAAGTAATATTGTAATATTACCTACGGAATGTGACCAAATGTCACTACGAGGTTTTTAAAATTATATTTAAAAAACTATACGATGCAAAAATAAAATAGTACTTAATAAATAAAAATTGGGCAAGTGCGAGTCCGACTCGCGCATGAAGGGTTCCGTACCTATACATATATATAATCTATAACAAGTTTGTTGTATGGGAGCCCCCCTTAAATATTTATTTTATTTTGTTTTTAGTATTTGTTGTTATAGCGGCAATAGAAATACATCATCTGTGAAAATTTCAACTGTCTAGCTATCACCGTTTGTGAGATACAGCCTGGTGACAGACGGACGGACGGACGGACAGCGAAGTCTCAGTAATAGGGTCCCGTTTTTACCTTTTGGGTACGGAACCCTAAAAACAGAATAAAATAAATATTTAAGGGGGCTCCCATACAAAAAACGTGAACGGTTGCGTTAACTTTGCACCATAATATATTTGTATCCGGCACCATACATACCGGGTGCAAACTTAATTTAACCCGGCCAGTTAAGATGGGATAAGTATTTGTAAGGAACCCTCGGTGCGCGAGTCAGACTCGCACCTGGCCGGGTTTTTTTCGAGAATCCAACCTTGTGGAAAAGTTAAAAGGACTGTCGCGTATAAAAAAAAATGCGCCACCGCTATGTTTAACAAAGTAAAGCAACAAATAAACGGATTTACACAGGCGTTTTTAAAATGTCACTAAAATATTTCATAGTCTAAAAATATGAATTCAATTTCAATTTTACTACAAATATTGGAAATGTTGCCATAGTTCACGGTTCACCGTCCGAACACCTACACTAGAACATCTCTCACAATAAATATACTAATATTTAATCAAAACTGAACCGTAGCAATATTTCATTTTCCACGTTAAACCCTTTTCATGCGCCGGTAATTTTTCAGCCGCTTTTTAATCTCGGAAATCTATTAATGTATAAAATTACTTTTCCCTTTCATCCCAGTGGGCACGCAGCTCTCATGATATAAAAGTCGTATTATATTGTTAAAGTTATATGAAATTACGCCATTTTGTTTCTGTGGGTGTATGGCCTGGGGGCGCAGAGGATTGGACGTCACTTTCAGAAGACAAGAGGTTCCATTCCTGGCTGTCACAGTTGACTGTCATCCTTTGCGAGTTTGGAAGAACTTTGCCAAGTCCGGGAGTTTTTTGGGTCGCTACGCGCACCCACGCCACGCTTGGTTTTTGATGAAGGTTGACCGCATGTTGGAATACGATATACCTCAGTAACTTTATGTCACAAGTTAATATTATCGAGAATGTTTACCAAACCCTGTCCAATCTTTAGTCAAAGTAATAAAGTAAACGTATTTTGTTTACAATGAAGCGAAAAAAAAATATTAAAAGTATTTTATAGTTATTATGATACTGTTATATAATTTTCTTTATCTACACCCATCTTGATAAATTCCTATAACATGTTCAGATATTATAGGTAAGGACCTACATTACTCGGTAGCGACCAAAATCAGAGATGTAATTTCATAACAGTACCGAAGCCACCGCGAGGTCACCATTCCAGTATCAATTTTGATCAAAATTGATACTGGAATGGTGACCTCCCCCCGCGGCGCGAGTCACCTCGTGTGTTCCTCTGCTCCACGGACTGACTGGCAGGACTGAGTGTTTCATATTTTCATAAAAGACAATCTATGATAATGATAATGAATATATGTGTAGATAAAGTTAGTGTATGCAGCTGTACATCATTAGGTCTTAAAACACTCGTGTGATCCTATTATACCACCACCCTCGTATTTTAAGACCTCTATTATGTAGCAGTTGCATAAACTACTATAATAGCGAAGGCATAATGAATTATCTCTTATAAAAATACTGAAGAAATATTCTTGGTCGATGAATTATAATTATAGGAAAACTATCAATAGGTATTCTACAGGATTGAGTCAATGCGAATTAACGTGTCATTTGCAATAAGAATCGCCAATTAAATTTGCCACTCCAGTGAATACAGTCAATACGAGGAGATCGTAGAATTCGTAGGTACGTGTGAAGACCGGAATTATCCTGAGGGTCGTGAAGTTGGAGTCTCGCCACAAAGTGAATTTTAATTCTTATGTGTTGGGGGTTCCGACTGACCAGCTAACGACCTTCATGAAGGAAGAATTTTGGCGGAAAGGTGTTTTATTCCGGCGTTTCCGCGGTCGGCTACCCAACACCACGGACTTACGAAAGACATCGTGACCTAGTTGTTTAGTATTTTATATGTATGTTAGATTGTAAGGTATTTATCTATGGGCCTTTGATGCCCGAAATAAACGAATTATTATTAATACCAAAGCCGGTCCACGTGAAAGCGGACACAACTCAAAATACGGCGCTGTGCCGAGTAAATCACATTTCCAGTGAAAGCGCTTTAATCAGCCTCGGGCCGGACAGACAGACATTACAAATAGTCGCAATAAAGTACCGCCGAAATCAAGTACAGGGCCAAATTAATAGTACACGGAGGGACGCCACTCGGCCCGTATCTGCCTGTCATCGCGACAAATGTGGGTCCGGGCTAGCGCCTGGGCACCGGAGGACGCCTCTGACACCATTTCAGGATTAAAATATTAGCCTTTGTTTGCACTGTTTCAAGACCATTATTACATTATAGTAAAACATAAAGTATAAAACCTAGATGGATATAATAACATTTCATACGTTCCGTAAAGCTGCATCTTAACCTGTGAATTTGGGCGCTCTGGTGTTAACTGGGACGAAGCTATGAGGGTTTGAAAATGAGATGAAACGGTTCGAGAAAAGGTAGGTATAATACCTACATACCTTTCCCCCGCTTCTTCTTGTACGTCTTGGAAAAACTATCATACATATGCATAATAGTCTTGATATAAAATAATAATTTACAGTTATTAAACCAAGGCGTTGTGATCTACTAAATTACATTACAAAAAAACTTAAACCTAGTTTGATTTAGGCGACGTAACACTGTGGCTCCGTTGATAATATAAAAACCTATATCTATTTACACTAACAAAAAAAAATTCCAGCTAATTATGGCATTCGCCCCGCGATAGTACTCGCGCTTTATTAAATATGAAATAGCCTATGTGATACTCCAGGGTACGGTCAGTTACTATCATACCAAATTGGTCTAACCGTTTTAGCGTGAAGGTTCGTGGTCCGAAACAAGAATCGAATCCGATACGTTAGCTTGTCGGCCCAAGGCTACATGCGCTGGGTCAGAGAGGCACTTTCAATTCCCCCATTCACTGTACACAATGGTAACAGCCCATACAAGTGCCATTAAAACAACAGGTCTGCGTTAACTTTATTGAAAAACAACGAACGCAATAAAAATTACAATGAAAATAAAAACCGCCGCAGACCGCAGTGCCCCCAATTACCGCAGCGGAATCAATTCGTATCAGGGCGGAGGCTAATACGCAATAATAACCATTTGCATGTGAGCGGCCGAATTTGGCCGAATTCGTTATGTTGGGAGGGTAACTGTAGTAAGCCCCCTAGCCAGGATATTGGGACACGGAGCTCAGAAGAAAGTATGCACAATGCATGCGTGGTATAAGAAACGGAGGCTAATACGCGATAGGTAACAATCGTTCGCATATGAGCGGCTAAATTCGTGACTAAGTATTTGGCGACCGACGTTGGTGATGGAACTCGGAAGGAATTATGATTCGGTATCAGTAGCGCTACCATGAGTATGAAATAACCGCACTTGCTAGAGACTGTGCAAACGGTTTGTATAGTCTCCCTACAAATCAAACTACAAACTATATTTATTCTGTTGAGAGAGTAAATCTCAATCGAAGATTTTGGAACACGAAGCTCAGAAGGATGTATAAATCTATATATAGGAATAGTTTCAGTATCTAGAGAGACTAATACACAACATCTGTTGAACAACTGTAGCCTCCAGAGAAACATAACTAGATCTTAATACTTTCGTCATTATAAATGTCGCAATTTTAAGCTTGTTGAATAACTCGTAATAGGTAAGATTCTTTGAGGTATTACATACTTTCCGCCATATATGAATTTAGTGGGATATCAAGGGGATTACAATGTATTGAAATGTTTTTAGTGGGTGAAATGAAAATTACATATTCATTTCACAAAATAAACCTAATGCGTTGATGTATCGAAGTTTCAGGGGAATTATAGTAAAATTTATTTAAATGTTTTTACTAAAGCTCAGTTTGAACTGGCGTTCCCAACGATTCCTCGAGCCCACGCTGACGCTTTATTGACTAGGATGCCGAAGCCATAAAGTTATTCAAATTAGCTTAGTTTTTTCTTTCGGAAAGTCCCAAATCTTCCGAAGTCAATCTCAAATTATGTGACGATAATATGGTAACTACTCGTAAACTAGTTGCACGAGCAGTGGGTTCGTGTCCCGGCCAGGTCCAAGTATTTGTGAGTCTTCTGTGTAATTAGATACTATATTTATTTGTATAAGAGTTACTATGTTATATAATATCATTTAACCGTGGCGTGGTGTCGTGCAAGCTTCGTTTAATGTATGTATGTATGTATGTATTTATGTAATAATTTCAAAAGAATAAGCGTGTACATAGGCGAACTTACCCCTTAAATAAATAGTGTAACAGTGTCGCAGAGATATCATTTATTTAAGCAGCCTCCTCCACGCGTTCGTAGCTCCCCGCGTTATACTTTCAATTTTCGCCATGAGTCAGCATCCCAACCCGCCATTGCTCAACAAGCCGCTTTGTCGCTCTATTTTCGTCTTGTTTTGTTACATGGCCCTGTTTACTCGGATCCGACTTCATTTTTGTTGGGATCATAATGGAGATGTTTGCGAGATGTGAATAGGGCGAGGGTTTTATCTGTTATCACATACTTATATAGGTAATATCGTTATAATATAGTTCTTCTTGTTTGTATTTATGTTTATGTTTGTCTATTGTCTATGCATTTTTTTGTGTAGGTACATACACATAACCTGCTTATTACCTATCGTATCGGGCTACCCAGTCATCTTCGTAAGTGCCCCACTATAATAGACGCTGCTTTACTCATCTGTTATAGATGTAAAAGGCCAATGATTACCTATGATTATGTTATTATATATTTGTTTAATACATTTCATTTAAATTATTATATCACTACCTTCGCTCTTCTATTATTCTTGTAATCTTGTAATAATCATCTTATAATAAAAATAATAACTTCTAGTATTATTGTAATCCCCGTTACCATAGATAAGATTGTATGAAAGAGATCACTCTCTACAGTCATTAGTAGTTTATAGTAAGGATCAACTTTACTGCATTGATTCTCCTATAAATGTGCAATACGGAATTGTTGTATTGAGTTTTTTTTTAGAGAAACTTATAACAGTTAGATTTGGTCGAATAGAGCGAGTTTTACGTTAATTGCCCGGACATTCAGTTTTAGAGTCTGATAATTGTTCAGTCCATATAACAATTGGAGTAATTGTATAATGACCAGCGAACCATTTAAAACGATAATTAGTACATTTTTAATCACCCTTTGATGTCCAAAGCTTTGTTTTGCTATTCGTGAATGACTATCAGCCGTGTTTGTTATAGAATGGTGTGTTTGCTTATGAAATATTTAATGTGAACCAGATTGTAAAAAAAAACATTTCCTATTTTATCACAAACGATATTTTTTGTGTAACGTATGATTCGAAGAAATCTATAAATATTATTATGTATTTTGAATACGGAATACTCAATTCTCATTTTTCCTCAATCAACAACTGAGCAATATACCGTCAAGTCAAACATTAAATGGGTATGTTGACACAAATAGTCCGTTTTGCATGTGTCGTTGAATCATCTTCATCAGCCGAAAAAATCTTCCTCAAACATCACCTTGCTTCCACCGAGCTCCCAAATCTTTATCCGAATCATCAGTCCATCTAGCGTCTTGTTAATTAGGTTATTGATGTTGAAGAACGTGGTCAAAAATATCTGAACGTGCCTCTATGCCGTTAACAATAAAGACGAGTGCACATCATATGTTTGCTCATACATTAATAACTCGACTGTACTTAAGTCATTGCTACTACTTAACAATAAATGCTGCCCGATTTTTGGCGGTCGATTTAAACAAAACAGTCGCTAGTGAAATTTTTGGCTTCGTAAATCTAAAGTAAGCACCGGCTGCGGTTATATCCCAATCACATGAAAGGCCCTTAAAGCTTAATTAATAGGCGTTTGGATTAATTCGTAACTTCAGCCCTCAGTCGCAGGACCCGCCCGCCCGGCGGCTGGTCCAAGGCACAGGACTTGAACGACTGCAAGAAATGAATACTATTAACTATCCTTCCTAGGCGTACATATGAGTATGTACATACATTATTGTTACAGCCAAAACATACTCGTACAGCCCGTCTAGCACAACGACGCTTCGCAACTCTTGACGCGCGACTTAGCATCGCCCGTCACTCTCTCACAGTACAGCGAAGAAAGAGATAGATAATATTTCTCGCGCGAGAAAGAGTAACGTGTCACAGTTGTGCTAGAGGTGCAGGGGCACTGTCAAACAAAGTCGAGACTCCTGTGATTTATGATTACCCTGATCTACCGTGGTCGTATTGTTTGCGGAATCCCACTCAAACAGCTTGCACATGGTGTTTTCTAGAAGTGAATCTACCTTGTGAATAACCAAAAATCACTTATATGCTGCAGCTAAAATAATGTGATCACAGACCTTCGATTCGATGACTAGTTTGAAGAGTAAATTGATATAAATTTTAATGAAGATAGAGCTAGCTCTTCGGTTGCGCAATGGCCCCCTAGAATCGATAAAACATATTAAAACTTTGATAAGTAAACATGAGAGCAAACCAAGAAACGGACGTGTGGCGGGGCCTCCCGCAACTCTCCAAATGATAACACTGAACATGATGGTTCAAGTTTGTATACCTATTACAGATAATCTAGGGAATAGATCCGCTCGGCTCCCCGCTCCCGCCCCGCAACCAGCTACACGCTCTCGCTCTCACCTTGCGCCCTACTGGCAGGGTCACGTCATGACTTACTTACGGACCGCTCAACTTAGCAGTTTATCTCGCTCGCTGCCCGCAACTAAAACTCTTCCGATGGATTACTATTACTGATCTTACGGGCCTAGTTTCTGGAGTTGTTCGCCCTTAAAAGCTATTGTAGCGGTCGGAGCTCATTGCTAGACCCGATAGCCGTTGGAGCAGAAATATTCTTGAGTGGCGATCGCGTAGCGGACATACTCGTAGCGTATTTAGACACACAATAAGAAGGACCAGCGACCAGTGGTCAGGAGTACAGTAAATCGTTGGATAAGGGCAGTGCACGTCGTTGTATGTACTCACGTCATTCAGTCACGTAGTCCTCAGTGTCATTACAATGTTAGATCATTAACTAAATCCCAGGGGCTATGGAATAACATACATACCTACAGACAACGACGAACCTGAACTGGTGGAATTGAGACCACCTCTTTCTGCATCTTGGTAACGTAATATTTTCATAGTGCTCACGATTATTACTAATAATCGTGAGCACTATGAAAAAGTGCTAATATTCAGTGACTGAAGGAGTTAAAAGTTTTGCGTGCTCACGACGTTATAGGTTTAACTTTGTTTTGTTTCTAAATATTTCTAAATTTAAGTCCTTTAATAGTACATTAACATTACAAACATTAATATTACATTTTGAGTTCAATTTATAACATTTTTATTTATACTTTTTTCCAAAAATATATACATAACTGCATGCTACTGACATTAACAGCTCGCCAAATTAATAAAATGATACGTTATTTTTAGCTAAATGCACCTAAAACTATAGGTAGTATTTAATTTTACAGCCGTTACCTTAGTACCTTAAGTAGCTCATCACATTAATTTTCTTTACGCTTCTGTTTAGCATTTTTATTCACTAGATGTTTATAATCCTTCTGTTATATAACTTTACTTTTCCACAAAATTCATAACTTTAACATTTGCCATATGCAAGCATGTTGCCCTTTTATATGACCTCTGATATTATGACCGACGAAGTCATAAAGTAACGGCCACAGAAAAGTATGACACTCAAGGTAATTAATTAGACTGGGAAATTATATGCACGAAGTAGTATTTTATAAAACATTTTCGCAACATAGCTGCTTTGATACGGCTTTATTAAGTACGAGCCGTCGTAATCTAGCTGTAGCGTTAACAAGGACAAGTTACAACGTCCATGTTTCTCATTTTCTGCTTGAAACATGTTCTCTCGTCCGCATAAAAGTGATAAAAGTATACAAAACAGCCATTTCCCTTGACATTTAATTACATAAAGCATTTACGTTATTAAATTTCCAGCCGTGTCGGAAAAAACGACCCGCTGACACCGACAGTGCAAACAGTTCCTCTAAAATAAATATTTGTGAGTGCGCTGCGTGGACAAATACCTCCCGACTGATTCTAGCGTTATTGAAAAATAATGAACTTGGAAATATAGGTCGATATGTTTACTTAAATTTTTTTGGTAGTGGATCTTGTATCACAAAATACCTACAGTTTCTTTTATCATTACCTAAAGTTACACACTATCTTCAGAAACGTATTTTAATTATTGATCTATCGTGCACTAGTTCTCAGGCATTGGGTTGATTGGGTTTGTATTTGGTGATGCTTCTTTCCGTTGATGTTGTGATGTCATAGCAGTTTTCACAATTTCAATACACTTTCAGTAATGAATTTAATCAGGCGTTACTTTACAGAAATCCATATTAATTAAAATAATAATATTGCTTTGCTATTCTGCGACAATATCGTGCCAGTTAAATTTATGCTAACCCGTTATACTTATTTGCGTATTTTTTCATGCATGATGCATAATGGTATGGTCCATTAAATGCATGTATGACGCGGAATAGGAAAGCAATATTATTATTTAAATAAATACACTTTCGTTTACAAACAAATAAGGGACATGTAAATTTTGTCTGAATTCTATCTCTGTTGTCCTCATTGACGTATTACACACACAATAACGCGGCAGCATCGTATCACGCGGCCGGCTAGTGTCCAGCAAAATTGCGGTTCTTCCTGCTTCTGGTCCTTTGAGACCCTTACGTCTCCCTAATTTCCGCCGTATCGCGGAAATATCGTTATCGCGCCATCTCTCGGACGTGGACGAATGTTTCATTTAGCAACGAGTTAATTTAAGGGACTGAATATTAAGCTGATAGTTCCGATCTCATTTGATCGCCGTAATTGTTAACGCAGTTGTCAGTGTTTATGTAATTTGGGTGAGGTGTTTTTCATGTCATGTCTGATATTAAGTGAATCTGCAGATATCTCTATATAAGTGGTGAGCGCAAGAATTGTTTCGTGTGGCTTATAAGCACCAGGCTAAGTGATCAACGTCACGTCATTCATTCAAGTTTGAAGTAATCTTTCCCTAATTGAAATTTGTACGAGTTTCACGGTAGTTTTTTTTTCATATCAATACATAGTATAAAACAGTCGCTTCCTGCTGTCTATCTGTCCCTATGTATGCTTAGATCTTTAAAACTACGCAACCTATTTTGATGTGATTTTTTTAACAGATAGATTGATTCAAGAGGAAGGTTTACATGTTTATTACATGCATAATTTATCAGTATTTCACCCGTGCGAAGCCGGGGCGGGTCGCTAGTATTCAATACACTTGTTTGATACATGTAATAATTTGAATAACATACAAATTAGAGACGTAAATTTGTGGCTGAATTGGAGACATTATAACCCCGCAGTATCGCATCACGTGGCCGGCCAGTGTCCAGTGAAAAGGCGGTTCTTCCCGGTTTGTCTCCTCCTTTGAGTCCCTTACGTCTCCCTAATTTCCGCTACATCGTGCATTATATTTGCTATCGCGCCATCTCTTGGACACGGACGAATGTTTCATTTAGCGATGAGTTAATTCAAGGGAGTGGATAAGCTGATGGTTCCGGCCTCATTTGACAGTCTTGACGTTATCTTTGTTGGTTGTCAGTGTTCGGTTCATTTGGGTGAGGTATTTGTTATGTCTGAATGTTAAATGAATCTTGAGATCGTACCTATATTGATAAAAATATCAACAATGAAAGCTAAACAATGTTGTGAATTGTTTTTTTTATGTAGCTTGATACTATCTTTATAGGTTGCGATTGCACTAGAAAATGTTTATTGATTCATTTGGATTTTGGAACTTGTGTACTTAAAACTAATGTTTATCATTATTATTAATCTGCTTATCGATCGTTAGATCGTTAGATCGCAGTGGCTTGGTGTAAACACGGTTGATTCGGACGCGGTCGTTCAAACGAGGTTGGTTCAAACTTGGTTGAATCAAACGTTTCAAACTCGCCCGGCACATTAGCCCGCGGCCACCGATCGCTTTATTTATTTTTAATTGCGCTGATTGCAAATTTGTAATATATTTGTCTGCCATTGTGGTACAATATGAATTAAATAAAGAGCGAAATGTTTGTGTAGCCAGTATGTACCCGGATAACAAGGTAAAATTCACTTAGGCAGAGCAAACAAGTGCTACATGGATCGGTTTTAAAATTATACCTATTATTAAATTTTGTACGATTGTGGTATCTGCCTGAGGTATGTGTTTTCATGTAAAACACGAATCATACACTCATCCCATATGAATAACAAAAATATATATATGTATTATTGCATGCTAGATTAAACTTTAAATATTGTCTCGCTTTCATGCAATGCAGTAGTTTTGATGTTTGTGTTCATTAAATTTTGATTACAAGTGTTTACAAAAACTGTAAACAGAAACCTTTGAAATAGATCGTGTGCCTTGGCTCGTATTTTATTATTTATTTCAAGCATGAGCTCTAAAAACGTAACATATATCTGAATTCAAACCACTGAATAGTGTTCCATAATCCAATTGGGGCCGTCTTCGTCTGGTTTTCCAATTTTCCAGGACCATCTGCAGATACCGCACCCAGCGCAGCGGGCATAAACTTCTTCTTAAGTGAACTCTATCACACATTTCTCGTGTAAGTAAAGTTTTGACGCGTGAAATCCAATATCCTCGTATAAAATTTTCAGTTCTGTTTCCGTGAGTAGGTATAAGGATAGTTTCCTGTTTAATATTCTTCTCGCGAGTCGGTCTGAACCGTGAAAGTGTACCGAACTTCAGTTATGCAATGGCTTCCATGTTTCGGGCTGCAAAGGCGAACATAAAAGCTGGCAACTCAGTGAATGAGCGTCCTCGACGAACCATTTACCACAAGCCGCGGACGTGTGCGAGAAATTGTCGCGAGCGAAGTACATCGCTCGCCTAACCTGTTTATCCATATCACGTCGGTCGACGGGCACGTAATGGTCGACGCGTGAGCCGCGGCGGCCGCTTGCCTTCCCTTAAGTCGAAACGCGAATCCCACTTGACGCTATTGTTTTTAACAAACTCCATTGCTCGCTCTCAGGGAGAGGACGGATCTTTGAACCGCGGACGAGACAATGTATATTGTGAGCGAGGACGTTTTGTTTGCCACTTGGGCTGACGCGGCGGAATGAATGGCTCATTTATGTGACGCCCTCAGTGTTAATAATGATAGTTTCGTGACACCGGAGCTTTAATTAAACACGTTTTTATATCCCGAACGATATAAGAGCGCTCTCCTGTATTTCAAGGGAGGGTTGACGTTTATTGCACAGACTCCGTAATTTACTTAGTGATGGGTAATTTCTGAATCTTTTCAAAGGTTTCCTTAAAAGGTTATTTTAGCTGATAAATATCATATCAATTCCCTGGAACTTTTGAATATGTCAAATGAAAAAGAGCTTATTGTGAAAAGGAAAAGCCTATACAAAATATTACAAGAATTACAAGAAATAATGATACCAGTCATAGCTAGTAAAAATTATGTCCGCATCACTAACCCGGCGCGTATGGCACACACCTTTCGCACTTAAATGCTACACTTTAAGGGTATCCATTAGTAAAAAGCAATAAATCCTCGTACCTCACGTTTCTTCACGTTATCGTTATTAAGTAACTTGATTAAGGTCTGTTCAGGTTTAGTTTTAATAATCGAATAAAGCCGAGTCATTAGTGTTTCGTTAATTATACTACATAAATAATTTAGGATGGATATTTAAAGAAATCATTTATAAATCCAACAAAGATGCCTTGTCTAAATGGGTAATTAAAGTATTTTTAGAAGCTTCTCGTGGAAAACCTTATCTTAGCCTCGGAAACTAACACAGGAGTTTTTAATCCCCTAATAAATATTCGTGAAACATATTTATTTATTGTATTAAGCGGTTTACATTCACTTGAAATTGTCAGAAACGGACCGACATGTTTTGGTGACGAAGTTACCGCTGCAGTCCTAGTGAAGAGCTCCATACGAGTTCGAAAGATGTCGGGCCGTTCCTGACAATTTCACGTGAGTGTAAACCGCTCTTAATACAATAATACCCAAATCAACATCAACATTTTGAAATATAAATAAATAAAATAAATAAATAAATAAATACATACTATGGGACAATCATACACAAATCGACCTAGTCCCAAACGAAGCAAGGCTTGTACTTCCCCTTCCACTTGTCCTTGATTCGCTCGCGTTGCTAGTCGCCGAGATATTTCGAGTGTCCGGCCCTAGGTGCCGTCCGGCGTTAGGGGACTTTAGGTAACATCCATGAGCCAAGAACAAATATTCGAGTTCATCACACAAATATTTACCCCGGCCGGGATTCAAACCCGGGACCGCCGGCTCAGTAGGCAGGTGTCTGCAAACTGCGCCAAACGCGTCGTCTAAACCACCCCAATATACGCCCCGTATACCTAGTGCGTTGCGTATCGCGTACATCTTACGCACCTAATAACTGTAGGCATTCATTAGCGGATCGCAATAAATCCTTGTACGTTACTTTTGTTCACGTGGCTATTAATTCCCCGGTTCAGTCTGTCCGGGATTAGCGACGATTATCGGAATGGCGCTAATTCCTGAGTTTCATTCGGAGCCGTTTAAAATAATTTGGCGCGGGTAATGAGCAGCGACGCACGGCATCGCGCCATTAGCCGACCACTACTGGCGGCTCCTGTGACTTTACACGAAGTTGTCCTTGTAAGAAAGTATAGTTGCTAAGTATACGATGTAAGCAAATTAAATAATTGTGTTGATGTGATTTCATTGAAAAGTTTTTTTTTTTTGTGAGCGATAATGTTTAAATAGCACAATTTATGCAGATGGCCGATGGGGCCGAAAAGTGCTCGAGTGGAGACCTCGGACCAGCAAGCGCAGCGTAGGACATCCACCTACAAGATGGACAGATGACCTTATAAAGGTCGCCGGAAGGCGCTGGATGCAGGTCGCTTCCATTATATATGGAAGTCCAAAGGGGAGGCCTATGTTCAGCAGTGGACGTCCTATGGCTGAGATGATGATGATGATGATGAACACAATTTAAACGGATTATATTGCCTAATTATTATTCATTATTTGAGCTTTGATGACGTTTCGGCAACTTTACAGTTACCGTGTCAAGGGTTGAATATTGTTTTATTGAAATGTGTGACAGTGGCAGAAACCGAAGAAAACAATAATTATTTAGTCTGTTGCCTGGTAACCTAATCTCACGTAAAAGGAGCGGTATCAAACTTATTGCACAGTAATCATTTACACTGCGCAATCATGCGCAGTATGCATACCGCGATCTTTATACATAGTAAACGTTAGTTATTTTAATCGTGTAAACAAAATCTAGACGACAAACATCTCTGATTTCAGTTTTATTTCACTTAATGCTAAAACCAAACCACACTTATTTTTGTGGAAACATTTCCAAATATAATTGTTATTATAAGTGACCAAAAACTACGCTATTTGATATTAATTTCAACACGACGCGTATACCTATCTCTCCGAAAAAGGTCCATGACAGACGGTCCACAAAGTGATCCTCAAAGGGTTTATGAGTTCTAGAATACTGAAATGTAGAAGTTTCATAAATCCAACGCTTTTAAGTTATGCTTATGTTATAAAATTTTACATTACCTGTCGCGTATCAGTTTCCTTTGATGTAGGCTGACAGGTGTAAACGTCCCTCCTCGCCACGAGGTATAGATAAAGATTCCAAATATATATATTAAATATGTATATGGAGATATCTTGGATTATTTCAGCACCGTCCCTCGCGCGCATTTTTGTAAATTAATTTTTAAATATTTTTTTTTTTATTATTTGACGACGCGGTTGGCGCACTTTGTAGACACCTGCCGACTGAGCGGGCGGTCCTGCGTTCGAATCCCGGCCGGGGCAAATATTTGTGTGATGAACTCGAATATTTGTTTCTGGGTCATGGATGTTATCTATATATGTATTATATATTATGTATATCGTCGTCTAGTAGCCATAGTACATAGTTTGGGACTAGGTCGATTTGTGTATAAATAAGGCTTACATAAATATCAAGCATTATAGAAACAATCACTCACCACTACCACTCAAACGCATTCACTTTAGCCAAAACTCGTTACAACCTACTACATCTTTTTAAAAACCGGAAAACTCTGTAGACTTTAGGAAAAACCCCGCTGAAATGAAAAGTACTGAACAAACGAACCAGCAAACTCCCACCTAAGGGCCGCGTTTGGTGTAAACTGGTCTCATTAAAGATAAAAGGTGGGCCTCGGAGAATTAGTTTGAGACGCTACATCCGTCCGCATCCGGCGTCCGGCCACTTCCGGGCGCCATCTTTGTATCCGTCACGTGCCACATAAAAAAACCGCTTTGCTATTTTTCGCCCCGATTGCTTCGCTATTTATATCTCGAGGGAGATCTCTTATATGGGAATTGTTTTTAGAGACTAAAAAGCAGGTTTTGCATTTAACACCAGGTTTCAAGTTTTGCAGGCATTGTATTCTAATGTAATTGTATTCTTTTTGTAAAAATGAATCGTAGCTATTCGAAATTAATGTATTTATTATTAGTATTGTATGTATGGTATAAGCAATTTTTATATGCGTTTACAGTGATGTCCTATAATATATACTCATTATATGCATTTTAGGACTTATTTATGGTTTAAGAGTAAGTTTAATATTTGTATATGTACACTTTTCGACGTATACCGCACAGGTATGCATAACAACATTATGACAACACTAAGGCATTGGTCCTAGTATCTGGACGTAATTTGTCATAAGCACATAAAAAAGTACAAAAAAATCGTCAGCATAATACCTACAATTGTAAAGAGACATTGAATTTCGGTGCTATTCCCGCAATTTTGCTGGTACACAAGAACGTAAACGTTTTATTATAAGAAGAGCTGTCATGACGTCAATTTTGTATTTTATGAAGAGAAATTCCTCGTCCGTTTAAGAAAAAAAGACAAGTATTTGTTCTTTGACCTTTAGAATTCGCGATGTTTTTTACTGTACACCAATTTTTAATTAGGATCTGTTAAATGCCACTTACCTGTTGCTATATTTAGACTTAATTGTATACTTTTTGTTACAGGTAAAAATCTGAAGAAATAAATGCTAAGCTCAATAATTGCGTAAGTAAACATTACCCAAACTCGACACACGTCACACTGCCGTAGTAATTACGATGCGTATTCGTCAAAAGCCGGCAATCAAATATGTGAGTATCGTATATAAAAGAATCTAATATTTGACCTCACGGGGTTGGAATGATTGATGGTCCGACAAGGTTGCTCGGAAATAAATACAAAAGCTTACGCACCCGAGTGCCCGAGACTCCGAGTGGAGCCACGTGGTGCTATCACGATCGGGTGGTGGCAAAGCTAGGGAAGCAGAAGGTTGAAGCTAATAACTCCTGACAACTACAAGGCAACTGCTTTTATGGAATTAGCGAGAAGTCGACGCCGCGGTCCGTTACGAAAACTAGTGCGTTGATCGACTTGATTTTCATAGCTGGTGTAATTTTTACGCACCGAGTGTTAGATTTTAGAAGAGTACCTACACAAAATGACCTCTGGGTATTAGTAGGAAGTAGAAGTATTAATTTAGTCGATTATATTATTATAAACGTAAGTACTTATTCTTAAAGGGATATTTGTTAATCACAAAAATATTCAGGTTTTTCCGAATCCGAAGTCTTTTAGTTGAGATCTTCATTAAATGTTTGACATAGTTTCAGTAGGTCAAGTTCGGTTTTAACCTTTTGAATGCCCTGTGGTAAAGCAAACCACAGTTTCACTGACGCCATGGCGAAAAATAAAGAAGTTCTACAAACACAACAGGTAGGTATTTAAAAATACGTGTGGCGGTTTGAATTACGAAGTTTTTGATCATTAAAATTTTTCATTTGGCGACATTGGCATCTGCGGAGCTTATTTACGTGACATGGCGACGTTGGCGGTAAAAAGGATGATAGAAATAGCAAATAATGGTGAGTTAAGTTTATTAATATAAGAGATACTATTGCGTCGCGCTGCGAGCCAATGTTCCCGGACACATCCGATTTAATTGCCCATAATATTCCTTATAAGACAATTGATCCGGTATGATATAAGGAACCGCTCTTGTTTACATGTCCGCTCGCTGCGCATGTAACAACCACGAGTAAATATTGAAGCCGCGGCTCCGGCGCCGGCCGCGAGCCAATTTGCACGGACACATCCGAATTTCATTAATCGGAAAGAGTCCCCGAGCAAAATGGCACAGTCGGTGGGCACAGTACGCTTTGTTTACACTGTGTATTAGGTATGGTTTACGATGTTTGGTGTGGAGCACCGGGGTTTGTTTTGGTTACACCTTTGGTTCCGCGCGAGGTTATTAAAGATACCACCGAGATCTACATATAAGTAAGTAAGTAAGTAAGTAAGTAAGTAAGTAAGTAAGTAAACACTTTATTGTACACAAAAACAGTTAGAAAATACATCTATTACAAATAACATATAGGTACAAAGGCGAGCTTATCCCTATAAGGGATAATTATGTACTTATTGCCATAAAATGTTGGTGTGGTATCATTTGTCTTATTTTTAATCGCTTTTGTTTAGTTTCACCTGTTCCGGTGTTCGTTCGCCTGTCGGTTTATCTATCTGCCCGTATTTAAGCTAACAAGTTAAATTGTATCTACTTTCCGCTTTCAATTCAAGTGGTATTTTATTTACATACATACGAATATGTCATACGGATGACAATGCAATAATTATTACGGTAGGGAATTGGAACCTATATAGTCGTGTACGGAACGATTTCAAAGATTTTTCTCCCGCGAACGCTCATACCGAGTATTTGCTAGGGCAGAACTATGAAGTAACATACAGATTATTAATGGGTCGGCAACACGCATTACAAGTCCCCTGGTTTTGCAAGTGCCCGAAGGCTGCGTCACCGCTTACCATCAAGCCGGGCTCACGCTTGTTTGCCACCACCACTGTGCACCGTGGTACAAACAAAACACAACCTCATCGAGGTACAGCAATTTACGTGTTCTATGATAATATAACTTTTTAATCATCTCATTGCTAAAAAGGTGTTTTAATTCACTAACGTTGCTTACTTCAGAATCCAAACCTCATATGCATACTCCCCATCTGTACGTTGGTCCCCGCGGCCGCGGACAGGGCAATTATTCTTAATGGATGTGCTAACCAGACGCCTTAATGGAAAATGTATGAGTCGTATGACTCGACCCGCTTTGTGAGGCGTAATGAGCGAGATCCGCGCTTTGATGGAAGTGGGTTAATGGTGTCACCGGGTGCTGCAGGACACTCCAGTTTAGAGCAGCGCAAGCGTCTTTCTTTCATTAATATTAGTCGACATTGGTGATGTGATCTTAAGTAGCCCGTTGACTCATATTACTTAAGACCACATTGCACGAGTTCATCGTGTCACAGGGTTACCAAGATCTGTAGTTTAAACATTCGCTTTTCATTCATGTCTCATTAACGTTAGTAGATCGATATCTAGCCGACCGATTGCATGACGTCACTATACCGATGTATAGTGACGTCATGCAATCGGTCGGCTTATTCATATTAATCCAGCTGAAAGCAATCGTAAACATAAATGATATCTAATACCGAAACTTTACGACGGCGCTGTTAGTCTGAAATAATAAAACATATTGGATTGGAAATTAACTAACTTTACATAAAACGAATCTATCAAACTTAATAACTATGGCATCATGTCAATCTACAATAAAAAAATCAAGTTGAAGTTTTAGCCATCTGCCAGACTTTTAATGAGCTTTCGGTTTTCGTTTGACCTAGACGTTTACTTGATGGATATAATTATAAGTAAATAGTGCAGAAAACATCTAAGATGAAGCACGTTTACCTAAACTTTGCCCATTCCCTCTTATTCTAAAAAGTTTGCACAGTAAAATATACTTAAAATTTATAAGTGTAAGACTTAGATTGAACACAATGTTTATGTGATAAGAACCGCCACAACACCGCAAAATGCTGTACGTGCTACTGAACCTCGATTTAAAAACTCAAGACATAAATTTCAATCCTTTCACTAGCTTGATTGATAGTCTCGCGTCGATAAATTTCAATAACGGCTCATTCCTGATCTAAGGATGATAGATAATGCTCGGCTTGAGTGTGTTGTCTATTATTAAATGTCAATATACAGGTTAGCTGTCACTGCTGTCGGAGTGGAGATTGATGGTGCTCATGCAGAAGGCGTGCGTAATGGATCAATACAAACAGTCGGACAAGCATTTTATGATTATACGGAATCGTATCATACAAATGACTAGTGATTTATGGGCGAGTGGCGTTGTAATGGAAGACCACTCCAGTTGGTGACGCCGTGATCGATCGGTTGATTACATCATACATGGTTGCGTTGGCGCGAGTTGAGATGAGGGCGAGGTACTTATATGCCATTTTTAGGCTGCCAGTTCACAGAAGCGGAGCGGAGTGGAGCGGAGTGGAGATGTGTAAAATGGAGCAATCACATACTACGTACTAAGTGTTACATAACTATCATTTAAATTTCATTTTATTTGTTTGTGCGATAGATACATTTTTATCTTTTATCTTATTTTACATCATTTTTCAGTTTTAAGTGCTCTTCTTTCGGGTGCACACTTCACAATGACGCAACCTGATTGGTAAATTTATCTGCTCCGTTTCTGCCAAGTAGTAATTAGGTTTTTGCTGTCGATTTTTTTAATTTATATATTGTAAATCTCTGAAAACCCCGCTGAGTCATGGGAACAACTATTTTACACTTTTGTATCTACTTATGCCCCGACAAATTGCTTTTGGATCCTCACCATGTTGCGGATTATAGTTGTTGTAGCAACTCAGGCATGTTTGCCGATGCTCACATTGCGCTAAAGCGTAAAAAAGTCTCACGCAAAGTGAAGTCTCAGTGAATCCCCAACAATCTTCGACTGGTTGTGGCGGGGAGGCAGGACAGCGCTGTGCTCGGCCGGTTCTATGACCTGCACTCCGGTCAACAGTGCTGTGCTCAACCCTTAAATTAAAATAAAATAAGTTTTACTATTATTGTATCTAGTTACATTTTTTTAATAATCGCCATGTTAAAATACATGGGAAACGGGTCTACTTACGTAGACGTCGAATATCGCTCGACAGGTTTTGAATCGGTACGCAATTCACCATCAGGATGAATCGGGTGGATCAGTGCCCCCCAGCTGGAGAATGGTTTTGGATACTACGTCGGTGGTTATTGCAGACGAGACCTTAGCAAGAAACGTAGTGAGTGTGGTGTGCAACCCGGCAAATTGACATTGTGTCGCCTGCGTCTACCAGCCGCGCGGAGAGAGCGTTAGCGCGTAGTATTTGCCGCCGTTTTGGGCCGCCGCCGTTCCGGCCGCCGCCGCGCCGCGCCTCGCGCCAGGTAAAGAAATAAAAAAACATCGCCCCATTTTATTCAAAGCCATGTCTTTAACAAAATGTTAAGAAATGAACCGCATCCATTTTATGTATAATTTGTTTTTAAATTTACGGTTATTTTCTAAGAGAAGAACAATGCATTATGTTTCGTGCCTAATTATGATATGATATTAGACTCACCAAAGGTTTTTTGAATACAAATTAATTAAATCTAGTTTTCAACAATGGAATACATTGAATCTGCCTCTGAATAGATTCCACTATTTTACAGTGCTCTGCGGTTACTGCTGCGACTATTGCGATTCGTTAGTTAATGCGCCGGCTATTTAGGATTAGTACAAATTAGTCTAAAAGGATTAGCCAAAGCCGCTAATCAACATTTTCAATTAATTCCAAGCCTTATCTCGTCATTGAAAGGATTCCGTTTTAGTATCGGTGTTATGATTAAATTGCTCGTAGCTAATAGCTACGCCGTAGCACACGTAACGATACTCATACTCTTGGGACGTAGCACCTCATATTGTGTTGGTCGTAGACTTCGTAGCGCTCATAGGGTTACCGAGGGCTCTCCTAACGGATTTAATTTATTGGGTCTGAGAAACCGTTCCACCAGAACATATTATTTTTCTGAATTAAATTTGCTCGTTTCGTTTATTTATTTAATAAAAATCTGACATCAAATTTCATCTCTCATCATCATCACTTAATTGCGAAAAAGTTTCAAGGGGTTTTTCAAAGGTTAGTTCCTAAAAAACTCCACCGTTTTAGATATTGTTTCTGTTCATCATTTTGTACTGTACCTAATTGAAATGCATCATTCACAGCTTCAAATTAATATCAAAAAATTTTACGTTGTTATTTAACTTCAGCGGAAACTGATAGTTGCTAATAAGAAATATCGGCGGCAATACGTTTTAGAACGGACTCTTGGTGAATCTCGATTAAGTATTTTTGTGTAATTTGAAAGAAACCATGCTCAATCAATAATGTAGTCAAAATCTTCAGCAATGAACTTCAAGTTTGGTTGACAACCGCTGAAGTTCGTACCATTGTCGGTGTACAACTACCTGTAAGTGTACCGCAAAGTCTAATCAAATAGGTTAATACCGCCGGGGTTTGACGGATCGACCCGGGCCCGAATGTAAATCGCCGTGTAAATATTAAACTCGTTCGCTTTACGGGCTGCTCGGGCTCCGGGGCTGTTTAGCGGAATTGGGGGTCGAACACGATACCTCTCGACAGCTGGGCCTACCCTACAGATGACGATAATTAAAGACACATGTGATTCACTGACCAAGATAAACAAGAGTGTTGATACAAATACTCTTATAAATAAATAAATATCGGACAACCATGTTTGGTTGTCCGATATTTATTTTTATTTATAATTTATAAATCGATTCAAATACTTTTATAAACGAAGCTCAAGGATGCCAAACATGGTTCGATAACTGTGTTCTATCTTCTATACTTAAGACTTAAATTATAATGATGATGATGATGATAAGACATGTATAATAAGATAAGATATTAGACAGTAATAATAACTATAAATAAATAAATAAATATCGGACAACCTCTCACAAATCGATCCACTCGCACAGTAAGCTCTTATTATGGGTACTAGATGACGATAAACATACTTATATAGAGAAATACATACTTAAATACAAACAACATCCATGACTCAGGCACAAATATTCGAGTTCATCACACAACTATTTGCCCTTGCCGGGATTCGAACCCAGGACCGTCGGCTCAGTAGGCAGCTGCTGTACCACTGCGCCAACCGCGTCGTCAACTATTTAGACTAAGTCTATTTGACAAAATATGACGCGCGCCTGAACTAGGATTCCCTGTGTTTCAGGAATAATAACGTGTCCCGCCACCTGCCCGCTGCTGCCGCCATTACCACAAAACAGATAGGTACAGAAATCAATCTACATACAAGCGCGCTCGAGCAAACGCACACATAGACATTGCTCACGGACACGATATCTCGGACCAGTTCAGACCAGTGCGAGCGCGAGTGCCATCCGCTTGACGTGTCCGTGAGCAATGTCTATGTGTGCGTTTGTTGGAGCGCGCTTGTATGTAGATTGATTGCTGTACCTATCTGTTTTGTGTTACTGTGACAGACGTCAAAGGGATGTCGTGATGTCGTCGTCCACAGTAAAACCGTTTACGTGTTTTATTGAATCTATTTCCGCCCTGAAACTCTGGACGTCACAGTTATAAAAGTATACTTCGAACATGACGTGATCTTATGTGGTCGGATCATATACCAGTGACTACCTATTGAGTAATTGTTTTATGACCTGTCACTGACTAGAAATATGTCAACTGTAAGGGAAGGGGACACTGAAAAGAATTAGATAAGACCTACTAACTATGGGATATGTCATGATAGTTTAAAGATATCGATTGTCTTGAGGCATTAGCAGTTTTTGTAAGGATTCACTATAGAAACGCATGCTACTCGTGTACGTATCCTTAAATCAAGCTGTGTCCTGATCTTGTGCATGTTGTTAACATACAAACTTCTGCCGCCGACTGTACTGCCGATACACCGTATACTTACACTAAGCTAATGCCCGGCCTTTGCTCGTAATTGAAACAAAAATGGCGCCTAAACACCCATTACAAATTGCGTGGTCGCTGCGTTTTTATTCGCGCTTAGGTATTTTCTTTAATAGCTTGAATTATATATTTCAGAAGAAAAAAGAAGTAACTACGTTAAAGTTTCACCGGTTTCTAATGCACTTTTCCTTTAAAAGAACGTTTATAATGGTAGGTTGCTGGTCCAAGTCATGATTTAACTTGGAAAATTTCATAGTTTTGACTGTTATTACAGAACCACGAAACACCACACTGCAGCGTTATTCTTTTATTACGTTCTAGTTTATACCACAAACTTAAAAATACTACTTTCCAGCTTGTTTTTTTCATAAAATGTCCCTTTCGTTCGGAAAATAATAATAATTAGGTTTATTCTACCGTTTAACAGGAATTCTATATTATGCTTCAAGTTCTGATGTCATACAATACAATACAAAATGGTGAGGCCAGTGAGAGTGTGGCCAGTTATTTCCTCCGCAGCCACAGAATGACGCTACGGAAAAAGTCTTTATAAGTGAATCATCGTGAAGATTAAGTCTAATATTATTATTATTATTTTTATTATGTCATATGGGGCAAACGAGCAAACGGATCGCCTGATGGAAAGCGATTACCTTCGCCCAATGTGGCGTAAAGCCGTTAGAGACAAACTATATGTCCATTTTCCGTGTTATATTTATAGCTAATACGTCACTCAAAAGGCTCATTTTATGAAAGGGAGAAACTGGAATGTTTTTTTTTAAGTTATAAAATCCCATAAACAAAATACTGAAGCGGAAACTAGTGGGTCATAAAAGCCTCGAGTGCTGAATGTCGAACAGTGCTATGCTATTGGAAACTGTTAGCGCGCGCCAACTGGCGGACGGCACGCGAAACTCCATTGCCAAATTGTACGGCCATTCTGAAAAGTACTTACAAATATTTCAACCAACTGTACTTACGTCTCTTTTAAATTAAAATAAAGCTACATAGTTTGACTAAAAAGCAGTATGAACATAAATGGACTTAAGCCTCTTTAGAATCATTTAGAAAATGTAGCCACCAAGTGCCCGCACTCACGAACGTACTGCTGTATAATTTTAGCAAACGCAGTAATACCAGCATTTTATGCATTTTGTTACGAAAGTTAATAGTTCAACGGAAGCGAAATATTGTATAAAATAAGTAGTTTGTATTTACAACTCTGCATAATTTGAATATCTTTCTGTATTACTTGATTTGTTGTTTTCGTGCGGGTAGCTTTATGGCTTAGAAGTAGCACTTAAGTGAAGAAGTCTCACGTCTTGGCGAGCGGCCGATGTTATTCACCTACTTGTGATTTGTTTACTTATAAATCTACGCTCACCGCCCATTTAGTCGAGCTGCTTGGACCTAGATTTTGAAATAACTGAAACCGAAATGAGATTAAAAGTGTTTAGCAGTCCTGACATGGAAAAGACTTTAGATTGACTTTCCATGTCAGGACTATTATATAGGGATATTTTCTTAAATGGCCTTTAGGCCATTTAAGAAAATATAAATTTACCGATGAAAATAACTCACAAAAAAATTAAAGCCCTTATTTTGCGTGCTAGGCTAAAAATCCACTGAGATCTTTATTTATTTAGGTTGATAAAAACGCTGCAATATATTTTTTTTTATTAGAGTCAAAGCTTTTGAAAGGACCTTATTAATTATCGAAGATCAAGAGCTTGCACAACCGGAGGAAGCTGACATAATGTCGCAACGTCGTATGAGTTTATATGGCGCATACGACGTTTCTCTGCCAAGGTCCAGCCTCTAATTAGGCAAGTATTAATTACTCTGCTCTTTGCGGACGGATACCGGCTCTGTTTTACAGAAGAGCGATTCTTGTGAAGAATTCCACGGCGCTTACGTCGTTTTGTGAAAGCATAGTTCAGCTAATTATTTTATCCCTATAGAAAATATATAAAACCTCATCTCGTGGGATCCGGATTCTAAGAACTTGTGTTTGAAGTTCTTTTGAAATCGGATTTTTTTGCATGAATGGATTTGTCTTTGATAAGGAAATGACTGTAATATTTTTTTCGTAAGTTGTACAGTCATTATCAAACGTGGCTGACAATTTTGGTATGCTAGTTGACATATAAGCCAGTAAATAGTAAAATTTTCAGTTACTTTTGATGCTAACTTTACATTGTAGTAGCTAGTAGTAACTGTAGTTTCTATATATTTTGTTCAAACAACCTATAAAACTCTTAAGTTTACTTTTCAAGAGCTTAAAGTTGAGTATCTAAGTATGTAATTAAAATCTAAGAGTCCAAAAGTGGACGCTAAATTCAAAGTTTTAAATTAAAGGTCTATAAAATTTTATTTCAAACACCTTGACCTGAAATAATTACGGTTATAAAGCAAACAAGGCAAATGTAAATGAAAATAAAGCGAATTAGTAAAAAAAAGGAATATGATAGCCATAATAAAATGTGTATCCATTTTTAGGGTTCCGTACCCAAAGGGTGAAAACGGGACCCTATTACTGAGACTTCGCCGTCCGTCCGTCCGTCCGTCCGTCCGTCCGTCCGTCCGTCCGTCCGTCTGTCACCAGGCTGTATCTCAACAACGGTGATAGCTAGACAGTTGAAATTTTCACAGATGATGTATTTCTATTGCCGCTATAACAACAAATACTAAAAATAAAATAAAATAAATATTTAAGGGGGGCTCCCATACAACAAACTTGTTATAGATTATATATATGTATAGGTACGGAACCCTTCATGCGCGAGTCGGGCTCGCACTTGCCCAATTTTTAAGATTTGGGCCTTATTGAACTTATAATTTTTTCTTAACCTGTTCTATCAATTCAGCTCGAAATAAATCTCTCGTCTTTTAATGTTTCGGGCTGTAATAATCCAGTTTGAGCCCTTTGGAACACTGGGTAAGATGGCTTCTAAAGATATCTTGTTTGTACGCAGTGTATAGTTTGCCTATTTTCTTCAAGTACATACCCATTTCTTCAATTGCTCAAAGGTTAACTGGAAGAGATCCCTAATAGGGATAAGTTCGCCTTTGTACCCATGTTTCAATTGTTATCAATGTATTTATAACCAGTTTTTGTGTACAATAAAGTGTTTACATACTTCAGAAAAATCCCCTCGATTGGTCGTACATCGATCGGCAGGTACCTACTCGTACGAGTAGGTCGCGGGCGTCGTATTAGTCACTATCACTTGTCCAATTTGGTCGAATCACTTGACGACCTATTTGTTGGAATCGAATCATCGCGTTGGCCGGCGGCAGCTGACTTGTTAAAACTGTCCCCACGTACAGTCAGACTCTATGTGACACAGTACAGTCAGGAGTAATCGACATCCCCTGTGATAAGGGGTTTAATTGACAATCGGTAAATGATCGTAGAAGGAAAGAAGGAACAATTTAGGATGAGTGAGGCAGAGAAGGGATAAGGAAAGGCCTAACCCAAAGTAATGTCTCAACAAAGTAGTGATGTAGAAAACACATTTGTATGGAGAATAGTAGGTACAGCGCCCCGGTTACTTTGTAGAACTACAATTCTCCATACAAATCGTTTATGCAGTCACTAGCAAGTACGGTCACTGTAAACTCGTGGTAAGAGTATTATAGCTCTTAAAAAGAAGAAGACATAGAGATGGTTATAATAAATCACACACATCGCTGTTAAAAATGTGACCTAGTTTAGTTACTTATGTTTTTATTATTATGAATTTATGTGTACGTTAGTTGTATATTTTGACGACGTGGTTGGCGCAGTGATTAAGCAACTGCCTACTGAGCCGACGGTCCTGGGTTCCAATCCCGGCAAGGGCAAATGTTTGTGTGATGAACTCGAATATTAGTGCCTGGGTCATGGATGTTATTTGTATTTAAGTATGTATTTATCTATATAAGTAACTAGTTTATCGTCGTCCAGTGTCCATAACACAAGCCTACTAGTGCTTACTATGGGACGAGATTGATTTGTGTGAGGTTGTCCGATATTTATTTATTTATTATATATTTATATTGCCTGCCACCACTAGTGGGCCACATGTTTTCATTCATTACTTTCATTGCTTATAGTAGTTTTACCCGACTAAGTATGTTAATAAAATGAAGAGGTTCATAACGTTTATCTTCGAGCTCGAACGAAGTAAAGTCTAGTAAGTAGGTACATCAAATTATTCCGCAGTTACCGGACTTACACTTCAGGCTGAAATTAGAGTCCGCACTCCGTAATGTCCTCTAAGGCCACCGTTGGAGTACATATTTAGTGTCTATACTGAACAGACTAAATCCTATTTAAAGTTGGCACCGCTCCAGCCGCCGTAATTACCGAGTCAAGTATTCATGTTAAGACTTATGTTAATAATGTACGGTTACTGAGTTGCCGGGAGATTTATTATTTGTATTACTTTTGTAGGGAAACGTTATGATTTATACAAAGAGAGGGATAAGTAACTTCTTTGATTTGTATTATTACCCGTTTTGCAATATTTTTTAGCAGTTTGCGTTATGCATCGGTTTTTGTTTACTTTACTTTGTCATCTTCTTGTACGGCATGTTTATTGACAACGCGGTGTAGTAATGACATCTCGGATATTATATTATCAAAACGTCGAATTCAGCCCCTTTTTATCACTCAAAAAATACGACAAAGTACAAATGGCTGACTTTAATAGCATATACCATATTAGTCAACCATAAGACCAAACAGATACAGCTGGTCACCCTAGATGGTTATAGGATATTTTTTACCCAATTACGGTAAATAATTAACATATTTTATCTACACTCATCTTGTTAAATTCCTATAACAAGTTCAGATATTTATCATAGATAAGGACCTACATTATAACTTGGCAGCGACCAAAATCAGAGATGTAATTTCATAAGTCACCTGATGTGTTCCTCTGCTCCGCGGACTGACAGGCAGGACTGAGTGTTTCATATTTTCATAAAAGAAAATCTATGACAATTATTATGAATATGTGTGTAGATAAAGTAGTGTAGGCAACGGTACATAATTAGGTCTTAAAACACTCTTTTGATCCTATTATGAAACTCGCCTACGGCTCGTTTCATGAAACCACACTCATGCTTTAAGACCTCTCATTATGTAGCAGTTGCATAAACTACTATTTTACGAATATTTGTCATAGTCTGTATTTGGCGTTCTATTAAACTGAATATCACCCTTATCACTTCAAATATAAACTCACTATTACTACTCATATAGAAAAAACTGTTAATATTAAGAAAACAACAAAAGAGTTATGTTTAAATATAACATAAAAATGTAATACAGCCAGTTATCTTATTAATAAATCTAATTTTGGCAATTTAATTGAATGCTCATTGTGAACAGGTATATTTTATGAATAAAAATGAAATAATGCCGTTCTGATATTTTTCAAGGCAATAGGAAAAGTGTAAGCTAAATAAAACGTAGTTTTCATATCTATTTTCGGTTACTCATTGTGTGCTACGAGCATTTTTTTTCCGAGTAGAACAATTAAAAAAAACCTTTCACTTTTTTTGAGTATTTTTGTGAAAACATCAGTTACCAATCTATCCAGGTCTTTTTAACATTTCATCCTTTGGTTACTAACTTGAAATACGATTTAATGTTAGAGAAAAACATAAAAAAACTGAATGCGCCAACATATTGGTGAAGTGTTTATTTTAAGATTGATTAAACATAATATATTATCTTAAGTGTGTTTATACAAAAGCTTTGTCTTACCTACACCAAATTATTTCCTTTGCGAGAATATATTGGACATTGAAGACTGTTCTTTACGTCGCCTCGTGTCACGAGTAACAGATAAAGTCAAGGTAAAACGAGCAGTCTTATTTCCATAAGCGCACGCGTAAATACCGTACCAACGAAGCACCCACTTTAATATAATGTTTCACACATAGGAATAATCCTCCTCTCAGCGATCACAAACCCGAACAAAAAATAACTCGAAATATAAACGCACGTCAAGCCAAACATGAACGAAATTAAGTGTCAGAAGCAGCGAGTAAAATCTTATCAGCCACACGCTTCGTGATTTTAAACAATCATGTCGCGGGCAGTGCCACAATGGCCGTGATTTACGATGTGATGTGATTTCTGAGGACTGGCGCATGTTAGAGCTTCCTTTCTTCCTTCTCGTCTTAAACATCGTCTTGGTATGGATGCAATAGTGCGGTACAAAGTAGAAGATCATCAAGTATGGCAATATAAGTATTATTGTATTAAGCGGCTTACCCTCACGTGAAATTGACAGGAACGGCCCGACTTGTTTTGAATTCGTAAAGTTTATTAAAGTTTATTAAAATAGTTAAACGGGTTTACTCACGTCATAGAAGTCGAATAACGCTCGACATGTTTCGAATCGGTACGCGATTCATCATCAGGAGAGACGATCAGTCGCGGTAGCGGCCAACCGAACACTGCGGGCACGCGCCCTGTCCGCGCGGCTGCTCGACGCGGGTGTCACCGGCGGAGGCGCAAAACTACCCTCATCATCACGCACAATGCCAATTGTCGGGTTGCACACAACACTCACTACGTCATTTGCTAAGGTCTCGTCCACACTAACCACCGATGTAGTATCCAAAACCGTCCTCCAACTAGCGGGCACTAACCATCCACAATCTCGGTTAAAATTCGGATGACGACTAATTTCGATAGCCTCCCGTACTTTCCGCGGAATGAAAAACTTTTCTCTCGCCAGCACATTAATATGTCTGAGACACGATAGTTTTCTATGTGTATTAAAGTTTAGTGTAAACAAACGCAATTACCTAGTATGTAAATGTGTATTATGATTTAAGTTATTCCCCAAAGTTGTGTTGGGTTGTGTCAAAGAAATTATAACGTTCGCACGTATTCAGGGCTATCAAAACTTTAAAAGTATCTAAAATTCAATTTTCATGTATACAATTTTATTATTATTACAAATTGGAACGTGATGCTATACACTGTATTGTATTTATCATTTCTAATTAATTATTTCAAGATAACACATTCTATTCTGACATGTTTATTATTGTCGTAGCTATACGTAGACAATCTATCTTGCTCCGAATATAACTAATTATAATGTAACATGAAGAAGCCGTCGTCTACGTTTGCTTTACATAAAATGAAATTGTTTATGATATTTTGTTCAACCAGTCTGTTAACAAACTTTAAAATGTTTTACTAAAGCTAGAACAAAAATTAAAAACCGGCCAAGAGCATGTCGGGCCACGCTCAGTGTAGGGTTCCGTAGTTGCCCATCCTTCACAATAGACGGGCCTAAAACAGCGGTTTTAAGCCTGAGGTTTTAATTACGAGAAAGATAATCTTTTGACCTGTGATTTTACTGTTTTGTCGGCGTGATACATACACATATGTACTCATACCAAATTTCAGCTTTCTAGTACTAAGCCGCGGACGGACAGACGGACAGATAGACAGACAGACGGACAGACGGACAGACGGACATGGCGTAACTATAAGGGTTCCTAGTTGACTACGGAACCCTCAAAAATGATGCGTTTCCTTGAACTCCACTCCTCCGTGCTATCTGACCACGCCGGGCGTATCTGGCACGCTCCGTGGTTTTAAACAATCGTCGCCGACTACAATGGCGGGATTTATGGCCCAAGGATGCTGAGGACTAGTCGCTGTTCCCGTTAGCTTCCTTTGCTGTACACGCAGTACAACTGACAGCGAAGCCTGCTTGGCTATGTAATTTCGAGTGGAATAATTCTATAATAATAATTTTCTCAAACACGCAATGAAATGTCGCCATAACGTGCGTTATAACAGGCTTCGAAGTATCACGTTTTCAGGCGGAACAACTCGAGGGAACTGTAAAGGAATTTCAAAAAAAATTGAAGGCCTAGGCCGGGAAGTAATTTATTTTTCAACGTGGCATCTCCGTTCATGAATAGGCTAAACAACTGAATTACATTTTTTGAGTGGCGTATTTTTTATTTCATCGCATATGTTTGCGAAAAGCACTATACATGCCTTAGCTGTGAAAAGGGCTTGCCGGCTTCATATCACTATCCGGCCTCCCTACGGTCGGCCGTCTATACCTACTCACCCGGCAAGTCCTTCTTTCCCGGCTTCTGCAGTAATGTACTATTACCTACCACCGATTGAAAATGCAAAGTCAATCCAGGTGCATATAGAGTGATAAAATATTTCGTCATCATTATTTTTACATACAGTTCTATAATTTTGGGGCTATAGTATACGGTACAACATGTTTGAAATATGTATCACCTAAATAAATGCGCAGTAGAGTTCGGTTTAAAATAATCCTTACAAAGCGGGTGAGTTTAAACTATTCCGTTTATTTAAATGCTCAATGAAACATAAATTGATTACGTTTTAACCGCGCCCTGAGGCGACTAACCAATAAAGTACTAACAAGCCCGCCATTTCATGCCACTTAGGGCCTTATCACACTTGCGATTTGCGAGCGTATTTTCTATACAAATAAGCGACGCGGCGAACACGCTGCGCGATCGCCTTCATACAAAATACGCTCGCAAATCGCAAGTGTGATAAGGCTCTTACTGAATTCGTGTTAACATCACATTTCGACAACTCACTGTTGCAGTGTGCTCTCAAAATGGCGTTGTAATGAGCGTTGTTTAACTACAAACCTTGTCGTGTCGTGTCGCGTCACGTTGTGTCGTGTCGTGACGGATCGGCATACACGCCGGCGGACTAGTTCTGCCGGATTATGGAAATTACTGTTTGCTTTAATATGCGTGGCGCAGTAATTCGGGGCGCGCTGTTGATTAGAATGTCTTTGCTTAGTAAATTAATTAAAATTAAGCTAATATTTATGTTCAATGTGAATCAATGTCGGTCGATGCACACAGGCTGTCTGATCTGTTTGAAAGTTATTTGAATGTGGTATATTGTGTGTTGTACTTTTCATACAGCTCATATTTCCATTTACATCAAAATTATGATAGTAAATATCAATCCCACCAAAAACATTCTGTAAAAAACTAGCCAAGTCTCGATGGAGCTGCTTGTTTATCTCTAAAAAGTAATGAAATCTAGACAAAGTCGTACCAAGTCTAAGGTTCCTTACTGCGATTTCTTTATTATTATAGTTAATGTTGTGTGACTTGGCCGTTGAAGGGTACACAAGGGTACAAAACCAGGTGCTCCATGACACCATTGCACCAATCTGTCCTCAGAACCGCAACAAGTCAATTTTGTTTACACGTAGGTAATGTTATATCTGTTGTAACTACCTATGTTTGTTAAGCGAGATAATAGCCCATACTGGTATTGGTAATTTGACGCTAGTGTCTCATTTTAGGCTGTTATTGATTGTGCAACACATGCATTCAGCATTCACAATGCTGACTTCTGCTCTCTTCTTTTTGGAGCGTCAAATAAACCACCGATCTAACATAAAATAGACGTACAGACGGACTTCTATCAATGATTAGAGGTCCGTCTGTACTAGAAATATTTTTTATACTGTTTGTTTCAGGCTCGCCTATACAAAAGTATTATTGAAATACGCAGCTTTATCAAGCCTACAATTGACTGGTTATTGAATCAACGTTTTCCAAGTGGCAATTTTCCATCGTCAATGGGTAGCGGTTCTGGCGACAGATTGGTGCAATGGTGTCATGGAGCACCTGGTTTTGTACCCTTGTCTACCCTTCAACGGCCAAGTCACACAACATTAACTATAATAATAAAGAAATCGCAGTAAGGAACCTTAGACTTGGTACGACTTTGTCTAGATTTCATTACTTTTTAGAGATAAACAAGCAGCTCCATCGAGACTTGGCTAGTTTTTTACAGAATGTTTTTGGTGGGATTTCACTTCTTTTTGTAGAAACGTGGGCATATTGTTTTATAACAACCTGCAGATTCACTTTAGCAAACCTCACGAAATAATAAGCGAAATCAACGAAATGCAAATCATCCCTCCTAATCCCTAGCAAACGTTTCCAAGCGCAGTAGAAGAATGTCGTAAACGACTGTAACGCGGCCGGTTGCCACATCGCCATATAAGATTATCGGAAAAACAAACGTAGGCGCGTTTTAAAATACAGTCAGCGCCATCTATCACCGCCACTCTTAGTCCAATGCATTATATTTTGACCAAATTTTGAGCGAAATTAATATTTGGGTGTAATTTGTTTTTTTAATTTGTGTAATGTTCGAGTAGAATAAAGTTAATCGTTCGACCATTTCTTCTTGTAAATTTGTAAGTATAAGTATAAAAGCCAGTCTAGTCTTATCCAGAGTTTTCCTTTAATTTTATTTATATGCGTATTAAAAGCAGAAGGGGAGGCATTTGCCCAGCGGGTACGTATTACAATGCCGAAGTTCAAAATACCGAATTTCATAAGACCTATGGACGGAAGGCCGAAAATTAAAATGTCGAATGTTTATCTGACCGAAAGTTTAAAATCCCGAAATAACGTTTGATCGAAAGGATGAAATACCGAATATTATAATCCCGAAGACTGTAATCCCGAAGAATGTAATCCCGAAGACTGTAATCCCGAAGATTATAATCCCGAAGACTATGATCCTGCCTGAAGGTTGTAATCCGGAATATTATTTAAACTCTCGAGAATTATATTTCTGTAGTCTTACAGATTCTAATGTTTATTTTATACAAAGAATATTAACCTCAATTACGTAACCTACTTGCCTACTACTATACAATTACTATTTATAAGTGAACTCTTCTGTGGAACCGATCTGCTCCGGCGCTGCGGGATGTGCAGCCCCTCCGCCCTAGCGTAAGAAAGTGCGGGCATCAAGCGAGTCGCAGCGGCTGAGGCTGGTCGCCGAAGGTGACCAAAAAGCCAAAGCTGCGGAGGCGAGCGTTGACAGCTTCGGTTCCAGACAAGTTCGGTTCGGTTGGCAGTCCATGACAGAATATTTTATCATAATATCGAATATTTAGTGTCATAATTTCCCACTTTCCCGGACTCTTTCCTTTTCTTAATCGACTTGCCACAGAACCGAAGCTGTCAACCCCGATTCCACGTGGTCTTGTCTGCCCTACCCCTAGAGTGTATCTAAAAGCCCGGAGGCGCGGAGGGAGGGCAGCCCCCGACCGCCGTAAGAAAGTGCGGGCATCAAGCGAGCCGCAGCGGCTGAGGCTGGTCGCCGAAGGTGACCAAAAAGCCGAAGCTGCAGAGGCGAGCGTAGGTGCCGCACTTTCTTACGCTAGGGCGGAGGGGCTGAACATCCCGCAGCGCCGGAGCAGATCGGTTCCACGGAAAAGTCAGATTAGTTTAGTGCCCTGATACTTTTAAAGTGCTCATTGAATCCGGGATTATAAAATTTCGGGATTATGAAATTTCGAGATTTTAAACTTACGATTTTCTGAAAATAGGTAATTTGAGCTTCGGTTTGTCGAATATCGGCTTTTTGAACTTTCGGTATTTTGACCATCGGTATTTCAACTGTAGGTATTATGAACTTTCGGGATTGTAATACGTAACCCGCCCAGCTGTGGGACGCTATAGGCTAGATTAAATTAGAAGATTTGTCCCACTACGCTGGATTTTTACAATGACAGTCGATTTTTTTATGTACCAATAGTAGAAGGGGGCATTACCATATCTCTAATACAGCTGAGACCAGCTGAGGGTTCTTCATCAAATAAATAATAATTAAATAAATATCGGACAACCTCACACAAATCGATCTAGTCCCAAATTAAGCTCTAGAAGGCTTACTAGACGACGATATACATACTTATATAGATAAATGTATACTTAAATACATAGAACAACCATGACCCAAGCACAAATGTTCGAGTTCTTCACACAAATATTTGCCCTGGCCGGGACTCGAGCCCGGGACCGCCGGCTCAGTAGGCAGGTGTCTACAAACCGAGCCAAACGCGTCGTCAAAATACTTCAGACCTTGGATTTTTGACATCAAATGAAGCGGCCCACCAAGTTGAATATTAAAATACTTAAACGGGTTTACTCACGTCGTAGAAGTCGAATAACGCTCGACATGTTTCGAATCGGTACGCGATTCATCATCAGGAGAGACGATCAGTCGCGACGGCGGCCAACCGAACACAACAACAAGTTGAATATTTTTTGTAAAGGCGGTATCTATATGTCGATTTCTAATAGTTTGGTTGGGCTCTTGTGTTTTCTAATCAGAGTACTCCAGATCCTCGATTATCCTAGTTTTTAGGGTTCCGTACCCAAAGGGTAAAAACGAGACCCTATTACTGAGACTTCGCTGTCCGTCCGTCCGTCCGTCCGTCCGTCCGTCTGTCACCAGGCTGTATATCAAGAACAGTGATAGCTAGACAGTTGAAATTTTCACAGATGATCTATTTCTATTGCCGCTATAACAACAAATACTAAAAATAAAATAAAATAAATATTTAAGGGCTCCCATAGAACAAACTTGTTTTATGGTACGGAACCCTTCTTGCGCGAGTCGGACTCGCACTTGGCCAATTTTTATAGTTTTCGCTTTATGTGGTCATTAAACCCTAACTCTGTACCAAATTTCAGCTCTCTGAATTTATGGGAAGTACTAGTTCTTTACTGATGATCATGAGTGAGTGAGTGAGTGAGTGTCATAAATGCGAAACTTTGCTTTCGCTTAACTTCGGAACTAAATGACCTACAGACTTGAAATTTTGGATTTTAAGTATGTGATTATAGCTTACTGGATGACGAAAATTTCCGCGTTCTGGTCTTATCCAGAGGTGCTCAAATAGGGGCCTGAAAATGCGGCGAAATGGTTCCAGTAAAGGATGGTACGGCAGTGTTTGCTTCGCGCTCGACTTGGCGGGGGCACTGCCGTGCCCCCCGATTACAGTGCGAGCGACTTTCGTATTGATTAAGAATATAACGAAGTAAGAACTTGTTGCAGTCATAGAGTACGCTTGCCTGTGCACTAACTGAAACCTGCCTTCTGGTGCCTTATTAGGTATTAATATGTGTGTCTGGGTAATTTTTTCTAAAGTTGTACACCCCACTTTTTTTATTTTCGATATTTTGGTAATTTTCTACTCAGAATCACGAGCTCTTTCGATCTAATTAGGAGAAAAAAAATGGTCCGTCTGTGGAATTGTAACCTCCAGGCGGATGGTTCGAAATGAGTGCGGTTTTATTTAATTGAATACGTTGTCTGTGGAGATGGTTCTTACCTATGTTTGGTTGGGTCGGGGGTTTATCAAATGTTTAATCCAATTTTTCGGATCACTCTCTCCATAGATCCAGTCGATAGATCCACGGTAGATCCAGTGAGACATTATTTTCTCATTGGATCTATTTTTTTATATTGGCAGTTAGAAATGGATCTAGAGGGAACGATTTATCTCATTAGATCTATCGTGTATTTGACTTTGTTAAAAGTAGATCTACAGGGAATTTATTATCCTATTAGATCGATCTTGCCAAACATAAATATATTATGGATCTACGGAGAACCTAAATTATTTTAACAAATTCTTATATTTTTGCGATTAGGTAAGAGTGACATGTCCAATAGACTGGACCAAAAGACTGGTTGACATCACGGGGGACCGAAGAGCTGGCAGCTTGCTCGCTCAACGCATTAGCGTTGCTATACAGCGAGGAAATGCTGCCGGCGTCTTCGGGACTATGCCAAAGGGGTCCGATTTTTAAGTCTTTTTTAATATTCAATTTAATCTGTTTTAGCCTTTTATTTTAGTTAGTTAAGTTCATAGTTTATAGTTAGTATTTTAATTGCTGTAGGTATGTGTCCAATAGATAATTGTCAAAATATTCATGATATGACATATTAATTTTGTCTCCAGTGGTAAATTGTGAATTCGAACTCCAGAATGGATAATTTTAATTGGGATAATGCTTTAGATATTAATACAGGTAAATATATTTACATAACTAGGTATCTTATTTTTGAACACATTATATCTCTTGATTATTAATTCATATTTTACTATATAACTATAACCGCGTTATCACACTGCAGGTTTGCGAACCATTCAAGCGAGTATGTATTTTCCAGTATTTGAGTCAGAAGCAGAGGTCCAAACCGAGGCTGACGAATGTAAAGCTTTAGTGGCAGGCGGATTTTGTGATGGCGAAGCATATGAAGAGTATGTGCAAGGCATGGGACGTAGAAGCCAGTAGCACTTCGGGAGAAGACACTATTAATTATTATTGGTCAGATGGCAATAATGCTAAACTTTCTGACAATGATTCCGAAGCAACCGTCATTTACGATTATGTAAATTATGTTGCTGCGGATCCGCCAAACCAAACAGAAGAAATATTTTGCACACAGTGTAATACAAAACCGGATCTGACACTGATGGCACAAAGCGGAAAATATCCGTTTAGTGCCACCGTCACTTTATAATGAGTTATTCCGGTTAGTTGTACGAATGTAATAGAAATATAATGAAAATTTGTTTTTGTTGTTTATTTAAGAATATGCCTGTATCACCCAGATCGCTAAAACTCTTTTTTTTTACCACAACACTTCGATTCTGTTAAATTATAATACATTAACAAAAACTAAAATAAACAAAAACCAACCAAGTGCGTGTCGGGCCTAGTGCCCCTTTAAATGTGTCTTTCCAGTACATTGTTCAGCATGTGAGATACCACAGTATCCACCATCGTCAGCGAAAATCTGAGAAGGTCTGCGATGTTGTGTGCATGGTTGGCGTCAAAATCTGTGCGGTTGTTGGGGGACTCCAGGACAGCTGTCCAATCTGTCTCATCTAGACTAGGATACCTACCCAATAAATAGTTAATAAGCTGTGGCATCAATGTCATGTCATCTGGATAATTTTGTTCTCGATACGAAATTGGATCTGAAGAAAATTATTTTTAACTTTTATTGTAATTAGATCAAGTACCTAAGAAAAAATATTCCTGATGGATACATCACTCCAAAAATGGATCTTGTGAGATTTGGTTTTTCTTACTAGATCCGTTTATTATTCTAAATGGATCTACTGGTATAAAAAGGTATCATTAGATACATCGCCCCGAAATTGGATCTAATGAGAAAAAAATGTCTCACTAGATCTACCGTGGATCTATCGACTGGATCTATAGAGAGTGATCCAATTTTGTCATCTATCCACTGATTATATTTACATACTGTTTTTTTTAGTAAACGACTCATAGAAGCCAATGGAGACCTGATGAAATCCGCGACCATTGTTACTGTAGACCTTTCGAATTACCATTACCAACAAAACAAGGACCTTATTTACCTGCCTTAATGCCCGATGTCCAATGCATCAGGAAAAGCCTTTAAAAATAACAAAGCAAGGTGCCGTCCCCCGGGCCGCGATAATTCAATGCCGGGTCCCTCAGCAGCCATTTTCTGGCGATTCGCGGACCTAATTCGGAACGTTATTGTAAAGGCCAGTAATTCGGTTTAATACGGGATGCGACTTATTTGGAAGGGTCCCGTAGCTCGGGTGCTGGATGAAGGTTCCACGGGAGGTTTTGAACGGGAATGCATTTTCTTTTCTTGCTTTATAATTTACGCCAAAGTGTGGCATCTGCGGAAGTTCAGCCGATATTTTAACATTTGAGATTGTCTCAATTTCATTCTAATGACTTCGGGGCCCCTTCTCAGCATCCTACCGCATATACAAACCTAGTTAACATGTATATTAGGTGTAGCATTATCTATAATTGGTCATTAGTCATACCTGTCATACCTATGTTAATTAGGCTTAATATCCATAATATGGACAGAGGCAAGGGTAAGACTATCTAGAGAGCTGAAACTTACAATATTCTTCATCCTTTTTTTAATAGGTATAGACATAAATATGCTGCCAACAGCTCTGAGTATGATGGTTCATTTCATAGTTGTGCATGCGTTGTAAGAGACTCACAATACGATAGCGGTTTGATCGAAAAAGATATCTTGGACCTCATGAAGTCGAGAAAGTGACTAACTAAGTACATTATTTTCTAGGAAAACGAACCTCATCGGACATTTTACCTTCAATCTTCATCAGCTGAGGTCACTAGTAATGTTTAATTTCATTTATTCTCAAGGAAGACTCCGCGTTTTTTGTTTTATCTCAAACCCAGCTGTTCTCGATTACTATATATACACGTATTTATCACAGAAGATCGCTTCCCTAGAGTTATAGCGGCTTTATCCAGCTGTACCTCCAAAACCTGCGCTTTGAACCAAAAGGTTGTAAGGACATTCATGACTGAACGTGCTTTATTACCTTTTGGAGTGGCGCGGCCAGCGTTCAGGTGATTTGGGTTGAAGCCACATAATTGGGTATTTGTACGGATTTATTTGCTCGGGCAAATTAGGCCCGGCTAGATAGAGTGAATCTTTTTTATGAGCAATAATTAAATGGGTCAGCAACATGTCATGTCATGTCCCGAATTTAAAATGTCATTACTCCTTGATTTGATTACAATGCCCGAGCCGAACATATTTCGGATTACCTCGGAAATTCGCCTTTTATGAATTAGGTACACGTGTCTCAGATTAATGTGTCCAGTAAACCACTAATTACAGTGAATTTTTTATACCATATATAATTGAGACATTTCGTTGTAATTATAAACAAACTATCATTTATGTAGAACATAAACATAGGTCATTTAAAAACGATTTGTATTGGCTCGTTAATGGGTGTACAAAATCTCATTATTAGACTTTCATCATTTGAACTGTTACGTATTTACGTCGCCACATCGTTTAATACGGGTCAGTCGCTGTCAGACCGGAAAGACATGTAGGTACACTTGTTTATTCCTATCTTCATCATGATATAATTTAAGATCCCGTCAGCGCACCGGGATGATTTACGGCGGCGAGACAAAGGCGAGTCCAGGACCATACATCACCACTATTGTGCGGTTTTCGCTTTTTGCTATTGTGTTATCGCGCTGGTTTTTAAACTAAGCCTGGGGTTAATGCGTGAAGTTGTTTTATGGACAACAGAAACTGTTAGGAACATGTTCTAGATAATATCGTGTGACCTACTTGCAAGGCATACTTAGAATTCATATTCTATTATTTCATATTATAATGTACATTTCTAGAGCATTCTAAGCAGTATTTTCCGAGATAGAATTAGCTAACGAAGGTATGATACTGACGCATGACGGTTCAAAGTGTTCATAATCATATGAGCTGAAAGACTTCTTGTGCCGTATGTACGTGAGGCCTAACAAATTTCCACACCCTCCGTCCCTAAACCTCGTAATCAGAACGTGTGTCTGCTATGTCGGGTATGTATGTTGTATTTAATATTAAATTATTACTTATTTAGTGGCCCCCTAAGTAATTAATCCGATACAAAATCGGTAAGTATATTCATACAAAATTTATTTACATAATATGCAGGTCATTCATTATCTTAAAATAACTAACAAAGAGTGACAGTGTTGTAAGCACAGCAAAAACCATAAAATAGCACTGGCGCGCCACTAAATCCCATGACTCCTCTCTTTCCGCACAGACTCTAATAACAAACAATATATTACTTACCGCTAAAGTGCTTAAACGTATTAACCAATATAAAACCAGAATTAGGCTGTTAGACGGAATCTGGGGTTTAGGATAATTTACATTCAAAATTAAACTAAATGAAACCGAACGCAGGTGTCCCGACAGTTCTCAAGTGGGATAATTCATCTATAATCCGACCGCTGACCGAATCCAGTGTAAAACTTCGACAGCCGAATCTTCCCATAACTCACGGGTCCTAATAATCCGGGAATTAATTTATGGAGTTGGCTCTTAGTGAAATATTAACGTGGACGCGACTGTTGCCGGAATACATTAGGGGAGGCTTAGTGCGTGAGTGGGGTGCGCTCCTTGGCAAGCGGGCTTACACCGTGTTCCTATATTTATATTATGTACGTAACGTATGTCACATGAGTCTTGTTGGCTAGATGAATACAACTATTGTTGATTTGAATTTTTGTAATTATAAATATGTCTCGTTTAGTAATGAGTTATTTTTCATTGTTTAGTTTCAAATTAGGTCGCTTTGCGTAAGTAATATTAAATTTTCAGAGAAATTTGGCGACTTAACAGTTAAGAGAAATTATCCTGCTAATTTCTACAATCGGTCATATAAAATTGATATATTTCATTGATATGTTTTCTTAATTTGTATATAACTATTTGTGTCCTTTGAAATTGCGAACCACTTTTCCGAAATGGACGATTAATTAATTTACTTACATAAATTATGTTGTCGGCATAAAACTACAACTCCTGAGGTCACGTGGTCCGATTGTTTTGTCCGACTGATTAGATGGCTTTTTGTCTATCGATACGATTGGATAGATTTTTTAAAAACTCTGATTCAAAAATATGACTACAGTTCGTGGCCAAAAAATTACATTCAGTACCTTAAGAAATAATTGAAATCCATTGTTTAATATTCGAAGGTGTTGTCTTAAGCAATCAATTAATTATATACATTTTAAAGGAACTTCGAGGGTTGAGAAAGTTCAAGGCCAAGGGGATGGGAACATGCAGTTGACAGGTGAGAGTCAAGGGGGGTCGTAAAGTTTATTGGCGGGCAATAACCGACGGAGCTGATTCATTATTCATACCCGTGACGCGAGTGCGGAATGCTAATATTTATACAAGTACTTTAATTATGGGTTAGGGAGATCCGACTCGATATTGTACAAATTGCAAAGATGAATAGAACAACATTATTCACTTTCGCAAGATCAGAAACAAAAAATATAGTCATACAAAAATTTTGTCGACGCGGTTGGCGCAGTGTTAAAGCAGCTGCCTACTGAGCCGGCGGTCCTGGGTTCAAATCCCGGCAAGGGCAAATATTTGTGTGATGAACACGAGTATTTGTGCCTTGGTCATGGATGTTCTATGTATTAAAATATTTATTTGTCTATATAAGTATATGTACATCCGTCGCGTAGTATTTAACATTAAGACAAGCCTTCTTGAGCTTAATTTGGGACTAGGTTGATTTGTGTGAGGTTGCCTGATATTTATTTATTAATTTTAAAAATAAAAGGTCTTTATGGCACGTCATTTAAGGAAATAGACACAGATAGGCAATAATTATGTGTCGTGCAGCAACTAGTAACAAATTTTAAAATTGCTGCAGATACCGTCGGTCTTATATACCTTGTGATAGATTTACCCTGGCAAAGTATTTTAATTATGGTTTTGTCGATATCGTTATTCATTTTCATGTATATTTTTATAACTTTTCGGTCGTGGCTGAGCTTAATGTTGATTTAAAGAGAAATTGGAGTTTTACCAACGAAATAAAAGAAAACTTTAAAATATTTATTTTCCTCTTTGTAGTACCTACTTTAGGTACACTGAATGAGTATTTCCCTACCTATTCAGTGAACAATTAAAGAGAGTAACAGAATATAAAATATACGATGTTTTTCTTTGTAAAAATTAACCCCGTTTTTATTTCAGGTGAAATTCTGTCTGACTATCTTGTTTAGGCCAAATGGCACAAAAAATTACAAACACAAAAACAAATCATGCAATCACTGAAATAAGCAGATCATCATCATCATCATCATCATCATCATCATCATCATCATCATCATCATCATTATCAGCCCGCATTCTATCCACTGCTGGATCAGGGACTCCTCGTGCATTTTCCATTCGCTGCGACTACGGAGTGGATGCGCGTGGCATCCCATCCGTTCCCGCGACCTTGATTATGTTCGTCTCTCCATTATAGCGGATCTTAGCAGATCAAATACATTGAAATTAAAATGTGCTCCGAAAGGTGCTTCAAACACTTCCTGTTGTAACAAGGGCCAAAACGAGGAAAGGTCAGATATATAAGCAGCTAATAAATGTTGCTAATAGCGGATTAAATAAATAAGTATCCCAAGAAATCCTTTAATTTGAAAATTCCGCAGTGTCCTATATTTAGATTACAGGACGGTCGCTAACTCGCTAAAGTCGAGTGCTGCTTGACATTCGGTCCATTCCGTGAATATTTAATATTTTCGCTTTAGTACTAAAAATATTTAGATCTAGTTAGTTAGGTTCTGGTTTAATTGAAAACGCTTGCGGTTAATATGATTTGAAATTGGAATATTCTCCGAATTACCTCCTGTGATACGTCTGCGCTGGCTCGGCTTGGCGAGGCGTTCTTCCGTGCCCCCCAGTTTTTGATTAGGGACCGCTCCCAAGTAAGCCCATCTGTACACTTACCCGCAAAAATGCATGTGTTTCGGCACCTTGTTGCTTTCGTTGACAAACAAAATGTCACATAACCGGAGAGCTCGTGTTGCGGCCAAGCGTACTTCAACGACAGTTTTACACACTCGACCTGTTTGTTTAGGCTTACGGTTTTTGTATGAAAGTTTCGTTTATATTCGCTTTTATTTGTTTTCGTGTGGATTTTGTGTTTGAATTAAGTCAATTGAGTTAGTGAAATCAGTCAACTGGGACATTTGGCCTACCAATTAATGGGTGTATACTTGTAATGGTAAATAAAATAATATTTCCGATATATGAAATTACTTTTTCCTTTATTGAACATGTAAAATCCGTATTGACATGAGGAATGCTAATTCTCATTTACAAAATAACACAAATGTAAAATTTGAGAGACAAATCACATCGAAAACCTACCTATTAACTAACTAAAATTACAACATACACATCAATTTCCTAAATTATTTAAATTGCTCAGTATGGAGACTAGCCCCAATACTTTCTTAGCTTAAGTTTGGTACCATTATCAGCATTGAAATTTACAATGAGAAGAGGTAGGTTTTAATTAACAATAAGCTGTCACATCCTTCCATGAAATAAGTCTCTAAATTTACTTTCTGTTGAATAAGATCTGACCAAAACCATTTGTCATGTATACTAAAGAGTTACATTAACATTATGGCATAATATTGAAGCACAGCTACAGTCAGTATTACAGACATCAGTTTGGATTAATTAACCAGTCGAGGTATAAGTAAAGGTGTCCAGTCACAGCGAACTTAACGAGGGAGGGCTAACTGTACAATTTCCCCAGTGTATACATGCTAACACTTAACATTATTTTTTTGTGAGGCTTAGATCTAAATCCTAGCCAATGGAGACTTTCCAAACTCTGCATTACAGTGCACCAATATAATCTTAAGTCAAGATAGGACATCAATTACAAATCAAAACTGAATATGTCACAAATTCATATGTGTTGTTAATATCGTTATACAAAACAATTTTCATATTTATTCCTAAGTTAATCCAGACAAATACACATTACAGAATCTGAATCAAGTGTTATGCAGATTTTGGAAAATCAGTCCAGTTTTACTTTGTAATAATAATAGATATTAAGATCCATTAAAGACAAGTCAAGAGTGGATAATATAATCAGTAATATTGTCACTGTACCAATGAGCTACACCGGCCTGTAGTCAGTCACTGTCTAGTGATGTTGGAGTATTGATGGCCAGGTTTAAATAAAAAAAAAGGTGACAAAAGCGTATACTAAAATAACGAGGAAAATGCTTGGAAATATTTAATATTTGTTATATTTTTTATTAAATACATTCACCAAGTGTTCGTTTATTCTGGAGAATAATGGCAGTGCTTTCACGCCACCTTCAAAGAGACCCTATGCGTTGATAACCTACTGCGATCAACGCAAAATGTCGGTCAACTTTCAACCTTGTTCATTCTATTGACAACATACGGTTCGAAGGAAAAAAACACGGTATCTCTACTCTCTACATATAGTAACAGCGAAGATATTTTCAGCAAGTGCACCCAAGCGATCCAACAATCTATCCATCAAATTATGCTGCTAGTGGGCAGGCTGCCGCGGCGCTGCCTGTGAGTCCAGTGCGGATACATCGTCCAACATTTGCCAAAGCGATCAAAGTTAGGTCTTGGCAGCGACTATTCATATGTACATTGGGTTTCTAGGAGTCATGATTGTTACGGATCTTCTTTGTGATAAAATAATATTTATGTACCATCTCGGAAACGATAACAGCAAAAGTAATCAACAGAACGTTAGAAATAATAATTGACAAAAAGCAATGTCACGAAAAAGGGCTAGTAGTGAATTTTATTTAAAATCAGTAGGTATTCTATGAGGTACTAAATACTACAATTTAGTAGTAATAAACGTTTCCAACCCGCATTTAGTTCACTCCGACGGAAATAAAGTTAATAAATAAAGCAGGCAAATTAAAATCGGCAGAGAAAATTCCGAAATAAGCAAATAGACGGACTCGAGACACTAAACTTTATACTTTGTAGGTAGTAATAAAGCACTTGTTCCACAAATTCCAGTTGCCGTTAAAAGTCGAAGTCGGGACTAATTAGAGTCTTTCTTTAGCGCCGCCATGTAACCCTTTCTGTTTTCTTCAGTTCTCACCTGTCTAACAAGTCGGAGGGCCCTTCGGGGCTCTTGAATAGCGAGACAAGGGCGCTCTTTCAAGAACTTAGCACAATTACGGGCGAGTTTAGTGTTATCCCTTGTACGTCTAATAAGATTACTTGTAATGCTATTGTGTGAGCACAAAGGATGTATTCACGAGGTGATCTCGGCAACGAGCAGCTGGCTGCAGAGAAAAGAAGGATCAGGCTTATCCGATGGAGGATTCCCGCTAAACTATACCTACCGATTGGTTTCAATGCTGTTCTATTCCATTATTCTGCGATGCGATTTTGCGACAGTAATACATATTATGCTTTAAAAGAATGTAATGGAAGATATTTTTGTGGCATGATAATATACGTATGTTGAATATTACAAAAATGTTTTAAATGGGTGCCCGACGTTTCATATAACTTCACTTGATCTACTTTGGTTTGATATACCATTGCTTTGTATAATGTAACGAATGGTATAACATTGTTTTAGATAATTTTCAAATGATCTAATGTAACAATTGATATAATGGTTTATGGGTATAATTACTTTTAGTATAATGTACATTTACTATATTTATTACTTGATATAAAACGTATTTATCATAATGACTTACTTGATATAATTCGTCAATGCTATAAACTACAGAAGATATAAGTTGATTTTACTATAACCAAAAAAGGAGGTTCCGACTAGATATATTAGGCTGTCACCCCCTATATCACCTTAAGGCAGGTCCGACTTGGCTTAGGTTAGGTACGACGACGAGCAAAGCGAGGAGGAGTGTTAGGTTGAACTGTGGTCCTAACGAGCGAGCGAAGCGAGCGAGCCGCGCAGGTCCGACTTGACTTACGATTCCTAACATTACCTATTTCACCTTAGGGCAGTATTTATATGAAAACGCTATTATCCTAAATAGTATGTATGTTAAACAAATTTATGTGATAAATATTTTATACGAAAGTATAATTATGCATATTCTCAATTATGTCATTTAGCCTATTATATCAATCGATAATTAGAGAAAAGCAAAATATAGGAAAAACCCATTATATGAAACGTTACATTATATGAAACAACTTTATATCAATCGATTGTATATCAAGTGTATGTTAGTTTATCTGACATTATATGAAACATTACGGACCCGTTTTAAATGTACGTATTTATTAGACAACAGCAGTTCATATAAAAGTTATGTTAGTTTTAAATAACTAGATTGTGTCGATATTATCTGTTGGAAAGCGAGGAATTTTCAGATATAAAGAGTAGATGCTATTCTGAGGAATGTGTCTATACAAACATCGCCGATATAGCAACACTTACCACTTCTTCATTTAATAAAGGATAAAATAAAGTTAAGACAAGTTTGGCTGCGTTTAATTGATTCAACATAAAGTTGTCAATTATGTACAATTATAACTCACAATGCGCACATTAAGTGAAGCGAATTACGCAATCTAATTAAATAAATTAACAAGTTCTTTCTTTCATCTTTCTTATACTTTTCAAGGCTACTTAGATTAGCAGTTGGCAAATCATTTCGGTTTGCCAGTTTATTCAGTTTTTCTGACTCCGAAATAGCTGACATATTTTCACAAATTCTCAAGGACAACGCAAAAAGGGGCAATAAAACATGCTAGCGCTAAACATACGTAACTTATCCCCAAAACAGTCTGCGGAATTCCACCGGAGCATCTGTCCGGGAAATTTCATTTTGTTGGTAGTAAAATGCTAGTGCAGTAGCCCTTAGCGCGGCTTAGTGTACTGCGGGCTGGTAACTGGCCAGACGACGCGTTTGGCTCGGTTTGTAGACACCTGCCTACAAAGCCGACGGTCCCGGGTTCGAATCCCGGCCAGGGCAAATATTTGTGTGATGAACTCGAATATTTGTGCTTGGGTCATGGTTGTTCTATATGTATTTAAGTATATATTTATCTATATAAGTACTTATATCGTCGTCTAGTACCCATAACACAAGCCTACTAGAGCTTACTGTGGGACTAGATTGATTTGTGTGAGGTTGTCCGATATTTATTTATTTATTTATTTAACTGTCCTGCAATATATTATAATTATAAGTTCTGTCAATTTTGGTTGCATTACATAGCTGTCTCATTTCTTGGCCGCAGGATTAGCTTAGCTATTCAGCGGTGGAATGTAGCCGCCATCACGGGAACCATCCACAGGGCCGTGATCTTGGGACTTCGGTTTCAGTTAGGTTCTCTTAAAGTTAAGTTGGTTATCGTTGTTTGTTACTTGTTTATCGTTTAAGAAAGTTTTACTTTTTTTTATTACTTTATGCTTTCATAAGGAAGCAACAAACCGTGCCGAAATTTAACTTCTTATCTTTTAATTACACGCCGTTTTATTGATAAAAATAGGTGAACCTTTTTCATTCAGCTTTATTGTTTGTTATTTCTCAACAAATAAAAACAAAAATGTCGAGAATCGTGTACAATCAATAAAAAAACAATGTCAATAAAATTAGAATTAACAATTTTTTTTAAAGTTGGTTAAATGTAATAAAGGCCACCACATACCAAGCTTAAAGTCTTTGAAAAATATTATATATTTAAATCATTATAAAGTGCAGGCAAATAAGTACTCCTCGAAACGTTTAGGTATAAGTCAATACAAATATTTGTATCAATCCTTTAATAAAACAATACTTATTTCAGGTAAGTTATCCGTAAAAATGAAGGGATAACTTATCCCTCATATTGTAGATTGATATGAATTCGCGGGAAGTTGTGAGGATTGTGAGTGATGCCACGAAAGTCGGCGACCCGAATAATCGCATGTTGATGAAGAGCTGGTTTTTAGGGTTCCGTACCCAAAGGGTAAAAACGGGACCCTATTACTGAGACTTCGCTGTCCGTCCGTCCGTCCGTCCGTCCATCCGTCCGTCCGTCCGTCCGTCCGTCTGTCACCAGGCTGTATCTCAACAACGGTGATAGCTAGACAGTTGAAATTTTCACAGATGATGTATTTCTATTGCCGCTATAACAACTGTAATGAAACTAGCGAGTACGAGACAACAACTGCTTTATTCCATAACAATGCGGGTACATGTGTATAGTTATAAACCTACCCACAACATCTCCCCCAAAAGGAATAACATGCAACCTTATGCAACAAACAAAATAATCACTTTAAAGAAAACCACTATACGAAACAAGATGCGTTATGTTACGAAAGAACATTGCGTTGCTTTTCTATACGGTCGCAACTAATGCATAATATAATATTTTAATACACTCCTATCCACCCCTAATATTTTACATATTATACATACTTACTCTAATTTATGAAGTGTAAACGCCTGTTATTATAGGTTCTCTACAAAGTATATGTATTTGGTGATATGTAATTATTTTTATTTATTTATTTTCATACATATTACCTATAATGTAAAAAACCAGCAATACCAGTAGGTATTTTACTGCACACCTTACAAAACTAACAAACAATATAACATGTGTGAATTAGCAATTAGCCGTCCTTGAACAAGTAAGTTTTATTTCTAAAGATAAAAACAACAATTATAGGTATATGTTTGTCTATACAATAAATTGCATATACATTAGGTATATACTTAAGTAAATCTAATTGAGACACCCGTCACTTGTAAGTATATAGAAAAAAAAATACCTTATTTAAAATTAGTTTAACATTTTTGTATTGTTATTTTTAGTTTCAACAACCAAGTGCTTTGGGATTTTTTTAAGGTTTATACAATTTTACTTATTAGTACTGTCTTTATTTTGATTTAATTTATTTGCGCGTCTACGCGTCATTGGAAAGCTAATGGTAGGAGCATTATCGTCTTGGACCTTAGCGTCCGAGACATTGGGTTCAGTTTAGGCTGCTCGGCGTTACTGTGACCTACTTCGTCGCTTGCGTCCTTGAACTCATCCCCGGCGTCATCCTGTAAACACTCGTTGGAGTCCGAAGAAGCTGCGACGGGGGAGGTCTCGCATTTGATTAAATGACGTCGATTGCGCCTAAATCTGGCCCCTAACTTATTTTCAACAATGTATGAACGAGGAGTCGCGGCTGTGCCCAAAACAGTGGCCCGAGTCCTCGTTTTTCCCTCAACACATATTACGTCGTCGCCTGCGCTCAGGCGCGGCAAAGGTTTACTATGCTTATCATATCGTGTTTTCGCTTTCATCTGATTGCGTAACATTATTGAGTGCTCCGATGGGTCGACGGGACGCGGAGTTAACAATTCAGGGTGCACTGGTAGTTTGCATCTGAGCTGACGACCCATCAGGAGCTGCGCTGGAGAGCTCAAACCGTCCCTAGGTGTATTTCGATAATTCAATAAGGATAAACAAAAATCTTCTTTACTGTGTATAGCTTTCTTAAGAAGTGACTTGACTGTCTGTACCGCTCGTTCGCTCTTGCCGTTCGCCTGAGGAAAGTTTGGCGATGAAGTCACGTGATTAAATCCCCAATCTCTGGCGAACATTTTAAATTCGCGACTACTATATTGGGTCCCATTATCACTAAGAAGAGTTTTTGGAATGCCATGACGTGAAAATACTTCTTTCATATGTGATATTACTATATTCGACGTAATATTGGGCAAATTACAGACTTCAACATAGTTAGAGTAATAATCTACGATTATTAAAAAATATTTCTTTTTCAATTCAAATATATCAGAACCAACCTTTTCCCATGGCAGCTTGGGGATTTCGACCGGCATTAGCGGTTCTCTAGCGGGAGTGTTTGAGCTCTCTTGACAGGTGCGGCAGCGCCGCACGAACGCCTCGATGTCTTGAGTGATGCCCGGCCAGAACATGACTTGCCTCGCGCGTCGCTTGCACCGGTCCATACCCATGTGACCCTCGTGTACAATGCTGAGCATTTCTTGACGTAAACATCGCGGGATTAGAACTAAATTACTTTTAAATATTATTCCGTCCACTATAAAAAGTTCCTCTCTAAATGACCAATATACTCTTAATTCGCTCTCTACTTGTGATTTGTGATCTGGCCAGCCTAGATTTATGTACTCGCTTAGTTTTAAATACTCAGAGTCACCCTTTGACTCTTTTTTAATATGAGATAATTTGTCATTCGACATCGGCAAGTTACTCACAATTAATTTAACCTGATATAAATTATTTTTATGTACTTCATCGCTATAAAGGTCAGGCAGCGACGCGCGAGACAATGTATCTGGAATATACATGTATTTTCCCGGTTTGTACACAACCTGCAAATCATAGTGCTGCAAACGCAACATCATACGCTGTAAGCGTGCTGGGACTGACATTAATGGTTTTCTAAAAATACTTTCGAGGGGTTTATGATCTGATTCCACGACTACCTTTTCCTTACCAAATATGTACTGGTGGAATCGCTCACACGCGAACACAATCGCCAGAAGCTCTTTTTCAACCTGCGCGTAGCGGCGCTGAGCGTCGGTGAGTGTGCGTGAAGCGAACTCCACGGGGCGCCCGCCCTGCATGATCACCGCCCCTAGGGCGTCGCGTGAAGAGTCTACCGAGAGCAGCACCGGCGCCGCCACATCGTATAGCGCCAGAACTCCAGCACCACACACTACCTCTTTGAGATCCTTAAAAGCCTTTTGTTCACCGTCCTCCCACCGCCACTCGTTATTTTTCTTCAATAAATTTGTCAAAGGTGTCGCGCGTTGTGAATAGTTCGGTATAAACTTAGATAAGTAGTTCACGGCTCCTAAGAACCTTTCCAAACTTTTTCTATCTTGTGGCGGCGGCATCTCCTTTATCGCCTTAACCTTATTTTCATCAGGTCTCATCCCGTTTTCGTCGAATATATGCCCCAGATATGTTACCTCCCGAACTCCTATTTTACATTTCTCCTTATTAAATTTTAAGTTAATATCTTTAGCCCTGTTCAATAACGCGCCTAACCTCGCGTCGTGTTCACGCCTAGTTTTTCCCCATACAATAATATCATCGATAAAGTTGTCTACCCCCTCTAAGTCTTCCAAAAGCTGACGCATTTTACCGTGAAAAACTTCCGAGGCACAATTAATCCCGAAAGGTAACCGAACAAACTGATACCTACCGAATGGCGTTGCAAAGGTACATAGGTCAGCACTCTCGTCGTCGAGCTGCACGACCCAGAAGCCCGAGTTGGCGTCGAGCACCGAGAAGTAGGTAGCGCCTCGTAGGCGCGAGGCCAGCTCCGTCAGCGAGGGCAGCTGATAGTGCGCGCGCCGCACCGCCACGTTCAACTCGCGAGGATCCAAGCAAACCCGGATCCCATTATTTTTTTTAGCGACCAACACAAGCGGATGAACCCATTGAGTGGGATGAGTCACCTTTCTGATCACTCCGAGTTGCTCCATTTTTTTGAGCTCTTCTGATAATCGATCCCTCAAACCTAGTGGAATTTTTCTGGTAGCACTTATGACTGGCGGAACCGATTTGTCTATTACGATATGGTACTTACCAGGAAGACATCCTAAGCCCCTGAATAGATCTGCGTAGTCTTCTAATTTAATAACGTTAATTCGTGCAATTAATCCAATGTCTTCACAAGACTGTCGTCCCAGCACGCTCTGGCATTTAATATTGGCCACTGCAAAATACAAGTTATAAGGTTTGTTTTTATACCACCAAACTAAATGACAAACGCCTTTAATAGGAATGACATCGCCTGTGTACGATTGTAGTTTTATTTGTGACGTTTGTAATTTATTTGTATCGAAGCCTAACAATACAAATCTTTCAAAAGAAATAACATTAATATCTGCGCCAGTATCGAGTTTAAAATGTTCTGCTCCATTTTCACATAATAGGGTCTCCGACCACTGGCTTTTACCGCTCGCACTTGCGCACGAAACCATGTCCATATAAAACGGTTCGTTTTCATCAGTGTCACTACTAGACGAAGCGTTCTTTTCTATCTCATACACTTTTCTTACGCCATAGTCGCCGAAGCCACAACGCGACTTGCACATTCTCGCAAAATGTCCTTTATTGCCGCACGTGAAGCATGTGACGTACTGCGCCGGACACTCACGGCCAGCGCAGCGCGCGCCGGCGCCGCCGCAGCCGGCGCACTCGCGGGGCGCGGCGCGCACGCCGCCGCCGCCGCCGCGGCCACGCCGCGCGCCGTCCGCGCCGCTGCGCCGTCCGGCCCGCGCGCCACCTCGCGTACGCCGTTCCACCGCATGCACTTGGACACTATTCAAGCACTCACCCGCGACACTTAATTGTTTACCACTTTCCTTCGAAACTTCCTCGGCCTGACAGATCTTTATCGCCTTGTCCAGGTCCAGATCGTCGCTTCTCAATAATCTATCCCTTACGGTGGTGTTCCGCACGCCACAGACGATACGATCTTTAAGTAATTCGTCTTGTAACGAATCGAATTTGCAATTATTGCTTAACAGCCTCAGCGCCGTCACGTAAGCCTGGATAGACTCACCCTCCTCCTGATTCCGCGTAAAGAATTTATACCTCAACAAAGTTATGTTCACTTTTGCTCCAAAGTAGGCATCGAACTTTTTTATTATGACATTTACGTCGTCTTTTTCACTTTCTGCGTCAAATACAAATGTTTGGTAAACGTCGAATCCCTCCGGGCCGATGAGGTTGACGAGCAGGCTTGCTTGTACTCCCGCCGCCTCTTTGCTCACACCTGACGCCTTTACAAACAGTTGGAATTGTTGTTTCCATCGCTTCCACGCTTCAGCCCGGCTAACGGGACCGCCCTCCATATTTAACTCCGGCGGTGGACGCGCGTGTTCCATTTTACTTCACCTATGACACCACTAAACTTCACGTATGACTAAAGCGGCACGATATTAAGTTTTTCTTTAGTTCCGTCAAACTAAAAAATGCTTTATAGCTCAATATAAACGACAATACTCCGATTATAATGCAAAAATTAAGCACCGCTGCCACCATGTAATGAAACTAGCGAGTACGAGACAACAACTGCTTTATTCCATAACAATGCGGGTACATGTGTATAGTTATAAACCTACCCACAACAACAACAAATACTAAAAATATAATAAAATAAATATTTAAGGGGGCCCCCATACAACAAACTTGTTATAAATTATATATATGTATAGGTACGGAACCCTTCATGCGCGAGTCGGGCTCGCACTTGCCCAATTTTTTTTGTTATACTTTCTTTGCTTGCTGGCTCGAAGGGCCCTTTGCACTGCTTTGGACGCCTTTAGGACGAGCCATCGAATTCTACATAACCTACTTAAAACTAAGAACTAACCTAACAACCGGATTCGATGGGAATCACGGCTTTTTTCCGTGCTGGGCTGGGTCTCGGCGCCAGCAGCCGCTGCGGCGGAAGCCGCGACGGCGGGTGCCGCTGAAAAGGCGGCCGGCGATCTAGTCATTCGGGGGTCTTTTATTTTTGCTTTCCCAATGGGGAGCTCTCGAGTAATAGCGCGCTCTTGCTGCATTTATTGCAGGAGCGCCGGGTTTCTGTCTCTTGGGGGGCTTCCACCTGGTATGCTTCCTGATGGAAGCCCTCCATGATTGTGTTGCACCTCGGGTGTTTGGGCCAGACGCGCTGGGTTGTGTGGAAGTGTGTGTGGCTGAGTTAATGTCATCGTCCATAACATGGGTGTTATTGTGTTGGTCGGATTTAAACAGCTGGAGCTTTCCGTTCTACTAATAAAAACGCTATTCGAAAGGGAGAAAGAAAGAAAGAAAGAGAGATTACTATTGTGTTATTGCTATCCAATAGGGTCAAAACACAATTACACTGGAATGTGCATGCGAATTACAAGACCGTTTGTAAATACGAAGTCGCAAATACGTTTGTATTTAACCTCCTACGACCCAGTTTCGAAGAGAGTACTTCCGAGGAAGACCCAATGTCCTAATATTAGAACCAATTAATAAAGTACTGAACGCCCAGACCAAAAATTGTTCGTATCTGGTTAACCGCAACATATACACAGCTGTCATATTTTAGGGGTGTTATATAATATTGATTTAGGCTTGTCAGACAAAAAGAAAAAACACCAATATCTTTTGTTCTTTATTTAGCACATTGGGCTGCCACATATAATCTACAACACAGTCTTCAAAATCTTATAACAAGTTAGTATTTAAACACTTCATATTAGCGGAGATCAACAAAATAGCATTCAGCCTTATCAAAGTTACAATAATAAGTTTTCTTTCTCATGGAAAGCTCAAATATCACACATAAAATTAATATTTTGGCATCAAAATCAACAAAACAATAATATTTGTAGGATTAAAGTTTCATAATTAACCTTTTTCTAAAAAAAACTCAAAGACACCTCAGCGAATGGGAATGTAAACAAAAAAAAACACGATCACAATACCAGTAATTTACCATTAGGTATTGGCATTTTTTTACGATAGGAATTCAACAATCACATAGAAAATGCAAATTTCTACACATAATATTTGTAACTAAAAAATCAACACAACTTTATTATTATTTTCATTTTAGTTAACATTATAAACCTTCTTTTGTATACAAACTAGAAAAATTGCGTTCGAAATCGGACTGTTGAAGAAGGTCAAGCACTTGACTATCTTTCAACGCTGTAAAAAAAAAAGAAAACCTATGAGCTCAACGGCCTAAAACTATGACAAATTATTCTGTACAAAAATAAATATCCCATTCTTTGTTTCTCTATCACACGAATACAAAAACTCATTCGAATAAGCAGGATGCCAAACCATTAAAAAAAAGCAACATTTAGGATACCCGCCCAGCATACTAGTACTAGTACAAATATATTATCGTCAAAAATACATGTCAAAAATGACGACATTGCGGTGAAATAACAGTATTTACACATGATTTACACATAAGTTATTAGTTTTTCTCAAAAACAATACAAAATACAGTAAGTTTCAGATAAAGATTGCAAAGATATTGATAAGTTAAACTAACCTCTTCTCGTTCCACGTGTCATTGTTGCGACGTCTTGTGACAGAAGACCGAAGATACCCCTCCCCGCTCACTTTAAGCAGTGCTGCCACAATGCCAAATATATCCACAGACTACCCGACAACGTAGAGATGACATGGCGCGTATAATAAAAATACCAGGCGTCAGTAAATATTTTGTTCTAGTACTATCACAGTGGGTCATTGCTCCAAGTCCCTGTTTAAATACTTGGGCTCTCACTGCAAACTGATTTTGTCCTAGTAATATCACTTTGAACCCCAGGAGGTTAAATATACAATATCACTATTTCTATCATTGTATAGGCGATTCCTTGAGCGTTTCAATAGCCGTCAGTTTGTTGTCATAAATCTTAAAGAAATGGACCCTAGCGTGCATTAAACGCCTATGAAATCAGTATTTGAAATTTATAAAGCATCATTGTGATCAACTTCCTGATCTATGCCGACTACCTTTTGTAGATTGAATTTCTGATCATGCAAGAAAACTCCGAGCAGAGCTCGATTCTTTGTCTATTGGGTAACTTAGAGCCATATGGTTATATGAGTATTTCTGTTTGGGTATAGCGCTAGTAAACTCTAACAGAAACCAATTACCGCGTAGTTTTATTCCTTTAAGTACATGGCAATGGTGCCAGAATTGGTGTTGTTACTGAAACTAATTACTTCCTTGAGCGGGCAGTAAAACTAAAGACTTCCGCCACTGTCCAATGAAAAGTTAAAAGCACAGTTAGCTTTGATAGCTCCTAACTCTTAATTTAATTAAAAGCTTTACAAAGTTCGTGCAGTATGGCCTGAATCAAACGCAAAAGATACGATGCATTCTTTTCAAAAGGGAGTAGGTATAAAAAAGTTAGCTTCACAAGTACCTATAGCGTAAACTATGTGACTATTTCATTACCTTCAGTGCCTGTGAAATTTAAGTATTGTTTCATTGGAGGTGGTGGGACTCAAGAAATCGTCAATTTCATTCAACCCGCCCGCTAACACTCAACAGACCTCTTTAAGATTGGAGTTAAATCTTTGAGAGCGGTGACACAACCCTAACTTATCCCTTTGTACGCCAAGATCACCTGAAGGTGTCGTGTGCCCTACCGCGCCACCGGCATATATACTCTTTAACGTGTATTATATAAAACCAAACTCCTTCCTTTTCAATAAGGTTTAATTTCACTCTCTTTAAACGTAGCGTCTGGGGGGGACGCTTCTGTGTTAGACGTAAGCGTCCGAAGGATTTACAAGGTTTATATAAAACACAAGTTTTTCTACTACTCAATGTGTTACATAGAATCAAAAAGGACACCTCGTCACGCAGCTAGTCTGTATTTATCTATCTATCTATCAGCCACAGACGACTACTGTTGAACGTAGGCCTCTCCTACAGCTCGCCACAAAGTACGATCCCCAGATCGCATCCATTAACTCTCCGCTACCATCACTATGTCATCCGTCCATCGAGTCGGGGACCGTCCCAAATTTGTAATGTGTCTGTAAGTTTACTGCATACTTATTATTGTCATTTATGACTCATATACGAGTAAGTTATATTTATGAGACTGTCGCCTCGAAATCAATAGATCGTTATAGTGATGAAATGCTCAATAGAGAATTATTATCACATTCATATTGAATAATTATTAGATAATTGTTTTTAAATATTTTATAAGCCTTTCAAATGGGAATTATTTCAGTTCATTGAGTACATAATATTAAACCCTAGATGAAATACTCTAGTGAATCCTTTGTTACGGTAAATAACGACTTATGGCTAAGACACTAAGGTTCAATAGTGGTCATTTGATAAGCGTGATCAGTGATCACTAAATCAGACATTAATAGATGACAAAGCATGGCGAGATTGGCTATAAATTATAACAAAATAAAACGAGTACATTAATGAAGCGATTTCATACGAACTATTCATTTTATAAAAACGAACGTCATATAATCCCAAAATTACTTCATAACAAGACAGAAGTAGCTGAACGGCGCAGACGTACAGTAAAATTGGCGTAATCTGTCCATAAATAAGCCGTAAAGCGCGAGATCCGATCGGCCGTAACCGGGTTTACGGCCGCCGTAACCAGCGCGACTTGTCAGCGATCGACGGCAGCTGTCTTGGCTGGATCTTAAAACTAACTGGCTCTATGAATTTCTTATGGAACTCCCACTTGTACTACCCAGCTACACTAGAGATGTAGCAAGCTGCTTGGCTAAAGAACGTTTCTCTCCGTAGCCAGCAACTTGTTCCAGATGTTACTGTCGATTTTTGTTATTCTAGCTCAAGTGGTGATATATGTGATTAGAAATGTCACATTTTGCACCAGTAGTGGTGATAACTATAAGGCCGCTCTTCATTGGACTCTGCATAGAGGCCAATGATGACGTTGATGCTTGGTGATACCTGTAAAGATGCAATTCACATGATGCCGCTTTTGCCTTCTGCTCTAACTTACACAAATACTAAACTAAATGCTGTTCGATACAAGCTTGCAGTTTTAATAGGTTATGGGCCCAGTCCTTGAAATTAGTTCGTTTTCAATGTTTTATAGTAGTGCGTTTAGGGATACGACCGTAATTTTAAGTTTTTTTCTGTGTTTGTATTTCTTTCGTGGTGAGGCGTGCAATAAAAAGCAATCTATCTATTATAATGGCAGAAAATTCGTGATAAGATTAGCATTTAGACCAAGAGCAAGCATCTCAACTCAGAGTCACAAAACGGCGATATCAGATAAGTTGCCTCATCCCGCAAGTAAGTTGCTCTCGCGCTAATAAACCGCTTTTACGCGGCGATTAGCGCTATCGCAGATAACGTACCTGCTTCGGAACCCGGTTTACGACGGAAAATCAACCTAATCTTTATTGGCTGCTCGTACGAGAGTTTGTATGCGAGCGGGGTTTGTTGCACTTGTGACTTAGTTCGTGCGCTAATTCGATCGTGCTTTGTGATTATTGTAATATTGAACGAATGAATGAACGAGTAAAAGAATGAATATGAATGACTGAATATGAATGAATGACTGTTATTCATTTGAACATACATAAGCAGGTGTTACAAATAGGAAATTACAAAGCTTCCTTATGTATTTAGCCAATGAGTACCGAAATGTAAAATTGGGCAAGTGCGAGTCCGACTCGCGCATGAAGGGTTCCGTACCATAATCTATAACAAGTTTGTTGTATGGGAGCCCCCCTTAAATATTTATTTTATTATATTTTTAGTATTTGTTGTTATAGCGGCAATAGAATACATCGTCTGTGAAAATTTCAACTGTCTAGCTATCACTGTTCTTGAGATACAGCCTGGTGACAGACGGACGGACGGACGGACGGACGGACAGCGAAGTCTCTGTAATAGGGTCCCGTTTTTATCCTTTGGATACGGAACCCTAAAAATTAAAATGGAAAAAAAAGAACCCATTTTAACAACAACAAGTAAAAAATATATCGGGTAATATCCTCGATATCACCCGTTCCTCCTTCTTATTGACAGATTGATTTAATATTTGGTACTCACCTTTATTTCTAAATAGCTGTGCCCCGCGGTGTTACCCGCTCATCCCACGGGAACACTAAATTTATTCGGGATGAAAAGTATCCTATGTCCTTCCCCGGGACTGAAACTATCTATATACCTTCATCTAAATCGGTTCAGCGGTTTAAGCGTGAAGAGGTAACATACAGACAGACAGACAGACACACTTTCGCATTTATAATATTAGTATGGATGGATAACAATACAATGAGATGGCACCATGAACATTATAATTCTGATGATGCAATCGACTGGTGGCTATAAGATTTTCAGTGTATTTACCGCAAATCTATCAACAACATCAGTTGTCTCGTAGACACAGCTATCGGCAATTACAGCTGAAGTAGCGCATCAAAAATACACTCTGATCGAAGAAGCTATATAGAGGTACATAATATTCTATATGATAGGTATTGCATATTCCAAAACTTACAAGCGACTACCTACACCGACCATTTCACAACACATTTCCTGCAGTAGTTCAGTAAAATAACAACGATATCAATCATAACTTCAAACGTCTGTTATTAAAGCACGGAGCCGAGCGGCGCAAATCGCGATATTGCCAAACTTCGGGCTGAGCGTATGTCTCATTACCCTGCTTGCTGTCAACCGGTATTTATTGTCTGCGTACCAGGGAATAGATTCCACATGAGGAATAACATTCGTCCGGGATATCACCTCGTGAGGCCCAAGCCCAAATATAACTAAATGCCCAATGTAGGTATACGTACAAAGCCAATGTACAATTTCTTTACATGTACCTGCGGCCTAAGACTTATTCCTTGATTTGTTTTGTAAGGATCTCAACTATGATTTTTTTGACGTGATAACGTCTTACAAATCGATGAACGCCGGCTCCACGCACGAAAAAGCATAAATCATTGCCACGTTCCGCCTGAGCCGAACGTGCAAGCGAGACTGCGGAAGAAGCGATAGAGAGGCACGATCGGCCTACACTCCGGATTTTAATGAGGCGAACTAACTTGACAGTTCATTACACACGAATGTTGCCACAGTTTCGCTAGTGTTGTTAATATCGATAATTAAAAAACCCAGTTCCTATAAAAAGGTTGTTGGTTATAGGTTGATTCACTAAAGCTGGCACGAATGGAATGAATGAGTGAATGATAATATTTATGTGTGCGTCACAAAATGATTACATACAGGTTGATACAAATCGAACCAAATTAAATTCAAAATGACGAATGGCTTTTTTTTCCAAGATTTCAAATTGGTGCTAGGAAGCTGGAACTCGGTATCGGGGGGCATTTGGGGCTCACAAATATGAATCTGAAATCAGTGTCCGAAAATTCGGTCAAAGTCGGAAAATATCGAAAAAAACAAGATTTGTATGGAGATTTTTTTTTAAAAGTCCCGTATCTCGTAAACGGCTAGAGATGGGTAGGGAGATGCTCAAACAAATATCATAGGGGACCCCCACCCGAGTACAGTCGTGGAAAAAAAAATCAAAATGGCGACTTTTTTTTTTCGAAAATTTCAAATTGGTCCGAGGGGGCTGAAACTCGGTATTGGGGGGCTTTTGGGTCCTCCGACTCAGAATATGAAATCGGATTTTGAATATTCGGTCAACTTCGGATAATATCGGACAAACAAAATTTAGTAATCTTAGCTCGACGGAGGGCCGAGCCATTTCTGAGCATAACTTATTGAATCGAATGGGTCTTAGCCTCGGATACTAGTACTTTCAATGAAAACTATATTGAATAAAATCGGTCGAGCCGTTTTTGAGTTATTGCAAAATTTCATAATTTTCTTTAATGACGTAAGTGCCGCGCGGTGTCCCTACACTTCGAACGGTTACCCAATTGGTTAAGTGCCAAACTATATTAAAACATTTCGCTCAATCTGTCGCGTATAATAGATAACTTCCAAAAGATAATAAGTAATTACTGTTTCTTGGCGTGTACGACCTTTTTATAGGGCTTGAAATCTTTCTCGTAATTTTGGTCTATTGTGAAGGACGGGCAACTACGGGACCCTACACTGAGCGTGGCCCGACATGCTCTTGGCCGGTTTTTTATAATTCGAACTAGTCGTCCGTCACCTATTAATTCTTGACATTAACCCTTTACCAGGCCGCGAAGACAAGAAGAAAATGTGGGCTACGTTAATACCATTGCATAGTCCCACATGGTCAAACTCATACGAGACAATGGAATAGTATTACTTGTTTAGTCTAAATATTGTGCAGATTATGCTTATATTATACTTACCTAATAATTTTTATTTTTCTTGAATAACAAAAATCCCATTTTGTTGTTGGTTACAAAATATTAGGAGGCCCCTGTATAAGAACGGCACTCACACTAACACTCGAAGTGACAAGTGACATAACTTTCATTCAATCCATTCGCGCCAGCTTTAGTGAATTGACCTTACCATACCAGAGGTTTAGTTAAACAGCATTAAAAAAAAGTAGACATTACGTATTTCATAAATTTTGAATTATTGTGTTTGAAATCTAACTAATAATTTTATTACACGAATCAATAATAAAAAAAAACGGTTGCTATTAAAATACTTACATCGAACGAACTTTATTTTAGGACATCGCTAAGAACGCTGTCCGCCTCTTTGTTTTCTTGACAGTTCCATAGTAGGTACTATCGAATACACAGATAACTGTAAATTTTTAAACGAATATAAACCTTATTACAACATAATTAAGTGTCTATGGGTGTATTGTTAAGGTTATATCGATATATTTGTATCGACATAAACCAATCACTATTTTTTTTTTCTATTCCTGACAACACTTTGAGCTGTCAAGTTAGTTCGCCTAATTAAAATCCGGAGTGTAAGCGTTCGGCTTGTGACGCATCTGTCTTTTCCACTTTATCGGCCAGCATAGGTTATCACGTAAAATTATCGTCCGTAAACCAACTTCACAGACCACCAATTTTTTTTCTTTTGTCAAGATGCTCTATGGTCTAGACGAATAGAATACACAGAAGCTTGTACATCGTAATGTCCACTGGGTGTTTACGTGTGCGTATAGAACAAACTGTCTGGGTCCGAGTGAAAATTGTTACTTTGTGTATTGGGAGGTACATTGGCATTGGCACGAACTTATTATATGTCTTGTCCTATGTTAGCGATGAACAAATGTGCACATTAAAGTTAGTGATTAGGTAACCTGAAGTGTTTGAGATGGCTATTAGTCATGTCGCTAAACTATATAAGGACAGGCACTAGCTATACTTCCTTTATATGAAGCCATAATGTCAACTCAACTTGTCAATATAATTTAATACAGTGCGGACAGCAGAGTAGCGTTTAAGTACATAATAGTTAGGTTATATAGGTAACTATATTGTCGTGAGATATCCGTAATACAGTCGAGATTTTGCTAAGTTGGAGTTATCGCGATGCGTCGCGTCGTCGAATTACAACCCTAGAATAGTGGGCTACAGTTTTAGACGAGATTTAAAAGCGAAAACAAACGTTCTTACTATTAACACGTTCACTGCGGAACAAATCTTGAGGAACTTTCAACTGGTGCGGTTGAGGTCGAATCAGCCCAAACCTCAGCTCTTTTTCAGTGCGGGTGAGGCCTAATCGACCTCGAATTTCAGTAGGTGTTTAAATCCTCCATAACTTTGCCTATACTCGGACTAGGCATTTTTTTTCATGTGCTCTACATTCGTCAGTAAATGCTTAAAATACCCTTAGCGTCGCCCTTGGTTCTGACTTTTGGGTGGTTAAAGAAAAAAAACCTTCAGAATCTTTGAGGCCTTTCAGGTCTCAAAACGCACTAAATTTTATCTAAGCCTAGTGAAGAGAATGGCAAATATCGCTAAATTATCGATAAGTTTATTATTGGTTTCCTTGTAACTAGAGTACCTACCTACATGCTTTACTTGATTAAAAGGTTTGTTTTAATACTCTAAAAGGAAGAAATAAATCTTTCGATTATTTAGAACAAACCTGTTAATTTATGACATTCTGTAAACAATATAGTCACATGTACGATAAAAAAACACTTGTCTTCATATTTACTAGTGTAAAGAATATGTGGTTCTCTATATAAGTTAATTTCACGACAAGCAAGAAAGATAAAAGAATGCTTAAAGATTTATTAATTTATTATTGAGTAGTAGAATAAGACTTAAACAAAACATTATCATACATTAAAAACATCTGTAGAAACAATGATTTTTAAAAATATAATTAATCAGGCAATGTTGAGCAAAGTGATTATCTTGAAACACACGTGGTTCTGCATCGATAACTGTGGCCGCACTAACGTGAAGCGATCGACTCCCGCGCCGCCCGCGTCCCGCTCAGTGCGGTTTTGAGGTCGCTTTTTTGAGACATTAATAAACCTCAATCCGCACTGAGTGAAAACAAAGTATACCGAGTGCGTTTGAGGCTTATTAAGACCTCAAACGTTTTTCTTGTACCAACGAGTCCGGCTTTGGAAAACATAAATAAATGTATATTTGACTCTGTCGTACGCCTTATAAGTAAACGGCAGCAGCTCCCGCACAAGAGAGATAACACGAACTTTTAGCCCCGCACCACGGTAAAGTCGCGATTGAGGCCGATTTGACTCAACCCGCAGTGAACGTGTTAAACTAAAAATTTAAATTATTCTGGACCTATTTTGTTGAAAATGGTGCTGTTTTTGTTCATCACTGCTACTTCGACTGCTCCGTATAACAGTATAAGGAAATAAAAATAAATTTCTGAAACTCACATCTAGGTTTAAAAGGAAGTGTTGAAAAAAAAATGACAATAAAAAAAAATCTGGGTTAAAACCTCGAAAGAATCAGTTTACTGGCAACAAAGGGATTCCAACACGGGTGAATAAATACAAACGGAACAGATAAATCGATTCAACACTGCACGAGTGTTGCCAGGACAAACGAAACACGAGGACTATAGATCTGTTCTATCCCACTTCTGAAACGATATTATATTCTTTTATACAATTACGCCTACGCTCTATACGGTACTGCGGGGGTGGATTCTATTTTAAATTATCCTTGGGCTCGTTTCACATTAATGGGCGTAATTTTAGTGTTCTTTATAAATTAAATTTACAATTTAATTTTGCAGAAGCCTTAGCCTTATTATAACAATTACTTTTCATAGAAACGAACATCTAAGCGTCTCCAGTAGTTGAAACTTGTTATATCAAATTACACTCAGTGGCAATGAAAACACAGACTTGTACCTTGTTTAGATTTTCATGGAAATGGATATAATTATTTGCTTATAAGGTTTATTTATATATTCTACTAGCAGAGCCGCGCGGTGTTATCCGCTCGTCCCACGAGAACACTACACTACCTTGATACCAAATTTATCAAAATTGGACCAGCCGTTTCAGCGTGTAAAAGTAGCAAACATACCCATAATATTAGGGTGATAAGCGTGCTCGTTGCGCGCGGCCACGGTGTACTTATCATACAGTTCGGACAGCAAATGTAGGGGCGATTGTGGGCATGAAAACGCCTACTTAATGGCGTTAATATGCTGCATAATGTCACTTTGCTTAAAACATTTATGTCTATTTTTTTAATCACGATCATTCGTTCCAAGACCAAGACCATGACCGTAATGCGACGATCGAATGTTGAAAATTAGTATCCTATCTCAACTCGCCAAATTTTTATTCATCCGAAACTGTATTTTCCCTGGAACCCGTAATATTTTAGGATTTTATAAACATCGTCTTAAAGAACCCATTAGGTTAGGTTAGGTTTGTTTCATTATCATTCTAATAATAACAACTTTAGAAAAAACATGGTTGGCGAAACGGTTCAGATGGGAAACAGAAATGTGTGTTTCAGATATGTAACCTGATTGATGATTGAAATTCCTGAATGATTGAAATTACCAAGGCTAATTTGGCGTTCACTTCTTTCTTGATATTTTTTGTACGTTGTTATAAAAGGTTATCTATTTATAGGTCTCAAATTTAATCAAATACCTTAAGCCATTTACAAAGTAACTCAGTTATCGGCTGAGGACTGCCCGGCGACACCCAATAAAAACTCGCGAAGTAATCATAAAGCGAGTGGGGTGTATTAGGAGGCTCATAAAGCGGCTATTACCGCAACTTTTTGATTTATCTGCCGCGTAATAGCGGCCGCTCTGCCGGGCGTAAGGGTATTAAATAAGGGTGCAAGTTTAAGTTGCTTGTAGAGATTGGAGGCTGCCGGGGATGTCTCATTTGATATAGCAATTCGAGTCATTGTCACTAAATATAAGCACTAAAGTTTCTATTTGAGTGTCCCACTGCTGCGCAAAGGCCCCTCCCCTGGATTCCCACGACCTTTTCTATAAACAAAATATTTGGTAGTTTGTCTAACCTAACTACTACTACTGTATTACAGGTTTTCAATACCTAGTTCAGACTCCAGTCCCTCACAAAGGATACTTTGTACCACTTTCATGTTTACCAACTAGTTGTCAAACTGTTTTGTATGTCCTTTGTGAGGTGAAAATAAATGAAAATAAAAAATGATATGATATTGGTACTAGAAGACACAAATAATATAAATGAGTAGAAAGTATTCCACTCAGGAAGAAAATATATTCGAACCCATAAGATAAATATTTTGTTTTGTGAGACCTAATATAGTAAATATAATGAAGTTAATAAATATAGTAAATATAATGGGGTGTCTCTACGTGATCGAATCAGAAATGAGGAAATCCGTAGACGAACTAAAGTGACCGATATAGCTCACCAGATTAGCAAGTTGAAGTGGCAATGGGCAGGCCACATAGCACGCAGAGCAGATGGCCGATGGGGCCGAAAAGTGCTCGAGTGGAGACCTCGGACCAGAAAGCGCAGCGTAGGACGTCCACCTACAAGATGGACAGATGACCTTATAAAGGTCGCCGGAAGGCGCTGGATGCAGGTCGCTTCCAACCGGTATATATGGAAGTCCAAAGGGGAGGCCTATGTTCAGCAGTGGACGTCCTATGGCTGAGATGATGAATGAAGTTAAAGAACATAAATGTTGAAAATAATTGTCTTAGTATTATAAAAACACTCTACTCAAATTAAGTAATTCCATTATTAAGTACCTCCTTAAAATATAAGTATAGTCGAGTAATGATAATCCATCATCAAATAAATCCTTAAATCATTTAGGATATCAAATCATTTAAGTTTTAATAAGAAACAGATATTAATAAAATGAACACAACGATAAAAATATACTACTATACTAGCTTTTCTTCAAGTAGAGTAAAGTAACATAGATCTTTAACGTATCTATGACCTTAATTTAATTAATTAACTTAAATTCAGGTTTTATTAACTTCTAACAAAATTTTAATTGTCAGTAATGTACAGTAAAGTAAATTGACAAGTGAGTGTTAAATGACAGCGTGATATGAGTAACGACAATTACGCTGTACACCCACTACATTGAATGTGCGGATGTAAGAAATTTAATTGTGCAGTTAATTTACATAATTATGATTAGCTAATACATGCAAACAATTACTAATGGATCATAATTATTATCAGTTTTAATAAATGCCCGCATGCCGGTAACAGGCTGTATAGGTATTGTTTAAAAATATTTACCACGAAACAAAGTTGTGGGTTAATTTTATAGTCGTGTACATTTGCCGTCGAGACATGGGCAGTACTGCAGTCACTCCAGCGATGCCGGATTGACTATCGGTATGTCGAGGTGCTGAGAAGTGTGTACAACAACGCCACTATGTCGGTCCGAGTACAAGACCAGCGTACGGAGCCGATTCCTTTGCGAAGGGGTGTGAGACAAGGGGATGTTATATCTCCGAAGCTCTTCACCAACGCAATGGAAGACGCCTTCAAGCTTTTGGAATGGCAAGGACTAGACATCAATATTAACGGCGAGTACATCACGCACCATCGGTTTGCCGACGACATCGTGGTCATGGCAGAGACGCTGGAGGATCTCGGTACGATGCTCGAAGGTCTCAACAGAGTATCCCAACAGGTGGGCCTTAAGATGAACATGGACAAAACGAAGATTATGTCGAATGTCCATGTAGCACCCACCCCAGTAATGGTTGGTAACTCGGTCCTCGAAGTTGTTGACGAATACGTCTATCTGGGACAAACAATTCAGTTAGGCAGGTCCAACTTCGAGAAAGAGATCAATCGGCGGATTCAACTCGGATGGGCAGCGTTCGGGAAACTGCGAAGTGTCTTCTCGTCCAACATACCTCAGTGCTTGAAGACGAAAGTCTTCAACCAGTGCGTATTACCGGTGATGACCTACGGAGCCGAGACGTGGTCTCTAACTATGGGCCTTTTAAGGAAGCTCAGAGTCACTCAGCGAGCTATGGAAAGAGCTATGCTCGGGATTTGTCTACGAGATCGAATCAGAAATGAGGAGATTCGTAGACGAACCAAGGTCATCGACATAGCAAACCGGGTAAGCAAGCTGAAGTGGCAATGGGCGGGGCACATAGCTCGAAGGACCGATGGCCGTTGGGGCAGAAAAGTTCCCGAGTGGAGACCACGTACCGGCAAGCGCAGTGTAGGACGACCACCCGCAAGGTGGTCGGACGACCTGGTTAGAGTTGCGGGGACTCGCTGGATGCGGGTCGCTGCTATCCGGCCCATGTGGAAATCTATTGAGGAGGCCTGTGTCCAGCAGTGGGCGTCCTATGGCTGAAATGATGATGATGATCAGGGAGCGAAACTTTGGTGCCGATGACAGACGTATGACGTCAAGCTACATACAGAGTGTTTTTATTTAGATTATAGATACCGAATCAAATGACAACTTATTGGCATATTTATAACTGGCGAGAGGTTCGAGAATTATATTGCCCTGAATGTACGTGTGAAATGTATACATGTAAATTATATGCATAGTTTAGTTTAAATGTAACTCTTCATGTCAAATTTTGGTACGCACTGAATTGGAAAAACTCGATTAAAAAAAAAAACTATCACATATTGGACTAAAGTATATACTCGCAGGGTTCAAACTCTTCCAAATAGTCTCCTGTATCACCTCCAAAAGTTCGTACATCGTTATTCCTACATGTAAATAAGAAAGAAGATGCGATTATTATGTTTGAACAATAAGCGTTCTGCATACTTCGTCATCCAACGAAACTTTTGTTGTGTTGTTTCATTTACTCGAGGAAAAGTTTTTTTTGTTAGAATTTCATTATCCAGTAAAAAATTTTATTCGTTTCTATTTTTAATATTTACATTTTTTTTGTATAAATACCAAACATTAATAAATAAACAATAATATTTGTATTACCATTATTACATTATAAAGAATCACTGATGTGTTGCAATTTTGTTTTAAACAACATCCTATATGCGACTTTGCGTCATAATGACGTCACCGGCACCAAAGTTTCGCTCCCTGATGATGATGTACATTTGATAATCCTTTATAAATTTTAGACATCAACTCACTTAAATATTAATAACAAACAGGTAATAAAAAGAACAAAAGCTACTTCAAATATTGTTGCAAAATATTCAACAAAACAAAAGCGCGGATTAATTATATTCGCGTACAGTTTACCTTTGTTGACTTGCGCTGCATCGGGAAACAAAATGCCAGTAAATTTGAGGCTAATTGCAACGTTACAACAACCGCGGCACGTTATTATGAACGCTACAGCGCTCCAAATTACAAACAACGCCACTACTAACAATTTCGGAGACGTCTGTTGCCATTATCACAAAGCCAATCAAAACGTTTTCTAGAAATTTCTACTCTGCGCCCTAGGGCCCGGTTCCATTTCGTTTGGTAATTTCATTAGCGGCCGAGAAACACCCGCGGCACGGCCTGCTACTAGTATAAGGCTGCCGGACGGTAATATTGCAACTTGAACTTTTACCTGACAGCTGTGGTTGGATTTAAAAGCGTTTGTAATCTCAGTGAGGGCCCGCTTTGTATGAAAAGGTTTACAAAGGAATAATTTCAACGGCGCGAATTAACTGCGAGTGAGGATCCGCTTCAAGTTGAGTCGCCGTTTCGTTTATTAACCTTTGGGTTGTAGAAATGTTGCCAGACTCATAGCATAAGGCAAGCAAATGAAATACGAAACTAAATTACTGACAAACTTGTCTGACACCGGTACTGTAAATATTCAAAATAATACATAGTCGTATTTTATGAAATTCTTGTCCTACAATATGGAAACAAACAGCTAACATCCTTTGTTTTCTTCTATGGTTTTAAATGTCTTATTTCGAGGACGAAATTCAGCGTTTCTTATAACAAGTGTCTTAGATGTTGCTCCTATGATTTCATTTATTTAAATAACCATTATGAAATTTTAAGTATACTTGTAAACGGCAGGCGCGACACGTATCTTATTTTGAAATGAACCAAATGAGAGATTCTTCAACTTTACATCTCTCACAATATGATGTCATACCTAACAATTACCTTAGCCGCAACTTTGCAATCTACTTTAGCCCGCACCGTGCCCACAGCACACATAAACCGTACACCGCTCGCAGCCTCGCGCGCCTCGCCACTCGCAGCGGCCGCGAGCCCCGCAGCCGAGTGCTCCTTGCTCCTCCTCCACTCGCACTCTATTTACTTTATATACTGCATTTTATCCGTTATCCCGACGACAAACGACTCGAATGCACTTACTTTTGTTTATACTTTTATTACGACGCGAACAGCAGACGTTGAGAGATTTCGTTTTCAATTTTATGTCAGATTGCAGGCGCGGGGCAAATAGTTGTTTATTTTCATGTTTCTAGAAACAATCTAGATGTATATATTTGAGTTGATGTGCTTAAAGCTAAGTGTACGTTAACTGTATTGTAAAATGATAAGAGCGAATAATAAATACGTTTTAAATATTTCGCTTGATTGAAAATTATTAAAATAAACTATTGGATTGTTTCAAATTAATTAACACTGCTATGATCAACACAAAAACTCAAGAGGTGTCCTGACGTTGGGGTAGTAGTTTGGTTGACACGTTGGACTGGGTAGTCCAGAGGCACCGGATGTGATTCCCTTTGTGCTTTCATCTTTGTATCAATGCTTCGATAAAAAAATGTAGTGTTTCTACACTAAAAAATAATTCAACATTACATGTTTCCCGAAATTGGTTTGTCTTTTTACTATTTTTCTTCGTCGTTGAATCCTCATGGATACGACGCAATGGCATACGTCCTCTACCCCTCTTCCCCGCCGTGCGGCGCTTAATTGTAATCTTTTCTAGGCTCTCCGATCCAGAACTGGCCTGTTAGCCAAAGAAGATGAGGATACGTTGGGTGCACACGGTAGAGAGCCGTGTCTTGATCTTCAGCTCAGCGAGAATGGTTTCATTTGTGCAGCGTGCAGTCTACAAGATCCGGAGCATAGCACGCCAGCACCACATTTCCAATGCATCTATCCTAGGCGGAACCCGAGCATTCATGGTCCAGGTTTCCGATGTGTACAGAAAGATCAAGAAGACAAAGGTGTGAATTAGTTGTAGTTTTGTTTTACTGTTTATGCCTCTATATCTTCTCTTGAATAAATATTTGAACCTTAAACCTTGGATGCAATCACTGTCGTCACTTGTTTCAGAACCTAAGTACACAAACGTATGTACCACCTCGAGGTAGTTGATTCTCAACGCGGTACCACCACGATCAACGAGCATTAGTTTAGTCTTGCTCCCGTTAATCCTGAGGCCATACTCATCGCCAACTAGCTCAATTCTTTGCAACAGGATCGCTAGTTCTTTCTCCGAGGCACCTAGTATGGTATTGTCATCTGCGAAGCAGAGATTGTTAATCAGGTGGCCACCTACACGAACAACAGCCTCCTAGCCTTCCAATACCCGCCTTATTAGCATCCTTGACGCGCTCCTCTTTCAGCTTTGAAGAGTTTTGACAGAGTGTCCTCTATTCGTGCCCTGGTCATGCTGCTCAAGAATAGAATAGAAGAGAAATGTTTTATTTACTAGAATACTACAAAACATGTGGCACAAGAACATTGGACAACTGAGAATGTTGACGACGTAGAATGTTGACAAAGTGTAAGAGTTTTAACCTAAACAATAAGTGTTTGCCTATTGAAGGTTCAAAGGTATGTGTGATTGAGTGACAGATAACGGAACCTTAATAATAGGATTCTGTTGTACCCTTTGGATACGGAATCCTAAAAACGTTATTTTAAGGAATCGTATAATTTGTAGCTTGGCCAGGGTACAGTGACGATAATCGAAAAAGGAGAAACCCGTCACTATAACTCTGCTCTAAAAACCGTCCTAACGAAAATTTTCGAACGTGCAAGCAAATCGCAGACATGAAATCGGTTTTTCGAAAGCTTTCCTGCAACTCGGGCCAATTGCATTCACACCTATTATTTCCGGATTTGCACTAGAGCGAGAAGTTCATTACAAGAACGGCGTTGAAAAGAAAAACGGGTCGGAGCGGCAATGTGTGCTGTACAACTTTTTGGTGCAAAACTTTAGAGTAGGGATCGGTGTCGCATTGTGGTGGCGCTGCCGGCGCAGCCTTGTTACTACGGAGCACTCTTAAATACATGAAAATAATATTGAAATAATCAGCTAACTCAATTAGAGGCAACTGGTCTTGAAACATCTGTACCGATTCTTAGACATAGCTAAAAATATCAGACTATAAGCGATCTGATGAAGGGTGGATCAACTTTTTCTTGTTGTTATTCTGTCCAGTCACCCAGCATACAATGGTGATTAAACTTCTTAGAAAAGTGTTGATAATGTATTATATCGGTATTTTCAAGAGATACCTATTCTAAATAAGAATGGGCTTTTAACTGCTGCAAGTACCTACAACATTTTTTTTATATACTTATTGCCGCCGAATCTCGTAGTTTTTTTTTTTTTGAGACATCCAGGGGACATCATGGCAAAAAGCAACAGAAACGAGTTGAACGATGGAAAAGGTGTTACCTATAGTTCTCATTACTCACAAGACTCGCTGAATTTTGTGTGGGACACGCACGCCATGCTATAACATAAATTATAAAATTAATTAAATAATTCCCATGAATGAACACGTCGCATGCTGTAAATTGTTGTTTTGTCGTAGTTACTTCATAATTATAATGAAATCGTTGGCTGTTTTGGAAAGAAACTATGTTTCAATAATGTTCTTTCATTTTATTAAGTAAATTTTTATTAAGTTTATGCCCACAATTTCATTTTAGTGAAATACTTACCATGCTTTTTCTTTAAACATCCATAAATGGCTCACTGAGACGATTTTAAGTACTTTAAACTCGGTAGGATTGCTTTTTCTGTTACAAAGTTTCTAGGGTCAGTTTTCGGCTCTATCATCAGACCAGCCCCATGATACCATATTATAGTATTGACATCAAAGGTAAGTAGGTACCTATGCAAAATTTCAGCTCAATCGGATGAATCGGGTCTGCTTCAAAATTTAGTAGCAAGATTCCACCCAAACGAATATAGTAATATACATAAATTGCATGTAATGTAAATAGAAGCTTGTAATTTCACAATATTGTAAAGATGAATTAATTGAAATAGACAAAAAAAATGTGGAATATGATATTCAGAGGTTGTTTTTAGTGATCCTTACATTAAGCAGTCACATCACGCGTAAACGGCTAGACCGTAGTCAATTAACGATGGTTTAGGTTTAGAAATAAACAACATCGCGTGTCACACGTTGTTGCAAACTTGGTTGTTTGAAGGAATCATACTCCCCCGATCAAGAGGTGATACAAATTACAACAAAGCCTTTCCTAGCCTCAAGATTAGCCATCGCCACTCATTTGTCTCCGGGGGAGGCAAGGCAAAAACGTCCAACAGCGCCTCAATCAGAACCGGGCCTGATTTACCCCCCCTCTAACACGGCGCGCTTTGTCATTTCTGATAGGCCTATTTATAGTAACAGAACGCGGGTTCATTCACTAGCAACCTATCTAAGATGGTGGATAATTAGTTACTGTTAATAAAGAAAGACATTTAACATCTATTAACGCTAACAATACAAATAAGTAGGCAAATTAGAGTATACTAAACTCGGATTTCTAATTCAAGACCAAAAAAACTACGACAGATACGTCACTGTCAAAATTGACAACATTTAAATGACATCTGAGTTTGTTTCTTGGCTTGCACCAAATGCACAATGTTACAAGTGCAATACCAGATTTTGTACCAAAAATCTCCGATGTTTAAGTTTTTATTATTTCCTCTCGTAGTTATGTAATCCATACTAATATTATAAATGCGAAAGTGTGTCTGTCTGTCTGTCTGTCTGTTACCTCTTCACGCTTAAACCGCTGAACCGATTTAGATGAAATTTGGTATGGAGATAGTTTGAGACCCGGGAAAGGACATAGGATACTTTTCATCCCGAATAAATTTAGTGTTCCCGTGGGATGAGCGGGTAACACCGCGGGGCACAGCTAGTAATAAATATTTCTAGTTATTTTGTTAAAACATAGAGTTAAAGTTACCAATAAATAAATTATCTTAGCGTGTTTAAAAAAGAAAAAGGAATTTACTATTGTAAAAATATTTTATTGTAGTGGCAACCTTGTGGTAGTTTTTTTGGTCTTGAATTAGAAATTGTAGTATAATCGACGAACTAAATAAACTTACATTCTAATAAGAGTTATCAAGTTATGTAACTATATTTAATCAGAAGAAGTAGCCACAAATTAAAATTTGGTTAGAATCTACTCGAATTCTACACCATCATCATCATCATTTCAGCCATGGGACGTCACTGCTGGACAAGCCTCCTCAATAGACTTCCACATGGGCCGGATAGCAGCGACCCGCATCCAGCGCGCGTACCAGTACATCTATTGTTAATTAACGAAACAACATTGCTAGGCCGTTGGATATCTTCTATCTCAATCTATTGGTCTGTCTGTGACATCCAAAACAAAATGAAAGCGTTGGAATTTTTTAGGCGATTACTAGTGTGTCTAACTTTTAATTCTTTTTGTTTCAGGTAAACACGTGGTGGTGTGACGCAATTTCGTAAGTTACCGAACTATTTTGGTACATAGCCGATGTCAGTTTAGGTCATCCCTTGAAGATTACTTGTTTTGTAACAATGTGAGTGGGCCGTTAGTTGCTGCTACACGGATAGCTGTTCCCTGATGAAGAGCTTATGAATTTGAAACATGTCAGGCCGTTCCTGACAATTTTTACGTGAGTTTAAACGATTTTTTTATAACTAACCAAGAAGTCTCATTACAGTTTTATAATATTAATGTGTAGAAAATTATAAAATGATTCCACTGCACAACGACGGACCAAGTTTGTAAATAGTGTTTAGCTAAGCCCGTCGGATGCCCCGATGAACCAACCAACCTAATCCGTCCGCAAACTTCCCTCGTAAATCCACCGAAACTTAATAATCCAGCCTCTAATGTCCCGCTGTTGCACAGTCCGATGAGATTGGAGATTGGTCAGCGACAAGAAGGCACGGCCTATAGTCTCCTCTCCACTAATCAGTCGTCTGGTCTGTAAAAGTGTGCCTAACCTACTAAATATTGATGCCTCAAAAACATATCAAATATCTAGATAGTTGTAAAATAAATTGACTCATTATCGTCGAATAAATATAAGATAAACCTATGAAAAAGCAAAATAGGTACAGACAAAGCCTCTGAAGAAATTGAATTCGATGATGGTACAAAATCAAAATGTATATGACAACATAATGCAGCCGTAAATTTGCTAAACGGGTTATTATTGAAGTTACCGAATTAATCGATATTTAACTGCAAAACTCCGATGCAGAACAAATAACCAACACATAAAACTCGAGGACCAACCGCTGAACTAGGACATTATCCGCTGAAATGCGTTGAGTAGCCAAACATTCAATATACTCTATGTGAGTAGCGCTACAATGGCCCAAATTCGATGTGACATTTAAATGTATCGAATTGCCTACAGTGATGTATATGTCTTATCATGGCCATGTCGCGCCCTTACAATGAAATATCAAATCTGATATTTTACAAAAAGAATAACGCTGTTATATTTGACGTTCATGCACATTTTGATTGAACTAGGTTAACAAAAAAACTGTACTACTGTAATTTATATGGTTCACTATAAATCATTGGAGAATTATTTTTCGCCGAAAGTTTAATTTCGCAGAAATTTCATTTCGTAGAAATCATTTTTCTCTAAAACCGCGAAAGGGCGGGATACTGCCAATTTATATACATACACATAATATCTTTGTATACCTACTGTTTGAATTTATAATTTAATTTATCATCATCAACCAAAAGACGTCATCTGGGGGTATAGTCCTCCATGAAAGAAAGCCTCCATGACCGCTCAGCTACACCGACTTCTTGCTCTGCGACAATCTTAGGCATATCGCGGGCAAACCTCAATTGTCAAGTCGAATTGAGTCCCAGTGCCATGCCGGAGTGGAACCGTAAAAAGCACGATTATTCCGCCCTGGTGTCGGTGTCGGTAATCATAGGACTCGCAACTTGGCCTGTTATTTACCGCTCACAATCACGCCTTGCCGTTCTTGACCGGCCAAGCCGTATAATTGGGGGAGTTTTTATTTTTAGGTGCGTTGTGGGCTTGGGTTGGTGCTGGTTTTGGTGTCAAACTAGTTTTAGTTTTCATTGAATGAATGAATGAATGAATGAATGAATGAATGATTTATTGCGTGTATGGTAATTCAGGTTTACAATAAGCAGATGTTATTACATAAAACAGTTTCACCGAACCCTACCTTTGCAGGTGTGCACGCTTAAAATTATACAGTATAAAACCATAATAATATTAATAAAATTACAAAATGATTAGTTAACTATTACAAAATGACCTTCATATATTGGAATAACATGTCAAATATAAATAAAATACAATATCAATGTCAATAGATTCATACGATTTATAAGTTATAATGTAAGCTCCATATATTCTTTTAAGTTATAAAAGCATTTGTCCGCGATCCAGCACTTAACTACTTGCTTAAATCTATTGTCATTAATTTGTTTGAAACTGTCTGGTAATTTATTATAAATGTCGATACACATTTCGTAACAGTTTTTCGAGGTAAGTTTTAGTCTGGTACGAGGCTTGTAAAGTTTATGTGCATATTGTTGCCGTACTGTTCTGGAGGACATAGCCTGAACATCTTCAAACAAATGTTTGTGTTTATGTACAAATAAACAAACCTCCAGAATGTAAATACTGTATATAGTTAAAATGCGATGTTTAAGAAAGTATGGTCGGCACGATTCATCTCTTTTAAGTCCAAATATTGCTCTTATGCATCGCTTCTGAATTAAAAACAAATCTGTGATATCTGTGGAATTTCCCCATATCACAACACCATATCGCAATGCCGAATCAATGTATCCGTTATAAGCTGTAATAGCGGCTTGCAAGGACACGACCTGCCGGACCTTTCTTAGAGCATATACAAAGTTGTTTATTTTGGAGCACAAGTCATTAATATGTGTCTTCCAATTACAATGACAATCTATTGTTATACCTAAAAATGTTGTGTGTGACACTTCTTCGATGGTATCATCACCATATTTAACAATTAATGACTGCGTTTTGCTTTGAGAGGAACATAACTGCATAAATTTAGTTTTAGCTATATTTACTTTTAGATTATTTGATGTCAGCCATTTTATGGTTTGAGCTAATGTCGTGTTTATGTTATCATTATAAGTAGACAAGTCTTGCCCTCCTACGATAATGGTAGTATCGTCTGCAAACAAAACACAATCATCAGAAAGCACACTTGGGAGGTCATTTATGTAAACTAAAAACAGCAGAGGTCCAAGAATACTTCCCTGCGGTACACCATAAGTGTTTTCAATGAAAGATGACTTGCATGTCACTATAGTTTTTGTTTGCGAACAGTATTTTAATGTTTCTACACATTGTGTTCTGTTTGATAGATAAGTCTTAATCCAATCATATGCTGGGCCACGTATACCATATTTATTTAATTTTATAAAAAGCCTTTTGTGACAGACAAAGTCAAAGGCTTTGCTCATGTCCATAAAAAGTATAGTGACAGGTATCCTATCGTCTATATATTCCATTATGCGCTTTATCAGTTTGAAAGCTGCAAGGGAAGTGCTCCTGCATCTCCTGAAGCCATGTTGTGCGTCAGTTATAATATCATGCGATTCGAAAAAGCTTATCAGTCTGTTATACATAACTTTCTCAAATATTTTCGAAAATATAGGGATTAAAGTGATTGGTCTATAATTTTCTGGTAAGCATTTTGCACCTTTTTTATATGCAGGCTTAACTACAGACAACTTTAAAACACTAGGAAAGACTCCTTGATTTAACGATAAGTTTATTAAATATATTAAAGAAATTGCAATAAGTGAAATGTTGTTTTTAATAATGTCAGTTCGTATAGAGTCGTATCCTACTGCTTTAGAATTGCTAAGTGATTTTACAATTTTTATAAGCTCATCAAAGCTAACAGGATTTAAAAATATTGTGGATTCTATACCTTCAATTTGTATAAAATCTGATGATCCGCTTTGGGAACTACAGTTATCTTTAATAACATTGACAAAATAGCTATTAAATATTTCGGCTATATTTTGTGGATCCGTGATTTCTGTACCATCAAATAAAAGTTTATCTACAAAACGAGAAGTCACGTCAGATGCAGTGTATTTTTTTACGACTTGCCAGACAGCTTTACATTTATTATCAGCATTATTGATGTAATTATCATTTTGGTGTTTTTGACATGATATTATACATTTCTTAAGACGCCGTGCGTAGTTTTTATATTGCTTATTGTAGTTTTTAGAATGTCGACTCAACAAATACAGTCGTCTTTTTGTGTGACAGGATTTTTTAATACCTCTTGTTAGCCAATTACAGGTTTGTTTTTTCATTGACATTTTAACCTTTACTATCGGGAAACATAAATCATAAAAAAGCACAAATAGATCATAAAAGGCAAGAAAAGCCTGCTCTGCGTCAGTTTCTTGAAATACTTCTTCAAATGATAAAGAAGACAGGCATTCCGTAAACTTATTTTGATTTTCTTGACTATAGTCCCGTTTATATTCATCATCATCAATCATTGACCTTTCGATTTGCCAATATTTTGTATTTTTTATACTTATGTATAAGATATTCTTGGATTTCCCCAAGGTGACAGTATTGTAGAGGTATGGATGGTTCATCGCTAATATTGATGTCATATGCTAAGTATGTACCTATATTCATAAAGAAAATATTTGTTGTCTGTTTAAGAGCCACAAAATCACAGACATATTTTCAAATAAGTATAAAGTAAAAGTTAGAAAAGCCTTATTTTTGCATATGAGGTTTAAAAAGCTAAAATATTTTAACAATACTTACCTATTACCATTTGTACGATTTTTTAACGATTTTTATGTATTGACGTGTAATATTGAAAATATTATAAATAAATGAATATGAATATTAAAAATCAGGCCCTTATTAATCGGGTCCTTTTCGGTGAATAGAGACTAAAGTACTGGGGGTGACCTTACAAACGGTCCGGTAGTTTTGCATTCTTGACAATAGGTAAATGCTGTCTAGGATGGTTAGTGAGTGTTCTGTTCTGAAACTTCTGGCTTTAGAACGCGTTTTTGGGTTAATCTTAGATTCTGAGTAGGATGAACCCAAAAACGTCTAGTTCTGGAAGAAACAAGAATCTGGGGGTTTTCTTTCAAACGCTCTTGTGCGGTATAATTTATTGCAATTATATATCCAAACGTTTTGATTAATGTGTTATATCACTAAATGCACGTTCATTCAAACGTTGTGTTAGCCGCTAAACATACACTGCCACATATATGACCCGTACAACGACTGTAATTTCCGCCCATAAACTGAACATGTAAGTTGGTGATATGATTTATTATTAATTTGCGTAATAGCCGCACGTGCTGCGTCGCGTGCGCCGGTCCGAAAAACATTACCTGAAATTTAAAACGCGCCATCATGATGTTCCAAGATTCTAGTACATTGAGTCTTATAGCAGCTGTCATGAAGTTGATATTACTCGCAAAATTACTCGTTGGTTACAGTTTTTTGGTCCTAGGGTCGCCATTTATGAATTACGCGCAATTAACGGCGGTTATAATTTAACAACTTAATAATGGCGGTAGAGCAAATGTGAGTGAAACACGATTTGGCAGTAAAGATGGAGTTTATGTACCTATACTTTACTATCGATTGGATCCCAAACTAAGTAACTAAACAAATATAAAATTGAAGAAATGTTTTTTTATAATTATTTTTTAGCATCCTAAATCATCAATTTTTTTATTTAGTCATTTAATGAAAATTAATTTTTTTTTGTCTTAAACAGAATTACTCTGATTTTAGTAGCGAAAAACACGTTGAAAATTAACAAACTAGCAGTACAGTAGCGGCAGAAAATTACAAAACGGTGTCCAATTTTTCATTTATGGGAAAGTGTTTTTTTGCTGAAACCCGTAATAATTATGCTCAGGATTTTATAAACATCGTTATAAAGAACCTATTTGGCTTAGGTTACGTTTGTTTTATAATTATTCTGAAAAAGTAACATTTTTGAAATAAATACGTAACGACAACAAATAATGTTTCAGATTGGTAACCTGTATTAACGTATTAATTTTAAGATTAATGGGATCCAAGGATAGTATCCAATCGAAATGAATATTTCCATAACCTAAATAGATAACAATTATAAAAATACGTATGTAATAGCAACTATACCTATTATTACTACCTACATTCGGAACTTCCAAGTAGTACTAAATGTGAAATGATGAAAAATCTTTTGGGTCAATTTCCCAAGCAGTATTTTTTGATGGCAAGACTGAAAACGCAGGTGCAGAAAGGTTGAATAATAAAGTGCCATTTTTTTTCGGAAACAGCCCGCCATTGTCTACCTCGGGCAACAGCTAAAATTTAAATATTGATATATATTATAATTTAAAAAAATATATTTAGACCAAATTTCTCATCAAGGTGGGTTGTCCCCAAGCCGGTTTTGTTTGTAAAATGCCGGGTAAGTCAAATACTATGCATGACAAAGAAAATCTGTTACCATTATTTTATTACCATATAAATAGGTAACGGAAAAAGCACATTACCCGTTATATATCTCCTTTGTATACACTTGAATAAGTTCATATACGTTTGTCCCGAGAAAACTTCTCATTACCGCCGACAATGTTTCGAACCGATTTATTTCCCAAATTTGATCAAGTATGCCCCCCGTCTCCCGCGCACTTCAAAGAATTAGTCAAGCTACGGCGCTCGACGAGGCCGGTTGTGTATAGTGGCAATACGTTGGCTTGTATAAACGTGAATATTTCATCGCGGTGGACAGGGGACAAAAAAAAATTCATTCCGGAGTTTGTTATAGCTTCTTTATTTTTTAACTGCGTGGTTTGAAATTAATATATATCAGGTAAAGTACACTCGCCATTACAAGAGTTGAATTAGTTTTAGAATATAGGGCTTACTTTTTTTTTAAGAAATAAAAATATGTCGTGTTTCTCATTCCACCATTCTCATTCCGGTGTTTCCGGTGTAGTAAAATGACTTTAAACCCCACCAAAATGAGGAAAGCACCGGAATGACATCAAAAGTAGCTTCACTTTTCTTAAATATTGTTGAAATAATAACATTTTAATATTTTGTTTTTAATACCATACTAAGATATATGTTTATATTATTATTTAATGCCAATATAATATATATCACGAATATAAAAAGTAAAATTACTTTCATAATATGCCACTTTTCTTTCATTCCGGCGTATGAAATTTCATTGCGGTGCACTTATTTTATCATCCTGGTGTACATTTATCATTCCGTTGTGTGTTTCATATTCGATCTCGAATATCTCGAAAACTATTTCAGATTTCAGGGTCCCTTTTACATATGTTTAATAATATAGTCTAAAGCATCTCTTCACATTTAAAAAACGTAAAAATACTCAAAAATAAAGAATCACACCGAAATGATACAAAAAATGCGTCTTGTTGAAATTGACCCTTTTATTTTTTAAAAGGGCGCACAAAGACGACTGCATTGATTTAAATAAGTATTTGGATAGAAAAAATTAAGTTTTATTAGCTAAAAGTGAAATGAGTATTAGGTCCGTTAACCTTTTAATGGTAAAAGTCTGGCATCTTTCAAACAAAAGACGCAGATATAATAGTTTTTTTGCTGCTACTGTACTATTTAGGGTTAAGAAAGTACTTACGTACTATTCTTACGATATCCGAAAAGACAACCACAGACAAAATGGAGGTTCATATTTCAATAACCGATATCTGTTTTCAATTGAGCCAAGAGTTGTTGACCCCTCGTCGAGAATGTTTTCAATACCTGACAAAGCTAACCGAGGCTTTACGACGATGCGGTCAAGTGTGAAGTGATGTGGACACGTAGCCGACAACTTGACGAAGAGTCATGGGGTTCACGAATCTATTGAATCTTATGTTCACTCTTCTACTCTCACCTAAATTAAAGGGAGCCACTTAATCCTTATATCGGGTTCGAACCCGGCCCGTACCAATGAGTTTTTCGGAACTTATGTACGGAATGTCATTTGATATTTACCACTCGCTTTTCGGTGAAGGAAAACATCGTGAGGAAACCACCTAAGCCCAATAAGGCCTAGTTTCCCCTCTGGGTTGGAAGGTCAGATGGCAGTCGCTTTCGTAAAAACTAGTGCCTACGCCACATCTTGGGATTTAGGTAGCCGACCCCGATTGAGAATTCATTCTCAAAAAAATGGGACAAAGGCTAGGAGGATGATGACTTAATCCTTATATTAAAAGCTTTTATTTAACTTGCAATGTATGTATGTATGTACGAGTATCTAAGTATGTTTGTTCGGGTGGAATCTTGCAACTCAATTTTGATGCAGATGTCGTCAACCGATTGAGCTGAAATTTTGCATACTTACTTAACTTTGATGACAATACAATAATATGGTACCATGGGGCTGATCTGATGATGGAGCCGGAAGGTTGCCATAGGAACTCTAGAAAAAGCAATCCTACCGAGTTTGGGCTCTTTAGAATCGTCTCAGTGAGCATTTGATGGATATCCAAAGAAAATTGGGCTATAAAAGCATGTCACTAAAATGAATTTTTTGACAGAAACTTATTAATGACATTGTTAGGAGGAATGAAGTGTAATATAAATTTAGATTTTTATATAATAGTAGGCGTCAGGGGTTCTGTTATGTCTTATTCTATTAGCGCATCGGAGATGATATTATTATGCTGAGTTCTTCTCAGCGCTTCGGAACTCACCATCGTTGGAACGAACGTCCAATTACATTCATACAGATTGAACCATCATCATCACCACAAATTTAAGAGTTATGCTCTTGTCGGTGGAGCATTTTCCATGCATCTCGTTCTTTCGCCCTTTCCTTGACAGCCTGGTACGACATGACGTTCACCTTCTCTGTCATTTGTTTCATGTAACCTCTCCTTGGTCTTCCTCTCTCCTTCAATCTTTCCTTCTATTATAGTCTTTATATATTCGTTATTCGTCGTGTTGCAGCAGGTGTCCAATTATTTTTCCTCTTCGGATCCCCCTGATTTGTATAATATACTTAATTGGCACCAACTACACAATATTTAAAAGTTACGAATGAGGAAGTGCTTATAAGAGTAAAAGAGAAAAAGTCGTTGTTAGAAACCATTGAAAACAGAAGGGAAAGATGTTTGGACACCTGCTACGACATGACGATTACATAAAAACCATTATTGAAGGGAAGATTGAGGGAAGGAGGAAGAGAGGAAGACCTAGGAGATCTTATATAGACCAAATCAAGGAGAAAGTGGACGGCGTGTCGTATCAGGACATCAAAACGAAAGTTGGAGATAGAGAAACATGGAAGTTGCTCCACCGACAAGAGCTAAGCTCTTAAATTTCTGATGATGACACAATGTTTACCGATATTTGGCAACAATATTAAAATGATGAGTTTAGTTTAGTTGCACCCACTTATTCCCCCCATGCTAGCACTAGATATCTATTGCAGAGCCCCGCAGTGACAAACGACTACTAGTCACGCTTGCAAGCTTCGCCGATTAACGCCACGCCAAGTGAACCATCTGGGCAGAACTTTTTGTCATGGTGGAAATTTCTGTTAGGTACATATTTTAGATTTATTGAAAATGCCAGATGGTTAGAAATGACACGGTTACCTCAATGGGCATCGAACTACATCCAGGCAAAGCAACCACCCGTCTCCGCTTCTTTAGGTTTATCCCTTTTCGATTCGACATATTTTCGTGTTTCTTCTTTAGAGTTCAATATTATTACTAAACCAATTTTTTTTCGTCTTCTTAGTGGCACTCCTAGTTGAGTGAGTCATGGGCCGACGGATAGACTGCTTTCGGTTTTTGTAAGATATAGGTAAATGACATTTATAATGTGACTTTTTTCGTGACACATAATAGATTATTAAGTGTCATTTATATCTCACAAAAACCGAAAGCAATCTATCCGTCGGCCCATGATAATAATACAATAATTAACTAAAGTACAAATTTAAACCTTCCGCAATCGCAATGTTCATTTTTAGAATAGGTATCAAACAGTCAATTAACTGCGATCAATATTTAAACTACCGATGTAGAGAGTTGCTAATATTTCTCGGTGGTCAATTAAAATTTGCGGTTTGTCGCTCTATTCGCGCCAGAATATTGCTAATTTCATAATTAATTAGCGCTGCCGGGCGGTGAAACTAACACAGTTATTCAGTTATTATTTTGTTTCCTGTTTAAAAGCGTTTAGTTCGGGACTAGGAGTCGTATGAAATAATATGATTAATACGAAAGGCTGTATGTAAATAACTCCAGTCGGCAAATTTGGCGTACACGTTGTTGTGTGCAGAATATCCTCTTTGACGTAACCGTCAATTCAATAACAACTTGGCTCCATAAGCTTCACAAGCATCGATCATGAGCTCGATTGTGGCTTGCAAATTGGAATTTGGTTTTGTTAAGGTCTTGAAAGCAATTTGTTGTATGTGTGCAGTAGGGCCAGTAGGTAAACTTTGTCATTATGAAATTAAATGAAAATCTTTATTTAAGACATAATAGAATCCATAGCATATTAGTAGGGTCTTAATCTAAGGTTAGTATGTGCTTAAAATTAAACAAGATATTTATTATATTTACGTTACAAATAAAGATACGCCTTTAACCTGCTCTGTCCACCATCATTGTATACGGCAGTCACATCTCCCAGCAACTGCTTTTAGAATGCTGTTTGTACTTTGTCTCAGGTGGCTCCAAGTTGAGACTATCCGCTTCCTCAGGATGGCTTGGAAACTATCAGTGCGGGCTTCCGCAAACATGCCTGAGGCACTACACCGACTAGGGAGTCCCATCAGCATTCTAAACGCATTGTTATATTGGACATCATTATTTAATCAAATCATTTAGTATCCGTATTCAGAAAATACCTACCAAGGAGCTCAAACAAAACATTGTACGTATCTTCAACGAACATACTCATCTTTAGTTTCAAAAATCCTATTGGAGCGAGGTATGTTTCCAATTTGATTTCATCGCACAAACAAATGAAAGTCGCCTAATATCCTGCCAGGGAGAAAACGAAGCCAAAGCGGAGGACTAGTTGATAGAACGGCCGACCAAATGGCTGAGGAAATAGTCCGGTCCTGCTGCCTCGGCGAGTTTGCGTCGGCCGACACACGCCGATTTGGTTTACTAACTTTTAAATGTAAATTGGCTGTGAAGCGACCTGAAATGCTATTTGTACCGCGAGTCTTGAAGCTTGTTACGATTCCGTGGATTTGTTAACGGTGAATTCTTAGTTTGAAAATGGAACGTATTTGTGTTACCTACGTACCATCAGACGTTCTTTTAATATTATATATTTTTGTGTTTTAGATCACTGGCAGTTATAAAACATTATCCTACCTTTAGCTTTAGCAAAAACGCTTCTATTGACGGATGGAAATTGGTGTCTGAGATACTCATGACTAAATAAATATGCAATTTGAGAATATACATTAAGTATCATATTACTCCACTAGAAGACGTTTTTTATGATACTCGTGTCTGTGTGAGGTATGTAAGTAACTCATTTTTGTCAAAATTTGCAAACTAGCGCCTACTAATTAATAAGCAATTACCCTCTAGTACCTATAGTTTGTATAATAACTATTTATGTAGTTTCTATATACCTTTTTAATTACCGCTAATTTTCTTAAGGTCATTTGATGCAGTGTGTTACGAGCTTAGTTACGAGCTATATTATGGTATAAATAACTCTGTAGTGACTTATTTTTAGTTACCGCCATTTGCCTAATAGGGCAGTATAAGTACATATATTATATAGGTTACTTATATAACCTAGTTTAGTGGCTGAAATGGTGTGCTATCGTTTGACCAAAAGTCATTATACAAAATTACACTTGACAAACAACGTTTTACAAAAAAATGTTTCACCAATTGATCATTTTACAACAAGTCATTTTAAAAATGACTCACTTTCTCCAAATGATCAGAAGTTAAATTTACATTTTACAAATAATCATTTTATTTGTAGGTATAGAATCTTTTTATCGATTCATATTTTTTATGTGGTAATACCACATTTTTATTTTTATAAATAATGACACAAAGGTAAATTAAGCAAGAAAAAAATTAATGCGATCTACTACAATGTAAGCGGGATTTGAATCCGCGACCTCTGCGTTTCCGGCGCATTGCTATTCCAACTGAGCTATTAGATCGCTACGTCAATCACACCAAATCTTCCATCCCTTAATTCTTTACCCTACTGGAGCGTCCTCTGCGTCATATATGTTTTTGAAATGCTTATGCGCATTAGCCATACCCTAGGATGTGCGCTTTACACGCACGATCCCCAATCCCCATTGCTTTACAGCAAGTGTGAAGACTGCGAGAGAGATGGCGCTGTTCTAAATATTTGTATAATCTTTTTATCGATTAATTTTTTTTAATGTGGTAATACCACATTTTTATTTTATTAATAATGACACAAAGGTAAATTAAGAAAGAAAAATTGAATGCGATCTACTACAATGTAAGCGGGATTTGAACCCTCTGCGTCAAATATGTTTTTGAAATGCTTAATGCGCATTAGCCATACCCTTGGAGAGGGCGCTCCAGTAGGGTAAAGAATTAAGGCATGAAAGATTTGGTGTGATTGACGTAGCGATCAAATAGCTCAGTTGGAAGAGCAATGCGCCGGAAACGCAGAGTTCACGGGTTCAAATCCCGCTTATTAGTAGATACAGATTGTAGAGCATAGTGGATAGATTCTAAGATAGTAGCGGAATAAATTACCCAACTACAGATTACAGACTTATGAAATAACATTTTGTTAAATGATATTTTGTTATTTAACACATTTACCAAGTGTAGTGTTTGTAAAATAATCATTTTAGTGAGTTTTTGTAATATGATACTTTTGTCAAATGTCTCGTTTGTCTAAATAGAAAAACATTTATTATGGGTCAAAAATAAAACATATAAAATAACAAATTTATGGGAATAAAACTAAAAATTAAACTAAGATTAAAAAATATTTATAAAACTAAGACCTCTAGTTGCCCATGACGCAGGCAGCATTCCCACGCTGTATGGCTATGGAAAGCCTTTGCGCGAGAAAACTGCCCGCGCGTTGGTCCCCTGTTGCCTCCCTCAGGCGCTTGCTGAGCTCCCTGTGGAGTCCGTGCGCACCCTGGCCCCACGGACCAAGTGTCTCGACGCCAAAAGCGATGAAGTCGTATTGGGCGCCGAGACAGCTGTATTTATTTATTTTGATACGCTCCCGCGCGTCCGCCATTCTAATGAATATTTGTTGAAACGTTGTTTGGTCAAATGATTATTTGTCAAACGTTTTTTGGTCAAACATTAGTGAACCAGCTGAAATAAGAAAACTAGAAAAACTGACCACAATATCAGATCTATACATAATATTAATATATTTAAGGAACTCCAAAGAATTCCAACAGCCGTTTTCAACTTTTAAATCTGTTGTATCCATATCTCACAATCCGCATGCAGAACCGAGATTTACCTTTCAGCCAACTAAATCGTGTTAGAAATAGACTCGAAGCCCGGCGTGTCCGCGGCGTGCGGCGATTCGGACGTTTCGGAGCACTGGCCAAGTTTACCTCGCTGGTGGAAAAAGGGCGAAAAGGGTACGTGGGTATGTTTGAAGTTATGCCTTTTCGGCGTGGTGTGGATGAAGTTTCCTTCTAAGCCTTCAGCTAGCTCGTTCCCTGCTTCCCACAGCTTGCATGTGGCATACAAACTTACGGTATAGGGTATAAGTAAGGCAGTTAAAATGACTTTGTTTTACTATACCTAACTGTACCTACTACAATAGTCTAGGACTAGGTCAATAATAAAGAAGGTTGTATTCTTATACAAATTATCTATTTATTAAGTTTTGTGTTGTGTCAGACGTAAAACATCTTTTGACGCATTGGCATTGTCAATGTAATTTGTAGCGAAAAGCCGTTCCGGATCGAATCCCGTTGAAATCTCTGCGCGGCGCACTCCGCATGAAACTTCGACAACATCAACTTTTTATAGCTTTGTGTGGTTTTTACGGTTCTCAGAAAAAATACATCTACTAGTACACAGAATGTTTTGTTTGTTCGTCTGTAAAACAAAATGTATTGTAAAAGATCGAGCTAGGGTTTGTTGCACAACTCACAAAACATACAGAAGAAATACAACGCATGAAATTTACAATTAGAAGTAAACAACAGACGGTCTTTATGAGTCCATTAGATAACTAACGTCAACTAAACGAAGTAGGTAAAGTTGTAAGACAAAGGGACCATGTAGATAGTGTATTCTTTCAAACAGAAAAAAAGACTACGACGAACTTAAAACCTGCTCCGTTTTTATGACATTGGTTAAAATATTCAACAGCGGTATTTAATCAAATTCAAATTCAAATTCAAATTCAAATATATTTATTTGCGAAAATACAGTCAGTAAGTATGGTGTTGGGGTACAATTTCGTTTCCATGTATTTTTACTTGCAAGCAAGCATGCAAATGTTTGTCAGTGGGGCCAAAAACTAAATAATATTAAATTAATTAATAAAAGAAATAAATTATACAACAATTAGCAAATTAAATAAAATCAATAATAATCATAATCAATAAACATAATTACAAAATTAAACATAATTCCACAGTCTATTTCAACGTTGAATGTCCAACCGTAGCCGCGCGTTGTTCTTTTGATTATCAATGAAAGTGAATGCTCAACCAATATTTGCATTTCAAATATTTAGTTAGCTTCGCCACAGTTTGGTGCTAATGAATTGCGTGATCGGCGTGCTGGTTTGATGAATCATTGAGAGTGGCCGCGCCTGCTCAAAGGCCGTGGTTGGGTTTTCAGACGTGAGTAAGCTTATATTCTCTCTATCGGGCATACTCTCAACAAATTAAAATGAGGCCCGTTATTGATAACCGCGTCATGGGAAGCATGCGTCTTATGACGATATAGAAACGTAACACGTCGTACAACTAACGTACAAATTAATAGCATAACGAAGGACGTTACGTTGGGTCACAAACTGTATTTTAATTTTAATTTTATAAGACGAAGATATTTGATTGCATATGATGTCTCCGTGCTGTAAATATTTACGCTGCATTGTGTAGCTTTATATGTCACGACGACGCAACATTACACGTTATCGCAACGTTCCACCTCACGACAACGTAACGTGGGTTCTTTACTCCCACATAGATTTCACTTATCAACAAACGATAAACAATATTTTGTATTCGAAAACGAAATTTAATGCAGATGTCTTTCCACTCTGCTCTCGTCACGTCATAATTTCAATTCAAAACACAATTCAATTACCTGATAAAAATAAAATACTCTACCTAAAAAGTCCTATCTTTTAGACAGCAATTCAATTACGTACAATACCACTTTAAAACTGCTACTTCTTATACTTAGATACAAAGTTATGTTTTTAATGTGGGCAAATTAACGTTACATTTCTCTATCACAATAAGAACAAAAGGAATAGACACTTTTCCTTATTGCAGCTATGAAGACGGCCGTAAACGTTCTGACTTAAGGTAGAACCCAACAAACAGAGCAATTGCGACCCGGTGTGAGAGCACCTTTAGCCGCGCGTCCGTGGGATAAGGAAATGTCCTCGATGATATATCGTTTTGTCGCTATCTGGAGCCACAACACGGCAGCGCACGAATGTGCGGCACATTTGTTCGTCCTGAATATCACGCCTCGGATTAACCAACTGACAAACTCATGTAACATCAGCTGTACTGCATTCGAGGGATTAAGTTGAACATCGATTAGTGACAACCCGTGTTAACGTTTTGACAGTTTACAACTAAATAAGTTCCGGAAAATAGACGACTCATTTGTGAATTGTTTGCAGCGAATTCGAGCGTGGAATTTGGGTATTTGTTGCATCACGATGAACTCTCAAATTTACAATGTGAATTTCTGAGTGAGCTTGTTCGGTATTCAGATAACTTAGCTTTACTCGACAGGACATACATACTTGATTTCAAATTATAAGTAGGTGTACATAATATATGTGGTTACACTGAAGGGTAAAATTGTCTGCCTGTAAAGAGCTTAATAAACAAAAATAACTATTCAGATATGGCAATTGGCACGGCTCAGATATGAGTAATGTAAAACGGGCACAACAGACCAGCCTAGCGCGACTAGTAAGTATGCCGCCATAGAAGCCTTTAGATATGCATGCTTCACTGAACACGATTGTCGCAGGCTCCCAATTAAAGCGTTGCAAAGTTATCCTATATCGGTATCGGGGTTATCAAATAATGAGCCAGCCGCGTGGGCGAGTTGTCTTATCGGCTCACCGATATTGCCGATACGGAGGCACGCGAGACTCGCGCTTATCCGCACTGATATCGTCTAGAGGTTCCGCAGGTTAAGGTTACAGTATACTTCAATTTGCCAGTGACTTTATTCCAGATAGGATTTCGAAATATGGGCCTAAATTCGGCGTTTTTAATAAGAAAACTCCCGTGAGTCCCTGACGTATTGAAATACATACGACCCGTATTTACTCAAACGTAGAAGTCGAATATCGCTCGACATGTTTTGAATCGGTACGCGGTTCATCATCAGGAGCTACGATCAGTCGCGGCGGTGGCCAACCGAAAACTGCACGCTAACGCTCTCCCCGCGCGGCTGCCAGATACGGGCGTCACCAGCGGGGCCGAAAATCTACCCTCATCAGCACACACAATGTGAATTGACTAGTGTTTTATTCTGCGTGGTTGACTATAAAAATCCAAGATGGCAACTTTTTAAGACCGGGAGGTTTTCCTCCTCAAGGGTTCCTCCACAAAACGACAACCGAAAACCTCACATCGCAAGAGTGGAGAGAGTCATGTGGGGATCGATCGGAGCACTCCATACATTATTTACAGGCGCCATCTGCTCTCGCAAGATAATGGCGACAGCGAATTGAATACAAATTTGTTGTTATTTTATTTGGGGCAGGTTTAGGGCAAGTAAAGTTTAATGGAAGGCGTAATGGAGTCGTTTGGTTTTTATTGTGTGCAATCAAATGGATGGCTCGATTGATGGGATGTCGTCAATTAGGCTGGCTGTGAGTAAAACGTTTTAATTATTCATATTTTTGATGGCGTATGCCTATATAGATGTTATACGATGACATTGTGTCCTCAGGCTTTCCTTTCAGCGTTTTCCTTGTGATCTACTGTATTCGTAAAAAATACGCATTTTGTATGAAAGATGCCAATGCCACTTTTTTTAATAAGGAAGGAAATATAACGTATATCGCAAAAGTAAAATTATAGTGGCAATATCTCTAATAGATTTTAATGTCAAACGTTGACTCGAGACCTAGACAATTTATTAGTATTTTACCCGAGTTACCTGGATTAAAAAATACCAAAAGTGTCCGCCTGTATTGTAAAGGATTGGGTTCTACCTTCACCATTAGGCGCTATCGCGATGTAGTTAATGCCGCTAATGGCATGATAGGGGTTATTAACGTGAAAGCGTAATCAAATGTTGTATTTCCGGGCTTATTTTCATTGGCCTCACTATGATTTATGTTATTATTATTAATTTCTAGCGCAGTGAACCACGGCTGCCGACTTGGAGAATTATTTTTAACAACGCCTTGTTTTTTTTACAACGAAACTAGGGTGCGTATTGCCTTGGATGTATTCTATGGTATATTGTGCGTTAATAGGTGTTCCTTTGTAAAATGAGGTAAGATCATCACTTTTATTGGTGTGCAATAAAGTATTGTATTATTATTATTATTATCATCAGTGCGTTGCGTCAGGGGAGACCGGTGTCTCTTGATGATAATATTTATCCAATATTATATACGCAACACCTTAAAATAATGAGAGCTCAATGTCAGTTTGGATAGCACAAGTCATGGCATGTTTCGTTTCAGGATTGACATATATAATTGGAAGATAATATCTGATGATACGGACCTATCCGGAAGTCTGTGCGAGGCTGGCGATGTAGATTACAATTGTGTTGTCATCTAACAGTTAATGATAATTATATTATTTTAAATAACACTTATACACCCACTTATTTTGGTCAGTTTACTCCTCAAAGCACCACGAACATTTTTTTTTTATACTACGACGGTGGCAAACAAGCATGCGGCCCGCCTGATGTTAAGCAGTTACCGCCGCCTATGAACGCTTGCAACGCCAGGAGCATCACGCGCGCGTTGCCGACCCTTTAAGAACCTATTTATTCCCCTCTTGAAGAACCGCATACTGTAGCCCCCGGGGAAAACCTCGGCAGGGAGCTCATTCCACATGCGAAGCGTTCGCGGTAGGAAGTTCCTCTGGAACCGGACAGTTCTCGACCATTTAGGCTCTAGCATGTGAGGATGAACACCCTGCCGATGGCGAGCAGTGCGGTGGTAGAAGGTAGCCGTGGGCATCATGTCAAACAATTCCTCAGAACACATCCCATTATAAAGACGGACATCAAGTATATCCATCAAACTCCTTGTTCTGGTCATTATTACATCTGTGCGCTATCCACACTGCGATTTATAAATAAAACAGTCATTAAATATATAGATACACGTTGCGTCTGAGCCCGCGAACACAGATAGCAAACGCGAGTATGACACTAATAAATCGGTCAATACTTATGGAAGCATCCCGTCGGTAACAATTGCATCTGTGACTTACGAGTATGCCCACAACCCGTAAATAAACAGTCTGTAAACATAAACACGTTGCGTCTGAGCCCGCGGATAAACAGATCGCAAACGCGAGTATGACACTAACAAATCCGTCAATACTTGTGGAAGCATCTCCCGTCGGTAACAATTGCATCTGTGACTTACGAGTATGCCCACAACCCGTAAATAAACAGTCTGTAAACATAAACACGTTGCGCCTGAGCCCGCGGATAAACAGATCGCAAACGCGAGTATGACACTAACAAATCGGTCAATACTTATGGAAGCATCTCCCGTCGGTAACAATTGCATCTGTGACTTATGCCCACAACCCGTAAATAAACGGTCAGTAAACATAAACACGTTGCGCCTGAGCCCGCGGATAAACAGATCGCAAACGCGAGTATGACACTAACAAATCGGTCAATACCGGGCTTCGAAGCTTCCCCGGGTAGGTTAAGATCCCGCCTTAGGTTATCCCACCTGGGTCATACACAGATCTAGGTTCACATCTTTCTCATGGACAATTTAAGATGTTAAGACTTACTTTTCTGATTAGACTTGTGTTAATGCAAATTGAAGTCATATTCATAAATTGTCATCGAATATTGCAACGAGTAACGCCATCTAGTGACGTCACCGTCATGTGTATTCAATGTTATCATATTCATTCATAGTTTGTTCAGTTGACGCTTGCCGCGACCCCCGCGGCAGCGCTGTGTAACTAACGCAGGAATTTGGAATGCGTTCGATAGGAAATTAAATACGCGAGTAGTGTATATTTATTAAAAGTTATGTTTTAGCCCGACTGCGGAGTCCACAGCGGGCGTATATGACCATACTTCATTCAATTGTAGTCATTCAGTGACCTGTCAGGTCCTTTTTCTTTCTCTTGCTGTTACGATTTCGTCTGGGACAGACGTGCGTGTTATTATTCATATTAGGGCCGCAGGGCGCGCGCCATCTTGCATCACGGCGTCGTCTAGGGCAGACGCACCATTGTCATTATAATTCATATTAAAGGACCGCGTGGAACGCCGGCCATTTTGTGTCATTATAAGCAATCCGTTCGGAGAACGTTGTATCTCATAATCACTAGTTAAAGTGTACATAGTCGAAGTGAATAAACGCGAGTGTAAATAAATACGTGGTGTATTAATTGACGCGAGACCCGGGAGTGGAATTCCTTCTTCTACTATCATACAGCGAGTGGAACTCGCATTGTCCAGAGCCGCAGGGTAGCGGATCTGGTGGTGGCCCCAGGATTACGGACAGGGCAGACTGCGGGCGCAGAGGCCCAGCAATACCAGCGGACGCGGCGCAAGGGCAGCTGCAACGCGAGCGGGAAGCGCCGTTTGTATTGCATCACTCTTCACCGGCACGCGGGAAGCGTAGCCATTTCACATCCATCATCTCTTATATTATTTCACACTGTTAGTGGCCATTCGGGGAGTTTGGCCCTACATATAACAAACATTTAGGGTGAGCCCAAGACGGGGATCCCAAAATAAAAAACAACTTGAATCCACATAAATGGTGTAAGCGTGGTTTTTTTTTTATATTTCATATATTAAAAGAGCTTTGATTATTATAATATAAATGAGCATTTGTCAGCTCCAGCAGACCTAAACACATATATTTACATCAATCGCCAAATAGGTAATTAACATAAACCGTTTAAAAGCAAAAACACTATTAAGAAAGATAAACTAAATTTGTATACACTTACTTGCAAAAAATACCGTCCGTTTTGTACGACTTCGCATATAGCAACTAACCGTTTTTAGCGACGTAAGTATAGGCGCATGTTTGGTTTTAGAAAGAGCTTAAATGAAAGGACATTATTTTATAACGACTCCGGTTACAACGACCGATCGCTTTTAACGACGGAATTTCACACATAACTGTCCAGTTACAACGACAAGCGTTGACCTGTTCAAAAATTAAATCGTAGATAACAAGCTATCTCCGCCCCCCGCATCCCCCTCGTCGACACCTTTGTTCAATGCGAATGTTTTAAAACCTAAACGCGTGAGGGTGTCGTCTAAAGAACAAGTTGAAGTGGCACTTTTACAATGGTTTAAGCTGGATTTGCCGAGACAGTCTCAGTGTTGTTGCCGACAACGGTGATGATGATGATGATGATGATGATATGCCGCTGTCTGTCTGGGCGAGAGCTCTGAATAAAGGACTGCCCATAGGAAATGAAGAACTTGAACAATATTCTGCTATTGATGAGGATCTCGCAACGTGTTATCGTCAACAGCCAAGATGGCGAAGATAATAATGACGATGACCTGGAAGAAAATTGTACCACTCCGAGCGGATCTGTAGCTCTAAAAGCTGCAGAAGTGCTAAATGTTTGTGCATTCTAATTGAAGATGACATCATGCACAGCATTATGTCTCATTTGCATTGCAGTTCGTACTTCTAACTACTACAGAAATAAAAACCAAAAACAATTACAAACTTTTTGCACTAGATAATACAATAGATTATATAGACCGGTACATTATATACGTACATAACATTAAATAAATACATACATATTTTGATTTGAATGTTTTTTTATCTGCTGGTCACCTAAATATTACATCATTTAGGTATTTACATTATGTAAGTGATTTAATCAAACACAAAAATTGTCTGTTCGTTTAGTATGCCTTCCGGTTAGTACGACGTAATATCACCGGTCCCTTGGCCTTCGTTATAACCGGATTCTACTGTACTTATATAAAATTTGCTTGTTCCAACAGGGGTTCCGCCATTCGTCATTTTTAAGTCGAATTAATTTGTCAAATTACTAAAGTTTAAAATAATTGGAGTTGCACAGTGCTGGGGTTGCTGCGTAAAGAGCATGCATTCCTGTTAGTACACAATAGACTATTATCTATAATTTAATCCAACTTTAAACTATGAATGCAAATATTGTGGTGTACCCACATTAAACAAAATGAGACATTACATGTTTCATTAACTTATTTAATCCAACTTTCATCGAAAAATAGATAAGAGCAGATATTTGCAGCAGGCTCACAACCTAGCTCGGTGTTGAAGCGTCTCCACATATTTAATTCAACGCACACAGCCAATATCGTTACGCGCGGCGTGAGGCGCTTCCAAATCGCGCTACACACGCCGCCGCGCGACATCTAGCGGGACGCAAGTGTAAACTAACATACGACTCCACACGACACCAAATCAAATTAAATTAAATTATCAAGCAGTATTTCTAATTTTAATGTCCTATTACGTTACTCTGATCATCACATAGATCTCGTGAACACAGGAGTTTTAAGGCATCCGCAAAATAGGAAATTGAAATGGGTTAACATACGCCAAAGTTTTCAGAGCCGAAAGAGACAAACTGCAAAACCGCTACAATTTGTGCTGCACGATAATTTGCGCTCCGACTGCATTGTTTCACAAGTTGTAGTTGGGTAAGTAGGGTTGCAGTCCGTATCTACCCTAAAAATATTTAATTTAAATGAGTAATTTAAATTTTAATAACTGAGTGGGAATGAAATGTTCTGGGTTGGACCGTTTTGATTTCTGTGCAAATTATTATAGAATTTGTGAACGTAGTAGGCGTCCGCTCAAGGCAAAAATGTAACTACACAAATGTACAATAATAAGCTCAAAAATCTAAACGTCCGAGACAGAACATATTCTTCCCATTCAGTTCCTAAAATTTCGTAAAGATTGGTCAAGTTTTGGAGGAGGAAACAGACGAGAAAGAAACCTCCATTTGTATGGAAAAATGTGCAACGGTATTTCCTCTTAAGAAGCCTACAAAACTATCTTTTGTAAGTATCGATTAAATAATGTTTTGGAATAAGAATTACAAGTACAATTCTTGTTATACTAAGCCGATGAGTTTAACGTCCCATGCTTATTACTAAAGCTGTAGTCATGTTGCAAAACGAGTTAGAAAGTCGCTGACTACGGCGACTTCGGCTGCACGTGGCCGCGTGCCGCGTGCCGCCACTCGATTTAGCCAATCTGCTTTTGAATGGCGCGGTTTCTTGCGGCCACATATATGCATGTGGATACGTTATTTCAGGCATCATTCAACAAGGCTTTGCGGTATCACCTATGCATATAATTATGTTGATTTTTACCGTTTGGATTTCACTACGTAACGTAAAAAGAAATATATATTTTCAAGGAGATGATTTGAATTGGATACCTAGTTACTTTGTTCGCGTCTATCATAACATTAAATAACGATATGCCTCGATCATCTGAACTCGGTAGTCTATATTGTTGTTTTCATTAATTTAAATGGCATAGTAAAGAAACGAAAGCAGAAAAGAAAAGCGGTGGTAGCCTAGTGGTTAGGACATTCGACTTTCAATCTGGAGGTCGCGGGTTAGTTCTTCGGAACTTATGAACGGAATGTCATTTGATATTTACCACTCGCTTTTCGGTGAAGGAAAACATCGTGAGGAAACCACCTAAGCCCAATAAGGCCTAGTTTCCCCTCTGGGTTGGAAGGTCTGATGGGAGTCGCTTGCGTAAAAACTAGTGCCTACGCCACATCTTGGGATTTAGGTAGCTGACCCCGATTGAGAATTCATTCTCTACAAAGATATGGGACAAAGGCTAGAAGGATGATGATGTGTAAAGAAACGAAAATAAAAAATATTAACTATAAATTTCAATAAAAAGATTAAAAAATCTTGCGGGACTTCATGAAAAGTTTTATCGTAGTTAATAACGTAGATCTTAGCTACGTACCTATTTACTATTATACCTACTTCTAACTGAAGAACTACGTTATTGCCTTTGTAACAATTTGCTGAAAGATACCGTTCAACTTTCAGATAGCATATTGTTTATTATGTTATGAATATCTCAAGAAAGGAGTAAACTTACTCGTACAACAGTTATTGGTTTAATTTCCATTTCCACGTAGTTCACCATTCCGTAGTTTTCCATTTTCAATTTGTTGTGTTATATATATTATGTGAAATATATTTACATTTAAACCATCCGTAGTTTATTTTCTTGTATGTTCGGATACTCTCAATCTCATACATACACACACGTAAGAAAATAATTTATTAATTTTTACTAAGTATGAGCGTTTAAAATACATACCTGTGAATATTATTAGATTTAATTATCGTTATAAATTCCAAACTTAAGCTACAACCCGAAGCTAAATCTTTCTTCGTTATTTATCGTATTTGGTCGTTAAATATCGCGCGTCAAATCTTTGTGAAGGCAAACATGAAAAAAATGTAATAAAAATAATTCAATTTCATTTTTACTTACGTGAGCACACATTTTACTCCTGCCTTAGATACATTATATTGAAATGTGTGAATGAAAAATACTTTTATCAGCGACTTTTTACATAATGCCTGAGCTCCAAACCCAAGTTCGGATCCGTACATTAAATTATTTATTTATCAAAATCTTATTTTACGAGAATCGGGATTTTATTCCGATGCGCTTGTTTGTGGCTTATGTTATAAATATAAATGCAGGTTCGTTAGATATAGCTCATTGAAATATAATAAATTCTTTATTTCAGAACTGAGACAATCCATAGTATGTTAGTAACAGAGCAACACTTAATAACTATGTTAGGTATATTCTCTGAATTAAAAAGTCCATTATTACGTATAAGTATAACTAACTATTATACAATATATTCTCCAGCCCGTATTCGGTCACGGCGATTACTTCAACTCTGTTGCTGGTGTTCGTGTGCTCTGATATGTGGCTGACGTAGCCTAATATCTTATGTTTAAAGACCTGCGCCCATAACGAGCAAGTGAGCACCCCACATATTATATAATTACACTGATTAGGTACTGCAAGTGGTCGGGCTTTAGTTAGGCTCATCCCTTCTGATATCTAAATCAGCACGTCGTTGGGTCTCAAAGGTCCAGGTTTTATTTTTCACAAAATATCTCCATTTTGGGCAATATTAACATGATGACCAGTGAAGTAGCCAGTCACAGGAGTAAACATAACTTTCGCTCCACGTGGCCCTGCCAATAACTACTTCTAATCAGTATTTGGTTCTGAGACAGTCGAGACACGCTTCCAACGCCTACGCCTTTAGGAGGCTGCCACGCACTCTTCTCAGCAGAGAGGCGATTTTCTTCTGCATAATGTACGTACGCTTTAGTAAACATGCCGAATGCACTGCAGTCCTTAAGCAGCCTCAATAACATCCTCAACGCGTTACTGTACTGTACTCGCAGTGATATAAGCCCTCTGAGTAAATCCTAGCACGTGTAGAATATTGATGTAGCGTAAATTTTACTTGTTTGATACACCGTGCAAAGCTACGTTACAGCTTATTAGCACGCATAGCATTTATAAAATGACAGTTTTATTAATGGTTATAGTGGAGAGCGTACTATATCTAATAGCTGACTATACCCCTCACGTCACGACAGATCATGATAGGAAACTGAAAATAACAGTATGTTTTTTTTATATTTACCTAACCTTGCAATAGCGTTATGATAATATCAAAACTACGAATATTGAATTTGTTATCACCATTTAAAATAGCGCAGTTTCACGGTCACAGGGATTATGATTTGCCGTGAGGACAAATCTGGATGACGATACTCGCAATAATTCCGATCGAACTCGTGTAAATGACTCTCTGCCACTTGAGTAAGTACCTACTTGGTAATCTTGATATACCTACTAATAAGTAGCAAAACAACAGTCCTTGTAGTTCGTAACATACTTACTGGTTTCATAACCAGTTTCTTTGCAACTGTATTAATTTATGAGTATACACATAGCTATAAAACGACTGAACAAACTTGTGACGCCTACATTATTTACGGGTGGTAGGACTCGTTGCTATGTTCACAATTAGCCGAAACAAACTTATGAGAACGGCTGTTAACTTAAATGGCTTCTTGATGCCTTAATTATAATAAAAGTTTACGGCTATTTTACATCGAATGCTGTGTAATTACGTTCGCTTAATAGTCTTGTTCGGTCTTACAGGTTCTTATACGCTAATATTACGTTTGCAGTTCGCAATACTTTTGAACTTTACTTTTCGAACGGATAAGGAATCTTAAAGATGACTCTTAGTTGACCGCGCTGAGCAAATGTGTGCCGGTCAATATTTGCGTCACCGACTGCAGACAGGACAGTTATGCTATGTGAGCTAGCTGCTTGGACTAAGTTTTTAGTTGCATAGTCCTAGGAACTTAAAATGTCCAGATAACTTTACACGCTGTGCTAGTCATACTGGACAAATTGTATGTAACACTTGTATGTGTTCATACTATTCATATCTCTTTTCTTTAACTTAGGTATAGACAATTTCTTTGAATATCTGCAATAAGCAAGTGTTTTTAACCCGTGACGTCTCCTGTGGACCTATGCAGTCCATAAGGATCCAAGGATCCGAAAGTATGCCAGCACCAAATTTGAATGATGGTTGGTATACTGTCGGCCAACATTTTTGTATGAAGGACGTGTGTCGGAGTTACTTAAATGAGTTAAAAAAGTACAAGTCATAATTAGCCATTCATATACGAAAGATAAGTAATTTATTTTGCAGTATGTACCAATACAATGCGTAGATAACTATGTATGTAATACGTATAGTGCAGTGTGATGCCACCACTTGGAAGCTTAATTAGGCAGCAATTCAATCACCAAATGTTGGAAATGCATAGATTACAATGCCAACCAAACTATCAGCAATATCGAGAGCAATCCGATCCACTCGGCGGAATGAGCTCGGGCCAGATTAAACAGCGCAATAACAAAGCAGCACTGCCTTTAAACATTCAATAATATTGGAAGAAAAACTCTTTCACGAGATGAAATAAGCTCCGAGCCATTATCATCTAAAGTGAATTGCAAATTTGAAGTATTCCCCGGAATTTTCTAGAAGGCGAGACAAAGACGCCGCGCTGAGCGAGGAGTAGGTGCTCTAGTGAATTTCTGAAAACAAACACGAGGTAAAATAAAGCCTTAGGTGTTTGCGTCGGATGTCAGTCGTATATTCGCGCCACCCGGCTAAGGACCCGCCAGGGAAGGCCTCGGCAGGGATGAGCAGGCGTCATGTTTAAATTTGCAATTCAACTAGAATACCTTCGCCCTAACTACGAGTGTCGCACCCCCCTCCATATTTGATAAACAAATATGAAAATGAAGTACAGTCACGCGAGAGCGAGGCGAGATCGAAGCCGTTTTCCTCTTGTTTTGACACTCGGCGTTATTTTCTGAGGCGCGTTACCGCTCGATAGGTATTCGCTTTCGTCACCGGCGGAGGCTAAAAGCGCGCCGCCGAAGGTATTTGATTCCGTAATTCAATTTTAACCGTATTGTTAACTGTCGCGGCGCGTGTGCTTGCCGCTGACAGTGATATGAAACAAATTGCTTTGAACATTATTTTGCTTGTCAATAAGCGGGCGGCGGGTGCGTTTATTATTCACTCCAAACAAATTTACAAAATGATGGACAGTTTAATTAGCACATGAATGGAGATAACGGTGACGTATTTGGAACATGCGTGTCGGAGCCGATATCGCTCGGATTCAGGGATGATTGCCTAAAATGAATCGTGATTGGGATTTATCGCGGGAGCGCTGTCGAAGGCAATTCACGGAGGCCGCGCATCTGCTCGCACAAAAACCTAACACCCGAGATAAGTCGCGTCCGCCGGCCGCGGCGCCTCACGCTAACGACTAAGCTATCCGCACTGATTCCGTCCAGTACCCTATTTCGGGATTGAAACATCGGAAGACAATAACGCTTCAAAAGTTACATTAAAATGTATGGTCCATTACTGAAAATGTCTATCGATTCCGTTTTAGGAGCGCGGAATAATCGGCGTCGTCGTCGCTGTAATGTTTAAACTCGTTCCTTTGAGCGGCGTGTTTGCCCGCCCGGTGCTGCCCGCTCCTGAACCGTTTCAAAGCGAGTTTTCCTACGAATCTCGACTTATCGGTGATGCCGAAAAAAGTGAAAGACAACGATCGTAAACAAGACGAGCACTCCATCGCCGGCCCACGCTCTTTTAAATAGAAAACTTATGTGTTCCTCTGTACGTGACGTGAAATTCACTCGAACCTTTTCACACATGTGAGTTTTCGTCAAACTTTATTCTCTTGTGCTCCGGAGAACAAGTATTGACTTTTATTTACCAACCTTTCACATAACTTTCCTTTTCACTTTCTACGATAAGTGGTTTGTAGATACAGAGAAAAGAACTATACGTGCTCAGAACGAATGTACTGAACCAAATGGTGAGAGAATATCGTTGAAGATATACAACGAGATAAAAAGTGGAGCTACTTTTCAATTAGAGTAATACCTAAGGGTGACAGGGCGTGACAGACGCTAACGCTCGGCTAAAAGTGGTGACGTGTCGCGGGTGATTTGACGCGTGAAGTGTCGGCGCGGTGCGGTGTCACGTCGGTCTTCGGCACGTCGGCGAGTGCCCGCGGCGCCGCGCGACAACTAGCCGCGCGAAGAAGGGGTGAGCGGCAAATTGACAAAGGGCCTCGGAGTGGATCGTCGTTTTGCGAGTGACGGCGAGCGAGGCGGCCGGAATACGGGATGAGCCCGAGGCCTCCGGGGGAAATAAAACAACACGGATCCTGTAGGTAATATGACGGGGCCAGGAGTTAACGAGCGGGAGCGGAAGCGGGGCTAATATACCAAACGAACTCTCTACCATTCATCAGACACATATTTAATTTCGTAGCCTCTGCATTTTAGAGTAGGACCAAGATTTTGCTTCTTTGTTTAACATAACTTTATTATTCTTGGTATATGGCCTATCTGTTTCCCGCTGTCGCTTGTCCCGCGGCGCGGCGACTCGCGGCACGCCCGCTCGCTCCATCACGCGCTAATGTCGGCGGCCACGCACCCGCGCCCCCGCACCCGCGCAGATCGCTCACGATCGCGACACTTCGACGATATCTTATATTTGACTACTAAACAATACCACGCTTAAAGCTCAACACCTGCTGAAAATCTTCTACTTGTAGTTTTAGGGACTTTTTATCCCCAGTTTATGAATTACGCAGTCGAAAACTTTAAAAAAGCTCGTTATAGAAGCTGCATAGGTTTAACTCGTTCGTTGGAAGTAAATAATTAAAACGTCATACCCATTTGAAAAGCTAATTCCAACTTTGTGTTAAAAAACAACGCATTAAGTAAATTAAACTGTTGCCGAAACTAAATTTGGAGCAAAATTTCTCGAGCCCGATGAGAGGAACTTTACAATACTTTTAAAAAGCGGATTCGCGCCGGATCCCGTCGCATACACAACGGCAGTCGCGGCAGACGAGCGGTAGGCGCTAATTAAGATCACATTACTCAAAAACTTTATAATGAAGAGCGCTCTCAACACACTAATTAGATTTTTCTTTTGTTAAAATCCGGAGGCGTGGGCCGAGAGTTATTCCCGGCCGGGTTCCACCTGAATTATTCGAAGGGAAACATATTTTTTTATAATTTCGGAAAGAACAAAGTTTCACGGGAACTTTTTTGATAAATCTATAATTGCGAGATGAGTTTTGTCGAGCAGAGTCTCGGAATTAGAAAAGTCGGCACAGAACAGCGCAACGCTCTTTAGAAGGTAAACAGAGTGAGGAGCGGGTCCTTCGGGAATAATTCCTGCAAGAATAGTGGGACGCGGCGACTCTAATATGCTCACGAAGTGGCAGCGCGCGGGAATAGCGGCCGAATATATCGTCATATTTTTAGAAAGAAAAATAATACACGGCGCGAGTAAACGTAGCCGAGTTCCTGAACTGATATCGTTACGTACTTGGAATTTTAATCTCGCGTGGAGGCGAGCGCGAGGAGGGTTTTGTATTTTGAGGTGTTTTATAAAGCCCAAAGTGGGTCAAGATGAATTCCATCCATTTGAAACTTTCGTGAGACGTACTATTTAGTTATTGTAAAGCGGTTTACACTCACGTGAAATTGCCAAGAACGGCCCGACACGTTTCGAACGGAGTATGTATGGAGCGCGTCATCAGGGACTGCTAGCTATCCGTACTGTCGCGCGGCAACTTTGTCAACTTTGTCTTTTTTGTTGTTTGTTTGTTTTTTCAAGTGTTTTTAAATTAGTACATAGTCCCCTTGGTTTTCTTTATTATTAAATTTATTTTTAAGCGATTACAACATTGAAAAAATCACACTTGATTTAGAATATTGCTAGTTGTTAGTTGCCAAATCAAAAACTTAATGCTACTTTAACATTTCTCAAAAAACAGTTATGCCAAACTTGTTACGAAACACCGTCGTAGTATAAAAAAAAAAACAAGTTTTGAACAGAAAAAAAAGGGAATCATATAGCACCCATTCTCCATGATGAATAGTCGCCATGATTGGTTTTAGGGATAATGCTCACAAAAGTAAACACAAACCTTTATAATCGTTTATTTCGTTCTGGAATGTCTGGAATGTATGTGTCTGTAATGTAAAGGCCCTGTCAGCGAAGTGGATAATTATTATTGCCCATATCGTTTTTTTTTTTAATACCATAAGCCCTTTATTGGTATATGGTTTAGACTATTCCCTGCAAGCGGCGGTTCTGCTGCGGTCCGCTAATGGCCTCCGCGCGCACCTGGAAGCCGCACACACACACCTGGACGGACACCACAACGCAATAACTTCCGCATTTTACTCGCGCGCAGTGCGCCTCCGCGCTCGCAGCCCGCAAAGTAATGACTGCTCCCTTTGTACAGTGTAGTTGTAAAGAACAATTCTTTATCCCGCACGTGCTCGCGAGCGCCTCAGTAAAACAATGTCAGTCCACATTAAAATGAAAAAGCTAATCTGCATAAAAATAAAAGCGGGAAAGCCTTCCCGATGACTGAAAAAAAAACGGTACGCCTCTATAATTTTTCTGGCGTAATCTCCTTTATGGGTATGCAGTCGTGTTCACTTCTTTTATGTACCCCTGGCTTTTGAACGTTCCTAGCGATTACATTAAAATCATAGGGCATGTGGGCTCCGTGATTTATGGAGGGCGCTGGCACTTAATTTTACCCTTGTTTATTGTAATGCGAGCCCTTCGCTGAGCCGGGACGGCAAACATCCGCAGTCCACCCCGGCAGTAAACCAGCCTCAGACTTATACCAACCTAAACTATTTGTCCTACAGGACAAAAGTGTAAAACCGTGTAAGTGTCCCAAAGTTGCAAATATGCAACTTAGACATTTTATAACTGAAGGAAGTCGAGAACGATTTATTTTATTTTTGAAACATGATAGAAATGCGAGATTTCATGCATGGACATGCCCGCATGCGACACGAGGCAAACGGCAGATGTAAATTATCATGGCCGATGCTCGGGGTCAGAGTTATGTGAGGTTACTGCTTAATTAAAGCGGGACTGTGGTGCACGGCGCGGGGTGGGGCGGAGCGGGGCTAGCGAAATGACTTTCTTCCTTTATTTACCTGCGCAAAAACACGGGCCCGGCGGGTTTAATGCTGAACGTATCGCAGCGTCCCGCAAATATTTGACGACGCGGTTTTCAAAGATAATTTCATACTTGACTATCATGACAGATTAGACTTGTTTGCGTTTGTGTTTAAATTGAGCGATGAAAGGCTCTATTTGCGGTAAAAACTTGACCACGGGCATCTCAATTCGCGCTCTCAAATAGCAATCTATCGGCCAGCTCGGCTCGGCGGTCGTCCGCAGTTTTTCTACGGTCTACTCTATAGGCATAGACACAAACGATATCTGTCATCGTCGGTCGCGTCAGCTAAAAATATAAAAGAAATTTCTCGAGAGACCAACATAAAATCATAGACTTTATCTAGAATATCCTAACGCCAATTTTTATAAAAAATTGCTGTGGATAGACAGCGCGCCGAGCGAGCCGACGATAAATGAAATATCGTTTCTGTCACTAATTTTCTCTTAAAAGGCTTACACAGCCGGGAGCGCGAGTTTATTAAATGTATTAGAGCTAAGTATCTCTTTCAAATTGTAGCTGAGGACTTAAAAAATGGATGTTTTCTATTGATTTAAGAGGTTTACGAGTCCTCGAGGGCATTGGGAACTTTTTACCGATCCGCTTAAAAAGGTTCTGGGAGTTTAAGTTATTTATAGAAAAATGTTTGGTGAATTTATTGACATTGCTTTTAAAAATATTAGAGTAAGTCCCGGTGGGCGGGTGATAGATCGCAGTGCTGAGCATCTCTGGTCTCTGGTCTGCAATCGACTCGAGACAAAGGCATACACCATAGCACAGTAAATATATCGCTTATTGCACTCGAAACGTAAGCTATATTGTAGTTTAACTTGTTTCTGAGGGAGAGCAGGACATCGCAAGTTGCTCTTAAGCTGTAACATACTGTACGAGCTTTAGAGTTTGCATTGCGATTTTTGCATTGAGGACGACCTCATCAATTTTGGACTGTACCTATTGATTAAATTCTGTTTAAGGCCTAAATAAATGATTTAAAGAAAACTTTTACGCTGGAACTTTTACTTTCGATAGGATAGTTGATATATTAGTTTCCGTTGCCTCGTGCTGGCCAGGAGAGCCGTTGGAATCATACTTACCTACATATAACGAGTTCAAATGCCGCTCAAAGCATTACATTTGTCATCATATTGCTATACTTCTTAAATCGCCAGTGCTGTTATTCCTTTCAAAGACCAATAAACTCGCAAGGCTAAGTAGGTATTCAAAAGAACTATAAATCGAACGAGTCGAGATGAGCGATCGTTTCCAAGAAAATTCTTTCGGTCACAATAGTATAAATAAATACACCTCCATTGGACTATCACTAGAAAGCGATTGATTGAGATGGTTTAGCTTAGCGATGTTCCTTCCCGTTCCCTCCCAGTATTGTTCGCTCTCACACGAGCGAGCAACGGATTACAGTTATTGCCTATTCTCCATCCGCCCAAAAACGAACGCGCGACGCGGATCTAGTTTAGGACACGGCGCGATGAGGAAGAATGAAAATCCCAACGTTTTGAACAACAGTTATATGTGAAATCAATATGTATCTTATCTATTCCAGTTTTTTGTATCAGTTATAGAGTTACCAACTCATAAGGCATCGGACTTTCGTTCGCACGGTAGGACTAATAGAAAGCTATAGGACTCGAAATTAACATTAAAATACAATTCATACTCATTCATCTATTTCATTCCAAACTGCCTGTACCTATGGTTATTGTGGTTAACATTCCCTATCATTAAATGACTAAAATTATAAATAAAATTATATAGACATTCATTTCGTGAGTCTCGTAAAAGTATAATCATTATATATATTTTTTTTTATAGTCTACTGCCCAAAAAAGCACTGGATGTTTATTTTTAACTTTTTACGTAGATAAAGTATTGTATGCAACGGTGTCGGTCAAAAATGCTCGTGGCATGGGACTTCGCCCGCGGGGAAGAAAAAGTCATATTATAACCCGCTCTTTTCCTTCTTCGTAGTCGGGTAAAAATAAACCGAAAAGCATCTGCGGGTGCATAGCTAGGTACCCATATTTTTTTTTTAAATCGGTCCAGCCGTTTAGGCGTGATGAAAGGACAACGATTTTAATTTTATATAATGTTATATCAAATCGAGACCAAAACTGAGCTCCTCATGCTTGCCCAAAGCGTATACTAATAGACAAAGACGTTAGTTCAAACCGACATTCAGCCCTTCAAGTCCCTGCTTGTTAGCTGTAACAAGCCTTGAATGGCATTGTGATGAACCCTGAACATTGTGTCGCACGTGTCGGCCACAAAGACTCGTCACCAACAAGTTTCGACACGTCGCATTGTCGCGGCCCGTCGGTATCGGTGACGAGCTTGTCACTGGAATCAATTCCGTCCGTGACAATGGTGCGTGGGTTTTGATCAAAATTGATACTTACACGGCCAATTTACAGCGTAAAGTTTCAAATGTTAAAATTAGTGACCGACCGAAGTTTCGGTTTCGGTTTCGGTTTCGGCCAGTTTCGGCCTAAAAATCATGTTTCGGCCAAAGGTTCGGTTTCGGCCAAAAAACGGCCGAACCTTTCGGCCGCGCCGAAACTTACAACATACTGTACTGTCGGGTCGCGTTCGGCTAACGTCGGGGGCGCTCGGCAGTCGGCACAGCTGGCAACATGGCATCGCTCGCCTGACTCCGCCGGCCACTGAATCACTTTGCTCAGTGAGGTGACGTTTGTGTTTGTTCCCCGAATAATGTTAACTGACCGAGCGAGCAAAGCATTTCAGCTTGGCCCAAAATTATTTCGTATGCCCGGATGTTTGGATGTCCATGCGCTTACCGGCTGTTGCCTTGCCTTAATGTCGCATTTCTCAACCAATTCTCATGAAATTTGGTGAGTATGTTCGATAAGTATTTTAGTACTTTTTTCGTCGATTCAGTTTTTCGAAATTTTCAAAATTGGGGTTAAAAATTTACATTTACTTTAAATTGACTTAATTTAGTTTTTGTTATGAATTTATCAAATCATAGTGCAATTTTTAACGCAAATTTTCGTAATTTAGAAACAAATTGACCGCAATATAGGTTATTTAGGATAAAAGTTAGGAGGTTTACTTATCTTATAAAATGACTTTCGGATTCGTTATTGTTGTGTGTATGTAATAAAATGAGTACCTACGTTTGAATTAGCGTTAAGAGGCTGCCTGATTGCAATTATAAAAATTAAAACTCAGTCAATTATTTTGTTACTAAATTGTTTTGTTTAATTTTATGCCATCTACTCAGTACAGTATTACAGCTGTTAATGCTATTAACTTTTTGGGTAATTTAATTTAGACCCAGTGTCAATGTTAAAATATAAATTCAACAAAAGTGAAACGTGAGTTTGTTGTGTAATTGCTGAAATTTGTATTGTTTTTACTTTGTCTACCCCCACCTCACTATTATTCATCTGCACTTTTTAAAAATTTCTCTAATCGACAAAAAGTATCTAAGTAAGTATATACTTATCAAACCTACTCACAAAATTTCATGGGCATCGGTTAAGAAATACGACCTCCAGGCGAGAACAGAAAAGCATCCAATCGTCCGTACATACGAAAGAATTTTGGACCAAACTGAAATAGAAACACTTAGGTCCATCGGTCAGCGAAATTTTGCATTATATTCATTATTAGATCTAGACAGAACGGCCCGCTGACATTTTATACAACGTTTTTAAAAGGTTCGGTTTCGGTTTCGGTTTCGGCCGAAACTGTAATCAGAACCGAACCTTCGGTTTCGGTTTCGGTTTCGGCAGAAAAACGTGTTTCGGTCGGACACTAGTTAAAATAGATTTCTGATGGCGGCGCCAGCCTGCACCATTCTCGAAATAAATAAAGAAAGGCATGCGTGACGAATATTTGTCAAATATGGCACAGTGTGATGCTAGCAGCTAGCTTGACACACAGTTATTGCAGGTGGGTATCAGTAGTAAGGGGTTCAAAGAACCCGATTCCCACCGGCTCGCCTTATTTCAAGGAATTTGTAAGTACATATATCCAAATCGTCTGCTCTAGAAGAAAAAGTAAGCAAAATTATTTGTGTGAAGCCTTGCAACTAGTGTCTTTGCTAGTGAGGATCACAAAGTTTCGCTGAACTTAGAAAAATTGTAAACTAATGAAAAAATATAGACGATTCATACGCTGTGGAGAAAACGCGTTAGAGACGTGACTTTGCTAGTAACGTATTCAAACGAGTGAGCGAAACGTACGGACGAAAAATTGCTTTCGTACGTCCAGTTTTCTGGATGTTTTTGGCTACAGGTCGCATTTCTCAACCAAACCTCAATTTTGTTTGTGAGCAAGTGCTATCATTTTACCTATAGTTTATTTTTTTGAAAATGGCGGGGATTTAGGCGTCGGAAATATATATATTATAGTATAGAAATATCATATTTTAGCTATTTCAAATTGGAGGATCCTCAAAATGCCGAAATACAGGAACTGGTTAGCCGAACCGAATATCATTGGTGATACCAAGGCCCATCGTCTTCGCTGGCTCGGCCACCTTGAGCGAATGGGAGAGGATCGGCAGGTGAAGAGAGCATACCTTGGGCGACCGACGGGGCGTCGTCCGGTCGGTCGGCCAAAGTACCGCTGGATAGATCTGGTAGAGAAGGATCTGCGTGAGCTCGGAGCCATAAACTGGCGAGAGATTGCGCAGGGTCGGAGGCCAAGACTCATTTTGGGTCGCTGAGCCAGCGCAGTTAGTTTAGTTTAGTTAGCCATTTCAAAACACGTACACGTACAGTCAACCAATTTGATTCCTAGGCCATTTCGTACCTTGTCACAGTGAACGTCAATATGAACGCCGCTTGAAATCTCATATCAATGTCATTGTGACAAGGTTATATAGTGGCCTAGAAATCAAATTGGTTGAATGTACGCGTCACGCTACGCGATTAAGTCCCGTTTTGTTATATTAATGTGTAAAAATCGTGTAAGTTTAAATCAATACATTCCAAATCAGACTCACGAAAACTCTACCTCATAGAGCCAGTTTTACCAGTACACAATTAGTATCGTACTCGTACAACCTAAATCCACTATTATGAAACAATATCCGGACGGTGCAGATTAGTCAAAGGTTGAAACTGTAGCTGGTGGAGCCAAATGAATGGAAATTATAGCCATTATGTCGCCTAATTGCACCGCCACAAAAGCATACTGGTTTTATGAAACAATGCCATGTTTGCACAGTTCCGTGGATAAAGTAACGTAAGTGGATCATATTGACTCATCTTAAACTTGGCTAAGTAGGTAACATTATAATTATAACTTATAACCGTAAGCCACACATTCACTTTTTGATCTTAAAAAAAATTATAACACGTCTCTACCCACAAATTTGCACGCGTTATCGGGAACTACTTGTGTTAATCCATGAGTTGAACTGTCAGTCCGCTAAGTTGCTTCTAAATTTATTAAACGACATCCAAAAGCATCCAAATATTAAATAAGCTAACATTTCCATAAACTTCCATACTAAAAATTGTTATTGGTAGGATTGGAATTCAGCAGTGACCTGGTTTAAGTTAAAACATTTTTCTTGAATTCGATACTTATCATCAAAATACATTAAAAGATTGAAATTCGGTTATTATGCGATATGCATTCTTCAACTGGCAACCCTCATGAAGTCATGATCAAACAAATCAAGTGCCCTATGGGTAGTTAAAAAACTGGTGTGCCTAGAAGATGTTTATGTTTTCTCACTTACGGAGTGTAGAGGTATTACAGTCGGGGTAAATGCAGATTAAATAACAAATAAGTTTGTTGTGTTATGATTAAAAAAATGTGTGTATAACCTTCCTACACGGTAGTTTTTAGAAGATATTATTACAAAATGCTGAATGATGTTTTGCTATAACTGTTGAAATCTGTCGAAAAAACAGAATACCATACCCTAGTGAAATCTGTCGAAAAAACAGAATACCATACCCTAGTGGGTTATAGTTTTCGTTCATTTAAAATCAAATATGAAGCAAATGAGTGACATGCGGTGGGTGCGGCGGCTGCGGCGGCGGCTGGCGCTGACAATATTTCGGGTGCAGAAGGAAATCCAACCTTCATTTGTTTTTGCGCTCAAACTGAGCCTGCGTTTGAATATGGACACGGTAGTGTTTTGTTTTTATCGAGTCCCACCATCTATACGTTTTGTTAAACGTGCTCGTTGAAAGTGATTCGGATTTCTATTGGCTTCATTTAAATTGAACTTCGTTCTATCAATGCTTTTTCTTGGAAAATATAACTTGCTTGTTTCATCAAAACTAGAATTGTTGACAATAGAAATTGTCAATTTCATCATAATTTTACTGGTGACATCTAAATAGTGGGGCAAATAATAATATGACTCTTAATAAAAAAATATTCAGAGACAAGAAAAATGCAAAGCAAAGTGACAGAAAACTTAAACTAAATAGCAACGCAGGAGAAATATGTTTGTATAAAACCTTACTCTAAATAACCAAAGTATAATATAATACAATTATACCTATAAAAAGAAGGGGTCATAAAAAGAATACCCTATCTGACAAGTCCGCCTGCGGCATGGTCCCCCGTATGCTAGCGGCGTTACCTCTTTGTATAGTCAGAGAGATTCTCCGGCAGAGGTAAGCGCCAGCTCTGGGGTCTCCCGACGCGTCGATCAGCCGTTTCGACAAGGCCCTCATAAACGTTGTCATGTCAGCTGACCATGGGCCTAATGTCTCTTTTAAATTGCGTCCTCAATTGTCCCCAGCTTCGACGTGCGCGGCAAGCCGCTGTCAGAGGCGCGGCACTGGTCCGCGCCGGAGGTGTTCGGGCCGCGCGCGCACTTCGCCACCTCGCCGCCGCCCGCGGCGCTGCTCGTCCGCGACGTCAAGCGGCGCGACGAGGGCGTCTACCGCTGCCGCGTCGACTTCCGCAACACGCAGACCACCAGCTTCAGATACAACCTGACTGTTGTCGGTAAGTCTTCCACCTTCCCTAAACTACTCACAAAAACGGTGTTGGTTTTCTGAATTTAAGATATCGGAAAGCACTCTCATTGTGACCCTTGTCATATTGTCGGGGAAAGTACACCGCGTAAATAACAGCTGAGCTGTTGACAAAGTTCTCCTTTCAATAAAATACTTAGCATTTTTTTAAATATTAATTCGTATCTACACACTTGTTACTTACGCGGTATTGCACTATCCTCGACGATATGACACCAAGGGTCACAATGAGAGTGCTTTCCGATGTCTTAAATTCAGAAAAACCAACACCGTTTATGTGAGTATTTTTTTACCTTGTCTAACCTGATTGGCCGCCTTAATATCCATGTGGAATAGTTTATAATTTTTGGCTACACGTGGCATATCTAGATAAAATCCTTAAGTCTATGCTTCGAGTTCGCAAAATCTAGAAGAATTTGGGATGTTTATTCATCCGCCTAATTGGTGGAGATTGGAGCTCAATCCTCGTCTATGTTAACTTCTATATTAATTCCTTAGTTCCAACCTTATTTCACAATTCACGGCCAGACATTAGGATACTGCACAGAATTGAATTGGACTTTCGTTCGCGATCAGTTTTCAATAAGAAGACCGCTTTTCCATTGTATCATGAATGCTGGTGACTTAATGACGCGATTAGCGAATGAAGTACCCCAAGTGGCTTCGTAAGTTCCTGCGAGAGCGATGTTATGACCCTTCTTTCTGTGTGTTATGTAATGATGGTTTTTATTTAGTTTTTAGTCGCGCTACTAATATTTTCATTTAATACCTGGCTAATCAAGTCAGATAACAATGACTTGATTAGCCTAAACCTATAATACCTTGGGCAAACTATATACGACAATGTCACTGTGTGTCTTTATTTCATTGCCCAAAACCTTAATCAACTGCCAGTTAAATATCGTTTTATCGTACCATTTGACGAACTGACACCGATTTTTATTCTCACTCCATTATTATTCGGAACCCACGTTTTCGCTTACCATTTTCACAGATGAAAAATCTAACCTGCCTCTTAAACTCAATCTAAAATGGCAGGTTATCTCATTTAAACATCAAGCATAATTCATGAGTGATTAATGACGCCTGCTGAGTAAGCAGAAGTCACTTTTCGTTTTTTATAAACTTCTTAAATGGATACAATCTGGGCGTGAAAGACCGTAAAATTCGCTTTCATTGAGTAACTCGATTTATGACGATCCGAACCCACAAACGAGATCATTGGCATAATTAATTGGACCATTGATTTATTAATAGATATTGAATTAAATTAAATCAACCATCTGTAAGCTAGTTCGTCGTCTAATGCGATAATAATTAATGCTTAATACGTACCTATTATGGATGAAATATGCTATTCAGTATATAATAAGAATATAATAATTATAATATGAACTCTATCTTATTTTAGTATTAGTTATCTACTACCAAGTTTGCTTCGTGTACCTAAATGAGTACTGAATTCTGTATTTTTGTTTTACATGTGATGTAGTAAAGCCTGACCAGAAATATATGAGGATGCGCCATATTGCGGAATTTCACTGGAACTAATTTCTTACACTGGCAATGATTTTATGACGGTTTGTCAACAATATCAATGTCATTGGTGGTGGTTTCTTTAAAAGAGAAATATTTAAAATTATCCAAAGAAAATGCCGAAAACCATTCACAGTCGTGAACGTACAATTATTAATAAAGTGTACACGTGATTACTACACTAAAAACAGTCGGGAAAAGACTGCATTCCATGAAATGATATTACGAGGTTAACAAAGTGGAACTGACAGGTATTTAAACTAATGTCATTATAGTGGGTTGCGATTGGTTGCAAAATTGTTGCCGTATAAATCTTATAAATAGCGCCCCCTTGTCAATCCTCATATATTTCTGGTCAGGCTTTAAATAAATAAATAAATATTAGACAACCTCACACTAATCGGTCTAGTCCCGAATTAAGCTCAAGAAGGCTTGTGTTATGGGTACTAGACGACGATGATAAGTATGTAACTTATATAGATTAAATATATACTTAAATACATAGAACAACCATGACCCAAGCACAAATATTCGAGTTCATCACACAAATATTTGCCCTAGCCGGGATTCGAACCCGGGACCGCCGGCTCAGTAGGCAAGTGCTTACAAACTGCGCCGAACGTATCGTCAAAAGTGATTAGGTGTTGTGCGTACGTCGTCAACCCATACGTCAATTTTATATCTTGGATGCTCAAATGATAAGATAAGTTATATATTTTTTACGTTACTATAGGCAAAAAAAACAGATCTGAAATGTTAGCTCAATGGGACAAGATAGTTTGGATAAACTTTGGTTTCTTGTGGCATGTCTTCTCTCAAGATGTCATATTTTGAGCGCTAGCGGACTGTGACTTGGAAGGGTGCCCAAGTGGCAATTCCCAGAGTAAAGTTTTGAATTTTGATTTAGCGAGACAAATGAATATTAGGTACAGTAAAATAACATGGAATCCTAAGATACTGATAATTTCATTATAACTAAATTATTGTCACTGGAATTTCAGCAATTACCTGTCATTGATTAAAATCTTCACTACATAGTATAAAACAAAGTCGCTTCCTGATGTCTATCTTTCTGTCCCTATGTAGGTATGCTTAGATCTTTAAAACTAATACGCAACGGATTTAGATGCGTTTTTTTTTATAAAAAGAGTAATACAAGAGGAAGGTTTATATTTATAATACATGCATAATTTATCAGCATTGCACCCGTGCGAAGCAGGGGCGGGTCGCTAGTAAAAAATAAAGTTGACTGCGTATATTGTAATATTCTTGCATAATGTGATGCTAGTGTTCGCTAATTTATTGTTTGTACTGGATCACTACTGGATGAAGCAAGTAACGGATAAGTGGAGTTTTTTTGGAATATCGGCTATGTCTCGGAACATACACAGTTTTCTAAGGAAAACGTATCGTTGTGTCGTCTGTAAAGACGCGGGTAGTGCCTAGTTTTATGTACTATACAAAGACTGCTATTGTATTGTTACTCACAAGCGAGAGTACAAACAAACAGCCTGATCAATTAACGCGGCCATAAAGCAGGCGGGACGTAACTCCTCGCCGCGCGGCTCGTCCCACAAATCGCACCAGCGTCGCAAGGAGTGCACTATCGGGACTAATGAGTTTGAGGAAAGGTATTTATCAGCTAGCATTTAGGTTACGTGGATCAGGAGTTCCGCGAACAACTTAAACGCACGGAGTCGAGGAGTTATTACGCGAACACTGACAGCTATTACTAGGGTTTACGGCAATATGATTAAGTTGCACGTATATCGTGAAACGAGGGACAAATGAGAACATTTTCAGGAATCAGTTTTTTTGTTGGTATTTACTAATTATTGCTTCGCTTGCTCGGTCAGTTAATAAACGGTTTAAACTCACGTAAAAATTGATCGAAATACTAGTTCGAAACATGTCAGGATCGATCGGAAAATATGTCTCGAACTAGTATGGAGCTCTTCATCAGGGACAGTTAGTTTGAAGCAGTTTACGTATAGTATTAGATATGTGTCTCCAAAGTTATAATAAGATAATTGAATCGCGCGAAACTAGTACCTACCACTTCCGATTTTTTTCTTTTACCTTCATAATCAGAGATTTTTTCAAAAAAGGTGAAGTCTAGGAGTCAGCAAAGCACCTTTAATATTTATTTAATCACTGGATACAATTTGTTCACTGTAGTTTATAAAACTTGGCCACGTCAAAAGCGGCCACAATAGTTTTGAGCAAGTTTTTGAGGACGACTACATAACGAGAAATGGTGTATATTGATTTAATAATTAAAGGTGTTTTTCCAATTCCTAGATTCTTGTGATGGCATCAAACATAATTATTAACTTTCGTGTGATCTTGTCATATTAATAACAAAGCGGTCCTTTCAGTCCCTTCGAGACCACGAACGTAACATCACGTTCGAAACGTCGAGGTAATTTATTAAACGAGGTAATTTTCAACGCGATAAAATCACGTTTTGATAATGTGTGAAAATCGTGTAAGTTTTAATTAATATTCGTGTCCTCTTTAACGATACTTGAAATATAAGTATGTTATCCATTCTAGGAACATTACATTATCAATGGACAAAAGCGTGTGTTATAACGTAAAGAGAGCAAATAAAGAACGAATATGAACACAAGTATGTAATAAAATGTTTCCCAAACTAACATCCGCCGAAATTGCCCATCAATATGACGAAGCTTTCCGCGTCGGAATTACAGTTTCTTTCTATTTAGACTTGATTCAATCCAGAGGAGTCCGCAAAGGCAGCATTCCAAGTTTATTGAGCTCCAGTAGGTATCAGTACCTATATTGATATCAGTTTGAGGCGTGATCGATGGCCGAGAAACTTCTGGAATGTTCAATCAATGTTGCTCTTAGACGCTCGATTTTCATTAGTGTTGAAGCGTTTATTAATTTAATCAACGCACGTCGCCGCGCCGGCGATGGATGGAGTGGTCTCCGACCCTCGTCATGTTAGTTGTAGTGTTGTGTGGCGGAGAGGTGACGTTGTGGTGGGGGCGTAATCAGGGGACATATTGTTCTGATCATATATTAAGTATTTAAAGCTAGGCAGTACAATTTTGACGACTTTTTGATGATGACATGAAACATCTTTTAAGCGGTCCTATGATAGTAGTTTTTATCACACGATAGATAAGTGACAAAGCTCTCGTCAAAATGCAAGTGTGAGTGGCAGATGCTTTGTCACTTATTTATCACGTGGTAAACGCATCCATCATAGGCTCCCAGGTCATTGCTGTATTTAGGCTTTCAATTATAAATCTTTGATAAACATTGCAAATGAATGTTACTCAAACAATTTAATTCATACTGGATATACAATTAATGTTGTCTGTCAACTCAATCATGTTATTTTGGAAATCCAAATTTTCTCCAACAACTATGGATAATTTAGGTATCTCACTAGACATTGATTCAATTCCTGACATTATATGTCATCAACTAGAAACTCCTGAATTGTGTCAGAGTATCCTAACTACTGATTATAACTTTAAAGTGTTAACTCTAAACATCAGAAGCATTAATAAGAATTTTGCGGCCTTTCTCATATTTTTACAAAGATCTCGACTAGTGTTTGATATTTTAATTTTAACAGAATGTAGACTAAATGATACAACAATTATTGAGCAATTACCAGGATATAATTCTTATTACACACAAAATAACATTAATCAAAACGGCGGCGTTGTCACCTACATAAAAGATACATGGTCAGCCTCTGTATCCGAACCAACTCTAGATGAGGCATGTTGCCTAGTGATAGATATAAATAATTATGTTACTATTTTTGGTATATATAGATCTCCGTCCTTTAGAAATACTAAGAAGTTCCTAGACTCCTTAGATCAAAATCTTAAAAAATTACAGCAAGACACAACAAATTATATTGGCCGGTGACATCAACATCGACATCCTTTCAGTAGAGTCCACGGAGTATTCCTGTCTGTGTGCGGAACATAGTCTCGAGCCAGCTATAAGCAAACCCACCCGTTTGAGTGCCTGTCTCGACCACATATTTATTAAAACAAAATTCCTGGCTACAGGAATAGTCTGTGGCTCTGAAATTACGGATCATAAAATTGCAATAATTGGACTTTCTACTAACATCACACCTAAGTCACAAAGCCGGATCAAAAGAACTATTGATTATAAAAGTATCGGAGATGAATTAAACTCTATAGATTGGAATATTGTTACCTCGAAAACTGACGTGGATGATGCAGTAGAAACGTTTATGACAATCCTAAATAAAGCCGTTACCAACAATTCAAAAGAAGTTAAAATCAGTAGATCGAAATACGCCATTCAACCATGGATAACACCTGGGCTTTTACGATGTTCCCGACACAAAGATAGACTCCACGCTAAATCGAAACAGTTCCCCAATGACAAAATTCTCCAAATTACGTACTCTCGCTACAGAAATTTTTATAATCAGATAGTTAGAAAACAAAAAATAGAATACGAATCACAAGAATTTCGAGCCAATAGCAAAGACCCAAAAAAGCTTTGGAAATCCATCAAAAATAAGTGTAACTTAAATAAAAACAAAGAAAAGGCGGCTGACCTTACGTCAATTAGTAGTAACCCTAAAAGTTCTCTTGACAAATGTAATGATTTCTTTGCAACTATTGGTGATAACTTAGCTAACAATATACTTAGACAAATTAACGACACCGAAGAGGCTCTGGCCACAAAAGTTACTATAAAAAAATCTTCGCCAAACTCTCTCTTCATGGAACCAACTGATCAACATGAGCTCTATAACATTATTGATAAACTTAAAGTAGAAAGCGCCCCTGGTATAGACTGCATTAGTGCAAGTCTTATTAAATACTGTAGAGATCTTTTATGTACCCCTTTAATTCACATCTACAACCTCAGTTTAAGCACAGGCATTTTTCCGAAATTATGGAAGGTAGCTTCGGTTACTCCGATTTACAAAGACGGACCGAAAGATTCACCCGGGAATTACAGACCAATTTCTCTTCTTAGTATACTCTCAAAAGTTTTGGAAAAAATTGTTAACAAGCGCCTAATAAATTTCATTGAATCCCAAGGACTGCTCTCAGATAGACAATTTGGATTCCGGCATCAGAAATCCACCGAAGATGCTGTAGTACTTCTAACCGACTTCATTGCTCAGTACTTGGATGACGGTTACAGCTGTGTCGGAGTCTTTTTAGACTTGGCAAAGGCCTTCGACACTGTTTCATCCAAGATACTCCTAAAAAAGTTGGAGGGACTGGGTATTAGGGGGATAGCCTTAGAATGGTTCACAAGTTATCTATCTGAGAGACAGCAACTTGTCAAGCTAGGTTCTCACAAAAGCGACCTAAGATCTGTTAATTTCGGAGTCCCGCAAGGGAGTATACTAGGCCCCACACTATTTATCATCTACATGAACGACATTCATGACCTTTTCTTAAAAAACGCTGAAGTTTTGTGTTACGCTGATGACACTGTTGTCCTTTTTCACGGGAAAACTTGGGAGGAAACATATAAGACAACGGAAGAAGGGATGAAATCAATTAACAACTGGTTGATAAATAATCTACTCACTTTAAATAATAATAAAACTAAATATTTGTGTTTCCATAAAACTGCAGCTTCAAGCCCAAAAAGCATAAGCCACATCCAAATTCACACCTGTAACTTGCCCTACACTCAATCATGTAATTGCAATAGAATTCAACGATCTAGCAATATAAAATATCTTGGTATAATGATCGACGAAAACCTTAATTTTAAAGATCACATCGCATGTCTTTCTAAAAGAGCAAGAAAAACAATTATCATTGTCAAAAAACTAAGAGATTTAGTACCTAAGGATGTCATGAAAATGGTGTACCTGTCATTATGCCAATCGATGTTATGTTACTGTATCACTGCTTGGGGAGGTGCAGCGAAATCAGTTTTAATAGATGCAGAACGAGCTCAAAGATCTGTAATTAAGGTCATGCTTAAAAAACCCTTCAGGTACCCTACAACTCAATTATATCACGAAGCCCAGGTGTTATCAATCAGAAAGCTTTTCATTCTTAAAACAGGACTAGTCACCCACAATGCTGTATACTCGTCTGACAATAATATCAACTTAATAAACAAACGTAGAATTAAATTACCCCTACCTTCAATCAAAACCTCCTTTGCGAGACGTTTCGGGAAATTCTTGAGACCTTATGTGTACAATTTTATATCCAATTTTTGTAATCTAAAAGAAGCTTCCAAATATAATGCTAAAATTAAAATCACTGTCTGGCTGCTCACCTTAGATTATCTGGCAACAGAAAACCTGCTTACTCAAACGTATTCTAACTGTAGGTATCCAAATATCTTAAATTCCGTTTAGAGATCTCATAAATACTGGTGCAATCTAGTGTTAAGTGAAAATGTTACATGCCGATACACAAATAGATTTATGGTTAATTGTATAAGTACAAATTTCTATATGATAAATACAAAGTTACATACTTTAATAAGTTTAATGCAAAGTATTACACACAATGGCACCCCAAGATACAGGCATAGCCTAGTTTGGGGGCCTCTGTTATTTCGTCCTACAATACACTTTTTTGAAGCAATTGAGAAATGTACTGTACTACTGCAGTGCATTTCTCAATTGTCATAAATTTATAAAGCTAGCCTCCAGCAGCGTAGTGGTTTCTCTCTTATATCACAAGACAAAATTTGTCTACAGCGTTTATGCTGGCGGCAAGCTAAATCTTGTCCTATCTTTGGTTGTATTACGTGTTTTGTGTAACTCTGAAAATAATAAAGAATTATTATTATTATTATTATTATTAATTGCATTATAGCATTTTAGCGTATCAGTTTTGCTGTCAACGCCTTTTTGAACTCTGAACTGGAGTGCACGGGCATTAGGTACACTAATATTCATAATATTGGATAGCCGGAGGGATAGAAGTTCTTTGCGTTATAATTAAGATGGGACATCGCACGCAGCCGCCCGCGCCCTGTCCCTGTCCCTCTAACTTCCAAGCGAAGATATAACATTTTGCGAGCATGAGCGTCAACTTAACAACTTTCAATGAAAATTGTTTCGAACATCCTCACTTTATTACTTTTGGAAGGATACGAGAAGTAGTACCTACTCCGTTTTGCAAATTGGAGAATGACGCTGGACTCGTGTGCTCTGCTCCTACATTATAGGTTTTGTTCGTGATTAGGGGCGCGATAGGAATTCCTTTGTTCCTTTTGATTGATTGAATTTGGCGTCGGGACGTGAGTGGGTATCGGATCCTTTCAATTCGGCAATTTGTCGTCTAGTTAGCCCGCAATACACCATAAAACAAGAGATTTGCGTAAACCCGAACTGTGTTCGCCAAGTGCCACCCCGCCATTCAAGGAAATTACCTACTTAGCCGCGTCACGCACGCGACAACCACCCCTGCCGCTCGGAGACTAGGGACACAATCGCACGGCAGCGTGAGAAGGGTGCTTAATCACGAATTGATGAGGCGAGCTAATTACGTCCCAACGCAGCTCGCGATATAATGTACAGTCGGATCCGCAGAATATACTATTAAATTGATTGTCGGGCGCCACCCGCTCGGGATTTGAAACGTTACGCGACACCGCCCCGACATTAAGCAAGTTATAAAGCATTCACGCCGCGAGAGCGCATTGTTTCTTTTATTCGGGTTTTATTCAGGTCAGCGCGAGCTCCGCTCACAAATCATTATCCCCGAAGCACAAAAGTGCGTGTAAACACGGCTGACCTTACACAAATGCCATGCAAATGCTAATCGCCGCCATTGCTCGCACTCAAGGTGATAGTGCAGGCAAATGTCACCGCTACCCCACACGCGCACGGCCGAAAGTCACGTAGTCCCGGATCCAGGTGCGAATCCTCGCTTTTAATAAATTGCGAACATCGTCGCCTCCGCCTCGTTCTTGTGTTGTCGAGAATTATGGTTCGGGAAATTCTCAGTTGAATGAGCCGCTGAAAACAGGTGCAGGCGTTGTAGGCAAAATTAATACTAAATATTCAACGCGGAGTTTTGAAATGGCTTTCGACTACAATCTAGTTTGCCTTGTTATGAAAGGCGGCAACTCGATCCGGTAAATGTTGCTCCGGTTATGAGCAACTACTTACGTAGCGAGACGCGCGAATAAGTATTTTTCACATTTTCGTACTAACTGAAATAAATCCCGATTTCATTGCACACGTTTTAATATTCCTTGACATTTGCCTCTAAAACTCATACACATATTGGATAGCTTTTTACACAGGGTCTCTGCAATTCCATCCGACAGATATCGGGTCTCATTATTATACAGGTTGACCTTTTTAGTCGTGAACGGTAGTGCCAGCAGGTGATGAGAAGGGTGACGCTGAGCGACAAAAAACTATCAATTAACTTTTAAATGATAAGTACTTAACTATCAATCACGTATCAATTATCTCTTAATTAGGAGATTTTATTTCGAGATTTCGTGGTTGTCCCCATAGTGAAAGTTGCTCAGCGTCACCCTCCTCATCACCTCCTGGCACTACCGTTCACGACGAAAAAGTCACCCTGTATAGGTAGACTGTTGTAGACTCTGTGTACTCAATACCGCGCCTCGACTTACGCACCGAGACGTACCTAATCACAGCGAGCTATTGGAATCGGTATATTTTGCTACAAATCCCGGCGCAGCTCGTATCTGTTCCCTGTAATTGGTCACAGCTCACGACTGCAGGTAATCTGCAGGTGGCCCCGCGCGGCGCCGTTAATTTGATCGCATTTCCGTCAACGGGTTGTTCCCTTTAATGAGCAGCGGCCCCTCGGGCCCGGCGTAATTGGCCGGTCCGGCCGCACCGGCGCCGGACGCCGGACAGCGCCGATAATTACCCGTCTCTTTCGACCGGCCCGTCGTCCGGCGCGACACGTCGCGCCCTGATGGAAATGCCCACCGTGCTTCCGATTTGTTATCGACCCCCTTTGTACTCTATTCTAAAGATGTAGACCGGGATTTTAGTCTATGCGAGATTCGCGTGAATTTTGAAAATAGTTTTAAAATAACAACAGTCTTTATAGAGCTGCAATGCCGCAGTAACTTACAGGTAGTCTTACAGAAACTTTTCCTCGCAAATTCTAGTTTTAAAACAGTAGTTAGCCGTAAATTTCCTTTTCTTCATAAAATTTAGAATAGCCTCGGCGAGGCTGCATAGCCGTTGCCTTGATTTAACGCCAAGTTTGGTTTGGCGCGCGGCGGCGGCGGCGTCCACTCTCGGGATCGCCATGAAACGTGTTATCTGCGATATCGGGGGCGATCATCTCTGCGATCCGTAAGTGGTGCGGAACGCGCGAGAAACGCTGAGAGGACTCGTTTTAATATTCAGTTGCTTTAGAATTAGAATCGACGGGGATGTAGATAGTTGAAACCCAATAAATGATGACGATTAGCATAAGGTGATTAAGATACGTAGGTTAACATTCATCATTTAGTTAAAACTTAGAGATGAGAAAGCTTTATTTTAAATATTGAATTTCGAACCTGAAATATGAGCCCATGTATCAAATTTTACGATCAAAAGCCGTTGTGATTTTATAATATATCTCTATTTAATCAACATCAACTCTACTGAAGAGTATTAATTATGCAAGAATAATATTTTCCCTTTACCGGCGTAAGCGTTCTTGTATCATCTCTGGCGCGATATCACAAACTTCCTCGCCAGATGATCGGGAATCGAGAATTAATCGAAAGTTTAAATCAGTTCGCTTCAGCCGCAGCACTTTGTTGTCTTTCCATCAGACGCGCGCTAATCTGCCGCGACCGATGCAGGATAAACGGACACCTATTTAAAATTAATAATAAAGAGTAATCAACTCTCAAGTTTTAATGGGAATCGGAACTCAGCTGAAAGGTTTCGTCTCGCCCCTTTCCGTTTCACTATCGCACTTTGCGGTCCCCGTTTTGTCAGTATTTGTGAGTTTAAATGATACTGGTATTTATCAAATGTTCGTTAACTTGTATTTGTAAATTTCGTATCTGAGTGATGTTGGCATTGCCTTAATATATGAATTAACTTTTTGGGAGTTCTAGATGTACTACAATATTATGAAACTGCAAAAAAATCACATATAAAAATAGTAAAATAGGATAATCTGAGGTCAAAGAATCGCAAATAATAATTGTTGTGTATGCTTATTGCTTGTATGTATGTAATCGTATGTATGTATTGTTTATCCGGTAACTGCATTTTCTGGGTAAGTTCACTCTATTGTAGGCACCATCAGGCATGATTTGTTAGATAACTAATTTTACTAAAGTATTTTACGTCATAAAGTTAACATAGACAAATTGACTCTTATTAAAACTTTCGTGAGACATATTTAATTATTGTATTAAGCGGTTTACACTCAAGTAAAATTGTCAGGAACGACCCGACATGATTCGTTTTGAACTCGTATGGAGCTCTTCATCAGGGATTGCTAGCGGTACACCGCCGCGGTAACTTTGTCACGTGGCGGTGTACGGGAACCAGTCAATCTCACGTAAGTGTAAGCCACTAAATACAATAATTAGGTGACTTTTACATTTGAATAGAACATATCGCAATAGTAGACATACTTATTTCAAACATTTGTTATTATAAACTTCGCAGTCACTTTCGGCGAAAAACTGAAGTATATAGAGGCGGTGCGAGCGAAGTCAGTCACTGACTGGTATTAGAGGTTAAAGTTAGATTGGGCGCGCCCGCGGCTTCGGTGCCGAATGTAAAACCTAATTGGCCTTTGATGCTTTAAATGGAACAGACCGGAATAGCACAGTTTACCTTAAAGCGCGCCGGGCAAAAATAAACCCTGTTGGTTCGGTATTTAAATTGAAACAATTGAAGCGGGAAGTGTAGCGCTGCACGGTAATCGAAGTGAGTTGTGAGCAATCACCTGCGTTGTATTAGGCTGATTGGCGATTAATCTGCTTCGAATGTGCGCTGTTTGTGCTGACGCCAAGTCAATACAGTTTAATGCCCATTACGCTTATATAAAAATTTACTATGCGAAGCTACAATCGCATTTTAGAACACCACGTAATCATTTGACCATGTTATTATAACAAAACCGGACATAATCGAGTTCAAAAAGTGTTTAATTAACTACCCCGACGTTTCGAATCTCGTGGAGACGTTTTGTTTTAAAGTGTAAAGATCGTGTAGGTAACTTAAATCAATACAAATGACCATGTGTTACGAATGAACTCACAAAACTATAAAAAATATTGGAAAGAAAGACCGAAAACATTTATTCAATGACATGCACAAGATACACATAATCTTAAATAGGTAGATAATCTTGGCTGGTCTCCGACTGTGCCTATGCCACGATATGGTCTCGTTTTGGTATAATGCTGGCTCGAAAACCAGAATTTATATTCAAAGCTTTTCAGAAACTTCGGTAATCCAACATAAGTCGGTAAAGGAACAACGTGTATACCGTTTTTTAACGTTTTGAGAATCCATAAGATATGGACACGAAGTGTGCACGCGATGAAGCATTTGCCCCCGGTCCCGGGAGCCTCGGTAACGAACCGAGACGCCACCGCCTGAGCAAGTGAGCACGTCGACTCGAAGCATACTCGCGCGAGTATCATGACTCTTTCCAGTCGGCAAACATTGACACCCGTTAGTTATGCAAATATTTGATTCAAACTGACACCTTTTCTTAATAAAGTTACATTAGGTGATATAATTTACTAACTGTAATCGAATATTTGCGTTAGACATCCACATGATAATCAGTAACTTATTTAATGAAATCATAAGAAGTTTGGACTATCTGACATGCGTCATATGAAATATTTACATTAGAAGAATCAACTTCGGGTGCAAAAGTACGGGACATTAATTTTCGTGAGAAAGATACAATTCTAAGAATAATTTATAATATTCAGTGTTTTTATTTACCTGTAAAACAATGTAACGACAAGAGCCGACGTTGAAACTCTAGACTGTTCTATAAAATTTCGCGAGCATCATTAGCGTCACGAAGGCAACAGGCAGAAAAATGTCTCCGGTCTCCGAGCTATTCCGACCGAGCGCGAGCGACTCAAGTCGGCGATGCAGACATTTCCTTATTCCTACACTTTACTCCGCGGATCGTGATTCTAAGAATAGAAAAGAATTGACACTTGAAAGGTTCAGATAAGGGACAAGTCGGCTTCAGAATTTAAAGGTCGAAAAATCAGATCGTCGGATACGTGTCGTTGGCCTCTTTTGAAGAATCGTATCCTTCAATTTCTTCCATCCCTCGCTATCGGTAATCACGAGGACGCTCAGTGAAATATAGTGCATCCGATCGGTTCGGATCGCGAGGCTTGGCTCAGATGGAAAATACCGTAGTTAGTTTTGAGGGATTTAGTTCCAATGTCATAATTTATGGATGCGGATCGTCGAAGGCTTTAGGGCTCCGAGCAGAAGCGGATAGTTATGAGATGTTTGGGCTGAGCACACTCGCCGTGCTTGGCAGCGGCGGCAGTTAGAGCCTCATGGAGAATGCAGGCGGCGGGCGAGAGTGATGGCGCCGCATTACGAGAAGCGATCGCATATTTTATTCATCGCCGCAGATAGGCGCGCGAAATTAGGGAAACAAACGAACAAAAGGCGAGAGATTTACTTTCGGCTTATCTTCTCTGTAAATTCGCGGATGTTACTGTTTACTGACTTTTTTACGTTATTTGTTTTTTTATGGTTGTTGAGAAATTTAAACTCCGGACTGGTCGGACGATCGATTGGCTAATATTTTATTTGAGATTTAGACTAAACAAAAATGCGTTGAGGTTGGAATATAATACGAGGTTTTTCTCCCTGTATCTAAAGTGCTACCTGAGCATTTTATTTTGTCCATGCGTTGATAAAAATGTGTTGTTGCAATGGCGGACACATCTAACGCACCTTTTGTCGCGTTATCCTTGTGGGGGTTGTGCTAACAAGAGTGTTTGTTGCAGTGCCCCCGGAGAAGCCGGTGGTGGTGGACCGCTGGGGGCGCGTGATCAACACCACCACGCTGGGGCCGCACCAGGAGGGCGACGACGTGCTGCTCACGTGCCGCGTGCTCGGAGGTAAGTCTACATCTATAATTTGTTATTAGCGAAGAGTGACACGTATATGGATATCACATCTTGCTCTAATTACCGGTTTAATAACGACTTTTTAACGGGCCGCTTCTAATCAGCTCAAATTATATAAAGCCTAATTTATATCTTAATTTTAATGTTAACAGAACATGGTAAATCAGTACCTTAATCAGCTATCGAGCTTAAGATGAAATAATTAGGCTTTATATAATTTGTAAGTATTTCAATCTTTATAAAAATAAATGTAATACTAGTTACATATACCTTTATCCTTTATACAGTTGTAAAGTCATGTCATTGTCAAGACTCTGAGATTAAGGTATTACATAAAGTGATTCGTCAGTCCATGACTATAAAGAAACTACGACTACGAAGAATGTATATCTTTATTCTTACTCACATGTCCACTTGTCCGTAACCATTTCTTCAATTTTATTTTCGTAATTTTTGGTTGTTCCGAGTTACAATACCATTCTGTCGAGTTTTGCGAGCGGTTCTCGATCCGGCAGAATATTCCGCTGCGCCAAATACAGCCAAGCGGAATGTTTCACACTAATCCGAGCCTCGAGCGGCGGAACAGACGTCTGCCAAATGCCTTCTTTTTGTCGCACTGACAACAGTCCGTCGCCGGCTATTGACGTCCTTAAAAAGAAACAAACAGCTTGCGCTAAGCAACGACATGTTCTTTTTCAACGCACGTTTATCGAATGCTCTCGGAGACCGATCGAGTAGTGTAAATACGTGTAAGTATAACTATCCGAGACCAAATACGGCCAATGAATAGGTATTTAATATTTACCTAATAATAATTATGATGTACCGTTTTCTAAGGCTTACAACGCGGCTATTAGTCCGACAAGCAATGTCACCTTACCTAACTACACAAAAAGCAGAAGGAGCATAATTATGTGACATATTCACAAAGAGTTTAATTTTTCACGACAATTCCATACCGCTTCAAGCTTACTTAGCGTGTTCACGAGCTACATTAATAAATTAATAAACCAAAAATCAGTCTTCTGTCTGGTCGCATCTGCTCGTTGCGATTCAGCAACTTCTGAACTATTCAAATGGGATGCAATTCATTAGAGCGATGGTTAAATGTTTTTGTCAGTCGCAACAATAGTTCGGGGTACGGCGGGCGCCGCGAGCAGTCCGCGCTCGATCGCGTTGTTTTCACGCGACAAGAACTTTGTTTGCTCTCCTCAAGTGTGTCGACTGTCGACTTGACACAACCTCTCCCACCACCCCCCCGCACCCCCTCCATAGCCCTGCGACACAAGAACGCTTTTATCACACCCTCGAAAACGATTCTTTATTATAATCGAAAAGTTTGTTACTCAAATGTTATTGGGCACGGTTGAGTGTGCTGAGGTCACGCGGGTATTACATAATTTCTTGGAATGTGACAATCTCAAATTGATATTTCTCTTCTAAGTGCATATTCGTGGAAATTTTACTTCGAGTTGAAGCTTTTCCTTGATCACATAACATAATACAGTTGCATAGATAACTCATATGTTCTGGGGTTGCTTCTATTGATATCGACATTTATAGAATGATGCTATGTCATGTCATATAACGGTCATATGTGTGCATACATTGAATTTTAGTTACTTTAAGTGAGTGTGACAAATTGACAATACTCGTCCACCCATCACCAAACAGCAATGTTCGCATTGTTGTGTTCCGGTGTGGGGGTAAGATAGCCGGTGAAATTACTAGCATAGAGGCATTCTATCTTCGTCCTCCGGGTAGGCAAGCACTTGTGACTCCTCTGGTGTTGCAGGTGTTTATGGGCGACGGTAATCGCTTTCCATCAGGCGATACGTTTGCTCGTTTGCCCCCTTTGACATAAAAAAAAATAATAATAAAAAAAAAAAAAACTCGTAAGTCATTGTGGTCATACACCGGGCGTGAATTACTACTACAACAGCGGGAGCAATAAATTAAAACATAGATCATTATACTAAACAACACTACGAATATTGCTTGGCAAATAAAAAAAAAGTACTTAAACATTTGTGAAATATTGTTTATTCGAAGATTAGTAATGTATTGTGAAATGTTTCAGTCAGCGCGATGTCAATGTTGGATGGCGTACATTGAAAATATTATTTAATATTATAGATATAATGAACATCTGAAAACTGTATTTTTTTTATTGTGTATTCAAATATTGTTCAGTTTGAAGAGTAAAATCCATGTTTTAATTTATTGCTCCTGTTACAGCCTACACCCAGTATAGTCCCTCAGTAGCTATACTGGGTACTGGCTGAGTAAGAAACGTCTTATTTAGGCCATTATCTTTGAAATAAATGTATTGGCATTGTTATATTATTCGATCTTCATTTTAAAAAATATAACCACATGTTTTCAACTCAAATATATCAAGCAGCATTATAAATCGTAGAATTCATGGTATCACATTAAGTAACAACATAGAGCAGTGCACGTTTTCCTGGGGTATATTTTTCTTCCCGACGAGCGCGCTACATACACAGAAACGCTTTTATCTTGCAAAACATTCCTACCGGCGACGTAGATCACCCTGTATATAGTAGCAGGGGACATACGACCCGCGCAATATCACATTCCCGATCACCCTGTGACGCATCTTTTGACTCGAAGTGGCGTATTAGGACGAGGCAAGACCGAAACCTGTCGTCCGCATCTCCATAATTGCCATTAAGCATTCCCCAATTAAAAATGCCGACCCTTGAACGTTAATAACGTTAACATTCTAGGGAATTACCGGCGACAGGTACCAGCCCTGAACACCTCGACAATTTTAAAATCGCCAGATTCCAATCAAAGTGACTTTTATCGGATTAAGTGTGTATAACTCAGAACGTAATTCCGATCGACGGGGGCACCGTATTTGCATAATCGGGAAATTGATTGGAGCGTATTCGGGAATCTCGGACGGGAAAAGATTCAATCCGTGTGAACGGAGATGCCCCTAACGACGGGCTTAGGGGGCCTGTTGCGCCTGGACCCGGCCCAGGGACCCGGTTTAAAATTAACTGCACGGGCAAGTCGGCCCTCCGTCAATGATGCGACGGCTCCCAAGCTCTTATTGTCGCAGATTTAGAGCCAATCCTCCCGAGTTCATGTTTTGTCACTTAAATGGATATTCATGGCTATTCAGACGAAACATTTGCGAACTGTTAAAACGTTTCTAGCTTAACGCAATCATTAAGAAGGCTATTGAAAGCACCCTCGTGGTAATATGGTATTAAGAAATTGGAAATTGATTTACGAATTCTGATAATTTTAACGTTTCACAACATTTATCCGATGATACTTTGTTGAAAGTCGACGATGGCCAAACTCCGTTTATTGATTTAGGTTAACTTTGATGTGATACTCGAGCACCGGCTTGAGTTGGCTCAGTTAAAATTGGATAATTGATTTAAAGAATTCCACTTGACACGAATCTTAGAATGCCCGTCTCAATTGTATCTACTCGAATCCAATCTGAATCTCAATCAAGGGTTGTTCTTTCAAGTGAATACTTCATTTTGTCTAGAGTACGAGTAGGTCGTCGTTGTTTGTTTTTCAAACGCCAAAATTCTATATAAAGAGGCAGAAATGTTGTTTGTCGACCGGCGAGCGGGCACGAGTGCGATGCGAACCCAGAACAATACGCCAACGGTGACTCGCAGTTTTCATTTAAAGAACAATTGAAAGTGCTCATTGAAAACTTATTTAGTTCATCTGGCAATTATAGACATCTTCTACTAAATAGCGGCACTTGATTGTGTTGTGTCTTTAGCGGTCGCATTGCGCTAGCGCCAGCTAAATAATAACAATAATTCTAGGCAAGAAATCCATTTTTTGGTTATTTATTTATTTAAAAAGTTCATCAGCATTCGAATTTCATTATAAACTAATTATGAATGTACATTATGCAACCTGAGTAAGGAATTGAAATTCGAAAATTATATGGTAGTAACGATGATTTTCTTGTGAGTGTGAGTGTAGTGTGTGCTGTTTGTGCTTGGTGCTTTATGTTTGACAATTCAGAAAACATCAAAGTAATTAAACGTTTTGTGCAACTGGGTGTGACTATCACACATCACTTGTAATTGGGCGCCGCGTGTGAGTGCCCGGCGCGCGGTGCCAACTGCTGCAGCGGCTTATATGTGGAATTTGCAATGTTTGGAAATGGAAACGTTTCCATTTTTATCATAATATAATAAATCTGACCCCGTTCGCGAACTCTGCACTGCTATTAATTAGGTGCGCGAATCGACTCGGGCGTGTTTGCGGTTTTTCAACTTAGTTCACCTCCCGTCGACGCGGCGGAATAGTTCGAGTGGCTCCTTGCGGAAGAAATAATACATCTCCAGCAAAGTGTTCAGTGCAATAATAAAGTAAGTGAATAGTTTTTGTTTAGAAGTAGTTTCAAAAGCGAAAACATGCCACGCCGCCACTCACGGAGCGAATCGAGAGACTGTTATTGAACACGTAGGTACCGGGCCCGGCGCGAGCCGAGCGGCACTCGTTACTGTCAACACAAATCCAAATTAAACCCATTGACATTTGGAATTAGATCCTCCCGAAACCGCGCCAGTGCCTCAGGACTGCGAGAACTAATTCAATTTGCTCAGAGCGGAACTAAGGACGCTTTAGTGTTCGATCCCGGCTTAACAAAAGCACATAGCAGTTTACAAACAAGCAAACAAAGGACGGCCGAGGACGCCTGCGGGCGACAAATATCGACGGCTGTATTGTTTTACGTGCGGTCGGTACCGACATCGGAGAATTAGTGGAAAAAAGCGATCGTAACATTCATGAAATAGTCGAAACTATCGGCCGTGGCCGGGATAGGGAACGCGGCCGAGCGTGGCGGCGCACGCGCGCATTGTGCCGCGACGCTGGTTTATACATTTTGGGATTCTTGTTATTCCCTCTCCAACATCCCATTTGCATTGAGAGGAGAGCATCTAGTTTATAAATGTTAGCGCTTTTGATTTCCACCGGAGTAGCTAGTTTGTTTAGTAATGGGATTCGTGTTCGTTCGGTGGAAGCGGGATCATTCGTCATCGTCGCAGTCATTAGCTGGCTTGTAGCGAGTCGCGAGCAATGGCCGCGGAAACGTGAGCTCGCCGTGTCGCGATATTAATCAGAGCTCCATGTTAATGACACGCTACTACTTTAATTGTAAGCGTTTATTTTAGAACTCAATTTGCTAAACGGTGGAAGAAAAGTGGTTTTAGACGGAAAGGGTAATAGGATTACTTTCCATTTTACTGTTCGTTTTGTGTAGTCATTTACAAATGGATACTAACACGTAATTAATTTGTGCTTTGTTATTTTATTTCGAGTTTCTTTCTATTTGCATTGTTGGGCTTGCTACTAGTTACAACTATTCGGTTTAAAATGGTTCGACGATCTATGATTCAAATAGCACTTGATGTTGTCTAGATTATTTAATATCTATATAATTATTAAGGAAATAGTTGTTAGCATCCATGTTTTTATAGATACCACGCTTGTTGATTAATGAACTCAGTGACTTTATTAATACCATACCATAGTTAGTTATGTGGTTTATTTTTTACATCTCTGCTACCCATAACCCAACGGCGCACCTTTATCAACAGGACGACATGTTATGCGGTGTTGGCATAAAATATACCGGGTGCGTCCCATATTATATACAAACTTTTGGTATAATTTCAATTTATAAACATACAAAAGATATAATGCACGATATACATAATAAGAAATACCATATTTTCATGAAATATAAGGCTTGATTGGTATAACATTCAATTCATATAATATCATGTGTTATAATGGTTATTTTGTATAATAATTTTAGATATAATATTTATTTTGCATAACAATCACTACATAGTATAAAACAAAGTCGCTTTCTCTGTCCCTATGTCCCTTTGTATGCTTAAATCTTTAAAACTACGCAACGGATTTTGATGCGGTTTTTTTTAATAGATAGAATGATTCAAGAGGAAGGTTTATATGTATAATACATGCATAATTTATCAGCTTTGCACCCGTGCGAAGCCGGGGCGGGTCGCTAGTTATGACATATAATATAATATCATTTGAAATATCTATCATATAAAATAATATTATATGACATACCTAGTACCATTTTATAGGCATTTTATAAAAAAAATCGCAGTACTTACCTATATCTGTATCTGTAAGAGCGAAACGAGCGCAGGCAAGGCAGGTAAAGCAGATCCGACTTGGCTTAGGTTAGGTACGACGACGAGCGAAGCGAGGAGGAGTGTTAGGTTGAACTATGACCCTAACGAGCGAGCGAAGCGAGCGAGCCGCGCAGGTCCAACGTGGCTTACGATTTCTAACATTACTTCAATGTTTCGATTGCTTCGATGTTTCGAGTAAATGTATATTATATGTAATAATAATTAAGTGTTTTAAATGTTATACCATTAGATGATTATACACAATGTCATTATACCTACAGTTCATTATATACCACGAAAATATGTATTTTATTGTTATATGTTTCGTTCAGTATACGAATTGAATATTATACCAATTAAATTTATTCCAATTGAGCCTATGTCTAATGAGTGTTATATCTATTGTTTATATATGTTCTATTACTTACCCAAATATACCTACATTTGTATAATAAACAATTTCATTTCATTGTATGCAGGCCGACCAGAGCCGACGGTGCGGTGGCTCGTCAACGGCGTGCTGGTGGACGCCGAGTACGAGCAGAACACCGGCGACGTGATCGAGAACCGGCTCATGTGGCCCGCCATCCGGCGCGCCGACTACGCCGCCGTGTTCACGTGCCAGGCAGCCAACTCGCAACTAGTGCCTCCGAGGGAGGTGTCGCTGGTCCTCGACATGTTCCGTGAGTACCAGCAGGACACCGGTGACGTCATCGAGAACCGGCTCATGTGGCCCGCCACCCGGCGCGCCGACTACGCCGCCGTGTTCACGTGCCATTCGGCCAACTCACAACTAGTGCCTCCGAGGGAAGTGTCGTTGGTCCTCGACATGTTCTGTGAGTACCAGCAGGACACCGGCGACGTCATCGAGACTGAACCGGCCATCCGGCGCGCAGACTACGCCGCCGTGTTCTTACTGAACTTGCGGCTCAGTCAACAGACCAGCAGCAGATCGTCATTTATGAACAATATGTTCTGTGAATATGACTCAGCTACTAACAAACTGGCCATCGTAAAAAATTGTAGGCACGGGCGAAAGATAGATCTCTGTTTCCACGAGAGGTTTCTGGCTCAACTCTCCTCCTAAGTAATAAACAAGGCAATAGAGTTTTATTACAAGTTTTACCGATAATAAGGGGTATATAAAAACTGGAATTAAAACATTGGTTTGTTGTTACAGTGAGGCCACTAACAGTAGAAATACGGAGGCCTGCGGAAGTAGGCGAAGGCGGGTCGTTGACGGCGGAGCGCCGGTACGAGGTGTCGTGCGAGTCCGCGGGCTCCCGGCCGCCCGCCGTCATCACCTGGCACAAGGGCAAGAGGCTCCTCAAGCGGATCACGGTGAGTTCTAGTTGGTAAAGCGGGCTGCAGAGCAGCGCGGGAGGCTGAAGGCCGAGCTGTCCACTAATGTGGTGGAAACAAGAGTCTTCCAATTACGTACGGTACTTCCAATTTCGTGCAAACGCACCCTCAATAGACGAACACTGATCACATGAATGCTAACACGGCACGGGAATCGTTTCAACTCTGCGACTGGTATTAAAATTAAAATGAGATATTCTGACTAGAGGCCTTATTCCTTTTAAAATTTATTTTTTTCATATTATGACAAATATATTGATAATTTCAACCAACTTTTTGAAGTGAATAATACTTTTCCCCGAGTTCTAGGAAGTAACATAGTTATTTCACGCTTTCATTGCGTGCAGTCGAAAATAAGTTAAAAAAACTAATTTTCCGCGTGAATTTTGTCAATTTCGAGTAGTTTTTGAAACAAAAATTATCAATGAAAAATTCAAACTGTAGGTTTCAAATATATACCAATAAATCCCAATAGCCCTGTTCTAGAAAGTAACATCAATAGTATGTTAAGAAACATGTTTCGCCCCCTGCCTGCTATACGGCCACATCTCAAAAAACCATTTTTTCGAGAAATCGCTTGTAAAAGTTTTGGCAGCGTAGTGCGTGGTAGTAAAACGGGGCTTACTCCTTGAGTTTTCGGTCAATTCATTTTAAATTTAACTTTTTTTATTCTACATGATATAACGCTTCTCATGAATACTCTTTTTTTATAAAACGTGTATATTTTTTAAGATACGAGGCCTTAGGATAGGTACTTGGAGTTGTGGCCGTATTGCAGAAACATTTTGTTGAAATTTTGAGATGCGTCCAAAACCGAACAAGTATTATTGGAAAATGGTAACATAAAAATTATTATGCAAACACTAAAATAATTAAAATACCTTTATTAATCAACTTTTTTTACAGTAACAACATCACTGTAAGCGATAATCAGTGTATGCAGCTTTAATATCAACTTTCTAGATGCAGATATCATCATCATTTTGCATATAACTAATGATCATCTGGTATCTTCTCTTAAAGGCACTTGTATCTTTAATTATCGTGTTAACATGCACCATATATAGTATAATACCATATATAACATGTACCATATACAAGGAGGCCCCGTAGTTTTAGGTTTTAGCGTGGACTAGGTTCCCATTGATATAAGTGTACTGTTTCCCAGAATTCTTCAACTTCTTTACAATATAACCTTTTCATAGTGCAGGATAAGCTTTTCGATTTCTACTTTTAGGTTTAGCAATACTGGATGAAGACTGGTTCAAATCAAAGTCCCAATTTATGTGAGTCGGTATTTACAACGATTTTTAAGAACACCTCACACCTCTCACAGTTCTATTTAGACATAGTCTCGAATAATATAATTCCACCTAAGTTCAACCGCATACACTGAATTCGGGTAACTCGGGGAATTCGGGTAGACGCAACTAAGTACAGCAATGCATGTCTACAAACTTTTGGAGAGGCCAATCTTCAATCAAATCAAACCTATAGTTGCTAGGTTTCAAAGGAAAGAGAAAACCGTGGCAGTCTTCATCGACCTCTCAGCTGCATTCGATACCGTATGGAGACAGAGGCTTATCTATAAGCTCATGACCGTGGTGCAGATGGTGGGACTAATCAGCTCTATGCTCAGCAATAGGAAATTTATCGTCCACCTAGGAAACACCTCAAGCAAAGTCAGGAAGCTGAACAACGGACTACCGCAGCGATCGGTCCTGGTCCCGCTCCTGTTTAACCTAATAATTATATCGTGTGTGTATAGGTTGAACAGGAGTGGGGTCAGGATCGATTCCGAAAACAGAGAATCGGAAATTTATGTATGCTGATGGATGACATCGCCATCACAAACCAGGATGGCAAATTTAAACCCTCGAAGAAAGCCCTTACTTGCGATCTGGAATGTTTTGAGTAATACTTTAAAAAATGGATACTGCAGCCCAATTCTAGTAAAACAGAAGTTGCGACATTCGATTTCTGCAAGAAAGAAGCAAATTATGAGCCAAATATCTGCTTCAGAGAGATGGCGCTTATATTAAATCCTACACCGAAGTACTTGGGTGTCACTCTAGATCGCAATCTTACCTATGCGCCGCACATTAGTAAGTTAGGGAAGAAGCTACAGATGCGGAATGACATACTCCATAGATTAAGGGGAACTACTTGGGGAGCAAGAGCTGACGTGCTACGCACTACCGGTCTTAGCCTAGTTTACTCCATGACAGAGTACTGCTTACCAGTTTGGCTCAACAGCGCTCATGTGCATCGGATAGACGTGCTAGACCAAACCTTGCGATGCCTATTGGGAACCATCAAATTTACTCCTCTGGTTTGGCTGCCTGTGTAGAGTTATACAGCTCCCGCCGAACTAAGAAGACAACAGGCACTAGTCCACGAAGCACAAAAATTCGTGAATCGTCCCAATTTGCCCATCCACGTAGAGTTCGCAAACCTGCCGCCTCATCGGTTGAAGTAGAGGTACCCACCGTACAATAGAAGAACTTATAATTGCATATGAATGACTGTACATAATATGCCATACGAATAAATAAAATAAATAATAAGTACTATCGGTACTTACTGTTGTGACACAATCAAAATGACGTTTATTTCGCTTTTATTAAAGGGATTCATCGTAATAACACTAGAATATACGTTATTCTTATAGGACGCAACTCGAAAAAAATATTATAAATGTATGCTGTACAGCCACAACTGGCAAGTGGCTGTCTTGCAGGGAGTCAACTGACAATTTTTGGTCAGATCCATTAGGCCACTTGTGGAAAAAAGGCTTTTAAGGACAGTTTTTCTTATGGCTCTCGAAATAAGGTCATAAATTAAACTATCCTGACTACGAATCTGCAATAATCCAAAAAAAAATTTTTTTTGAGATGTGGCCGTATAGCAGGCAGGGGGCGGTTTGATCATAGAGAAAAATGTCTAAACAATCAGCATTTTAAAAGGAATAAGGCCTCTTAACTGCTTTGATATACTGACGATCGAATGATTTTGTGGAACATGTTCAAAAAACAACAGCGTACGTGACATATTAAATGGACAATAGAAGTAAACACGTCTCTTAATAGATAAGTATATATGTATAGGCAATGTTACAAACCAGCTGATATAATGCGAGTCTATCTACGCACGTCAGCGAAGCCTAAGCGAATTGTCAACTATTATAAACTCGTATTGTTGCTTTGATATACGGGCTGAATGCATACAGGCTACAGTTCAATGTATTGTGTGTTAATTCTGTTGTGATAGTATTGTTATGAAATTATACCTACTAGTGGCCACGTACCTAAGTCTGGACATAATAATTGATAAAACATATTATTATATGGAAATTAACGTTTTACTGACGATTCGAAATTTCTATTGACACCTATTTGAGGACAAAAATGAATCTTTAATAATTAATTACAATTTACGGTTAAGTTTTGTTTATTAGTTTATTTAAGATACTGTGTATTTGCTTTATATCAATCTACTCTGACTTGATAAAATACTGTGGCTGGTAAAATGCCTTCGTGGAAAACACTTTAAAAACGTAATTTCGCCCGTAATTAAGTTTCGATAGAACACGTATAAGGAAAAGGTCGAGCTCTAAGCTTTCAATCAATCCAGGATAACTCCCGAACCGAACTCGCGCGCAATCTCAGCACTAATTGAAGCTCAACCCTGCCAATGCGGTGCAACTTGGACCCGCTCTATAAGTATGTACTTAGAATTACCAGGCGCAATCGACTTAAACCCGCACATCAACTTCCAGCCAAATTGCACTTTAGATAATGTCCTTGTTAAAATAATCCCAGGAATTTGAACGCGGAGCTAAACAAACATACTTATTATATGAATATTTTATTGTGGAATAAAGTGATATTTCTGGCTTAGCTGAAACTGCGCCGGGCTGCGCAAGAAGCACAGTTATGCAAATGGAGGGGGAGCTAACGCCACGAACTAATAAAGCTAACCGTTTATGGGTCGGGTTTAACGCTTGCTTTTAAATGTACTTTAAAAGAGTATTTCGCGGCGCAAGCGATGGAACTCTAGGTGAGGTCATGGTTTCCATGATGTACTTTCACGTTTCGCACAGGATGTTATCCTTTCTTGTAACCACCAGGCGGGTCGAAGATTCCATCCGATTTAATGCAGGGTTTTTGTGTATTTTGTTCATTTTTCTCATCGATGGGTCGGAATTGATTGTCTTCTAACATGCGTTATATTCATGATCTGTTTATGTAAGATCAATACGACCATCTCAGTTTGCCTTTTGAAAGTGGATGATAAAAATAAATCGACATTGTGGCTCGAGTTGTAATTAAATTAAATCCTTCATTGCTCCGACCGGCACTCTTCCACACGCGTGATGTCTTGTTGTTTTAGCTCGAGAAACATCGTTCGATACATACTACGAAACGAGCTCTGTTCGTAGAATATGTCACGATAAGAGATCGATTATATAGATACGGTGTACATAATCTTACTATAGGCAATCTGTGAGAAGTTGAGAACTAAAATGAAGTTAGCATAAAATCTATTTTACCGTGTTACCCGATCAATGCGATCTACGCATAACGTATCAAACCAGCAATTTAATGACTATTTGTATCTGACCTCGATCTTTAAACTATTTCCTCATAACATTACACAGTAATTTATCTTCTCGCTTTTATCTTTTAGACTTAGAGGACGAATTTTTGATTTTCAGGAGATCTGTACATCATCTCTCATCATAATTATATTACTAATCTTATTTACATAGATTTCAGCAGCTTACTTTGTATTACTAATCTTGAAATAAAACAAATGTCTGTGGTTTTCCAAGAAAATGTTTAACACCTCGCCACGCCACACATAGCTTTGTGTATTTTAAACGTACACATGATTATTTATCTCCTCCGTTTCTTTCTTCTTTTTCTCTGTCGTTTCGCTCTTGGCAGAGCGGTCGTGGTCACGTTAAGGCGTCCACATCGGTGGTAGAGGCGGACACAGCTCTCTGCACGATCTCCCGCCATCTCTCCCTGTTGGCAGACTGTCTGGCGCAGTCAGATACGCAGTTTCCTACTGCTGATTTTATTTGGTCAGTCCAACGCATAGGTGACCTGCCACGCGATCTGGTTCCATCCACTTTTCCCTGCACAACTAGCCGCTCTATAGAGTTGTTATCCCGCTTAGAGACATGGCCAAAGTACTGCAGTATGCGCGACTGTACTACAGCTGATAGACGCTGCGTGATGCCGAGTTCTTGGAGTATGGAAACGTTGGTGCGGAACTCCGTCCACGATATTCCAAGCATCTTTCTCCAGCTCCTCATTTCCAGAGTATCTATCGTCCCCTTATCCAACTCGCACTGTCCACGTCTCTGCCGCGTATAGAAAAATCGGGAATATAAGTCCATTTCTTTAGGGACTTGTAAATCCGCTGAATATGTGCGCAAAATATGGATGAGCCGGTTTTGGGATAAATGATGAGCATTGAGCATTGAGTACTCAGCACGAGCATTGAGCTAGGCCGGATGAATGGGCGCTAATTGGCGGCTCGCGCTAATCTAGTTGCCGCCGATCGCAGCCCGCTGTTGATTTAGGCCAAAGCTCGGCTAAACTCGGGGCCATAAGACGAGCGGGCAGCACAGGATGGTTGAGTTACAGGGGCTCAAAATATACCATCGATAGCAAGATATTAAGTGCAATCACTCCTGTGGCGTGGAGATAATCCCATTAGTGGGTTATACTCCCACACAAAGTCCGACTCACTGGTAGTGAGGGCTAAACAGCCCTGAAACAGTACAAGTCATGTGAAAAAAAAATTGCGCGTGCCAACTTTACCTATATCCTAAAGGATGGCGGCAATAGAGTGACGCTGTCTGAGAAAGATACCTACAACTGATGGTAATCCTCCACCAGGTCATCAGTCCACCTTGTGGGGAGCCTACCCACGCTGCGTCGTCCGGTGAGTGGTCGCCACTCAAGAACTCGATGGCCCCAGCGGCCGTTGGTTTTACGAGCGATGTGCCCTGCCCATTGCCACTTAAGTTTTGCTATCCTTCGGTCTATGTCGGTTACTCTGGTTTTTCTACGGATCTCTTCATTTCTGATTCGATCGCACAAAGAAACTCCGAGCATAGCCCTCTCCATTGCTCTCTGAGTGACTTTGAGCCTTCTTATAAGGCTCATCGTGAGCGTGACCAAAACATATTATGTATAAAGCATATCACCTTTGCACATCAACAAAGTGCAAAGAACAACCGCACATGTCAACATTGGCTACGCGCGAAACATTAAATGAAGTTATCTCGACGCTTTGTATGAAATACAAACCAGTTGGTAATTTGAGTTCTTTTACATACCTACTTACTTTTACTATTCTTATCAACTGATAATATCTTGTTTTTGAATGAAAAAATTTGCCTATTAGAACAACGTAATTCCCGTTTACTTAGCAACACAAAGTACACACTCGGCTCCGACGCCCCACTACCCGCGCGCTTCATGGCCCTTCCGAAGCCGGCCAACTTTTTCCCCGCCGAGTGTTTCCGTAAGACCCCGATATTAGATACGTGGCCATTTTGTACCAAACTCGTACAGATAGCCGTAATGCTACCCGGCACGTGAAGGCATTATGATTTTATTCCACCTAATATTTTCCTTGTTCACGTATCATTATGGGCACTTAGGAAGGTAGCAATAAAACGTATCAAGGATATCGAAGGTATTGTTTCTCGAGGGTCGTCTAATACGCACGAGAATAAAACCTCTTATGGACACGTGGTTTAGTTTGATTTGCGAACTGCCACCCTCTCACATTTCATTGTTTTCTTCTTTGTCTCAAAGTGGGGGAATAGATTTTTACATTTATTATTCAAGTCAGGATTTAGCTTACGAACTCAGCAGTTACGTTTGAAATATTGTTTCACCTTTAGCTGTTAAACGACAGAGCGAGTCAAAGGTTGCCAAATGTACTTTATTCAAATATTTGTGTTCACTTGCAAAGTGAAGCTTCGCTTCTAAAAGGGCTGAGTCTAAAATCAATCCATCATAATACGTTACTGCTCTAGTACACACTAGTTCCATTACTAGCTGACTTAGTACCGTATCGACACACACACGTATAGGTATACCGCAGACATGTTCATATTTTGTTCTTATTTACCTGATAGCTTTGCACATCTTATCTGACTGTAAACACAAACATGAAAGGATAATCGAGCACTTTAAAAAAATGAAACTTTGTTTTTTTTTTATCATATTACTGCTCCCACATTCACTAACCATATCCAAAAAAACAACATATCCATATTGCCAATTCTATGACTTCCGGAAAACTATTGATACCAAGGGTAAACATTTACATACTTTGGGGATAGATCCCCAAAGAAACGCATCCCGTGCCTAATCAATAGTTTGCCAGAGGAAATAAGACGAGAACGAAATCAGAAAAAATCAACAGAATGTTAAAAATATATTTTTTTACACTACTAAATACCGTAATAACTACCTATAGGAGCCTAAAATAAGAAATATGTACCTAAAATAGAGATTCCATATACAGATCGCACAATCAAACCAGCCACTGGTTTTGTAGGACATTGTTTTAGCTGTAAGAAAAAAAGTAAAAATTCCAAATAAATAAATAAACCAATTGCCTTGAAGTAACTGAAAACAGTAAATACGACAGCGACTGCGATGGGAGCGCCGCCGGTCCATCAGCGGCGCCGGCGCGCCGTTACTCATCGCAGCCTCCGCTAAATAGAGATTTAAAGCTGCAATTTATGAACGTATTACAGAAGGCGATTCGGTCAGATTGGCTGCGGAAACGGGTTATATGGAGCATGGCGAGCGAGTATTAGGTTAAAGTTGACGTTAAATTATGGTTTGATGACGAGCTTAGTAAATTAACTTTCACAAGAATACCTACCCGTTTAGTAGTAGCTTAAAAATTGGCATGCAAGTTTTGACACAAAAATGGCGAACGGAGTCAAATAAAAGTTCGTAAATATGCTTGGTCAAATCTTTGCAATACTCGAATTAAAAGATGCATCGCTGCCCTCGCTCGCATTCCGTGAGCGTCGGTACGATGCACACAGCGTCCATTCCTGTCAGCCACGGTACCTGTTCGCGAGAACGGCCCCGATGGCATGTAGCCGTGCGTCCGTGCTTAGTCTATTCAGATTGCATATCAAATAAAAGTTTTATAGTATCGATTCCCGATGGGCGCGCATGGCGGCTGGCGCGGGGCCAGCGTTCTTTCGCTTATAATCGCTGCCGGCGCACTATTCATGATTATTATCGGGAATTATTCGCGCCGCAGTCTCGGTTAGACAATGGTTGCGGCTCTATTAGTTCGCTTTTGTACGCCGCAGAATTTATTCCGTTTTCAATTTAATTGTGGGTTATGTAGCTCGTTTATTGTGAAATATTGAATAATTAATTGATCAAGAGTATTGTGCCCGCGTCAGTTCCACGCCAATCCGGGTCGGGCGGTTTGACTCGGTATTTGCAGAGCCGTGGATATGTATACGGGAATTAATCGAGCTGTTTGAGCACCTCAGACTTCAGATCTCGAACGTGACGCGTTAGGCTGGGATTGCCAACAAAACACCAATTTACACGTTTACCAAACAATCAAAACTTTTGCCCGTCTTCCATTGAGCTAGTTAGTATACTAGAATATAGATCCTGAGATATTCATCGCTCATTTGGCATCGCGTATGTTTTGTTCGATCATAGATTATTATTACGCCCATCATTCATTAAACCGATGAAACAACGTAACGTAACGTGAAAGCAAAGAGAATAAAAATCTGGAAGATGGATACGTTGGATTTATTTCCCTCGCATGTTGCCTTGTTAGCGCATAGCATGGCTAACTGCCTTATCCGCGAATCACAGAAGTGTTTGGAATAATAGGGATAATGTTTGATAAATTTATTTAGATTGCAGTTCAATTAAGAACCAAACAAGCGTGTGATATGTTTATAAACCCATTTGGTTGTAATTTTCAAAGCTACAGCAATAATGTCTAAATGTGTTAAAGATAAGTAAAATGGTTAACTTCTTTCAAAGCTGCCGCTGAACTTTCATCCAAGCACATTCACTAATGGTTCCCCACACTTAAACATTTAAGCCGCTTTTTAAGTCGAAATACTTGAGAAAATAAAATAAATCAGTTGATTGAGTCTGCGGTGGCTGGTGGCCCGCACCCGCTCCCTCCCCCTCGTTCGCCTGGAAAGGACACGTAAGCTGATAGTTTTTCTTGGCTCTCTCCACGGCACACCAGCTCGCTACAGTAGGCCAAGTCTCGGAAAAATCTTCAATAAGCTATGATGCGTTGCTTTGTATGCAACAGTTGCCAAGCCGAGGCTTTGAATCATTCTTCGAGCTGCCAAGCGTGCCAAGTTTAGCGTATTATTATTTTGCAGATTGGTAGCGCCGTACATTATATGCTCGTACTTACGTTACAGTCATATTACATACCTCACTAATTGAAACCAAGCAGATCTGATTAAAACTTCCGTATTTAATTATTGTTTTAAGCGGTTTACACTCACGTGGAATTGTCAAGAGCGGCCCGATATTAAAGTTTATGGCAAAGTTACCGAGCGGCTGTGCGGGTAGCAGTCCCTGATGAAGAGTTCCATACGAGTTCGCAACACGTCGGGCCGGTTCTGACAAACAGGTGACTGTAAACCGCTTAATACAATAATCAAACTGCGTAAAGGTGGTGTCAAATACCCCGGGTATAACAGTTGAATTGAGTAGATTGGTACCTACTCAATACAACTATTGTACCCGTTTTCATCAGTGGAGTTAAAGCAACGCTAGACAACAAATCCCAGTAGAAACAATACTCTTCCTCCAGCCCTGCTGTGCCTGCCCGACGCCCTGGCAGCGCGCCAGCCTTAGGATAATTATCCCCTATTAATCTACGAGCCAAATCGCTGTCCAAATGCTGTCCTTAAAAAACCGACCGCCCCCGCTCCCGCCTCCGCTTCCGCCCCCGGTCGAAGACAATGCCTGATTTAAGCCTGCTCCCGGGTTTAACACCAACGTTGGGAGGAATGCTTTTTAGAATGGAAATGCCAACTAACCATTCCTACTTTGGTACTTGTGAAAATATTAATGCCAGATTCACGTTGTTCTCTACGTTTTTCATGATTTCAGCATTCGTGATCTTCATATATAGCAGCAATATCTGTGTGGCATTATTCAAGTTCTGATTCCATATTTATCAGTTTTGATTTCGTTCGGCTTAATTTCGCACGAAAATAATACAGAATGGATTATTGCACGCACTTTTGACGAGGTTTTGCCAAGATTATAATGTCTCTTATTGCAGGTTGACCTTTTGCTATCGTTTTACCAGCTAAGATAAACATACTGAAATGCCCACTCTAAGTATTAACACAGCTATAGCGAAGTGTGAGTGATATTGAGCAGCCATATAATGTATACATCCATCCATACCTGCTGACCGAAAACTTTCAGCCACTTACAGCGAGCTACATCTTTGACCCAATCGTCACTTACCACCAGTACCTCTACCATGAGTTGCCTTCGAAATCTTTCGATACGCTTACCATGCTCGCTAGCGAGCAAACGTGCTTCGAATCGAGCTACTACTACACTCACAAAGTGTGGTAGTGCGAGTTCAAAACCAATGAATCTGTCTCTTTTTAACTAAACTTAAGAGAATGAGTAAGAGCCAGAATAAAACATGGCGGATATACGGTAGCGAGTATCGTCGCAAATTCGGCACCATGAGATTCAAATCTGACAGGTCCACCTCGAAACTATCGAAAAATACGCTAACGAGTGCAGTTTAAACTCTCACTGCCAAATCGAAGGGTGAAATCATATTAGAATTTTTGTTTTATAAAGTTTTTAAATTATTAGTGATCCAAATAATGTCTGCAAGACATTAGCGAAGGCTATAATAATATGAAGAATAACCACGCTATACAGAAACGTGACTGTAAATTGCATTAAGTTATCCACTGTGTGAAAAAGCCTACGATTCAGTCAAAGATGTGCCCCGAATACAAAGTACGAGCCACACCATAGCAGCACAATGTGACTGATTGTCAACGAATGTGACGTCGATGTTGTGCTTCGGCTGCAGGATGCGAGCATACAGTTACTTTTTGGATGTGGGTCCATCGTCGGTCCAAGGAGCCTTCATGTACTTCGATACAGTGCTACTGGAAAAGGTCTACTCTGTCTAAAAAGTAGGGGCTACTCTGAAGAACATCACTGTGCAGTAGCTGTGGAAGTGCCTGACAGACCAAGTTCATCGGCCTTTATGAATTTATTTCAGAAGCATAAAAGAGGAAATTAGACAACTTACAATTGCTGAAATATCAACATACTGTATTATACATTACTCATTACACTCTTTTAACATTGATCAACCAGCTGAGATTAAGACAAACGTAGACAAAGACAAGCTTGTTGAAACAATGAAAAAAACATTCACAGACTCTGGCAATAAGGGACAGAAGAAGCGATAGGGAAGCAGAAAGAACAGCTTGTGGTGTGAAATGAGAGATGGCCGAATCACAATCAAAGCTTCGAAGGTACATACACCAGATGGTGTGATAAATATATAAAGCGGTGCGACTCTAGTGCGACTGTCTGTCCCGGACGTCCCAAGGATAGCCCTCAGACCTCGCCAGCGCGACCTGTTGGCTGTGCCGCCGTCGTCCACCGTGTCGCTCAGGAACTTGCCGCTGCCCCGAGCCCTCTCACTTCTCAATGCGCTCCTGGCATCGACACCTGAGTGCGACTTGTTTGGGTGGTGATGGGTGGCTGTGCGCAGTGAATGCTTGAGATTCTGTGAGGCGATGGATGCTAGGTGCTCAACTGTTCCTATGTAATTTTGTATGTTTCCTTTAATTTTAATCTAAGTTTCATGACGCATTGGTTGTACTGTAATGTCATGTTAATCTTTTTTTTAAATTTAAATAAATTAAAAATAAATAAAATATCATATAATGAAACATGTACATACAAAAGTCTATTGTATCCGCTAGTGTGTAAAATTAATTTGTATTTCAAAACAATGATTGTGATTCTCTTTATATGTATGCTTTTGTCTTATTCATATCATTTAGATTTGAGTGTGTTATCTTAAATTTGTAATGGTAGGCCTTATACATTTTTGAATGTATTATTTTCATATTCTGACAAATATATTGATAATTTCAACCAACTTTTTAAAGTGAATATTACTATTCCCTGAGTTATAGATAGTAACATAGCTATTTCATGCTTTCATGTCAGGAAGGCTCAAACAATGAATATACACAATGTAATCTGTTTAAATTATTTTATTTAAATATTTTTTTATTTCCCTTGCAACATAATAACATCTTGTATGTAATCACAAATTAATAAAACAGCTTCTAATCAATTTTGTTATCTCTACCACCCAAAAAATGAAAATACTTATTTAACTTTCTACCAAAAGAATATTATACATTACATTCAGTCATAATTTACTTATTCTAACAAATACTTCAATAGTTTATATAGATCACTATAAAATTATACTGAACAACAAAAGTTTCTTTTCAATTAAACACACATTATTTTTGAGACAGTAATTGTTCAACGGAGTCCGTAATGCTTAATGATGAAATAGCTATGAACGGTGACAAATGAACAGTATTTCTCTCAGCCGTTTTGACAATGCCTGACTTCATTAGCAATGGCTTTTTATGCAGGTATTTGAGGACCTGTAATAGTTTCTTCATCTGCTTTTTTGTAATTCTGAAAAAATAAATATTCAAAATAAGTAAGTACCTAAGATAGCTTAAGTGTAAAAAATTATATAGATAATATCATGATTTTTTTAATAAACTGATATCATACCTCAAGTCTGAATTATTTGTAGTATTAGGTATAACATCATCTTTCAGTGTGCCGCGTCTAGCATTCTTTTAGACAGTGAAATTTTGTTGACACATCCAATTATGAAAAGTATCTTCTAAAGCCCATTTTGTACCTCATTTAGTGTGTCTTTTTCCATCTGAAATTTAACATCATAGCTGATATACCACAAAACAGCACAGAAACTATACTTAAAGAATATTTTTTTGTAATCCTAGAGTGCAGAAACATTCAGGAGGTTAGGAATTAAAGATCTTGTTTTGTTCTATGTAAACTTATAGTAAGTAATAGCTGGTATGTACCTTCTATGGTCTACACACATAATTAATTTTAATGTGATAAAATGGCATTTGGATCTCTCCGAGCCAAGTATCGCCTCATTTTTCGCCTTGTGCGTGTTAAACAAACAGATTCTGTGGACTATTTATAGATTACACATTGCGGCACCAGTTAGGTATACAGCATACACCATTTTATCCAATAATTTTGAAGAAAGTCGATGATTGTACTTATGTTAAGTAAGACAAAACAAGTATTTATTTTTTATTTATTACATTACATGTGACTTGATGTGACGTCTAGTCTAGGGTTGCCAACTCCAAACAAAATTAACCCTAAATCTGAAGTTGAAACTAAAATCCGCTCCAGACCTTCGATCCGATCCGATTTATCGAAGCAATCGGATACTGTGTAGTACAATTGTCCGATTTATTGGAAGAAATCGGATAATGTGTAGTACAAATTTGTTAGGATATTTTTTCCGATAAATCGGATCAAATCGAAGGTCTGGGGCGAACGGACGGGCGATGCTATGACGTGCGTTAAGTTTTTAGTTTTTAAAATATATGCTGTCATCTGTCTTGTTGTGGTCTTAATATAAAACTCAAATAGAAAACATTAGTTATCTTGTTTGTGTTTATTTTATTGCCATTCCAATGGTTAACTGAGTTCTTACAACTTCCAAATTCCACTGCTGGGTCCAACATTCGTTCCCCACTTCAATATACACCCTAATATAATATTTAAATATTTATAAGAATATACATAAAATAACCCTAATCTATGACAACTATGTCTGCATAGATATTTAGTCTTCAACCTATCCGTGAAAAAATAAGCTGTCAATAATTTCAAGCCCAACGTCATTCGTTTTTAGGGTTCCGTACCCAAAGGGTAAAAACGGGACCCTATTACTGAGACTTTGCTGTCCGTCCGTCCGTCCGTCCGTCTGTCACCAGGCTGTATCTCAAGAACGGTGATAGCTATACAGTTGAAATTTTCACAGATGATGTATTTCTATTGCCGCTATAACAACAAATACTAAAAATAAAATAAAATAAATATTTAAGGGGGGCTCCCATACAACAAAGGGATTGGTTGCGTTAACTTTGCACCTCATTTGTATGGAGCGCTATACATACCAGGTGCAAACTTAACTTAACTACTTAAGGATGGAAAGTGTTTGTACGGAACCCTCGGTGCGCGAGTCCGACTCGCACTTGACCGGTTTTAGATTGTTTTTTTTTAATTAGACTCCAGACCTTCCGATCCAAACCGATTTATCGGAAGCAATCGGACAATGTGTAGTGCTGTGAATTGCACTACACATTGTCCGATTGATTTTCATATTTTTAATACTACAATTTTATTACTTTTCTGTATTCCGCTTAAAAAGAGGACTTAATCACTGTTTTTATATTTTTTCCAGAAGTTACTAATTATTTTAATCATCATCCTCATCCTCCTAGCCTTTGTCCCATATTGTAGAGAATGAATTCTCAATCAGGGTCGGCTACCTAAATCCCAAGATGTGGCGTAGGCACTAGTTTTTACGCAAGCGACTGCCATCTGACCTTCCAACCCAGAGGGGAAACTAGGCCTTATTTACTAATTATTTTAATATTAATTAAAAAAAAAAACTTATTCTAAAAAGTTGTAAGTCTAAAATTATGACACAATGTATATGTTACTTAAAACCCGCTCCAGACCTTCCGATCCGATCCGATTTATCGGAAGAAATGCCCTAACAATTGCACTACACGTTATCCGATTTCTTCCGATAAATCGGACAATTGCACTACACATTATCCGATTGCTTCGGATGAATCGGATCAGATCGGAAGGTTTGGAACCGGTTTAGGTCTGGCGTCTAATAAAAAAAAATGAATGACGTTAGGCTTGAAATTATTGACAGCTTATTTTTTTACGGATAGGTTGAAGATTAAATATCTATGCAGGCATAGTTGTCATACATTAGGGTTATTTTATGTATTTTCTTATAATTTCTTTACATACAGAAAAAAATATTTAAATATTATATTAGGGAGTATATTGAAGTGGGGAACGAATGTTGGACCCAGCCAGGGATCGGATACCGTTATTTTTGTATTACTGTTATTGGTCACGTGACGCTAAACCAAAATGAATATTGGTAGTGGTTTCGTTTACCGGTATTATAACGTTATTCACATAATACCGTTATTTAGCAAATTCCGTTTCTGTTTAACAAAATTAACCGTTTAATTTGAGTTTGACAGAGATAGAATGAGTCGTTCTGTGTTGCGATTTTGATTTTACGTACGATTTTGCGTCGCGGTAGTCGCAGGCTCGCAGCGCAGCAGTGATTAGATTTTCCGCAGTTCATGTGGTTTGGTGTGCGATTTTGTCTTGTAAGTTAAAAAAGGAGTAATGTATGTATATATCTAAGTATATAAGTATTTATGTTTGTCCGCGATTATCTCGCGTTTGGCTGATGATGCGGTTTTCAGAAAAGAATTTGTTACACTTAGGAGAAGATTAACGTAATTCGACTTAAAAAAGAGGATCTCAGTTTGACCCATATGTTTGTCTGCATTCATGTGTATTATAGATTACATTTGAATCCTGTAGTCAGATTGTTTAATTATTTTTAAGGGTCCTCGGGATGCCGATTACGAGAAAGATCCATTTTGAAATCCAAGATGGCGGACATTATTTTTTCTTAAAAATCGATATGGGTGTCATCTCCGAGGTTCCTCGGGGTTCCGGATACGAAAATGACGTCCATTTTGTGATTTTGAAATCAAAGATGGTGAACATAAATTTTTCTTAAAAATCGATATGGGTGTCATCTCCAAAGTTCCTCGGGGGTTCCGATTACGAAAATGAGATCCATTTTGAAATCCAAGATGGCAGACATTATTTTTTCTTAAAAATCGATATGGGTGTCATCAAGGTTCCTCGGGGTTCCGATTACGAAAATGACATCCATTTTGAAATCCAAGATGGCGGACATTATTTTTTCTTAAAAATCGATATGGGTGTCATCTCCGAGGTTCCTCGGGGTTCCGGATACGAAAATGACGTCCATTTTGTGATTTTGAAATCAGATGGTGAACATATTTTTTTCTTAAAAGTCGATATGGGTGTCATCTCCAAAGTTCCTCGGGGGTTCCGATTACGAAAATGAGATCCATTTTGAAATCCAAGATGGCGGACATTATTTTTTTTTTAAATCGATATGGGTGTCATCAAGGTTCCTCGGGGTTCCGATTACGAAAATGACATCCATTTTGAAATCCAAGATGACGGACATTATTTTTTCTTAAAAATCGATATGGGTCTCATCTCCAAGGTTCCTCGGGGTTCCGATTACGAAAATGACATCCATTTTGAAATCCAAGATGGCGGACATTATTTTTTCTTAAAAATCGATATGGGTGTCATCTCCAAGGTTACTCGGGGTTCCGATTACGAAAATGACATCAATTTTGAAATCCAAGATGGCGGACATAATTTTTTTCTTAAAAATCGATATGGGTGTCATCTCCAAGGTTCCTCAGGGTTCCGATTACGAAAATGACATCCATTTCGAAATCCAAGATGGCGGACATAAATTTTTCTTAAAAACCGATATTGGTGCCATTTCTCAAAAATATATCTGCGCCAGTTTTAAATCTAATTTTTTATTTTGAAATGTACACCCCCCCAAAAACCCAGAAAACGACAACCATGACGATTTAAAAAAAAATTACGTCCACCATCTTAACTTCCAAAATGAGATCCATCTTTGAAATGTACAACTACTTTTTTAAAGTTCCAAGTTTCAGAATTATTCTATTGTATGTGTACTAAAAATAACTTACCTACCAAATTTCAGCTTTCTAGGTCATCGGGAAATACCCGAGAGGTTTTGATACGTCAGTGTATAAGTGTATATATGTGAGTGGCAAAATCGGCGTATTTTAGGTACCAATAAAACCTAAAGTATAAAAGCTAGATCAATGAAATTCAGTACATTTTATATGTTTCCTAACAGCATCTTAACCTGTGAATTTGGGCGCTCTGGTGTTAACTGGGCCAAACCTATGAGGGTTTGAAAATTAGACGAAACGGTTCGAGAAAAGGTAGGTAGTGCCCCGCTTCTTTTTTGCTCGTCTTGGCAGGGGCACTACCGTGCCCCCAGATGTTGCATCGAATTGCTATAAATAATATTTGCATGTCCGATTATACATTCCGCAGAAATCTATATCTCATAGTCTTTAGTTGACATAAAGCAGGATAAAATTTTACTGACTATTACTGGTAGCAGTTTGGTTCTAACCCATTAAACTACTTCACTGGTAGCATGGTATAAGAAAACAAGGTGTAAAAAGTAACAGTGGGCCGACGCCTTTGATGTTTGCGTAAGTGCCGACACCGCTCAAGGCCGCCGTACCTACCAAGGGTTGTCACAGACTTACGCAACTGCCCAAAAAAGGAGGGTAATGTTTTTAGGGTTCATGTATGTATGTGTACTAATTTTACATATGGAATCCATTTTGGAAATAAAGATGGCGGACGTCACTTTTTTGAAAAAGTTGACATGAGTGTCGTTTTCTAGGTTTCAGGGGGTGTAAATTTCAAAGATGGCATCCATTTTGGAAGTAAAGATAGTGGACGTAATTTTTTTTTAAATCGTCATGGATGTCGTTTTCTGGGTTTTTCGGGGGGTGTACATTTCAAAATAAAAAATTAGATTTAAAACTGGCGGAGATATAATTTTGAGAAATGGCACTGTAGTTAGGTGCGGGGTTCTTAAATTAAAGTCAATGAGTGCGAAAAATTAAAATATACTATTAAAAACGAATACACGACACATACAAACACGAAACGAAAATACACGAAAAACAACTAATACTTGACCGCGCAGTTGTCGCGCGACACGAAGCAAATACACAGCAACACTGCGGGTCGCGGCAAGTTCCTGTGGCGAGGCGGCTCGCGCGCACCTCCCCCCGCAACCCGCGCTCCGTCGCTATGACAACGACGCGCTCAGGCTCATGAGTAAACATTGGATACATATACACAACAAAATATATTGCGAATAGCCGCGCTTCCTAACATTACCACCCCCCAGTTGGAGGCTTCAATCGACAAATGTACCGTCGGTAGGTAGCACGGCTATCCGTGCAGCGGGACGACGCAGCGTCCCAGTAGCAGTTTTAACGTCTACTACGCGCACATGGCCGTCCCTACCCGGAAACACTTTTTTCACAATGCCACGGGGCCACATATTGCGAGGCTGCTTGCCATCGCATATCACTACTACGTCGTTCACTTTGATGGAGCCCGTGGCTGTTGCCCACTTCTGGCGTCGCTGGAGAGTGGGCAAGTACTTTCTGGACCAGCGTCGCCAAAACATGTCCGCCAGCCCATTCGCCTTCTTCCATTGACGGCGGGCATCCAAGTCAGTGGGGTCGTAAGCCGTCACGCGCGCATCTCCCGCCGCCGTCCCAAGCAGCAAATGGTTTGGTGTGAGCACGACTGGCTCGTCGGGATCAGCTGCGACGTATGCGAGCGGGCGGCTGTTGACGACCAGCTCCGCTTCTAACAGGACGGTGTGCAGCACTTCCTCTGACGGCGCGCGCTCCTTTAGCGTCGCATGAAGGGCGTTCTTCACGGAGCGAACGAGCCGCTCCCAGGCACCGCCCATGTGTGGAGCTGCCGGAGGGTTAAATCTCCACTCAATGCCCTTAGCCAGAGCACTACCTTGTATACCCTCAGTGTTCAGTCCACGTAAGGCGGCGCGCAGTTCTTTGTTCGCGCCGACGAAGTTGGTGCCGCAGTCGCTCAGGATGGTTGCTGGTTGCCCGCGGCGCGCTATCAAGCGGCGCAAGGCAAGTATGGCAGAGTCGCTGCTGAGAGAAGCAGCCAACTCGAGATGAACGGCGCGTGTGGCGAGGCATGTGAACAACACGCCCCACCGTTTCTCCCGGCGCCGTCCAATAGTGATCTCCATGGGGCCGAAATAATCCACCCCGCAGTTGACGAATGCTCGCCGAGTTGTGGCAAGCCTGACGGGTGGTAAGTCACCCATCTTCGGTGGATTGGGCCGCGCGCGCTGCACACGACAGTACTGGCAGCGCGCAACGACTGCCTTCACAGTAGGCCGGATGCAGGTCACCCAGAATCGCTCTCGCACGTTGTTGACGACTGTCTCGTGGTTGGCGTGCAGCGCACGTTCGTGATAGTGGCGCACGAGCAGTCGTGTAGTGCTGCAGGTACCGGAGAGGATCACTGGATGCTTTTCGTCGAATGACAGTTCAGTCGAAGCACTAAGGCGTCCCCTGACGCGCAGCAGTCCGTCTTCGTACAACATGGGGTCAAGCTTTATGAGGCGACTTGACCTGGGCAGCGGGCGTCCAGCCCGCAGGGCCTTAAGCTCATCAGGAAACGAGTGAGCTTGCGACTGCTTCAATAGGAAGTTCTCGGCCTCCTGTAACTTCTCCGCTGTAAGCTCCGCCGTCTTCTGCTGAGATCTGCACGTGCTTATAAAGGCAAGCACGTACGCAGTGACGCGCACAGCTCGCGTCCATCTGGAGTAGCGCGCTACGTCGATAACAGGACAGCCAGCCTCGGCTGTCACGAGCGCCCTCTCCAAGCGCTCCGGGTCATCGACGGCGGGCTCCTCACGGCTCCAGCTCGGCCAGGGTACCTGTGGATCACAGAGAAAGGGGGGACCCGAAAGCCACATGCCCTTGTCATTAGGCCAGTCCATCCTGGTCGCCTCATCAGCAGGGTTGGACTCGGAAGGTACCCAGTGCCAGTCACTTCTCTTGCTCAAACTATCAATTTCTGCCAACCTATGAGAAACGTATTTTTGGTAGTCCCGCGCGTCAGAATTTATCCACATAAGGACCGTCTCAGAATCAGTCCATACTAGACCATATGGATCAAAAATACTCATAATAAACTTGAGGAACTCGCGCTTAGTAGGCTTGATCTGACCTTCAACTAATTTAATCGGCAAACGCTTGAACGACAGATCAAATTTCATACAATCGCTTGACGGCATACCTAATGTGCGCTCGTTCTCCGACTTGTCCAGTATAACACGACCCGGCACAACAGATGCCAGTTTTTCACTTAATTCTGCTGAATTTGTCACCCACCCCCTGATATCAAAACCACCTGATCGGTGAAAGTGGGTGACATCAGCGATCAGCTGTTGTGCCGTTTCTATGGAATCAACACTATCCAAATAGTCATCGACATAATGTTTACGTTTAATAGCTTTCACTATAGCGTGCAAATCGTCAAGCGGCGTGATCATGCAGTTGGCAGAGTCGTATTGACTACCACTAACCCCCCCTCCTAATGGACCATGAACAACAAACCCCAATTTTCTAAGAGAAGCGACTGGGCGACCAGATTTACCTTGTCGAATCTCCCGGCCGACGATGAGCTTCCAATTGTCTTGGCCCAACAACAGCATGGGTTTCGCCTCCCTCATTTCACTGCAACCGAGGTCCCGGAGGTGCACGTTCTCTTCAAGCACTCGCGCCGGTAACGTCTGCGACGGTAAGTTAACATTACGTAGAGTACGCACCGAAATGTCGTGACTAACTCCGTTCGGACCGCGCACTACGACTTTAACACTTCGCGAATTATTGTCAGTCACACAATGTCCGCGCGCGGTCATCAACTTCAAAGGCACTACGGGTCCGTCAACATCACTCGCGAGTTTATCGTCTATGATCGATACAGAAGCGCCATCGTCTAGCAAAGCGTATGTGGAATGTTCGGCACCATTACTTGTTACTATTGTCACCGGTAACACTTTTAACAACGCACGCGCTTGACACTCACCGACGTTCGTCAAAGTTTCGTATTTCACAGGCGGCTCGGGCGCCGACTCCGACACCAACGTTGGCGGCAAAGGCGGTGGTCCCACCGCGGGCGTCGTAGCGCTCTGCGCGTCCTTATGTAGCAAGTCGTGATGTGACCACTTGCACTTACCGCAGCGTTTTGCGCGACAAAACCTACTCGAATGAGTTTTTACGATACACTTAAAACACAGTCTTTTTTCCTTAACAAACTCCCAACGTTCATTCGGGGTAAGACTTTTAAATTCACCGCAGTCAGTCAATTTATGAGCCCGTGTACACTTAACACATAATAGTTGTTCAGTTTTAGCAACTGCGGTAATCGCTTCCACTTGCGTATGTACACGGTGACTCGCTCCGCCCGTGCGCACGGCCACACCCTTATCGCGCCGACCGGCGGGCGGCGGCGCGCGCGCTTCAAACGTTCCGCCGACACTGCTTATATTTACAGGCGTGTAATATGACGACGCTCGAGTAAGTTGACTCAGAAAGTCCACTAGAATGTTTAGGTTTGGCGACACTCGTAAATCAACACCACTATTATTGTCTAAACGCATCACAAATTCACCGTACTGAGCGCGTTGATAAGGTGTTAATTTACCTAACAGTTCACTTATCAGTTGCGGATTGTTTAAATATCCATCGGCACGAATAGTCTTTAACACAGACACACAATTCCGCACAGCATTCGTAAATTTGCGAATTTCGTTCCCGTTTTCGCTAACTTTCGGTAGATCGCGAACTCTCTTGATGGCACACTCTAAGACGCGACTCGGGTGCCCAAATTCATCTTCGAGCGCCTTAAGGACCTCCTCAGGATCCGAGGAGGTTCTCAATAAGTCGCTGACCGCGACTTTCGCTTCACCGACGAGCGCGACTCGGAGGCGCGCCATGTTCTCATATGGTTCGAAATCGTGCATCTCGCTGGTGCATCGGTACGCCTTCTTGAAAGTGAGCCAGTCCGCTGCGTTACCATCGTAACTGGGTATCTCGTGCACCTGTCGCGGCACTCTCTTTGTCTGCCCCAGCTTGCCGATGGCCTCCGCCAGGCGATCGATATCCGTTTGTTTCTTTGGCGGCGGCGGCGGCGACGGCGTACGTGGCGTGACGGCGCGCGCGTGCCACGGTTCCGGCGGCGGCGCGTTGTTGAGCAGGCGCGCCGACCCATTCATGAAGTCACCCGTCGGCGGCGGCGATGCCGCGCGTGGCGGTGGCGGAGCCGCGGGGTCGTCCTCGAGCCAGCGCGCCACTCGCGCCGATACTCTGCTCGCGGCGCTGGCCAGTGATCCATCCTGCTCTTCTTCCTGTACTGCTAGCTCCGCCATATCAAGTGCTAGCTTCTTTTTAATTAAACTTTCTCTGAGTTTAGCCACTTCGACCTCCGCATCGTATTCCGCGCGCATTCTTTGCGCTTCGCGGGCGGCCTGGCTAAGTCTTGACGAGTGGCTGGCGCTGCTTCGTGGTCTGACGGTGCGCTCTGATGCCGGCGTCCATGTCTCCGACGGCGGTAATTCCGTTATATCCCCGTGGTCGTTACGACCACCCGTCGCGGAGTCACGCGCGAGCTGTTGAGCTGCATCTGCACCTGTTTCTGCCGGTTTCGTCATCTTCGCTCGACTGCGTGTATTCGGTTTCCGACTTTCTACACTCATAGTTCAACACTTAACACATCCGGCTCGAAGGACCAGCTTTTTGTAGTTAGGTGCGGGGTTCTTAAATTAAAGTCAATGAGTGCGAAAAATTAAAATATACTATTTAAAACGAATACACGACACATACAAACACGAAACGAAAATACACGAAAAACAACTAATACTTGACCGCGCCGGTGTCGCGCGACACGAAGCAAACATACAGCAACACTGCGGGTCGCGGCAAGTTCCTGTGGCGAGGCGGCTCGCGCGCACCTCCCCCCGCAACCCGCGCTCCGTCGCTATGACAACGACGCGCTCAGGCTCATGAGTAAACATTGGATACATATACACAACAAAATATATTGCGAATAGCCGCGCTTCCTAACAGGCACCAATATCAGTTTTTAAGAAAAAATAATGTCCGCCATCTTGGATTTCAAAATGGATGTCATTTTCGTAATTGGAACCCCGAGGAACCTTGGAGATGACACCCATGTCGATTTTTAAGAAAAAATAATATCCGCCATCTTGGATTTCAAAATGGATGTCATTTTCGTAATTGGAACCCCGAGGAACCTTGGAGATGACACCCATATCGATTTTTAAGAAAAAATAATGTCCGCCATCTTGGATTTCAAAATGGATGTCATTTTCGTAATTGGAACCCCGAGGAACCTTGGAGATGACACCCATATCGATTTTTAAGAAAAAATAATATCCGCCATCTTGGATTTCAAAATGGATGTTATTTTCGTAATCGGAACCCCGAGGAACCTTGGAAATGACACCCATATCGATTTTTAAGAAAAAATAATGTCCGCCATCTTGGATTTCAAAATTGATGTCTTTCTCGTAATCGGCATCCCGAGGATCCTTAAAAATAATTAAAAAATCTGACTACAGGATTCATATACAAACGGAAGCAAGGAACAATTTCTTGCTTTTTAAATAAAGTCTTAAACTACGTAACTCGTAATTTTTACTTAAAATAAGCTATGAAACATGTCCGACATTTTGAATTTAAAAATTCATGTGACATGTCAGATCATATATTTTTTGTTTACACAGAAACAAACAATTATATAATACTAGCTGTGCCCCGCGCTGTTACCCGCTCATCCCACGGGAACACTAAATTTATTCGGGATGAAAAGTATCCTATGTCCTTCCCCGGGACTGAAACTATCTATATACCAAATTTCATCTAAATCGGTTCAGCGGTTTAAGCGTGAAGAGGTAACAGACAGACAGACAGACAGACACACTTTCGCATTTATAATATTAGTACTTAAGTACTTATGGATAATAGTATTTGAATTTTACTGGCAGGCGTAACGCTTTTACATCCGCCATTTTAGCATGCTCGTTAGCATGACATGGAAAAATTTAAAACTTAGGCGCTATAAAATTTCGCACAGCACATGTCGTATGCACTATTTTAATTGTGTATTGCAAGTTGTAAGACGCGTCAGCCCTCAAAGTCAGCACCCTCATTACTAACAATTTCGTCGTATGACACATGGGGTGCGCCCCTCCCGCCGCCGCCTCTGTCACCTCGCACGATTGCCCTGTCTAGACGCCTTCGTCGACCGACTGTATTGTTTCTTAAACTGTGGTATGGCACTGACAAACCCACCGAATTTATCTAGATAATTATAGATTGACACAAAAAAACGGGTAAAAAAAGTCCACTTACCAACATTAAAAAAATATTACAAATAGAGGTAACTTTGTTTTTTTTTTCGATCGTTCGAAGTTTTACTAGTCATGTTGTCGAAAGTGATTTTATAATTGCAAGATGCTTAAATATGACATATATTTTTTTCATAATCTTTAACCACTGTTTAATATGTTTACGACTCATTAAAAAGTGAGCGAGTTAGGCGTCTACTGGGAAATAGCACCTTAAGTGATCGCGCCGGAATTATCGTAATGCAAAAGTCTCTACCACAATAACAATAAACAAACAATCCTTAGCCGGCCGGGACGAGTCAAACAGAGACAAATATACAAAATATCCTTATGCGTAAACAAGATAGCGATGCGTCGGCGCCTACAAAGGAAAACGCGCAGCGAAACTGAGTAATACCGGTTAATACTGTTCAATGTAACGTTATACATTCGTTTTTCTTGAATAACGATAATCGAAATTATTTTGCTACTTTTTTAAACGTTACTCTAAGGAAACGTTATTTCAACAAACGAAATTTTTAACAGTTATCGAACAATATTAACCAGTATTCGGATAACGGTATCGATCCCTGGACCCAGCAGTGGAATTTGGAAGTTGTAAGTACTCAGTTAACCATTGGAATGGCAATAAAATAAACACAAACAAGATAAATGATGTTTTCTATTTGAGTTTTATATTAACCCTTTGACCGCCAAAGACGGCAAATCACGTCATCGGGAATTCGCGCCACTGACGTCAACGACGCCTATTGACGTCAAAAATTTCAATGGTCAAAAACATGCTAATTCAAACCACTATCTGTGTTTTTCAATCTCTGTTGATTTTGGAGCACTTTTTTTTTTTGGTTTTTGGCGTCAGTGGCACGGTGAATTGCTTTGCCGCTTGGCGCTCAAAGGGTTAAGACCACAATAAGACAGATGACAGCATATATTTTAAAAACTAAAAACTTAACGCACGTCATAGCATCGCCCGTCCGTTCGCCCCAGACCTTCGATTTGATCCGATTTATCGGAAAAAATATCCTAACAAATTTGTACTACACATTATCCGATTTCTTCCAATAAATCGGACAATTGTACTACACAGTATCCGATTGCTTCGATAAATCGGATCGGATCGAAGGTCTGGAGCGGATTTTAGTTTCAACTTCAGATTTAGGGTTAATTTTGTTTGGAGTTGGCAACCCTAGACTAGACGTCACATCAAGTCACATGTAATGTAATAAATAAAAAATAAATACTTGTTTTGTCTTACTTAACATAAGTACAATCATCGACTTTCTTCAAAATTATTGGATAAAATGGTGTATGCTGTATACCTAACTGGTGCCGCAATGTGTAATCTATAAATAGTCCACAGAATCTGTTTGTTTAACACGCACAAGGCGAAAAATGAGGCGATACTTGGCTCGGAGATCCAAATGCCATTTTATCACATTAAAATGAATTATGTGTGTAGATCATAGAAGGTACATACCAGCTATTACTTACTATAAGTTTACATAGAACAAAACAAGATCTTTAATTCCTAACCTCCTGGATGTTCTGCACTCTAGGATTACAAAAAAATATTCTTTAAGTATAGTTTCTGTGCTTTTTGTGGTATATCAGCTATGATGTTAAATTTCAGATGGAAAAAGACACACTACATGAGGTACAAAATGGGCTTTAGAAGATACTTTTCATAATTGGATGTGTCAACAAAATTTCACTGTCTAAAAGAATGCTAGACGCGGCACACTGAAAGATGATGTTATACCTAATACTACAAATAATTCAGACTTGAGGTATGATATCAGTTTATTAAAAAAATCATGATATTATCTATATAATTTTTTACACTTAAGCTATCTTAGGTACTTACTTATTTTGAATATTTATTTTTTCAGAATTACAAAAAAGCAGATGAAGAAACTATTACAGGTCCTCAAATACCTGCATAAAAAGCCATTGCTAATGAAGTCAGGCATTGTCAAAACGGCTGAGAGAAATACTGTTCATTTGTCACCGTTCATAGCTATTTCATCATTAAGCATTACGGACTCCGTTGAACAATTACTGTCTCAAAAATAATGTGTGTTTAATTGAAAAGAAACTTTTTTTGTTCAGTATAATTTTATAGTGATCTATATAAACTATTGAAGTATTTGTTAGAATAAGTAAATTATGACTGAATGTAATGTATAATATTCTTTTGGTAGAAAGTTAAATAAGTATTTTCATTTTTTGGGTGGTAGAGATAACAAAATTGATTAGAAGCTGTTTTATTAATTTGTGATTACATACAAGATGTTATTATGTTGCAAGGGAAATAAAAAAATATTTAAATAAAATAATTTAAACAGATTACATTGTGTATATTCATTGTTTGAGCCTTCCTGACATGAAAGCATGAAATAGCTATGTTACTATCTATAACTCAGGGAATAGTAATATTCACTTTAAAAAGTTGGTTGAAATTATCAATATATTTGTCAGAATATGAAAATAATACATTCAAAAATGTATAAGGCCTACCATTACAAATTTAAGATAACACACTCAAATCTAAATGATATGAATAAGACAAAAGCATACATATAAAGAGAATCACAATCATTGTTTTGAAATACAAATTAATTTTACACACTAGCGGATACAATAGACTTTTGTATAATACATGTTTCATTATATGATATTTTATTTATTTTTAATTTATTTAAATTTAAAAAAAAGATTAACATGACATTACAGTACAACCAATGCGTCATGAAACTTAGATTAAAATTAAAGGAAACATACAAAATTACATAGGAACAGTTGAGCACCTAGCATCCATCGCCTCACAGAATCTCAAGCATTCACTGCGCACAGCCACCCATCACCACCCAAACAAGTCGCACTCAGGTGTCGATGCCAGGAGCGCATTGAGAAGTGAGAGGGCTCGGGGCAGCGGCAAGTTCCTGAGCGACACGGTGGACGACGGCGGCACAGCCAACAGGTCGCGCTGGCGAGGTCTGAGGGCTATCCTTGGGACGTCCGGGACAGACAGTCGCACTAGAGTCGCACCGCTTTATATATTTATCACACCATCTGGTGTATGTACCTTCGAAGCTTTGATTGTGATTCGGCCATCTCTCATTTCACACCACAAGCTGTTCTTTCTGCTTCCCTATCGCTTCTTCTGTCCCTTATTGCCGGAGTCTGTGAATGTTTTTTTCATTGTTTCAACAAGCTTGTCTTTGTCTACGTTTGTCTTAATCTCAGCTGGTTGATCAATGTTTCTAAAAGAGTGTAATGAGTAATGTATTAATACAGTATGTTGATATTTTAGCAATTGTAAGTTGTCTAATTTCCTCTTTTATGCTTCTGAAATAAATTCATATAAGGCCGATGAACTTGGTCTGTCAGGCACTTCCTTTTTGGACAGCTGCTGCATAGTGATGTCCTTCAGAGTAGCCCCTACTTTAGACAGTAGACCTTTTCCAGTAGCATTGTATAGAAGTGAAGAAGGCTGAATGAAGGCTCCTCGGACCGAAGATGGACCCACATCCAAAAAGCAACTGTATACCTGCATCCTGCAGCCAAAACACAATTTGGCCGTAACTTTCGTTGACAATCAGTCACGTACGCGGCTCGTACTTTGTGTTTGGTTCGGTTCGGGACACATCCTTGACTGAAAAGTTATTTTTTCATGCAGCGGAATTACACTTTGTACACAACTAAGTGCCAATTTACACTCCCGTTTCTGAATTGCGTGGTTATTTTTCATGTTATTATAGCTTTCACTGACATAATATTCTACTCTAAAAATGTCTTGCATTGCAGATAGCATAATAAATCGTACTCCAACTCCATGTCTTCTGGCCAATATTATTCTTATTCAGCCTTGGCAATATAGTTAGAAAGAGACGACTTCGTTTCGTGACGTTTTGATACACGAACTTTCGAATCGAGTTCACGTTAGCGTGCTCATACGACTCATGGTGCCGACCGCTTCTGGTAGTTCTATAAGTATCCGCTAGAGGCGCCGTAAAAATTCTTCATACAAATCCGCTACGCAGTCGCAAGCGAGCACGGTATTTGTAAACTCATGGTAGAGCTACAGGAGTTACTAAAATCAATCGTTGGTCAGTTTTATAAAAAAAAGACTTAACGTGATGAATCTTTTCGTGGTTATTATTTTACGATCACAAGTCCATGTTACCTTAGAAATATTATAATATCTAACTGCCAAATCGAGTTTCACAACTAGTTATCTCCCTTAAGTAACTTAAAGAGCTTTCTGTTGTGCAATAACAAGATTGCGTCCAGAGAATATGGAGTTAATAGGGCATTGTCTGAGACAAATACGTGCCGTTGGAAATGTACTGCACGATGTCGTTGGTCACTCACTATACACTTGTTGTATTTAGAATGTAAAATGATAGGGACGCCATCTATTAATACAGGTATTTTCATAGGTAAGTGTCGTTTTTAAACATGGCAACGACACACAATTATGCACCGATATAGTTATCGTTTAGAGAAACCATTTATCTGAAACACACTTACATGAAAGAATGTAACCAGATTCCAGGCCGGCTAAGCTGCGATCAAAAGGCGGTATTTGTATAAATCTTTTGAACTCAAAGCACAAGATGATCGGTCACCCGGTTCGAAAGTTAAAGTAGTTTGGAGCTGCATCGGCCTCGGGCGGCGGCGGCTCGCAGTTCGATTGCTGTTTAAAATTCCGCAGCGGTTTACGAATTTTGCCAAGTCATCAAACTTTCCCAATAAAACCCTTTCATATTTAATGAATCCGGTAACGATTACGTGAGTGTCAGGCTTTAATCGTTTTTCAATAGGAGTTTACGGCTAATATAATACAAACATTCATGAATAAATGAATTAATTAATTAATTAATTAATTGATGAATAAATAAATGGTACATTGACAGGTGTTAAAGCCAGTTATTTATAAAGCTTCCAAATACATTCAGCCGATAAGTAGTTATTGATATGTTATTATTGCAGTTAATATAGCTATACCTTAGTTCACATTCGTACTAATTACAATTATTTTGCCAAACGTAATAATTGCAACTATTTTTTCCAAAAAGTTAGTAGGTATGATTTTTCTCTAAGGTAACGATAGTCTCGTTTAATTATTCAACTACCAATCAGACCGTTTCGTTTCTGTATTCGCTTTGTAAGTCCAACATAATTATGAAAGAATGCTTAATACTATTATGCACAACTCGTAATGATTTTATTTTAATCTTATTGCACACGATCATGAAGGTAACAAGACGTTAAACCCAATCAGAGGCGTCAGCGTAAACGGCCGGCTCTGTGTACCCATTTAAGTCAAGTTTGCACCTGGCTCAAAAGCGGCCTCGTAGGAGCCAGGTGCAAATTCAATTCAAGCCAGTACTTCCGTCTTTCAGTATTACTAGTCGTAGCTATCTCGGCTAAGCTCATGCGGTCTGACGTCCGCGATGCCTCTCGCTACGATAAGGCTAAAAATATTATAGTAATAATAATATAGTAAAATTGTTTTTTCAGTTGCCAGTTTAAACATTTGAAATTGTATGAAATTAAAGGCACAGACACATTGCTGGATAACATTGTTGACTCTCAATATCTTCTAAGTAAAGTGTCGTTTCGATGTCAAAGCTTTCGAACTCGGTCCACGGATCTATTTTCAATTCCGTTTAGTCGTAAAAAATATGTAAATAATAAGTATTTAGTAAGAACATGCAAAATTTACAACAAGAAATATTCACATATAGACATGTTTCAGTTAAATCAACGCAAATTTGTTTCTGCACTGAAAGCCTAAACCGTAAAAGTCTACTTTCTATAATTTGTAATACTTAGATCTATTTTTAATTATTTCATAAAAAAAATCAAGATTTTACTATTGTTTTCATCTGTAACTTATTTCTTTTGTTCTTATCATAGACACACAATTTTAAAAATTTAATAATTAGACAGGCACATAACCAGTTACTTAAACTTAAATATGTTTAATTCATGTTTTCTGTACTCTCAAAGCAATAATGTATGAACCATTAGTGGAAACTGTTTTGGCTTCTGTGTTATCTATTTTCGTTAACTCTAAGTGTGATTGTATGCTGTTTGTTTCCCATTACAATAAATAAATAAATACTGTTTTTGGTCTTTGCGAAAGTATGCGACAGCATTGAGAGGAACTTTCGCATACCGGGATAATTAGTCGACATGGTAGAAATGGCGACAAAAAAGAGTAGGATGAGGTTAGGGTTGGAGGAAAGCTGAAGGACGAATCGAACTCGAAACAAGTCTTAAAAAGGAAGATGCCCTATCGCCTTTTCTTTCAAACTAGTACTCGAATACAATTAAATACTTGACCTCCAATGTAAATGTTTCTTTATGTCTGTCATATACGTGGGAACTTTAATGAATAATAAGATTTTAAAACCTTTCATAAGGGTTAGGACCAAAAAGTTGGATGAAATTAAGGCGTAGTAAGCTATACAAAACTAGGAAATAAAAGCGATTGGAATAAGTTCCGTTGTGCGACAAAAAATTGGATCTTAAGGTACGTTATTGGAAGGTTAAACTGTCGTCGCACAACGGAGACTTTGATACAAAATATTGATTGAGTGAGTTAAGGTGGTAAACTGCCGCTGCTTTTTTTTTTCGCGTGGGTAGGCAAACAAGAAACATCAAAATAGTAGAGCTGTTATTTAATTTTCGGAAAAAATAATTATACAAGTGTATTTTATGTAAATTTCACTTACATGTGACATTTAAAACCTCCTTGCCACCTTTAGCTAATTTTCACCTTTTGCACTCACTGTTTTCACCAACTCTCTTTGTGATACAAAAGAGTCCAAAGTTCAACAGCAGTTATCTGCAATGGATCAATTAATGCAACTTCAGAAGAGCATGGAGGACATGAAGACCATGTTCTCAACACAAATGGCCAGCTTTGAAAGCTCTGTGGCCACCCGGGGATCTGACACTGTTGTAGCTGAATATTCAACGTTCAAGAATTTGGTGTGGAGAGCTGTCAAAAGTTTGCAGGAGCAAATGGGCTGTGTTTTGGCCACCCTTGAGGAGATGGAGACCCGGTCGCGCGCTGGCATCTTGCTGCTGCATGGAGTTCCTGAAGCCGAGGACGAAGATGCTACAGTGACAGCGGTTAATCTCTTGCAGCAAAGGCTGAAACTGGAAGAAGTCTCGGTGCAATCTTTTATTGCCGTCTACCGCCTTGGTAAGAACCTTGTGCCATCTAAGCCGAGACCTCTACTTCTGAAGTTCGCCTGTCTAAGGACTCGGAATGCAGTTTGGACCTCTAAAAAGCGGCTTAAAGGTTCAGGTCAGACTCTATCAGAGTTCCTGACAGGCAGCCGGCATGCCGTATTCCTGGAGGCCCGCAGCCAGTATGGCATTAAGGGTAGCTGGACAAGCGAAGGGCGTATTGTGGTGCAGTGCCACGATGGAGTGCGGCGGAAGGTAACGACGTTGGCAGAACTGCGGGCGTTGCCTGCACCGGCTGCTGTTGCTGCATCCTCAACGCCGGAGGCAACGGCGGATATTTTGGATCCTAGCATCGCACCGCTTCCAGAATCATCACGTCGGGCCAAGTCCACCCGTTCTGCCACTTCTGGTGGAAGCAAAAACCCGAAAACGAAGACGTAGTAGATGCCGACTGCATAACTTTTGTCGTTGTGACTGTGATGATGTAATTGTGCAGTTTTCTAACCCAAAAGGTACATCGTTTACTTTCTTTTCCTCCGTCCATTATTTATGTCATATTAACAGCGGTAATCCAACATTATTGCAAGTACGTCACATCACATACATTCTGTCACTACTTGTCATGTCATGATATCTGAGTTGACGTTTGACGTACGCTGCGTTTAGTTTTTGCTGTGTTTGAGTTGTATTTTCCTGTCTAATTTTAGCTTAAAACAGTTTTAAGTTTATTTTCGATATTTTCGTGTGTCATTTAAATGATAATTGTCTCCAATTTTATAAATTCATGTTTTCTCTGTTTTTTTTACTAGCTACTGGCGAGCAAATGAGGAGGTTAATGTGCTTTTTTTATTGTTAGTCATTATTCGTGTTTTATATAGTAGGGAGTCCATATTATATTGTATTTATATTGTTATATATTATATATTTTTATATTATATTATAAGTTATAGTATTCAATTGTACTCACAATGTCTGATGTTTTTAATGCAAGTATAGACAGCGAGTTCTTCTCACTTTCTTCTTCGAGCCTTTATGATTCTCTGAGTGATGCATCAGATATGCCTGACCTCAGTGATCGGTTGCAACTTTCATTCAATGCGTCCGTTAAAAATTTTAACGTCGTCCACATCAATGCGCAGAGTATACCGGCACATTACTCGGAATTAATTACGACTTTCAGCACTAATAAAAATATTCACGCTATTCTTATTTCAGAGTCATGGCTAAAGCCTACTCTTCCATCTACTCTGTATCCTTTACCCGGTTTTCGTCTAATTCGCAATGACAGGACCTCACCCATAAATTTTGGTCTTCACCCATAAACCAAACAAATGGGTTCTTCAAGTGGGAGTCAGATACGGGCACGATGTGTTCTAAGAATCATACGCATAACACGCTAAGAAAAATGTTAGTTATGTTAAAATTATCCAAATTTCTCTCATTCAATTGGCATGATATTGTTGTTATTTAAAAGTGAGTACATACCGCTAAACTACTTAATTATTATAGTAATCAAATGATATTTTTAATAGCCTAAATTAATAATTTAAAACGCCACTTACACAAGTAACTGGTCATCATAAGACCCTCTTTTAATGAGTGATATAGCAAATGCTACTAAAACTAAACATAACAACAAAGTTTGGAATTCGTACCTTCAATATTGGCTGAGATCTGGTCACTTTTTTTTATTTTATTAGAATCACAAAATGAGCGTTACACAGGCAAGCTTAAATGGTAATATAATAAACAATATCAATAGTGTACGCCCTACTTGATGTGAACACAACATGCATAAAAATAACTACTTAACAAAATAAATTGCTACCAATAACAATTGCATTCGAGGTTAACAATTGAGAATAGAAAAAATAAATACATTAATAATACATTAAAAATTTAAAATTTATGCAAAGACTGCAAACGTGCCTTTGCTGAGACCACAGAACCATGAAACATATCAAACTTAGCTCTCATATCATTGCATCGGGAGCATATTCTGTCCAACGGAGAGTGCCTGCCAGCTACTGTTCTTCTGAGAGTTCTGAGGTTCACTTGTTCCACTAAAAGCTGAATTTCTTAGACAAGAGTTAAAAAGTTAAGAACCATCTCGACAACCAGGCTTTCGATTTAAAACCTCACTCAAATCGGTCCACCCATATGGGTGCTGCGATGCTACCGACAGGCCCGCATATACACATATTAGACTTATAACGCTCCTTTTTTTTTGTCGGAGGTTAAAAAAAAACAATAAGTTTATTTTTTAAAGATATTTATTTAAGATATTTATATCTCTAAAAAATAAACTTATTGTTTTTGTTTGTAAAGATATTTATGTCTAAAAAATAAACTTATTGTTTTTTTTGTTAACAAACAACACATATTTAATCTTTATCCAACACAGTGCACCGTAACAAGAAATAAATCTCACTTGAGCGTTAATGTTATTGGTACCGCAGCATCTTGCCCGGCGATTATCTCTTTCATTACCGACTCACTCAAAGCATCTGCGCAAGAAATGAGATGGTTCTCGTATGATTGTGCTTTTATTTGAGTATAGAACCATAAGTTTGTTGTGATCATTTTAATGACTTTAGTAATGAAAAAGTTTTGGGTAATCTTAAATGTAAGATAGGAGCCAGAAGTATTACTCCAATGTTCGAAATTCAAACTCCCTATCGTACGTCCGATAAATTTTGAATTTTGTACATCGAAATAATTCTTTAGAAATGAAATGACACAAGGCAGGTCCCTTATGATTATGAACAATGGCCTTTGTAAGATATGTCAATATATTCAGCGAATATCTAATGCGCTGTGTCGTAAAATTAGTCTAGAAAACCACATTATGTGAAATGTTTTCGATAGTTAAAAGCGTAAAATTTAGAAAAAATACACTTCGCTGATATTTATTCTACTAAATTAGGTACCTAACCTACACGTGTCGAAGCCTTAGATGAGTTTTATTACGTCCACACAACAGCTTCTATTGAGCTCGATCATTTGTAAGAACGTGTTGATACTCATAAAAGGTTATATATTCGGAACTTCCGCGAAGGCCCTTTTAGGGTGGTTTAGACTTGCGTTTTTTCTACGCATAGAAACTATGCGCAATATTATGCTTAAAACACGTCAAAATACAGTCCGCTTATTTAAGAATTTCGGTGGAGCCACCGGGGCTTGTTCTTCGTGGCCTGCAACTATGTAACCGCGTCAACTTTTGTGATTCAAGCGGCGTCTATATACTCTGTTAAATTTTAGCCCGACCACGATATCGGCAGCGAGCGGCAGCGGCGAGTGACAGCCACAAGCAGTGCAAATTTTTGAAACGCGGTCTCTCGCTATGGTAAAAAACTTGATAAATATGAAACGCAGAAAAACGCAAGTCTGAAAACGCTCTAACACGACCTAATTGTATTCATGCACGCTTTCTCAAAGAGCGTATCGTATCGTGTGGCCCCGTCAATACGGCGAAGGCTCCCCAAATTGCTTTCTTAAACGCAAATAAAAGCAAACGGGAAAAACAGCGCGTAAATTATTTACTGAGGTCACAACTCTTCCTAGCAGATACTGCTTGAATCCAAAAGGTCACATGATTGTAGGGAACTTGTGGTTGTTACGTCGCTTCGGATGAGAGAGTACAGGCAAAGAGAAAACGTTTATGGATGAGTACGGATACGGATAGTTTCTGGCGATATTATTTAGGTGTTCCGTTTCTGAGGATAACATAAATATAGTGAAGTAACTCTTTAGGCTAACAGTGATAAACGGTGGATTTTGAGTGCAGTATTTTGGACAATAGGTTTGTATTCTGTCATGTTTTTGACGGGATTGTCAATTTTAAAATGTTCACACATAATAATACGAAAACATGTAAAGCGGGCCCCCTTTTAAATCCACATAATGAACATAGCAAGCTGGAAATAAGCAACGAACAAGTAAAATATATATGAATACTTATTCTAATTAGGTACAACAAAATCAAATTATTGATTTTCAGGCAGCCCATAAATAAAAACCTTAATTTTGGGTAAAATAGTAAAAATAAATAATCTAGTACATTATTTTTGCGACCATTGACATCATCATCAATACTTGCGTTGCGTAATATTATGTAGATCGCAGAGATGCGTGGTAGCCGACCGCGAAAACGGCAGACCTTTGGACCAACATTCTTGCTTCGCGAAGTTCACCGCTAGCTTGTCAGTTGGAACTCTCAAAACGCAGAAATTAAAATTAATTTTGTGGCAAAACTCCGCGAAGTTACCTTCGGAATGAATTCGTACGTACTTGACGATCTTCTCGGACTATATTTGGATGTGGATCCTAGCCGTATGCGGTGTCGTGCTACGAAAGGCGTAGTAGCTACGCGTCGTCTCTGCTACGCCTCCAACTGGGTCTCTAGTAGCCTAATGAACATAAACACTTGGTTTCCATGGACTTATTCGATATTTGGTTTAATCGTTAATAGTGAACTGCATATATTAAATATGCAGTTCACTATTAACTTAGTTTTGTCTCCATCCTTATCCTCAACTAAAAGATGTTCATTGCTAGATATAATGCGTTGATAGTAGCTTTATTAATGTTTAAACATATTACAAACACGTCAATGTTTTGTAACATAAAAGCGAGCTAAATCACGTTAACTTCTTTTACGCAAGTGAATACGAAAACGCAATCATTTATCTTGATACATTCATCTCTGAAACAAAACCGTTTTAAACCCCCAGAGGCCCAGAGTTATCCCTGCGACGCTCTTCATGTCATTCCAATTTTAAATTCAATGGATAATAACCCGTGTATTCAGTGTTGTGACAAAGAATAGCCCCCGCAGCGGGTCGAGCGCGGGCAGAAGGAGACACGCGTCGCGACAACTCCGGCAGTAATAAATGAACAAGAGATAAAATGTCACCTGCTTTTGTTGTCGATATATTATTTAGCAGTGCGCGCGGATGGGTCGGAACGCGACTCCCACAATAGAGGTATTTCTCTACATCGTCGAGGGTTGATTAGAAAACCTTTTAAAATGTGAGCATTATTGGGTATGTTGTCGTTCTTTATTTGTTTAATGTTTCTGCCCAATAGATAATGGTTATCGAAGTTTTAGAAACGGATGATTAAAGAATAGTTTTTGGTTTATTAATTGAGATGATTACGACGTTACTTAATATAGGTAAATCCTCTTGGAAAACGCCGCACGACTTTCCATTTCCATTTTGTACAGCCGCGCGGATAATTCGTTTCCTTACTACTTTTTTTTCTATAGGTGTCGATATTTTTTACACCTCTGAACTAAACGTTTTCCATCGGATTGTGCTCTTTTGATCAGTTATCAGTAATCAGTAGTTTTTAGGGTTCCGTAGTCAACTAGGAACCCTTATAGTGCTGGGACAATTAATAACAAAAGATCAAATGAGAAGTGGCTGACGATTCTCGTGTTCCTTTCCACCCCGGCGACCACTCTGTCCACCATTCCTTATTCACTATAGATCAAACTGTCTCACGCACGAGTATCCCTCGCAGTTAATTCAATATTCATTAATTACCGGCAATAGAATCGAGCGTGCTTAGCGGCCATATCGGCCGTCGATATATTTCCCGGTAGGAAGCTAACAACATAATAAAGGTAACCCGAGCGATAACTCAGCAAGACAAACGCAGGCGCAGCCTCGATGGCGAGACAATACCATCCATTCCGTGCGATATACGAGTCGGCGGTCGACCGCGTATCGCACGCCCGAGATCGCCGCCGTAAGACGCGTCTCGAGCAATTTGCGAAACACCGGATTTCATAATGGGACCTCGGCGCTTCCACACCTGCCTAGATTCTCCTGGGCTGCTCTTTTGTGCTCCTTTTATTTCTTTTGTGACAGTTTTATGTTGTGTAGCGGTGACATCTGCTGGAATTACTATCTTACAAGATGTCTTCACAGTTGTAAATAATGAAGCAACTGCATTGCACACATTTTTGAACAATATGGAGCATTGGAGCTCGTAGAAAGCACTGGTTTTTTATTTTTTTGCTTCTTCAATCTTTTATTTTAAATTTTGCTTAGAGATAAACTTCATGAGTTATTAAGACCAGCGAAATATGGCATAGTCTGTCCGATCTCTAAGATTAAATGAAGTCACTTTGGCACAAGGTACAAACAACCGTATACCTATAAATATAAGGTCATTTTTCACTTGTGCCAGTTTAACATAATTTGATCTTAGAATTTCGGATAGACTTTATTACTACATATTTACATTATCATTACATAGTATAAAACAAAGTCACTTCCTGCTGTCTGTCTGTCTGTTCCTACATTTATGTTTGCTTAGATCTTTAAAACTGCGCAACGGATTTTTAATATATAGAGGAGTGTTTGTATGTATAATACATGCATAATATAGCATTCCACCCGTGCGAAGCCGGGGCGGGTCGCTAGTTCATAATAAAATTCATTAATTATCATATTGAAAAAGTATAAGATTTTGGTAAGAAATGTTTTAAAAGTCTGTTTAAATAAAACTAAATAAATAACAGACTACTTACGCACAAATCGATCTAGTTTACAGTATAAGCTCTAGCAGGCTTGTGTTAAAGGCACTAGACGACGATATAAGTACTTTTATAGAAAAAATATAAACTTAATGCAACGAACATTCAGGACCCAGGAACAAACAATCGAGTTCATCACACAAATATTTGCCCTTGCCGGGACACCCAGACTCCGTACATGTAATGAATTAAACAATGTCTAAATTTTATTCATATTTGCAAGAACATTACTTTTGCATCGGTTAGTTTCTCAAATTTCGAAACAAAGTTAGTTATTATACTTGTACATAATATTAAGGACCAAACTTACTTGAATAATTTTGCGAATAGTTATAGGTGTACGAACTTGTAGTGGAATTTCGAGAATATTAATATACGTCTTTAACTACCTTCTATGTTTCGTATGGCAGTATTATGTAAATCATAAAGCATTTGCACTGTACACGTAAAAATGGCGTGTAAAGCGGTGACGAAAAGTCCGCGAATCAGTGCCAATTTCCACGAGGGCTCGTCCCGAGCTCCGAGCCTGCGCTCACGTAGGCTGCACCTGCCGCTCCCAGTGCCCGTACCATGAGTTAACGTCACAGACCACCCCCCTAGACGGAGCATGTAACGCGACCCGTAGGCGACCCGCGCGCACCAACGATATGGTACGGCAGAACATTAAAGTATCAACACGGCGGCCACCGTTTAGTTGCGTCCATGTTTATGAGGTCTCTCTACACCACTTAACACTACAATTTACCATGTTATTTATTTAATTTATTTTTTCGTTGACGTACGCATGGATCATAAACAAGGACGCAACTAAACGGTGGCCGCCGTGTTGATACTTTAATGTTCAGCCGTACCATATCGTTGGTGCGCGCGGGTCGCCTTACATGCTCCGTCTAGTGGGGGTTGTCTGTGGTTAACGTGAACGTACTCGTTAGCGACAGCGTAAATTATTTGAATGGAGAATAGTACAGCGCCCCTAGCGGTTACTTTGTAGAACTACAACTCTCCATACAAATCCTTAACGTAGTCGCTGGAGTACAGTCACTGTAAACTCATAAGGGTACAGTTACACCAAGAAGCGCCCGCGTCACCCCAACCCAAATTACCCCTGTGGCGCGGAGATAATCCCATTAGCGGGTTATACTCCCACACAAAGTCCGACTACTGGTAGTGAGGGCTAACCAGCCCTGATACAGTTCAAGACATGTCTTAAAAAAAAAAAAACAAGGAGCATGCGAAGCGCCCTGGACTCACACCACACAGGCGTATGACTGCGACAGTGCTGGATTAATGTAGCTTTAACACGTACAGTGACACAACCGAAAATAAATCTGATATTTAAAGTAATTCGTAAACTTCACAATAAAGATACTTTGTTCATTGCAAGGTTGTCTAAAACACCATTCGCAACTTTAGGGTGCTCCCTCGCCGCCAGAACAAATGAGGTTTTATATATTTTTTGTTACATTACAGGCGAATGCTCGCGCTGAGCATCTTTACAGCTTGCTATTGCCTTCAAACGTATGAAAATCAGTGCATGAACACTTTCACGACCACAAACCTAGCGGGCGCTAAACTCGTAGTAGATTTTCGCTACATTTTCCCGTTACCAGTTACGAGCGTAGCGAGTGCGGTAAGTGTTATGTCCAGTAGTCTCAGCGTCATGTGGAGTTGCGTGCGAGACAGCTGTCGATGTCGTCGGCGCAACTAGCGCAAGCCCTTGGATGCCGGTTCATAAAATCTTCTATCACAGTCCTCAAATAAGCATCATTGAGGGATTCCACTAATCTGCTGTAGTCTTTATCATTAGACACGTTTAAATAACTAACTGATTCATTTTGTGAAATTGAGTGAACATTTAAGTATAAACCGCCTATAACAATTAAACACTACCGTTGATTTTGTATCAGATTTCAATTAAAGCAAGCATAATAATGGCCGCGGGGCCGTACGTACCTAGCTGTCTCTGATGAAGAGCTATACGAGTTCAAACATGTCTAGTCATTCTAGACAATTTTCATGGGAGTTTTGCACCATTTTCAATAACTACCAGAGGCGTCTCATAATTGTTTATACTTAAACGACAGAGTTTTGAGGCTACAGCATAAAAATATACAGTCGACTTGAGAATCTTCTTAAACTTGAACTTTTTTTTAAGGCAACGCCCGTTATCTGAGATACAAAATTTCGAATTTTTTTAGAATAAAAATCTTTCCCCAAGTTTTCTTATCCATTCGCGGCGTTGCAATATGGTATCACTGAACCTACGAAAGTACGAAAATCAGCGCAGACGTAGAAGTCCCGGCTCGGTGTGGAGGTGTGGAGTCACGTCCCGGGCAGTTGCGCCTGGCGCGGAGCCATGCCGGCTAATAAATCTTTGAGGTATTCAGGGCCATTAGGAGCGCGACGGCTACAGGCGTCGAGGCAGGACCAATGAAAACGTCTGGAGTCAAGTTTGCATTGTGATGATTTTGTAAGTTGCTGTTGGAAGAGAGACAGTGAATTCCAAATTTACTTAACTAGTGGGTCTTGAGCTGTAGACCTCGTGAGTTTGTTTCGATTTGATTTTATCTTTCGGTCCCTCGGTCGATCGAAAATCGCAGTGAAAGCAAACTGACCTTAAGAGGCCTTATTCCTTTTAAATTTTGAAACAAAAATTATGAATGAAAAATTCAAACTATAGGTTTCAAATATATATCAATAAACCCCAATAGCCCTGTTCTAGGAAATAACATTAACAATATGTTAAGAAACATGTTCGATAATAGAGAAAAATGTCTAAACAATCAGCATTTTAAAAGGAATAAGGCCTCTTAAGTTCAACATGTTCAAAGACCTATCTTATGACATTGGCAGAGTATTCAACTATTTACACGTAGCCGCGAGCACGCAAGCACACCAAAAAAAACGATTGAAAGGAAAAAGAATTGAAATTTTGTGAGCAAGTTCGGTTTCGGTTTGAAGAATCTTTATTGTCGTCTAAATAAATCACAAAATGTTCACTTACAAGATAACTTAAAACTAAGTAATTTTTAAGAAAAGTATTACTTTCAGAGTGATGTATGTGTATTTTAAATAACTTATTTCATCAAAATGAAGTGTTCCAGAATACCGGTATCTAACTGAAGATAGCCTGGACAAAGTCAGATGACCGTAAGCATGAACAGTTGTTTTGTAACGTTACCTGCCCCCGGCTTGTCTCTCCCGATGCGCTGCAGTGCGCTACAATCGCATTCCGACGCCGGAGCTGGTAGCGTCAGTGCAAGCAGTAAAAGGGATTTGAGGAATCTTCTAAAAGTATACATTACCAATAGGCGTGCATATTGTGAAAGATTCTGTGCTAAAAATTTTGATTCTGATGGTTTCGTGGATACTTATTAGAATGCGGTTGAACGCTGGAGCTTTCCTTCGAATTTTAAAGAGAAAGATACTTACGATTTATTCGTATATAAAAATCATAGGTTTATATACCTGTATTTAACTACTATTGCTTGATATGTGCAGCTCATTTTAAAAACGATTGAGCTTATTCTCAAATTATTACACCAATCAATCACTACCAAAGTCAATTCACCCCATTCTACGACCTGAGTATTGATTTGTTTTCTCTAAGAACAAATATTAGGTAAGTAACATTTTGTCCACGAGGACTTATTTTATAATTGTTTGCTTAAAGAAACGTATTGTTTTATTTCAGCCCCGCACAAAAACGGCTCTTATTTGTACAAGAAAATTGGAAACAAGTCCGCTCTCACAACAAATAGTCACAAAGCCTTCTCAAAAAGCACTTAGGAAAAAATCCACGCCAGCTGCCATACAATCGAAATTTAAACCTGAACAATAACAAGCTGAAATTGAATTTCAGTGAATTTGAGAGTAAATAATATTTTCTCTAAATTCACATTTATTAACGATATCATTTAAATTCCTACTAACATAAAGCTGGTGAAGATGTTTTGATATTTCGATGTTACTCAATGAAGCGGTAAAAATTGACAAATTTATATGAATTTTTGGTATACGAACAGATAAGTTAGGATCCCTATAGGGATTAATACATGAGCGAATCCGCTTTTGGTATTTACAAATGAAAACAGATTAGAACACAGCTGGTTTTAAGTTCCTTCTGTGGATTCTGTGTAAATAAGTTGGGTAAACAGTCTATCGACGGCGGTGTGCGTCAAAACAGCTTCATCATCGGATCCATCGCAAATGGAAATAGGGACGCGGATCGACGCAAATAGAAGGTAAACTTGAAGAGCGATAAACAACTCGGCGGGGCTCTTTATTGAAACTTTATGGCAAAGATAGCGGTTCTGAGAACAACATTAAATAATATTATTGCGCTATGTTGTTTGTTTTAGTTTTGTTTTTTTTTTTTGCAAAAGCAAATTCTATTCAATCAGTCTAATATACAAATTATAGATGTTACACACAATATCGTACCAGTAATGCCAACAGTATGAATCATATTGTAACGAAAAAATATCATTGCATGGGAACCCGCAACCTGCTAGCTACATTCCATAACTTATTTGATGTCACTTTAACATTATAAGTCTGTTAATAAATGAGTACCTATCGCAATTAACAGACATTAATAATTTACTTATAAAATAAAATAACATGTATCGTTCCTGAACTTGACAAACACTGGCCATCTAATTAAAAGTTGAATATCAAAGCCCGTCGCCAGTATTTAATTTTAAAATACCTCGTGAAGATTCCAAGTCTGTAAATAATTTATTTTCTAGAACCCAACACAGCTGTACCGTTTTATAGAGATGACTGTCATTAGGATCTAGTAAACAATTACGTTGCTTATTAAGTCAAAACATTGCTTGTTCAAAGCCTTTCTTAGTGTTTTTTTTCTTTTAAAGAGCTTTCTGTTTATCTTTCACGTAATGGGTGGAGGGACTAACTGCGCTGTTGAGGATTATTTCGTTACTTTGCTTTGCGTTTGCTATAAAGACAAGCGTGGTGAAACGTATTTCTGTATTGTCTGAGAGTATACTCTCTACTCTCAGACACATATGGCTCTTAGTTGACAGTGCAACTTGTGATGTGTGCGTGCCGTCTTTCTCTGACATGGTTAGCATCATAATATATTATGTGCATACCTGTGCTAACTCGGGGCATTGTAATGTAGCAAAATATTTTATCGACAAATAAATATATCGACGTTACTGTCATCATCTAAATGTTAATCAACATAAATATTTTTTTTTCTCGTCATTTCAGAATGAATACAATAAACAAATTAAAAGTGTATTTATTTGTTTATTTTAAATAATTTTCGTAGTAAGTATACAATAAATATTTTTCCATATTCGTCGGTATTAAAGATCTCGATGAAAATTTCCACATCATCAGACATGATATCGCACCGTTTTATAGTAATCGAGTACTTTCAATGAGTCATGTATTAATATATGTCGACATATTTTTTATCGATATCAAATCCCTAGAGCGGGCCCCGAGTTAGCACAGGTATGATTATGTGGTATAGGAAGCTGAGTATAGAGCCAGCTCATGGCAGTACCTCTCTGTTATGCGCAGCCGAGCGACGCTAATGGCGCATGCGTTAGCTTGATATACGATTACCGACTATCGCATTAACGCTCTGTACTAACTACACAGATACAGGCGTCACAGATGTTACGCTTTTCTGGAGGTTTAAGTGAATTAAACAATCGTATCACAATCACAGAAAAATATGTACAGTACGAGAGTAACGGATCACCTGAAAGTCGTACCGAACTGATACGTAGCCAACCATTCGGTGCTAATAGCGTAATTTTATGATCTGTTGTTATAATGACTCAGACACAGAGGACCATTAGAAAGTTTAGACAGTGAGTCCGAGTGAGCGCGTGGCAACGGACTAAGTAGTAAGTTACTTACATTAAGTTAATTTAAGGTTGCTCCTAGTAGCCCACTATCGGAATGTAATTACGTTTTTCTGCGGGGGTCCTTGTAGAAGGAGAAGTCCAATACTCATGACCCTTGGTATTAGGTTCATGGTAGTGATGATCATGATGATGATATCCCCTTCTTCTGATCCGGTGACAGAGACTTCAACTACTAGGAACCGAATGACTTCAACAACATAATATTATTAGATTCTTAGGTAGATTTTATCGCAAAAAATCTCTTCATGATATATAGTCCCAACGTGCAATGAGTAAGGTTAGGTCATTGTCCTCGGACCCATGCGCTGCTCACTCTCCGCATGTCCACTGGAATAAACAACTTTGCAGTGATGGCTAATTTCCCTCGACGCGCCTCATACATACATTAATGACACCATACCGATACTTCTCGCTGAGCGGTTATTACAAGAATTTGCACCTGTGGATTTAAAAGGTGTACACACAGTCACTTGTGTGATTAATTTTATAATAACTGAAGAACTTGTACAGATTAAAAAGATATCCTATGATCATTTAGGCTACTTAGACTTATAGTTATCTGCCTAGAGTCAGACATCGTAGCTAATACAACTCTTTCATATTTTATTCCGAAACACAATTGTGTTATTCGAAATGTGTTTTTATCTATATAGCTATACAACAATTTGACAATAGAACCTTGATATTTTCAGACTCAATAAGCATCATTAAAATTTGTAAGATCAACATTTTCGAAACTACAAATGGAATTCCCAAATTAACGAATAAATTATGAAAACTTGATCTTTTAAGGGTTTAATAAAGTTGGGCTTAAATAACATTTGTAGTTCGGAAAATAAACGCACAAAAGCCCGCAAAGAAGCTGTCGCGGACCCACGTTAGCCCGCAAACGGCAAGCGTTGTCAACAAAACATCACCGCGATCATTCATCAACCTTTCAAGTTATTTTTATAACCGAGCGAGCATCGCGATCGGCGATACGGTCCCCCGCGGCGCCATATCTGTCGGCGGCCATTAGCGACGGAACCCTCGTCACAGCGGACCTCGAGACGGACCCTCGGACGGATAAACAATAAAAACTGTTTATTATCGATATTTGTGCATCTGTGGCCGATGAGTACCAGTTGAAGACCTCTGTGTTGAAATGGTTCAATACTGCAGATGACCAATTTTACAAAGAAGCGAAAATAATTAAAAAATGTATGCTTCGTGCGGGAATTTTTCAACTTTTCGTTTCTATATAAACATTTACTGCAGATGACCTTATTTCTCAGATAAGTAAGTAGTTTTGTGGTTTTGAGAAATTAGGGGTTCTCCTTTTCGCCGATTTTTTTTTTGTTGTATGTATAATTTCGCCGAAGTGTCATTTCGTAGCAAGGATGATATTTTCAGGAAATTTGAAAGAAATTTCGATGAAACGAATCATTTGACGAAAAAAAATTCTGCGAAAAGGCACCGAAATTAAGCTGTGAACCCATGACTAATACCTACCTATGTTAAGGTTTTAAAGACTGTTGTAAGCTCAGTGCTAATCGACACTATTCAATTTCAGTTCAAAATCACAAAGCAATTCTGATTTATTAATATTATGTTCTATGGATCATTTAGGGTAAGTATTTACCCTAAATGATCTATAAAATAATCTAAATCTTTGTGCTTGCTGCGCATAACTCAATAATCTACGGCATTTACGGAACTTTTCGCTGTTTGTCTAACTAACCAATTAAACCGTACCATTAATGAATAAATTATGCTATAACACATTTATATCACCAACACACAAGCAATCTTTTTCTTTGAGAATTAATTGGCTTGAGCCTTTGGACTATTCGAGGCGGTCTGAGAGTGATGTCCGAGAGGCTCCTGTCCCGCAGTGAGTGTGAAGGGATGAAAGCTGTGTCACCTAAGGTCATGCTGTGTCAGCTGTGAGTTCAGTGAGTGAATGGTTATATTGAAGAGTAGTGGATGAATGAGAGATCGACACAAACAATCAACATTATTGCATTATATATAGATCCCGTTGCCCTGGTAAGCTAGGTGGGCGTGTCATGTCTCTGTGCATTGTGTGGTATCGATGCAGTACAACTGCAGCCGTGTTCGGCGACGTGCTAATGCATAGATCCGCATTAGACGGGACTCGGCTGGTGTATTAGCAACTCCTGTTATAAGATTACGTGCCTAAACAATAACATTGTGCTTGGCTTAAACCTTATCTGTTTAAAGAGTTTTTTTTTAAGTAAGTACAAACAAAATTACATTTTATTAGAACGGCATCGTTAAACCAATTTGGTTTGTCTCGATGCTACATTCCGCAATAAATAATAATACATTATAAACTAATTCGTTTAACACATCTTAAAGTAAACAGAATTGCACTGAGCGTTATCAGCCAGCAGATTATACGTAATGTATTTTTTATTAAAGCAGTAACGTCTGCTAACGTAAACTAAATGTTTACAAATGAAGCGAAAATTGAAAAATTTAATGATTCGGACAGGATTCGAACCTGCGTTTCCAACGGCTTTCCGGGCCAACACTGGCGTCCTCCCAATTGGACCACCGAATCAGATGTCAGAGTCATTGAATTTTTCAACCAGTTGCTTCGACACGTTGGAAACGCAGGTTCGAATCCTGTCCGAATCATTAAATTTTTCAATTTTCGCTTCATTTGTAAACATTTAGTATACGTAATGTATTATAAATTACTTACCTTCGGCGAAAAATTTACAGATGGAAATTAATGTTATAAAGAGCTTACCCGACAAAATAAGATAGAAAACGACGACGACGGCAGTGACGCTGCTCTGCTTGTATACAGACGAGTAGCGTCGTGTACGGTTCTCAGTAAAGATGTAGTGAATAATAGTTTTCCAACTTATTTTGTTTCATAACCCGGACAAGAATAATTGACGGAGTCGCTGTCGCCGGACACGGATAAATATATAGGAGAGGATATATACATTTAAGGCGACAGCGACTCCGTTAATTCTATTTTTATTCTTGTCCGGTTGTTATGAAAAGATCTAATGTGACTCGCAAAACCAAACTTTGTTTTCTGAACATGCGATTACATGGTGCGCAAATTAATTACGGATGTCTCATGGCATCCAAGTTGTATATAGTATGTATATCATAAATCAATTTTTAGTAAGAATGTAGTAGGTACCTAATACATACCTAACATGGTGGTAGATATAATGAGGATGTCAGATACATTCTGCTTCACCAAGCATGCAAACAATTTATCGTTGTCTAGTATAGTCTGTCCGATCTCTAAGAACAAATGAAGTCACTTTTACACAAGGTACAAACAACCACATAATATATGTAAATTTAAGGTCGTTTTTCACTTGAGCCAGTTTGACATAATTTGATCTTAGAATTCCGGATAGACTATACTCATAACCACAGACCATACTCCGTGCTCATAACATAATAACTACAAGCATTAGGTACTTAGTTTGGGACTAGGTCCATTTGTTCAAGATTATTGTTTAATATTAATTTGTATGTATTATGTTATTTATTTATTAAAAGAGCTTTTCCTAAGCTCGCATATCCTTCTTAGATAGTAATAGTCATCATCAGTAGTATGACTCTCTATTACCTCCACACTCTCTGACTCCACTAATGTACCGCAGTAAGGCCACGCCAGGGCGGTAGTGAGTGGGCCCTTAATCCATTAGCCGCCTTTAGCAGCGCTATTCCATATTTAATCAAATAGAGGGCCCAGATGTGCTGCACTATCAATATAATATGGGTTACGGGGACGAGGTAACTAGGACTTCTTCAAATCGAGAGTATATCTACACGATTTAGGTCATCACGGGAAGTGGGAAGACATTTAATGACATCCTTGCCGATCATAACATAATCGCCATCTCCCTGAGAAAAGGCTGAAAGTAATAGTCATGAAATCGGTAAAATTATGCTAAAATTTTCCAGCCCACAGCAACACGCTTTCACTCTTTATTTTTGACTCCTATGTAACTTGCCAAGAGATGTGAACTCAAATGATTTTTTATCTAACATGAAGTGAGGTTTTAAAATGTTGTACTTACATATACATTATATTTATATTTAAACGATTGCACAATTGCCAGATACATCTACTTAGGTCAAAGCAAAAACAGACTTAGAGAGATAAAAATAAATACCTAGTATTAATAAGTTGAAAAAGTTAAAGGAATATTGTCGTCTATAATGCACATTGCCCACTACAAATATAAATCTCTAAGGCCACGCCACGGTGGCGGCGGTATTTTTATCCATTAGCGGTCTTAACGGGTTCCATATTTAATCAAGTAGAGGGCCGAGATGCGCCTCTATCGATATGTCGGTCGCGGGCATTGAAGTGCTGCCAGCTTGCGGTTGCCACACACCGCACCAGGCGGGGAGCTACCCTTTCATTAGATAGCTCCATGTTGTTACATTATATCTATGTACATACATATCAGTTGCTATGGGTAACAGATACAGTTTAAAATAAGTCTGGTTTCTTAAGAGTATAATAAAATACACTTATAAAATACTATATCGCCAAGAAAAACCCTTGTATAACAACTTGGTGAAGTATTTACTCTCGTTAGAATTGACTCCATAAGGTTTCAAAAAATAATGAAATGCGAAGAAGCCTTAAACAGTTTCCAAGAAACTTCCAGTACTTTATAAAATAAATTATTTTGAAAAAAATAATGCGTTAATAAATCACGGGTTGTATTTTTTAAATGTAAGTGCACTAACGAAACGAAATCAAACGAAATCAAACGAAAGCTAGAAACCAAAAACGTGTAACGTGGTATGTAATTAGAATGCCTATAATTCATAATATCGTTGAATATAAACGCAGACTCATAACCCGACGAGGCATCGACCATCCACATAAAGACTCTCACGAAATAATTATGATGATAATACAAAATTTAATTAGCTATAAGATTTTCGAAGGCTTATTAATATGTGGTTGTGGGAACGTAAATGATTGTGCTAGATCCTGATAGTATATAGTAGTAATAGTAGGAACCACGTAATCAGAACTGAATTACCACGTGGCTTCAAATAGAACAGCGTTTGCATTACAAAACATAACCAGCAAATCTTGTACAAACACATTTTCTAACACAAAACCACACTGGACATTTACCTGGCGGAACTGTCAAGTTTATCGATAGTGCCTGCGCGGCGAGCCGCACTAGCAGCCACGACCGCGGGCCAAGGTCGACTTGCATTAATTAGAACGCTGCCCACAGAGATTATGGCCGCTCCCGCTCCCGCCTACGCCCACACCGTGACTTACTCTCTAAGAGAGTTGATTAGTGAATGATTTTATGAAGTACTCGTGTGTATTATGTATGTTTTGTGAGATGGGCTACTTTTGCGGTAGTCTGCTTCTCATTCCGCGTTGGCTATGATATATAAAAAGATAGATTAAAGTAATACCAGTTCGAATAGGTAATAATTAATTAATTGTATTATAATGTAAATAGGTACGCATCAGGCGTTCAATTTGTCATGACTCAATCCAGGAGTTTCTATAAGAACATTTCTGAACGTTCTACCAACCCAGCACCACCAAACCGGTCCGGTTTAGTTAATCATAAAACAAGAAATTTAAATACCACAATAAGAATACAATACAAGGGTCACTCATGTTAGTCATGTCGATCGCGCGACATGTCTCTGACTTGTTCGGGGTCCTTGTTAAACCATGAAATAATCGGCCGACTCTTAGGTCATGGCGTTATATTAGTATGTAGATTAAAACATGCTCCTTTACAAATTGTATCAGAATCTGAAATAGACATTGACGAATATACATCTGACATTAATCTGAATCTATACTCTATAGGTATTCGTTCATGAAGTTTAAAATTTATGTTATCATTTTATTTTACGCGCATATGGTTACAACAATAGTTAAAAGTTGTGCGGTTTTACGGTACGACACACATCTTACTTAGCGGTAGTCAAAGCCTTGATTAGTACATAGCTGAACTAAGTCCTTGTAACGACAACTTGCCATACGGAGCAAATATTTGGACAAGGCGCTTCGGTTTGGTTAGAGCTCGCTCCCTGACTAAAGCTGCAAATCGATTTCTGAGACATAAATATTTGAGGAGTGTTGGTTTTAGTTATTTTAAGGGTTCCGTACCTCAAAAGGAGAAGATGTAACCCGCAAAGGATCATTTTCTTGTCCGACCGCCCGAACGCGGAATGCGAGTTAAAAATTAAACCATATCGTATACTCAAGTCCTTTGAAACTTCTAAGTTAACGTTAAAAAAGGATAATAAATGATACGGCCGTTTATGCCACAAAAGACGTATATTTCGACACTCTCAAGGGAATCAAAATTTATATATGGTATTTTCCGGTGACTTTTTAAGTTAATCATACTATTCTTTGACCTAGTGAAAACATAAAATGACCCCCTTAAAACAGAAGTTCGTTTAATCCGGTGGTCTCTCACCGCCCTCTCGATTTCCGATTGAAATATAACGGTGCGGCTGTCAGCAAGTCGCCACCGCTCGCCGCCTGTCCCGGAATTAAAGGTGCAAAAGGTAGACGTTAGGAATTAGGCCGCCCTCGCGGATGACCCATAAAACTGGTCGAACAAGCGCCGAGACGAGGGTCAATTTATCGGTTCATTGCGCCCCCGCCTCCCCCGGGGCAGATTCGTTCCTCTTTTAATTTCCGACTCGGACAAAAAACTACAACCGCTAAAATGCTGCATTCGTCTTCGGGGGACCCGGTTTGCTTTTTGAACACTAACTCGGGCAAACGTGAAGGCGAATTTATGGCTGGAGTGTATCTTGTTTCCCGAGCCGTGAAATATTACCGCTCCGGCCGCCATTGGATCCGATTGCATCCTTGTTTTAAGTCACACGTGGCAGGAATTCTAATTTTAGACGAAAGGATTCGCCCGCCGTTCGGCTCCTCGGTTCGTATTAGCTCTCCAGGCTCAAATCTAGGGCAGTGGTGTTTGGACACCGGCGAGCGCACGGAAAACTCCCGTGGCAAACGTAACCGTACTACTATAGGATAAAATTGGATTCAGCACTCGTCGCAATTATTTGAGCCGTTCAAGATCTGCGTTGGTTCGTCTGTTCTAACACGGAGACCGTCGTCGAGAGCGCTCATTGCAAGCTAAAATGCATACCGGAGCAGCGAGTCAGTGGCTCCGAGACGGATTTGTCTTTGCCCCCGAGCTCAGCAGGTCGGCGCCGGCTGAACACATAATCGATGGCCGGCCGTGTTGTGTCATGTCCTTAGTGAGAAAGCGGGAAATCCTGTGAGCTGATTTAGCTTGTGTTTGCGGAGGGGGAGGGCGGGGCGCTTCCAGCGCGTTCTTTGTCGCTTGTTTGGGGAACTGCTCGAGAAATCTCTCTAATAAAAGCTTTGCCGTACAGTGTTCATAATCTACTAGGAGTACTTTGAGAACCAGTTGAATAAAACTAACTTTCTTGTTTGTGACTGAATATTTTTGTGTGTAAATTAAAAATAAATAAATATTAAGGGACAATCTTACACAAATCGACCTAGTCCCAAACCAAGCAATGCTTGTACTAAGTTTGTTAATAAAGTGAAACTCAGAAAAACGCAGTAGCATATGTTATAATAATAAAAATAACTGGATAAAGTAGCGTGAACTCTGCCATGGCCCTATTAAATATCTGTATTTCACAGCGATAACTCACCTAAAACTGATCCAATGGCGTTTTGTTCGTTTATCTGATGCATGGTAACTTTTTATCCCTCTGCCTTTTGGGTCGGGCTTAACTATCGCTGCCCATCGCCGGAGCAACCCCGGCCCGGGTAACTAGCTCAATGTACCAGAAGGGTGATTCTGTAAGGAAAAGCAGAGGTTGCTGACTGCTATCTTAGCTTTGAAAATAAATGCGTATTTTTAATGGAGCAGAAGGATAATTTATTTTGAAACGAATGCTAACGGCATCTTAATACGATGTCGTATAGGAATACTTAACTATAAATAGTCTATTGCACGGTTGGTCGAGTCGGCTTGGGATTAGATGGCGAAAATATGAGTTTTCATACGAGTTCCTTGACATTACAATATTAATATACAGAGAGGTATAGAGCTCCATACCAAAAGGTGGCCAATAGTAATTAAATACAGGTAATTTAAATTTATTACCTACAATTTTTTTATGAAATTATTTTATTATGCATCACATCATTGTTATCACAGTGAAAGCGCAGCTGCCTACTGAGTCGGCGGTCCTGGGTTCGAATCCTGGAAAGGGAAAATATTTGTGATGAACTCAATTTTTTATTCCTGGAATGTTTTATATGTAATTAAGTATATATTTATCTATATCTGTATTATATCGTCGTCTGTGCCCATAACACAAGCCTACTAGAGCTTACTCCTCCTTAAGTTGTCCGTCGTATTTTTATACTTATTCATTTATCATTTTAGCTTCCTTGTTATTCTTTAATCACATGAAACACATCTCATCCTACCGTATACAGTGTGCTGTTCAACACTGTTCCTAAATTAATTCCCCTCAATGTCACCGACAGGCGCATTGATAAGTTAATGAATATTATCACCCGCGTCTCCTAATGAATAGTTGTACCCGCCGGCGCGCTGCTACCCCTATCCGCTTTCAAAGGTTGCTATAGATTGCTGCACCATATTATCGGCTTATAAATGCGGATATCCCGTTAATTCCTTAGTTTTGGAAATAATTGAGATGCATAGATGCTAGTTGAGTTTCGGTAAAGTAGTTTGGATTTCCGAACACGATTTCGCTGTTTTAGTGCAGTATCTTGGCAATTAAAGCTGTGAGCTTCGCTTTGTGATGAACTACAATACGTAAAGTGCGTTTATGGAAGTCGGAAAATGAAATACAGGAAAACCATACAAGAAATATTGATTTTGTTAATAGTAAAAACTTAATTTACAAGTACTAGGTAAGCAAGATACAACATACAGAACATGAATGAAACTTATAAATAGGTAATAATAAATAAATATCAGTCAACCTCACACAAATCGATCTAGTCCCAAATTAAGCTCAAGAAGGCTTGTTTTATGGGTACTAGACGACGAAATACATAGGTACTTATAAATACGTAGATAAATATATACTTAATTACATAGAACAATCATGACCCAACCACAAATATTCGAGTTTATAGTAGTTTCGAACTTTATTTAGTAGGTTCGAACCCGGGACCGCTGGCTCCCTAGGCAGGTCTCTACAAACTGCGCCAACCGCGTCGTAAACTTAAGAAAATAAATATAGATTTAATAATTTTGAAAATACATAACGCAATGGTTTTTTTTTTCAATCGTTATCATAAATATTTCCTGTAAAAGATGTGTTCTCATGTGATTTCCACCCTGTATTAATTTGCGCGGTCGCTGTAACGTCGTCGGTGTCACGAGTGGCGCTTTGACGCGATGGCGCGGTCGAGTGTGGCGGAGCGGCGAGTGGCGTAGATCTAGTTACGTGCTCACGTAGCAGCGCTACGGCGTAGCAATAGCGTAGCACGAGCCACGTAGTGGCGTGTAACGAGTACAATACAGTGTGTGAGTGTGTTACATCAAACCAAATCAACTTCTCTACGAAACGGACCTTTAGAATGAAATTTGTAGGTGATATGTGTATGTGCTATCTTGTGACTGTATTCCCTGTATGTGTGACACAAATCATAACATACTATCCTTTAAAACACTTATCGATTTGGTTTACCTTCTCAATATAATAATTTAACATGAATTTTGATAAAAAATTGCAAAATTTTAACTATTCACACGAGACAACGGACGAGTCACTTACCCGAATGAAAGGCTACTAGTTAGTCCGCTCGGTCAATAAAAAAAATAATTTTCACCTGTACTTTTCCCTGTGATAAATCTAGCCATTGGCATTTATGAATCATGGCGAACAACGATGATCATCTGAGAGACAATATTAAATATTTTAGTTATTTAAATGCACTGGATGATTATGTTTGAACGAAGGCCAAATTCTAACTCTATATGTTAGGTTAGATTAGCTAGGTCAATAAAAAAGTTCATTATCAACATGGCCCCCATAACGCGGGGCACGCAGTAAGCTGGCGCGCCGCCAGCGCGCGCGCATTAGGCACGAGCCGCTAATCGCTGGGAGCTAAAAATGCACCCAACCCCATTACCGAGCCCACCGCTCGGCGATGTGGGCATTACGCTTTAGGGACTGCACACTCCGCGAATTTTTATCGTGCTCTGTGGAGAAAATGTATCGTTAATAAAGTGACTTTGTTTAAGAAAGATGGCTATAGTTGTCTCTATAGTTAACTTTGTAAACAAGGAAAGAAAGATACGTGAAACTTATAACATAAGGTAGTGTCAATGCTTTGGCATTCGGTGCCTTGAGATTATAAATATTATGAAATTGATCCGGCTACATTTTACCAAAGACACATGTCGGTCCAAGTACAGAAGGGTGGTATATTCTGTATTGAGTTTGATTTTCATATTTGTCATTATCAGATTAATCACCTTTAAAAATTATTACGATCAAGGAAGTAAAATACCATCCATATACCTCGTAATTAAAGATAATACTCGGAAACCAGTCAAAAGTTACATAAGTTGTGTAGAAAACGAATCAGAAAAAACAATGACATAGGTACTCTGAAAAAAATAGAATTGTTAACAGGAGCGCAAATGTTAGCTGCTAGTTACATAAATCGGAGTACTGATAAACTGAGGGCTACTAGTAACCAACATAAATTATGTGAAATGATTTAACATAATTTTGGTTACTACTCGCACACGCAATTTGGCTATTTCTCAAGTAGTTGGACTAGTTGCTTTTTTCAGTGTATCTTTAAGAAATAGGGTATACATTACGTAGTTCACAGTGAAAATTATAGAGATAATATTCATCTAAGAAATGCAATTGGGGAATATCAAATTGAGTTTGGCTTTATGATTTTAGACAATCCATCGCCAATATATTACCATTTCATCTCGCTTTACCGACGCGCTATGTCGAACGGTAACGTTAACCGGTATTCGCACTAAAATATGCTATTAAAATAGAAATGTTACAGTGATATTACTCATTCATAAACCGAATAAGGTATTCCATCTGCATATTCACTGTTCTTATATCAAACACTTATGCACTATTATGCAATTAGTAGCAAATTATAGGGGTTGCCAGTTACGTCATGAAAGTTCACCGTAATTTGTACTACATATAGTGACTTATGCTTATAATTGTGTTTTGTTGATTAATATTTTTTTTAATGTTAGTCAAATTCTCCTTCAAGCGCATGTTGAATGAATCTTGTATTTGTACAAATACGTGTATTAACACTTTCGGCACCAACAACCCAGTAGCCGGGCGCTCTGCTCGTAGTAAGTTTTCGCTACATACGGTTTTTCCCAAGTTATCGGCTACGAGCGTAGCCCGTAGCGCTACGCGGTAGCGTGTAACATAAAAAATGTAACATAACCTTGGTTATAAGAAATATAATAAAATTTACATTTTTTTTACAAAATTAAAAACCTATAAAATATAATTAAAACACTTTAATTAAAAACAGTTACTCAAAATAAACTAAATTCTAAATAATTATTAAACTAGTTAAGAAAAACTATATATTAAACTAGTTAAGTGTACCACGCTTGTTACTTATTCTACCAAGCAGACAGTACGTGAACTCGCATTGCTTTGTCTCCGTATCAACCGGTCGGCCGAATCCCGCCCGCGCCCCGCTCGTCCACCTGGCTCCCGCGCCGAGTCGCCCGGGCAGACTGATTTTGTTTTCAACGCAGGCGCACGTACGCTCATCCTTAGCGTCGTCACACGTCGCCGGCGTAGTCGAATTTATTAATATAATTTGAATTTACCCTACACTAAATTCCCGAGTAGTAACTGTACTCGTGTATGTAGTGTCAGTGTAAAATACCCCTATATTATTGGGGTGCTACTTTACGGCTCGAGCCCAACACCAAGGCTTTCGGCGTTGACCCAGCTGACGTCCCTCAGCTCGTCTACAACTCCACGGCCGCAGCTGATGACCTGCAGCCCGTCCACGTCTCCGCAACGACCCCGAGTTCCAGGGGAGTACTGACGTGGTGGCGGCGACAACTTCTGGAAACAATCAATCAATCAATTATCAGACTGGCCTCGAACGTATCCATCCCTACGACTTATTTTTCGTGTGCTAGCGGCGTGTCGTAGAGTAAACGTTTTTTAGGGTTCCGTACCCAAAGGGTAAAAACGGGACCCTATTACTGAGACTTCGCCGTCCGTCCGTCCGTCCGTCTGTCACCAGGCTGTATCTCAACAACGGTGATAGCTAGACAGTTGAAATTTTCACAGATGATGTATTTCTATTGCCGCTATAACAACAAATACTAAAAATAAAATAAAATAAATATTTAAGGGGGGCTCCCATACAACAAACTTGCTATAGATTATATATATGTATAGGTACGGAACCCTACATGCGCGAGTTGGGCTCGCACTTGCCCAATTTTTTTTTAGTTTAATTTGTTGAACTTATTTATTCCCGACCTGTAGACGTAGCAAGCGAATGCGTTAATTTGTAATCTATTTCCCCATATTGATTGATCTAATTATTTCTTTTAATGATTTTTATGATTTTAATATCAACTACGACTGTTAGTTTGCTCTAAGATTGACAAGTAGAGGCCTTGTCATTCAAACTATAATTTATAGTATATTGGTTTGTCACATACAGCTGAAATACGAATATGAAACAGGTTAAACGCTACATAACAGTGCATTAAACTGGTACGCCCATTGTCCACGAACCGTACGCGGCACGCTAACAAGCAAAGCCTATTGAAATAGTTCCAGAAACCGACCCGAGCTAATAGTATCCATTGTGCAATTGGATTGGGCGCGTTATGAGCGGAACTTTCGTTATTAAACGTACTAAATCTGGCTTAGCATCTCTAATATTGAGCCCGAGTCGAACGTCGCGTGACCTATTATCTGAGGCAGGGCGCACTAACTTCACTGGGACTGGATTTGGTTCGCTTCAAAGGAATTTGAAATGTTTTGGTATATACTATGTTAGTATTAGCGCATTTATTAACCTTTATCATAATAATTCAATTTAGAATTTTGTGAAACTGAATTGTTAAATTGAGTGTTTTGTACCTTCGGACGAGAATTAACCAGGGGAACCACAATGTGTGATTTGGCTTCTTCTAATGTTCTTATTTGACTTTAATAGTCAAAAATTATAACTTTGTTAATTAAATAAATAACTTAATTGAAAAAAAAAAAATGCATTCACGCGATGCCATCTATCATGAGGCTAACATAACCACCACACACCCGGAGGAGGTAACTGACTGTTTGGTGATAAGTCGCGTGCTTTGCTTTCTAGCACAATTGTGACACGCAACTCTTTTTCGCGCGAAAAACAATACCTACCTCTTTCTTCGAAGTACTGTGAGAGAGTGATGGGCGATGCTATGTCACGCGACTCTTTTTCGCGCGAAAAATATTACCTATCTCTTTCTTCGAAGTACTGTGAGAGAGTGATGGGCGATGCTATATCGCGCGACTCTTTTTCGCGCGAAAAACATTACCTATCTCTTTCTTCGAAGTACTGTGAGAGCGTGACGGGCGATGCCATGTCGCGCGACAAGACACGCGAAGCGTAGTAGTGCTAGACGGGCAGAAAGTGTCCATTTAACTCTATTCAGGAGACACGTTTGAGTGTTCATAGCTACACCAATCACGAACTTGAATTTTCTTCTTTCTAGAGCGACGAACTAGTAAAACAATTGCCATATAGTACATTCGCGTGGCGAATTGAGTCCCCCGTTAAATGGAGCTGTCTCCATAAAGCATCGTTATTGCTTTTAAGACGCGAGTGTCGGCATACCCGTTCGTCTTTATTGGCGGAGAGCGCGCGTTTTTAGCGCTAAAAACTGTTATGGGGCTTAAGGCTTTACTGGTATGTGTCTGTTTCTTTTATAGAAAGAAAAGAAAACGAGGACAAACACCTTATAGAAGTAAAAACGGTTTCTTCACTTAAAATAAAACAAATCTCTGTTATATCGTAACAAATATCAATTCAACCATTTCAAGTAAATAATATAAACAATATTGTCTACAAATAATTGGCCTAATTTCTGTTATTAATATTATCATTTGCCTGAGAAACCTTTCTGAAACCGTTGCGAGGTCGTGAAAGACTTTAGAAATTTTCTCGTTTAGCGAAAACCTGCTAGTTTATATAACAATAGGTACTCCGTATTGCTGAATGAAAGAAAGCGAATGAGTGAGAAATTTAAATCAAAAATACGATTATTAGAAATGATAAGTAACAGACGGACCTACTTTACAAACGCAATTTTAATTTGTGTTTCATGTTCATTGTACAAATACAAATACCTACTCTTTATAGCACACCACAATCGTTTTGGAAAAATCACGACATGAGACATTAAATCAACAGGCAGATGTAAACAACAGGCGGTCTTATCGCTAAATAGCAATCTCTTCCAGACAAATTTTAGGTAGCGTAGTACTTAATACAATGTATTGTGTTGATATTACCTACAAATAATATCGCTCCGGGACTGTTCACCGGAAAAGTGACCTCATCGAGGATCCTGAAGAAACACTCTGTTCGAATTCCTGATCGTAACCATAAATTAAATACTTAATTCATTTTATAAAAGTCCAAAAAGTGTACAGCTCTCGACATTTAGGAGTACATGACTGCAACTGTAGCCGCGAGGTGACGCGAGTAGTATGCGCCTGACAGTCAATCCGCCGCCACGCGCCGCCACACCGTCCAATCTAAGTTGCAAACCGGCATCAATTTTAATTAATATCGGCCGTCGCCAGCCGCCGTTAATGGCTCAACTGGCTAGTTTCTTTGATAAATCCTTCCGCTTAACAAAGAAGCCATTTGCATAAACCCACGCGTGCCCGTCTACCGTTAAGACATGTCCCTATTTGAGCTACTAGCAGTGCGGGGACATATTTATATTGAAGCTAAATATATTATTTTCTATGTTAATCCTTAGTCTATGGATCGAGCCTCCAGGCCGAAATTTTGTAAGATTGTGGTTATTAATCTAATCTAAAAAGACAAAGTACTGATTAAGTGATCCCACAGGTGAGCCGTTCACTTCAGTAATTTTACTATTCACGTCCACGTAGTTTGGGGGCGGGCATCTATGTCGACCGAACTTTGCACTTGTGTTATTTGTCCTCTAACGAATCCGTTGATATATCAAGTCAAATTAAGTTAAGTTTCGTATTATAGTAGCAACATAAATCCTAAAGTCTACTTTACCCTTAACCTTAGCTAACTTGTACATATTTGCTTAAAGCAGCTTGAATAGCCAAAAAGGTATCGTACGTATCAGGGACATAATAAAAATTGTTCAAATAAACGTTATATTTATTCCAGTATAATTTAATTTTTATTCAATCAATAAACATACTCAATAAACAAAGTTGGTTTGTAGTTAGTATTTTAATATCTGTGTACATAATTGTTATTGCTAATTATTTAACTGTTATTGATGAGGGATAGGTCACATATTTCCTGATTAAGACAATAATATTGATTTTCTTATACGCGATATAAATAAATATATCAAACCTACAACAGAGTAATAACGTCCACGCTAAGTGCGCGACTTTATCCGCCGCTACCCAGATGGGAACACGGCCGACGGCAGATATCCGGCACACTCCAGATCCCATCTGATAAACTTGAAGGGAACTAATATAGCTAATTAGCTGGTGGAAAGACTGTTTCGATCCAATTAGGCAACACTCCGTCGTATTAAACCCCGTGTCGACACGTGTCCCCGCATCGCTGTTCTGCGAGTTCATTTATTTATTCATAGGCACTCGTTGGCCGACACTTTGCTGTGTTACGTTGGTGAAGCAATAAGAATGAGCAGCTCTACTTATGTTGGGTTAAATAGAGTTGCGTCGGTTTGTTTTGCTTGTGTTTTACTTACCTATTAGTTAGTTGGGACAATCTAATATTTACTTATTGTAAATGTTAATTCTAGGTTTTCCAAAGGTCAACCCTGAACAGATAAGTGGCGAGAAAAAGCTTATTTATTTTACATGCCATCAGCAAAAAATTTTCCACATAAAGGTAATTTCGCTACAATATAGCATATTTATAAAAAGCTTTTCCTACCGTTTGCTCTTATGTTTTTAGTTATTAGACACGTGTAGACACAAAGTAAAAACTTTTTATTTTTCTGTTAACGTGTGTTGAATACGGCGCAGCTCCATCTGTTTATTATCATATGTAAGTCGCCGACTCCACGAAACGTAGGTACAGTCGAGTTCATTAACATCTACACACTTACGAGAACAAAAATATCTGAACACGACCCTATTGTCAGGAGCATAAAATCGTGTTCAGATATTTATGTTCTCGTAAACGTGTAGATGTAAATGAACTCGACTGTACCTATTTCTAACATAATTAATGTGCCGCCCACTCATAACGTACCTATATGTTTCGGGACTTGATTCTTGTGCTATAAATAAGTTATCATTATAACTGTTTCATTTCATACTAAGGTCAACCGGGATAATTGCCACTTTGGGGTTATTGCGTCTATTTCAGTTACTTTTTAAACGACGTTAGTTACTACAACTTCTGCTATTTAGTGATATAGGAATAAACTACTTGGAGGGCAACACGTAACATAGAGGGCGTTTTGGCGTATCGTGGTCAAGAGGTCGATCATTTTGAAATTTAGTGTCATGCTAGATCTACACGTTGCATGAGGTAAGTCAACAAAATCTGTTTAAATTCCTGTTTTTCTTTAGATATTTGATAATTATTTGTAATAATTGTGACTACTATTAGTAAGACGATATGTTCGAACCACTATTTTTGTTGATAATGCTTTGGGTTTGGAAAAAAATCGATGTCAAATTCTTGGAGGTTTTCTTTTAAATTTGGCAAAATGCGTCTCATACTTTGAGGTAATTGCGTCTGTGTAGCGCATTTGCCCCAATGTCAGGTGTCGACAACCTTTTTCTTGATACTTGGTTTTAACAGTAATAGAACATTTTCGAGCTTATTTTTACCAGAATTAATGCATTTTATGTAGTTTTAGTGTCAAAGTTTAAGTAAGAACCTAGTCGGAATTTCGTCTACTGATAAACTCCCAATTTTTTTTTTTTTTTTAAATCAACGCCAGAGGGCCTGCTGCAAATCGTGAACCGCAAATGTTATTTCGTTCTTAAGTAAGTTCGACAAAGACGCAAGAGTTCCTTCGTGGTCCGCGGTAGGCACTCTGTATTCTAACAAAATTACTTAAAAAAAAATAATAAATAATTAATTAATTACTGAAAATTGATCTCTTAAAAATACTTAACAAGACAATATTGTGAAAGCAAGTATTTAAAAAAAAATGTATATTTTTGTAAGTCTGCTTAAAACATTAAGGACAATCTTTGTTGTTATTTGATGGGTGCCAAAACATCCAAAATTGTGCGGCAAAAGTATTAACGTTTTGAATTTTGCTTAACTTGTAGGTATGGCGAATTTCGGCCACTTTTTTTGTATAAGATGTTAAATATTAAGTTCGTAAGTGAAGATGTTTTGTTAAAGCAGTGGTTATTCTGTAAGTAAATTTATGTGTTGATTTTTGTACGAAATAAAAAACAAAAATACTTTTTTGTTATATTTTAAATGTGATTTCATTCTCATTTAAAATAAAATGAATAGTTTGACCAATTTAGTTACATTTAATTGTAAAAATGTGATAAGATCTATCGAGTGTATTCGAAAACTGTGCAATACAGCGGATGTGATCGCGCTACAAGAGACCTGGCTGCTCCCGCACGACCTAGCCTACCTAGGAAACATAGACGGTCGTTTCGCTGCTACGGGTACCTCTGCGGTCGATACCGGGGCTGGTGTTCTTCGAGGACGCCCATTCGGCGGCGTTGGCTTACTCTGGAGGACGGACCGGTTCCCTGACGTATCGGTTGTGACGTGCAAGAGTGTGCGTTTGGCGGCTATTAAGGTACTGTTAAATAATCGTTCTATATTAATATTTTCGGTGTACATGCCCACCGCTTGTAACGAAAACTTAGCAGAATTTATAGAATGCCTGAGTGAAATAAGTGCAATAATTGAAGATCAAAGTGTCGAGTCAGTTTACATGTTAGGCGATTATAACGCGCACCCGGGTGAACTTTTTGCTACTGAACTTACGAGTTTTTGCGCGGAACAGGCTTGGTCGTGTTTGGACTGTGAACTCCTGGCGCCTGACACATACACTTTTGTGAGCGATGCGCACGGTTGTCGACGGTGGCTGGACCACTGTCTAGCCACCAGTGCTGCGTGTCAAAGTGTGACTGGCGCGTCAGTGTTACATGACGTATATTGGTCGGATCATGTTCCTCTCCTTATACAGTGTGACCTCACTAGAATAAAACCTAAAGTTCTAAACATACCTGTTAATAATAATAAAGTCATCTGGGGGGAGCGAGATCTGGCTCAAATTGATCAATACACTAATATGTGTAATTATAAATTGCGGGAAATAGATTTTCCATCCGAATTAAGAGGCTGCGCTGATAAAATGTGCAAAGACTGTAGTCATAACATCATTTTAAAAAATATGTATAAGAATATTGTCAACATATTGAGTGAAGCAGCTGAAAGTAGCTATGATGGTAGGGCTGTGAGAAGGGGTAGGTATATAACGGGCTGGAACAAACACGTCCGCGAGGCTCACGGGAGTGCTAGACTTAGCTTTCAGACCTGGGTGCTGCATGGCAAGCCGATGGCAGGTCAAATTCATAAGCAGATGTGTGATTCCAGACGGCTTTTCAAATCAAAGTTAAAGTGGTGTCAAGACAATCAACAACAGATAAAAATGGATATCATTGCTCAACACCATTTTGATAAGGACTTTGGAAGGTTCTGGAAAGCTACCAATAAACTTAACCTTAGGCCTGGGCTTCCCGTGAGTGTCGGGGGCGTGAGTGATTCCTCCGAAATAGCTAACCTTTTTCAAAGTCACTTCAAGGTCGAATCTCCACTAGGCCCTGCGGCACAGTCACAGGTGAACGATGCTGATGACTTCTCTGACCTGAGCATCATGTTTACCGCGGATCAAGTATCATCTTTGATAAAATATATGGTTAGAGGTAAATCGCCAGGTCATGACTGCCTCAGCATTGAGCACTTGAAGTACGCTGGAAACCATTTACCCAGAGTACTTGCCATGTTTTTTAACTTATGTTTGAGCCACGGTTATCTGCCTGATGAATTAATGAAGACAGTTGTGGTTCCGATTATTAAAAACAAAACCGGTGACGCTTCAGACTTATCTAATTACAGGCCGATATCCTTAGCTACCACGCTGGCTAAAGTGCTGGACGGGCTGCTTGACGACCAGCTGGACAAACACCTCATACTAAACGACGCCCAATTTGGCTTCCGGCGGGGGCTGTCCACGGAGAGTGCCATACTGGCCCTCAAGAATACCGTCCAGTACTATACCAGCAGGAAAACACCGGTATATGGTGTTTTCTTAGACCTGTCCAAGGCATTTGACCTGGTCTCCTATGACTTATTATGGAACAAGCTTCGTAATGAAACTAGTGTGCCTCGGGAAGTTGTAGGTTTATTTAGGTATTGGTACAGTGAACAAAATAATTGTGTAAGATGGGGTGACTCGATCTCGAATGATTATAAGCTGCAGTGCGGGGTGAGGCAGGGTGGGCTGTCTTCTCCAAAACTATTTAATTTGTATGTCAATCAACTCATTGAAGAGCTGAGCAGTACCTATGCCGGATGTCACATAGATGGAGTAGCTCTGAACAATTTCAGCTATGCAGATGACATGGTGCTGCTCGGCCCCTCAATCGACGCAATGAGAAGATTGACAATGATATGTGAGTCGTATGCTGTGTCCCATGGACTAAGGTACAATGTTAAAAAGAGCGAGGTGATGATTTTTAAGGCGGGTAGAAAAACGTACTCGACCGTACCATCAGTTACTCTCCACGGCGTCCCGTTAAACTTCGTCACCAAGTTTAAGTACCTGGGTCACTGGGTCACAGACAACCTGAGCGATGATGCCGATATTGAGCGAGAGCGTAGGTCGTTGGCTGTCCGATGCAACATGTTGGCCCGCAGGTTTGCACGATGTACTGTACAGGTATAGGTCACGCTTTTTAAAGCGTACTGTCAGTCTTTTTACACGTGCAGCCTGTGGACAGACTTTACGCAGAGGGCATACAACGGCCTGCGCGTTCAATATAACAACGCGTTCCGGGTGCTGATGGGGTTGCCGCGTTTCTGTAGCGCCTCTGGTATGTTTGCAGAGGCGCAAATTGACAGCTTCTCGGCGATAATGCGCAAGAGGTGCGCGTCCTTAATGTGCCGACTGCGCGGCAGCCCCAACATCATTCTGAGCGTGTTTACAGAGCGCGGCGATGCTCCTATGCTCGCCCGCTGGCAGAATTTGCATACCACAATCGTGGGATAAATCGTGGATTTTTTTAAAATTTAATTTAGTGTTTGTCTTGTCTCACTTTGTATACTAACATTAGAATAAGTTACCTATTTGTACTGACACTAACAATCTTATGGACAATAGTCTGAAATAAATGATTTATTATTATTATTATTATTATTCTCGTTTTCTATATCCCAAAGGATTATATGATTAATACTTACAAAGTACAAAGTAGGTAAAAAAATTATAATGTTGAAATATTTTTCTATCGTGGAACACAGCAGAGGGAATTCTCATTTTTTGATATGAAAAAATGAAAAATGAAAAAAAATGAAAAATGTTTATTCAGTTATACATATTAGGGGTTTACAAGAATAGGTTGGAATCTCCTAGTAAGTGACAAATTCACTTGTGTCAGGACATAATGGTATAACATTTCGTAAAACAAAATATATATAAGTTTATACCAAAACTTAAAAACTAATAACAATTCTATACTAAAACTTAGAAATTAGCGACAAAAGATTGAAATTTTTTATTCTTACTTTTACAACTTACATTACACTTAGTCTTACAGTTGAAATTTTTTAGTAGGTGTATGTGTATATGAGTAGGTACCTATGTTTATTTTTTTTTTTTTTTTTTTTATGGTATATTCGTATTCTACTCGTTCTAGGTGTGAGATTATAGTTCAAAATTCAAAGTTCAAAAGTTCCTCAGTCTCATCGTAGTTAATATCTTTCAAGAATTTACTTTTGTTTTTTTACAGTTATAGAGATCTAAATGATATATTGAGATTCTTTTATTTAATTTATTATAAAGTTGGGCAGAAACAGTTGAGAATTGCCTCTTAGCAAATTTAGATCTGGTTAAGGGCACAGGTGCTACTACGTGTTTCCTTCTTCGGGATGATATTGATGGTAAGTACTGCAACGTTTTATGTAGTTTTAGTAACGAAAAAATGATGTAGAGTTTTCTCATAGATAAAAGATCACATGAATTATAAAGTTCAGTAGTGGGGAATCGATAGGGTTTGAAAAACATAACCTTAAGTAAGCATCTTTGCCCTCTCTCAACATTTATAAATTTAGTTTTATTAGCTCCCCCCCACAGAGTGATACAATAGGTCATTATTGATTGAGCTATAGATATATATATCTGTATGAGTAATTTTTTTGTAGCAATATGTCTTAATGTCTTGAATAGCCAGATAATTTTTCTAATTCTTGTATTTATATATTCGATATGTACGTGCCAAGAAAGACGCTGGTCGAGAATGATGCCCAGATACTTTATTGAAGAAACCCGTTCAATTTGATAACAACCACATTGTGTAGAATGCGTTTGATTGCAGGTGTGTATTTTTAAATTTAAATGATTAGGGGGCTGAGTGGATACATATTTTGAGAAGCAGATACATTTAGTTTTATTGCCGTTAAGAGTAAGTAGGTTTGTTTTTAGCCACGTAGTGATCTTTAATAGTCCTCTCTGTGCACTTTCGAAAGCAGCATTCCAAGTGGTGCCACTGAATACCACTACAGTGTCATCTGCATAAGAGAATATGCGACCTCTCTCTAGTTCTAGGTTTGTAAGATCGTTTATGTACACTAAGAACAAGGTGGGTCCGAGTACACTACCTTGAGGGACTCCGAAAGAAATTTGTTGTACGTCGCTGTAGTGACTTCCTATCCTAACAATTTGGCTTCGACCGTTCAAATAGTCTTCCATTAATTCAAGAGGTTTTCCTCTTACTCCAACCGATTCAAGTTTGTGTACATGTATTTTTCCTATTCTTTATACCCCTCGCGGCGAACGATGAGTCCTATGACAGCTGTCATCTCAATACATTTTATAACCTATAATCGGAAAAATGTACTGGTGTCATAGGACTCATCGTTCGCCGCAAGGGGTATAAGTGTGATGACAAGCAACTCCGTAATTCAATCCGCTAAAAAATATGGGTAAGTACATAGAAGAAAGTATTGACCTTAAATATCTTTAACAAAACTCCTCATCTGGATAAAATCTCCAATATTAAATTTCACTCATTAAATAGGTCAGTGGCAAAGATAAAAATTAAAGCTCTCGGAACATTTCTAGATCTAAGACTTTTGACCGACTAAAAGGTTTACAACATCTGGAAATTAGGTTAGGATAAATGCGTCCACATATTGTAGACGCGTTTACCCAGATTATACTATTTTCTATCTGAGGTCGTTATAACTGTTTTTGATCCCTTGTATTTAGCTTTATCTTCTAGAATACTGTATTGCAAACATGCTTCATGAATTTTTAAAAGCCTCTTCGTAATTGATCGTGAATGGCTTAAAAAAGACGCAATTATCCCAACTGGGACAAATGCGTCTAAATTTCCGTTTTTTAAGAAAACATCTGTATATCGTTTAATCATCGCAAGCCAAAAACGTTACTACACGAATTTTCTTGGAAAAAAGCCACAGGAAGCACAGCGCGTAAGAATATTTCTATACACTAATTAAATATTTCATAACTTGGGGTTAAATGAGAGTATAAAATATCAAAAAAAACAGTGACGCCATTACCCCGGTTGACCTTATCATACATACGTAAGACTATTCCAAGTCGATTCAAATCAGTAATTAGGAGACTCAAATAATTAATATACGCGATATAATCCGTTTTAATCGTTTTATTTAAATGTGTGACAGTCGCGGGAACCGAAAAAAGTATCACAACCAATCATGTGTCCTAACCATAAGTATAAGAGAGGGCCATGTCAAGTACACTAAAATAAAACGATAAATAATATTATTTATTTAAGTACCCCTTATAAACTAATCGTAGAAAACGCCTTTGGATATTCTCCAGCAATCAATTTTAGCGCAAAGCAGATAAATAATTGTAGACAGCGACTAATTTTAAAATCGGGTTTGTACACATACCTACTCATCATATCATATATTTTCTTTTTTAAATGACTGTACATTCAAATATTGACAGAAGCGTTTATATGAATCCTTAAATCCCCGTCAGCGAGCTCGATTAGAGTCCTCAGGCGCACGTCGCTCATCGATCGCGAGCACTCGCCACAATGAAGTTAATTTCCTTACGCAAACACGCCGCTCGCCACTCCGCCTAAACTAACCCCATACAACCAGTTCCGAAGAGGATAAAGTATTTTCCTTCCACTACCGCTTCGGAACACGACCGTTCCGGGCGTATTGTGCGAGACGATTACACAGTTGGTCAATTCTGGTCGCTTGATACTTTCAAAGTGTGCTGTTGTTAGCACTTGCAGTGTATTCCTAAATTGCGTACTAATTATGCTCGCTAGCATATCAGAGTTAATAAAATGACAAGTTTGAGTTTAATTTGTGTTTTGAATTGAAGTCCGAGTGTCATCAACCGGGGCCGGGAGCGGTCGCCGCGACTCTGTGAGAATTAAACCCTCTCTCATATTTATTTTGCGCGGCCGGCGCTGCTCGTTTTTATTACTCTCCCATTTCCACTTGCCACTGCCTTGTTTAATTAGGAAGGGACGCTCTATGCTTTTTATCTTTTAATTCTTCAACGTTTTGATTTTAATAGTGCACCGGTGCGCCGGTGGCTGTACTTTTATTGCGCTTTCTATCCGCGACTTGATAATGCCGGGGCCTATTTATCAACGGGCAAAGATTACTTCTTATCTTTACGAGCCATGAAATCCTTCCGTTATGCACGATCTTGAATGAAATTATTTTAACGAGCTTTGTATTGAATCGCCCGACCGGCTCTCGTCGCGGGCGCGGCTTGTTACAATAATAGCTGCAGTCGTTAGCTTTTTGAATATCCACCGGTTGTTCAGGTGCCGCTTATCTGTGTCACTCGACTCGCTCGTTTCGCTAATTTCGCTGCAGAAGCGCGCCTCGAGCGCCCTCGGCCAGAGCACCCTCGCGAGCCGGCTCGTCAGTGCGGCGCCGTGTCCATCGCCGCTGTGGATCGCAGCGTGCTGCAGTTTGCCAACCAGGCGCGGCATTGGATACTCTCCCCGAGTTTGCACCGGGCGTACTCAAACGAGATTGTATCTCTTTTGGTCGCCGCTGAATTGTATTCGGCGCTCGCTAGTTCGCACCTCCGGGCTCCGCATCGATGCAGTCGCCGCTGATGCAGCGATTAGATTCCACCGGCGGCTCCTTATCTTATTCGATCCGTCCGATTCCGGCTCCCGCGGAAGCCCGAACCGTATAATCCGGCTGCGGAATATGCCCCGCGAGAAATTTACTTTACCTGTCAGGTAGGGGAACTTTTCCACGAAACTTTGGCACGATCTTCCTTTCGCAGATCTGATACAAGTCTCGATGACAATATTCCTTTTGATATCGCTAACGAGAAGATAATAATAAAATGAGAATTTCAAATGTACATTTTACATACTAAAATGTCATATGAATACTTAAAATTTCAAGAGGGTTTTCCGCCACTCGCGGGCGTGCGGTTTTCGCTTAGAGCCGGCGGCACGTGAGCGCCCCGCTGCTTGCTCCACAACAACACGGCCAATTTGAGCTGATGATACGACTCGTAAAATTTAACTGCGCTGATGATTCCGGAATACTTAAGTCCTGGTGAGATGATAAAGCGGCGTAATTAGTCGTAGGCTGGAGGCGGCGAGTCACGCGTCAGCGATAAATCGCGGCGGCGCCGGCGGCGGCGCACACTGCGCCTCAGGACTCGGGCGAGGATGGAGAAGCATGCTCATGTAGTAAACGCACTCTGCGATCGGTGAAGTCTGACAACACCGCATTCAAATAATTTTTAATTATTTAGGTACATTAAGGGCGTTACACAAATTGAACAGACGACGAACAACAATTGTTAGCGAATGCTTTAGGATAAGTGTTAGTCATATTGTTTCCTAGCATTAACCACATTTAAGTAAAAATTGTGTAAAAAAATGTGGTGAGTATTAGCGACGATTATAAAATAGGTCAAAATATGTGAATACTATTCGTTAGATTGCTAACTCGTTAGCTTGAATAATTTAATTGAATATAATTATATTGATTTATTTTTATGCAAACATAGAATGATGCGAGACCAATCAGGGACGAGCTTCCTCTCCGCGCACGCGCAAGCTCCGTCTCCTTTAAGCAAAAAATATTTAGGTAACCATTAACCATCACTGTGTCCATTTCTTTCATAGATCCTGAGAAAAACGCACTTTAACTCCACAATACTTCTCGAGTATTCCGCAAACAAGTGTATGAGTGAAGCATCTTTACGAGGCACGCGACCTGAGCGTCTCCTTTATTTTCAGAGAGTCGTATCCGCCACAGTTTTTACACGAATCTACGTCATTTCGTGAATCGCCAGGTGGTCAACGCCATTGAGAGTAAAAAGGGCGCCACTTAAGTTGAGCTGGAACGAGTTGCACTTTGTTGCGCTGTAACTTAGTAAAGTTTTACTGCTCGAGTTTATATCCGGGGATTGGCCAAAGAGGGATGTGATAACAAAACAAAAGTACCCACCAGGTAGCTAAGGTTGTAATCCTGTAGTTAAGTCTAGTGTTTCGGTTTAAATAAAACTGCAAGGTAATTTTGTTAAGTTTCTGCTTAAATAATAGGTTTATAACAATAAGAATTCAGCATATCGTTACTAACAGCACACTTTGCTGAACTTTTAAGTAAAAACATGTTAGATAATAATCGAAGCATAGGCCTATGTATGCATGTGACACTTAGACGCTATCACTGAAGGAAAAAAACCAGCTTTTGCTGGCTAAAAAAAAAAGAATAATCCTCCGAAAGATCCTGGGGCCGGTGCGGAGAGACGACGGCAGTTTCAAATTCGAATTTGCAAATTTAGAAGTACTTAAGTAGCTCCCAATATCATTTGAGAAACTAAAGCCCACCGTCTCCACTATATCGGCCACGTGGAAAGAATGAGCAAAGATCACGACATAAGGGGGCATAGGTACCTATTTGGGACGACCAATAGGACGAAGGCCGGTTGGCCGCCCCGGGTATCGCAAGATCGATGTCGTCGAGTCAGATCTGCATGAACTCCAGTCCAGTGACTGGCGGGAAACGATGCTAGATCGGGACAAGTGGCGCAAACTCGTGTTGGAGGCCAAAATTCGTTTTGGGTCGCTGAGTTATTAAATAGTAGTAGTAGTAGTAGATATAACTGAATGTTTCGTCAATTTATCAAAAAACCGATTTTTAAAACGGGTGTTAGGCTATTGGGTAACCACATCCAGTGATTGAAATTGACAATGAACAATTTGAGACGTGCTTCATGACCGGTTTCTGTCATCCTTAAAGCTTTTAATAGTAGTGGTATCATAAAAGAAGGCATAAACTTATAAATTAAAGACATGGCAACAGTTTAAACGGAATAAAACCACAGAAGACTTCTACAGCCTTAAACACCATGCTCTCAAGATTCTAGAACATAACCAACAAATACCTAATATATAGTTTAAATCATCGTTGGCACCGCAGTGTGCGTCGAGCCTGGCCATTGTCGCGTTTCTTTCTTTTAAATAAGAGCGGGATGTCACGCGCCTCTCGCTCCGTTACAATATTCATAATTCAGCGTTATTAAAGCAGACGCGTGACTGCCTAACTGCGACGTGTCAGGGCGCGCAGCGGTGGCCCGCGAGCCTACCGATACTGTGATGCTGCCTACAGGGGTTATATGCTGCTTCAAGAGGGGAATATCTACATAATAATATAGGTTATTAAACAGCCGGCAATGAGCGCGTATATATGTGTATTGAACTTGAATGTTTATTCCTGGGTCTTGGGATGTTTTCTATATATTTAAGTATTGCAACGTTGTAGCGATTACCAATCGTTGTCAGGTACCCATAACTCAAGCCTACTAATGCTTTAGTATATGGGAACTCGTGCAATCTATTTAATGATTTACATTCTTTATTATTTATTTGGTAATAGAGTAGCGTGTAAATAGTTTTGAGCGCCTGGTTCAGCAACTTCTTCTGATGACTGACCTCAGTAACACCTGATGGTAAAGTGACAGGATCGAAAAGTTCACTGGTTCAGGAATAGCCTATAAAATCTTGTCTTGAAGAGACCCAAGTTATAATTTTCAGGAAATAAACACAAAACACGAAATGATTTGATTCATAATTTCTAATGTAAACTGGTAAGAGATGGAACTCGGTCCAATCGTGTGTTTTCAAGCTTTTTTTTCTCTTTATTTAAGGAGCTTTTTCGCTAATGCGAATATGCCGGTGTTGATGTTACAATTTGATAAACCGCAATGGCAGTGTAAACTACAATGAATATCCGCACAAATCTCCTTATCATCGAATTGTCCTGATTTAATTGCCCTAACACACTGTTAGTTGGAAACGTTCTCTTCAAAGCTAAAAACAGTTTTCCAACCAGTGCTGCCCAAAGGCACGGACCCAGGACAAATCCTAGGTCTATATTCGACACGAGCCAAAACCATTTCCCGATTGCCAAGGACATTCTATATATATCCCTGCTCATGCGTAACACAGACCGAGACAATACGATTGCCATTCGATTATGGCGCAAAGCGAATAAAGGCACTTAGATTATAAATGCTCTCCTACTTATCTGCCGTGGCACTCGCGAGATTACTCCACAATAATACGTCCAACTATTATAATAAATCACGGCACAATAGTTAACCGGATCCTAAGAAAGTTGGCCTTTCTCCCCGCGCCTTTGAGTCCCCGAAATAATTGTGACGGGGGCATGTGTGGGGGGGAGGGATAATACAAATCCCGAGCATCGTATATCAAGGGCGGAATATCTTAAGCTATTGTGCGGTTACGTAAGCGGAAGTGTTGACTTCACTTCAGTTGGAGCCGCGTTTACTGCAGGCAGGCGGCAAGCTGCTTGTGTACTATATATCTAGTTACTGGTATGCGGTTAGCTTTATATGTGAAGGAATCTTAGGATTTAATTATTTGAATCTTTATCGCAAAGCATCTCTTAACATCCTCAAAATGTAAGGAATAAAAATCAACAAGATGGTAATTAATTGCCAAGCATTGAACAAAGATCAAAAGTGTCTACCTGAAGGGGACCTCTTTGACTCCCGTAATGTTATTGTTTCGATTTTCGAAGGTCAAAAATTAGTTTCCATATCATTTTTAGTCATAATAATCAATAGTCATAATAGTTGTTAGGTATAATACAAAAAAAAATATAATGATTAAGTACTATAATATCACATATCATACAAGACAAAAGTCATAAAACTGTTCATCATACTATCAAAAAGGTATACTAATAATTTTTCATAAATATTGTAGGCTATATTTTAATATTTACTATTATTTTTGTTCATATAATTTGATTCTAACATTACCTATTTCACATTAAGGCAGGTCCGACTTGGGTTGGGTTAGGTACGACGACGACCAAAGCGAGGAGGAGTGTAGTGTATGCCTCAGTTACAGTTTTACAGTAACTTAGTTGTTTACAACAACATAAACATATATTGCTTGAGTGGACAAATCTTAATAATAAAAACCCATGTAACACTAATTTTAAGGTTCTTTACTTAACAATCTTTGGTAAGACAATATATCATAACCTACCTGAATAATGGACTTTTCATGAAGAACCCTATCTCCAGCAATCATCATACTTCATGGCGACCCTGCCTTTTCAAGAACCTGCATACCAAAACTACGAATTTATGGAGCTAGAGCGGAAAAGAAGATAAGAATAATAATGAAGATGATCAAGAAAGAAGATTGAATTTTTTTTTGTCAGGAAAGAAGACTAAATTTTATATACATAACAAGACAAATCAAATATAAATCAAGAATGAAGATATGAAGTAACTTGAAAATAAAGAAGACAATTATGAAAGAAGCCCATAAGAAGAAACAAGTCTCAAGAAAAGAAGAGCGTTGTCCAGGGTTATCCCGGCTCGCAAATCAAGAGGTGTCCAGGGTTATCCCGGCCCATCTCAAGAGGTGTCCAGGGAAATCCCGGCCCATGCTCGAGGGTGTCCAGGGTTAGCCCGGCCCGTCATCGCATCGCGCATCAGCAACGGCATCGTGCTCCACGTGCCTGCCAGCCGCCAGCGCATCAACGTCCCGCCATGCATCGCGCAACGTGACGACACGTGATGACCTCAATATCGTTAGGCATTACTCCTACGTAAGCATTAAATTAAGTAAGTGAATATTTTATTTATTGTATAACTTATGTTTCCGGTTAAAATTATTTTACATTTACGCACGATTTAATTTGATTATGTCTACTGAATTGCAAGATTTATATACTAAGTTGGAATATATAAGAGAATATTTAGTTAAACTTGGCCCTCAGAGGCGTCAAAAGGAAATCGCATCTAAGAAATTAGAAGAAGCGAATTTGTTATATAAGCAATTGGACTATATTGTGCCTCAAGTGAATAATGAGATAGATACACTTAAATTAGATAGTAAAACGGTAGATTCATTGCAAAAAATAATTAAGGATATAGAGTGCGTATTTAAGAAAATTCAAGCCTTAGTTACTTACGTAGATAGTAGTTGCCAAACCAGTCTAGAAAATAATAATTCTAAAAAGATGGCCGCCTTTGATATTAGGACCGCCATAGCCTTATTGCCTGTCATGACAGGGCAAGAACAAGTTACTAAGCAGCTAATAGACGGAATCGTGTTATACAATTCTATGATATCTGATGATACCAAGCCTCAGTTAATCGAATTTGTCCTGAAAACGAGACTTTCAGCCAATGCCAAATTAAGGTTAAAATCCACTTATAGCTCAGCTCAAGACTTAGTTAATGATATACAGAAGTATCTGTTACCGAAAAAATCGGCAGATGCAATTCAATCGCAATTGTTTAGAGCTAAACAGGGACATAGATCCATAGAATCTTTTGGAACCGAATTGGAGGAACTTTTTGTAAATTTGACTATAGCACAGTCCGATAACGATAGCCAAAAGTTTGAAGTTTTACGTCCTCTCAACGAGAAAACGGCGATCAAACGCTTTGCTGACGGATTGATGGACCAGCGTCTCAGCACCATTATAGCATCACGCCAATTCTCATCACTGCCCGAAGCTATTAGAGCTGCAGTCGACGAGCATACTATGTCCAGCAGTGACCATGTTATGCATTATAGACCCTCTTATAGGCAAAATAATTATTACAAACGAAATTCTCACAGACAGTACAAAAATAATGGTTCATTTCAAAACCAATTTCCTAATAATTACAATCGGAATCCGAGCACTTCCTTTGTAAATTCAGGTCACAAAAATGCGTATTCAAAGAATCGTAATACCTATTCACGGTCATCGACCGGACCACGCGGGCGCACGCCGCACGCGCCGAATCAGCACATTCAGCACGCCACTAGTACTGAACAAACAACAAGCGAATTAGGGATGCGTAGTAATGATACGGAAACCCAGTTTTTTCGTCCCTAAAGTAATTAATAACTCGATATTCAGTTATAACAATTTTTGCATAATAAAATGCTTTATCGAGGGAAACAGACAACTAGACTTACTCATTGACAGTGGCGCTAGCATATGCGTTATAAAATACGAATATATACAAAATAATCCAAATTTGCTTTCTCAGTTAATCGAAGATAGATTAGTGATTAAGGGTATAAGCGGTAATTTAGAATCGGAAGGGTATATTTACATAAATCTAACGATTAATAATGTAGTATTTAACGAGAAGTTTTATGTCTTTAAGAACCTATGCTGTGCTGCCGAAGGTATTATCGGTCAGAATTTTTTTAAACGTTATAGTGCTATACTTGATTACAAACACGGAACCCTTACCCTAGAAAATAATAATCGGAGAATACAAGTTAGAGTCAATGAACCTAACAATTACTCGTATGACATTCAGCCACGATGCGAAGTCGTCAAAAATATCCCAACGGCACATAATGAGGATTGCGTAATTTTAGCAAGTGAAATTAAAAAAGGTGTTTATGTCGCAGGTGTTATTTCAACACCAAAAAACGGTCAGATACCAGTAAGAATATTAAATACAACAGACACTACGATAAGCGTAAATTTTTCCGAATTAGAGATATTAAGTTTGAATAATTTTGAAGTTTGTACATTTGATGAACAAAAAATTTCTCCCGAAAGAATCAAAAAACTTTTTCAATTACTTGATTTGCATTCTTACCTAAACCTAGAGGAACAAATTAGTATAGAAAATATTTGTGCAAAATATGCAGATATTTTCCACATGCCAAGTGACAAACTAACTACAACAAATTTGTTGAAACATTCCATTAAATTGAAACAAGATATAAACCCAGTATACGTTAAACCTTATAGGATACCAAACTCATTAAAAGGGGAAGTTCAAAAACAAGTTCAGGATATGTTAGATAACGACATTATTGAAGAATGTACTTCCGAATGGTCCAGTCCAGTATTACTAGTACCCAAAAAATCAGACAAATCAGGAACTAAGAAATGGAGACTTGTAATTGATTATCGTCAATTAAATAACAAAATACAGGACGATAAATTTCCTTTGCCCAACATTTCAGAAATTTTAGACTCGCTATCTGGAAATATTTATTTTTCAAAATTAGACTTGTCACAATCATATTATCAAATGAGTTTAGATAAATCCTCCAGGAAATATACAAGTTTCACTACTGATAAAATGTATCAGATGAAGAGATGTCCAATGGGTTTAAAAACGTCTCCAAGTTCATTTAGCAGACTTATGACGATTGCTATGTCAGGATTAAATTACCAAAAATGCTTTATTTACCTTGATGACTGCATAGTTGTAGGAAATTGTTTAGAAACCCACAACAAAAACTTAGTTAGTATAATGCAAAGATTACGTGAAGTGAATTTGAAACTTAACCCCAACAAATGCGAATTTCTGCGGAAGGAAATCATATATCTAGGCCACAAAATAACATCAGAGGGAATATTTCCCGACTCGTCTAAAATAGAAAGTTTACAGAATTACCCCAGGCCCACCAATGTCGACGAAGTCAAAAGATTCGTCGCGTTCGCCAATTACTATAGACGTTTTATAAATAAGTTCGCCGAGATAGCTTATCCATTAAATGCACTATGTAAGAAAAACGTAACTTTTGCCTGGACGTCAGAGTGCGAATCGGCATTTCAACGACTTAAACAAACTCTTATCAGCCCACCTGTATTAGATTATCCAGATTTTTCTGAAAACAACGTATTTATTTTGCATACAGACGCTTCAAAAACAGGATTAGGAGCAACATTATCTAACAGCAATGGTAAAGTAGTAGCGTACGCTAGTCGTAACTTAAAACCCGCTGAAACTCGATACCCCGTCATTGAACTTGAATTGTTATCAATTGTTTGGGCTGTAAGACATTTTATACCCTATCTGTATGGCAAAAAGTTCAAAATATTGAGTGACCACCGCCCTTTGAAATATCTGTTTGGAATGACTGATCCTTCGAGTAGACTTACGAAATTTAGACTATATTTAGAAGAATACGATTTTGAAATTGATTATGTACCAGGACGAAACAATGCAGCTGCAGACGCATTGAGTCGTATACCTGTTACGTCACAGAGTTTGAAAGAAATGAGAGAAAACGTTGTATCAGTCATTACCAGAGCTCAAAGTCGAAGATTACGTAATCAATTAGATGACAACATAACGGACTTGACACAGAGAAACATTCCCACAACTTCCAGGTCTGATCAACCTAGAGTGGTGGAAATTCTCAAACGACCCAAAGACTGTATAGAATTAGTAATATTCCCAACGGAAAGTTACTTGAAAAATATAGAAAAATTACAAAAGTTTCCCAGTTATAATGGTCAGTGTACATTTGTACCTGACAAGTGTGCTCTAGTTGTAACGTCTCGATCGTTATCTACCGTAAGTGTGTTAGCGAGAGAATTACAAAGTTTATGCCACAAATTGGATATCAACGAGCTCGTAATTATTAAAAGAATGGATATCCAACAGTTTATAGAAAAATTATTAAAAGAAGTTAAAAAATTATCTGGGACAATTCCACGGTTTCTTGTTACCAAAGATGTAACTAGAGTAACTGATCAAGATGCAAAGACAGTTATTTTAAATGACTTCCATTTGTTACCCACCAGTGGTCACGCGGGGGTAAACAGAATGTTGAACAATATCAAAAGGTACTACTTCTGGCCAGGAATGAGTAATGACGTCAATAATTATGTTAAAAGGTGTAAAAGTTGTCAAATACAGAAACATGCAAACAGACATGTTCGACAACCAATGGTTATAACCACAACACCAAGTACTTCTTTTGAACGAATAAGTTTAGATATAATGGGCCCTTTAGACGTAGATAACTTTAATAATAAGTATATTTTAACTATTCAGTGTAATTTAACAAAGTACGTAGAAGCTTGCCCTATCGATAAAAAGGAAAGCGAATTAGTTGCTAGGTTGTTAGTTAATAATTTTATTTTACGTTATGGCATTCCGAAAGAAATTATTACTGACCAAGGTAAAGAATTCATGTCATCAATTATGACAGAAATATGCACCTTATTAGGTATCGAGAAGCTAAATTCAACTGCCTATCATCATGAAACTTTAGGAGGAATTGAAAACACGCATAAGAGCTTAGGAGCCTATCTCCGTATTCAGTGTGAAAATAACACAACCGACTGGAGTTCTTGGCTACCATTTTGGTGTTTTTCATTCAATAACACAGTACACACTGAGACAAAATATAGTCCATACGAATTAGTTTTTGCGAAACAATGTAATTTACCGAGTAATTTGAATAAGAATACGGAACCATTATATAATCATGAAAGCTATCCTCTAGAATTAAAATATAGATTTCAAAAAGCGATTAATGACGCTAGAAATAATTTGCTAGAATGTAAAAATAGACAGAAATTTTATTATGATAAATATGTTAATCCAATTAAATACAAACCAGGAGACTTAGTCTTGTTAAAAAATCAAGTTGGAAATAAGTTAGACAATATTTTTAAAGGACCATATGAAGTTGTAGAGGATAATTCACCTAATGTAAGGATTTTAAAAGATAACAAAGAATATGTAACCCATAAGAATAATACTAGATTATTTAACACATAAATTTATTATAGTAATATTTTCAAATGTTAAAAACTTAACTATTTTTAAAATGTAAACCCTCAAGTAATATGTGTTATTATTTCTTATTTTCTTTTTTTTTTTTTCTCTTTTCCTCTTTGTTACCGGGGGGGTGAAGGATACTTAGGAAGGAGGTGTAGTGTATGCCTCAGTTACAGTTTTACAGTAACTTAGTTGTTTACAACAACATAAACATATATTGCTTGAGTGGACAAATCTTAATAATAAAAACCCATGTAACACTAATTTTAAGGTTCTTTACTTAACAATCTTTGGTAAGACAATATATCATAACCTACCTGAATAATGGACTTTTCATGAAGAACCCTATCTCCAGCAATCATCATACTTCAGGAGTATTAGGTAGAAATTGTGACCCTAACGAGCGAGCGACCGAAGCGCCATAATCCAGTTTATTTAATACACCCGACCCGGATGTTCAAAGAATACCAGGTATCAATGTTATGACTAATATAATAATTATATAGGATAGGAATTTTTCTGATTAATATTTATTTTTCTTCTAGGCGTTATTTCAAATAATAGTTAGTACCTATTCCTTTTGAATTTTTGCATTTATACTAAACGTATAACTATACTATACTAAACGTACTTGTATTACCAATAACGGTATGAAATTCAATAGTTACGACTAATGAAAGGGGGTTTAAGAAAATTATGACTATTGAAATAATGACTAAAGACAATATGACGAGTAACGATTATGAAAAAGAGCGGTATGGATAAACCAAATCGAAAGGTTAATATATACTATATAGACCCTACCTGAAGACTTCAACTTTACATATAGATGCACTTACTTCTCTAGTACTAGAGCCAACAGCCCGTCTAGCACAACTATGCTTCGCGACTCTTGTCACGTGACATAGTGCTACCCGTCACCCTCTCACATTACTGCACAGAAAGAGACGGGTAATTATCTCGCGCGAGAAATAGTCGCTTGTGACAGTTGTGCTAGAGGTGCAGTTATGTATTCATACCCTAACGTTCGCGTCCGCACCGAAGCCGCGCTCTGCATGTGTTGAGCAGCTCGCTCCCTTGTAATTACGACACCAGTTCTGTGCGTCGAGTGGCCAGAACACGCCTCGCGCTCACTGGTGAGAGTCCAAGCGTTATGTATTCTTGCGAATGTTCGCGTTCGCACCGAACCCGACCTCCGCATGTGTTGAGCAGCTCGCTCCCTTGTAGCTACGATACCAATTCTATGCGTCGAGTGGCCAGAACACGCCTCGCGCTCGCTGGCGTGAGCCCAACCGTTATGTGCTCATACCCGAATGTTCGCGTCCGCAACGAACCCACGCTCTGCATGCGTTGAGCAGCTCGCTCCCTTGGTAGCAACGACACCAGCTCTGTGTGTCGAGTAGCCAGAACACGCCTCGCGCTCGCTGGCTGGAGGCCAACCGTTATGTATTCATACCCGAATGTTCGCGTCCGCACTGAACCCGCGCTCTGCGTATTTGTGCTAAACGCTCACCTGTGTAATAAAGCCCAAAATATAGGCATGTCAACAGAAATGGTTAGAACGTTTAGCGCGCGAATAGTTCAATTTCAAATCAATATTCGTGAATATAATGTCAGTATTATTAGGTTACTACGCAGAATAGTACGTTGAATTTTGTATTGTCTGCACAACACTTTTTTTTTGACAACAAAGTTACGTCAAAATTATCTTAATTCATGACAAAATTGGTTAGGAAATAATTTTGAGGTAAATTCTTGATTATGATTATGAACGGTGGAAACCAAAAAATGAAATTATCTGTAAATCCTTTCAGGCAACCTCAAGTCAAAAGGCTAAATTGTTGCTATTTCGAATAAGAACTATAATGAATTTTCCTCAAAAGAAAGCAATCAGGAGGATGCCAACTACTCTAAAATAAAATGGAGTGGCCGAATAGAATGTCACGTAACGTAACCTAACAAACGAATCGACATCCAATGAACCTATCATATGCTTAGGCTTGTGACCTTCCTTTAGATTCCTTCTTGTTTCTCTTGAACATGTGATTTAATTGATATGGCTACATTGTATACCATAGTGTGGCCCTTATAAACAATCCTTACTAAGATCATCGAGTATCCGGCCACGTGCCTCCATACAAATGTCCACTGAAGCTTATCCGCGATAATTAGTATTCACGCCACGGCTCGGTACTTAGCCGCACTTATCTTCGCTTTTGTCCCTGAACATCCTGCCTACTACATTCTAAGGTAGCGTAAGGAATAAAGGTGATTATGATGAAAATTACGATATTCCAAACAGTTTACTTTGATTTGGATTTATATGTCGAAATCCTACTTCATACCAATCACTTATTTGCCATCCTTACACAACTGTTTAATGTTGAAGGTCACACATAATGATAGTCTCTTCTCTTACACTTCATATTCTAGGGGAGAGTAACCTATATTGAACCGGCGCTTAAATTGGACCACTTCTGTATTTCTACCAAATAACACAATTTATTACAAAAAATGAAGCGACGACAGTCCACCAAATTGGTGGAATGATGATTATGGCGCTGTCGTCGCTTCATTTTTTGTTGCCAGTGTAAATAAATTGTGTTATTTGGTAGAAATACAGAAGCGGTCCAATTTAAGCGCCGGTTCAATATAGGTTACTCTCCCCTATATGAGCCAACATTCGGCAGTTGTACTAGCAATTTTAAGTGATGGTGGGAGAGATACATGTGCATGTAGCGTGTTGTGTTGGAACGTTGAATTTTGCCCTATTTGCTAATATTACAATAAAATAATTATAACAGGGGTGCTTTCTATTTTAAAATTTCGAGCATCTCAAGACTTATCGAGCAACCTAAGTAATTAAGGTAAATAAACAAAATCGCGAGATTGCAAAGTATTAAACTTGTATCTATTGCGAAGGCTTATAAGATTTGCTTTAAATGAGGTCCTGTCCTGTTTGATTTATATCGGGGTAACGTCATTATAAACACAATCTTCCTGGTCATCGTGACAGACGTGAATCGACAAATTATGAAAGAAATCGTAAACTTTGGACACAGACGTCGTGAATTAAAAAATCAACTTTTTTTTTAATTTGATGCTTGTGACACCAGTCACCCACATTTCAAAGGTATTGTTATCATTATTAACAATTCATTTATTATTAACACCCCACCGTTGCTCTCTTAAATGTTTTCGGTTATTTTTACCGGCGTTAAGGTATCGTAATTTATGTGAAAATTGAGAACTTACAGTTATTACTTTTTCACGACTTTGAGTCGTAAATCTTTCTTTCTTGTAGAAAAAGATGGAATTTCTCAACTCAAGGAGCAGCGTTATTTGTCGGATTAAAATGCCTGCGACGAAATTATAAATTCCAATTTCGTGATTACAACGAGACGCATTTCATGAGACTAGAATAAAACATAGCGGCTTGGGCTTTAGAATCACCTAAAGGAATATCAGTTCACTGATGTTTTATCATAGTTAAGTTACGGAATATAGATTATGCAAATATTATGCAAACTACTTAACCGTTTTTATATTTCCATCGACGCAAAACCATCCAGATCATTCATCGCGCTTGGTTTCGGTTAAAACAGATTGTGGTTTAAAAAACAATTAGCACTACTGACGGGACTTTTAGCAACGTGTACAGTTCAAAATATATATGTAAATGATAGTGTATCACTCGTCTAGTAGTTCGGTGAATATAGAGACTAAAGTACTAGGGGTGACCTTACAAACGGTCCGGTAGTTTTGAATTTTTGATATTTTGTCTAAGATGGTTAGTAAGTGTTTAAAATGCAAATGCAAAAAGGCCTTTTTCTAGCTAAAATGCTCCTAAACGAAGATATAAGCCAGAAATTTAATACATTTCGGGAAATTGCAATTTTTTTATTTTTTTGAATGTGCATATCTCCGTACCTATCTATCCTTGAAAATTTACATTTTAAAATGTAAATTATAGTAAATTTAATTGTCTACAACATTGTCTCAGCTGTTTTTTAGCTAATATTATGCTCCTAAACGACGATTAAGCAAAAATCTGCAGAATTTGCCGGTTTTTTTAATATGGCGGCGGGCGCGGAGGAGGGAGAATTGTGCGTTTTGCATTTGAAACACTCACTAACCATCCTAGACAACATATCAAAAATTCAAAACTACCGGACCGTTTGCAAGGTAAAACCCCTTTATTCACTGGATTATAGCGAACACTTGGTGTTATTTGTTAAACCCTAGAAACCTCATCTCTTAAGTCGGTCGCAAGCAGCTCTAATGAATGATTTACCGGGTAGTTTAAGTATAAAAGATCGTCTGCCAGTGAGAAAAGTGGGACTAATTTTGAAATTTGACATTTAAACTTCGCTCGGAAACTACCAACTTCAGGCAGATTTTTAATACCGCGGAGTTTCCACCGCATTGAACGGCAACTTGGGCACAAGAAGAAATTCGTAAAGAACTAACTTTGCTACTACTTCGGAGAAGTAATATCTACATAATTATGCCTCTCGTTGCATTTATATGGCAAAAGTTACGAGGAAAGCAAGTTATAAGTGAGGTTGGCAAATAGATAGCTCTTTGGTTGACAATGTACACGTTGCTCAAAAACAGAAATCTATTGACGTCTCGAGGAATCACCATAGCAGCATCGCAGAAGAGCACCTAATATCATTTCGAGCGTTTAATAGCGGCCTGTCCAGAGTTGCGTAGCCCCGCCGCACGCTGTCCGCTCGGGACAACCCTAATTAAATTATATTTATTTTCGAGCCGCGTCTCTTATGAAAACGGCCGCAATTTAGAGCGCGAGATAAAATGAAGCACCTTCGTGCATAATTTAAAACGTAATAAAACGCCAGAAACACGGCTAATTAGACAATAAAATTCCTCACGGGACGGAGGGGGAGGGAGGGCGAACGAATCAAAGGCAGAATCCGCGCCTCGGATTAACTGCGAGACGACAAATTTAATTATTCACGTGAGAGCTGTTTTACGAGTTGCGCCTCCATACATGCCGCACTCCCGCGCCGCGGGGAAAAATCCTCATGCCCGGCCCCGAGCGCCATATTTAAGATTTAATTCTAATCTCGGAAACGATTACGCAACCAAATAACGTAACGTAATCAAATAACGTAGGTAGGTATCGCTGTAGGTACAGTTAAATTCAAAGCTTCTACATTATGTAGGCGGTATAGGTAAAAAAACTTGATTACATAAGTTTTTTTACCTTCTTTCTACTTGTGTAGGTAACGGTACACGTATCAATATGGTGTATTATGGGATCCTATCAGCTGTTATAAAATTAATTGCCATAGGTAACGCTTGGTTGGCATAAAATCAATAATTCTAAAATTATTATAAATTTTGAGAGTAAATTACCTTAGATTAGGTTAGGTTTAGTTTGTTATAAAACAATTCTGAAAAGTTATCCGGTTCAGAGAAAAGTAAAAATTCTGACTACGAAAGTTATGCTTTACCAATTATGACTATAAATAATTCCCAAAAAACCCTAAAAGCAAAACCACCTTATCTTGATTATGTACTACTCCCGTGATCACCTAATGTAATTTGAACTCAGGTTCTAATGCGCCGGAATTACTGCTTTACCGCCAAGGCATACGTCAACCTTGTGGGTCTTCCCAAATCTGCCGGTAAGTAGTGGTTACTCAAGAACTATTTGGCCACGTCAACGCCTATCAACTCTACGAGCAGTCGTTCAGCTATGTAGGGACGACACCTGACTTGCAGCTCGGCAGCTCCGGCCAATTAGCGCCTTATTTGTGTGCCGCCGAAATTCGGCCCATCCTCCCGGAAATATCCGTTCAGCACAGCTCGCTGATCTCTGAATCTGATATGAAACCACGACAAAGAATGAACGCGAGAAAACAGCGGGCTTTAAAAATCCTTTCCATGTGCAGGATTTAATCGTTTGATTGTGTTGCTCCACCGGCTCCAAACTAAACTTCATTTCAACTAAAGCAAATTTATACACAACAGAAGCAGATTTGATCTGCCTTCTTTTAAAATTGGACGATTTAATTAAATAGTAAATTCGGAACTCAATGAAAATGTTTTGTCAAAGTTGTGTTCGATGAAGTACAAGTTTACGTTCATAACCAACGAGGTCATGTCGAAGTTGGTCGGCGGGTAAGGCAGTCGCTGGCCGCGCGGGCGGCGGCGGCGGCGGCAGTCAATGCGCGTTGATTGCGCCACTGCACCGGGAACTCGATTATCGATCCCGCGATGCGATTACACCGAGTTAAAGTCTCATTAGAATTGATTATCTCCCCGACCATGCTCCTCCGATGTTGATTACCTAATTACCAAAGTTAAACCGGCTTTCTTGGCGAGTTGGCGCTACGCATTCAACTCGACAATACGGCCTCCGCAAACATTACCGATTTCCAACCGCCCGAGGTAAGCAGCTTACGTTTTATGCTAAGCTTGAATACCTAGTCGCCGTGTAGAATTTTGTTTCTTAATTATTTTGCCAGCGAAGTTCGCAACCCTCATTAAAATTATTTAGTTTCAAAGTCGGCGGAATTCCTACTTAAGTCCGACTGGGTCCGTCATTATTATAGGATAGTAGAATGAAGCTGTGTTAGATAAATCTTGTTGATACAATCGGTCCGAGGATTCAGAGACGCGGCTACAGTTAATTGGAATTAATAGGCCGAGTGGTTTGCTCAGATCTCAGCCGCGTGTACACAACACTTGCTCGGTACACGTGTGGCAATTTAATTTGCAAATGTTGTTTGCCCTCATTACACAAATTAGCGGGCAATCCGCAGGTGTCGCCTGCATGTCTGTGTGTCTGTGCGCTCGTGTGCGTGCCGACCTCTGCAGGACACGCGGGAGGAGGTAGGTACCGGTGCCTGGGGATTCTTTACGATATTCAGTGTAAGGTTATGTTAAGAGAAGATAAAACCACATAATTGCAAGGTTAGAAACTCATACTTAGCAGAATATGTACGAGGGAAGTGCAAGCTAGTTAGATCTGATCAGATTCACGTGGTAGTACCGCCTTGAAAATGGCTTGGCTTTAAACTACAACTATAATTAACACCATAAATAAGAACATATACAGTATGTATGTATGTAAACACTTGATTGTACACACACAGGTTATAAATACAATGATAACAAAGTACAAGGAAGACTTAAATAAATATATATTATGCAACATATATGTACATTGAAATTATGCGTGTTTAAAAGAAGTATATATATACGCACAAGGTTGACCTCTCGGCGTAGACCACCTGTGCACCGTCGGATATAAGCGGATCGGAATATGCCGAGTGAACCCCGCTTCATTATTTCTCAGAATTAATTAATTACAAACGGAAACCTCATTAGTTGCGGCAATAATAATCCTCCGGCGGTAATCCCGAACGATTGCTGCTCCGGCTCGGAACGCGATCCGCCGGCTCCGGTTGAGAACCCGTTGTGTTCCGAAAGAATCGTTTTGACGTCTGAACTTAATTTTACTCGATGCCCGGAGGCGTACCTAAAATATACCGGCGCGAATCTCAGGGCTCATCTTTTCTAAGGTATCTGAACATACTTTTGCTTTTATGAATAATGTAATCACTCTTAAGTTTGTTCGGATGATATGTGTTTTGAATATGTGCGGCGTACATGTGGAAATGCTTTTAAAGGAGTTAAAGTAATTTGTTCGGGATAGGGTTCGGTCGGCAGAATGATTGTTTAAGTGGAGGCGTAAAGTAAAGGGGGCTAGTTTATGGCGTAATTAGGAGGCGCTTTACGGCTCGGCGCGGAGCGCACGCCGGCTCCGCAAAAACTTTATGTTAATCCTTTTTGTGTGAGGAAACGGAGGAACTCCAGCTCGCGGGCAACGCTCGCGTACTTACTACGTGACAGTGACGTTCTTGAATCCAAATGTTGGCAAACACTTACTATACATAAGCAATGCCAGCACAATGGTGACACAGATTCACTCTAATATCAAAGGGACTCGACCTGATCTGATCAGATTTAGGTGTGAACTATTTATAAAACCGAACTTCTGTCATAACCTATGTTTGCAAAAGTTTGTGTTGTAAAAATCGGCCCTGTTTGAAATAGGTATAACTCTATGAAGTATGATTGCTATGTATTTTTGTCCGGTAATGATATTTTTTGTTATTTACAAAACAATTTTTTATTTCTAATCAAGTGCGTGACAAATAGAACCACATAACATTATAATGTTCACACATATTAGCAGATAGCTGTACGGTTTTCGTTATTACAAATCCGCTTACTGCATTAGTTTAGATTCGTTTACAGAACTAAAACCAAACGACAATACACGTGTCAATGAGGATAGCGGGCGACCCGCGCCCCGCGACCCGCGCCGGCCCGAGCCGCCGCAGATGCTGAACCGGCGGAATATTACGCGCGCCTCGCGCAAACAGCTTCCGAACTTTGTGTTTATCGCCGCCCTTGACAACTCAAACATTTGATTACAAATTTTATTGCTTACACAACTAAATTAAAGTTAGTTTCGATGGACCAGATTTATGTTTCATGTCATGAGAAAGTAAACAACATACATAATACGCCCACATTTTCTTAGAATAATTAATGTATATGCGTAGAAAGTTTCAATAGTTTTAAACCTTGTAAAGCGGCCATGTTTAATCCTGATAACGTTTTAAATAGCCCAAGCAACGTGTGATAACGCAATTTTAAGTGAGCCGAGTGGGCACAATCTGCCGCTCTGAAAATACTGCGTTGTGTATTAAAAAGAACACAATAATAATATAGAACGTCGTTTCCACAATGTTTATGACTTTATGCACCGGACGTGGCTATACACATCGCGGACTGCATACTGCAGCGCCGGCGTTTCGGCCCGTAGCTCATAAAGTGTGAAATAATGCGTCCTGCACGACCCGCTGAAGCATGCAGTAACCGGGAGTTACGCGCGCGGCGTGCGGCACCGTGCGGCGCGCGGCGTGCGGCACCGTGCGGCGTGCGGCGTGCGGCGGCTTGCGGCGTGCGACGCCGCCTCGCGCAACTTAATAAGCTCCGCCTGGCCGAGCGCCAGAATTATGACACTACACAACTGCGACCCAAAACACAAACGACGTAACGACACACGAGTAGAGTTGGCCCGCCGGCTATTTCGGCTCGTCGAGATCCAACAGGCGCACTGAGTCAGCTGCGATTAAGATTTTTGCACCGACTGCTATCCGGAATGGATGCGCGTACTCCTTTACTATTTATGAATAATTCCTTGAAAAGCACAGCGGCCTGCGGATAATCTAATTGCATAGTCAATGTAATAACTGCGGCCGGAGCGACTTTTCGGTATCGAATCTCGGGTTAATAAAAGGCAAAATCTCGAGTAACAAATTATCGTTCTTTATGTTCGATGTCACGTCGTGAGGCATCTTAAATTTATACCGCGACAATTTCGACAATACGCCAATATGAGGCCCTGCGCGGAGAAAGGAATACAGAAGAATGTAGCATTACATCCACTGAAGGGTGTACGTGACAATCATGGGCGCGGGGGGCGCGGATTTATCGCGGCTACGTGATCGCCGAAAGAAATAAACCCGGATAACGAAGGAGATATAATCGCTGCATTATTGATAATATGCCGACAAATCCTCGGAAGCGGCTGCGGCTCCGATCCGACGCCGGGGGGATATTAAAAAACAAACTGGAAAGTGGAAACGTAAACGGATCAAGAAAATCGAATGGGATTAGAAATGTCGGGGAAATTATGGCGCCGGTCTCAGATGGGCCCGGGGTATTATCCGAGGGAGGGGTGCCGTGTAAACAGCCGATTGTTTGGCCATCGGTCCACCTGCCGCTCGCAGCCCGCAGCCCGCAGCCCGCATCGCGCTAATCCCGTCGACGTCGCCGTAAGCCAAACCTAAACGGCCGCAAATGCAAGGAGCTCGTCGACAAACTTCTTGCCGTCGATAGCAGGGATTGTGCACGTTGCAATTACAGTGAAGAATATCGCTAACAGCACTCGTATTTCTAGTGTAGGTACCTATTGTAATCTGAGTGCGTATTGGTTTCGTAAACGTATCGCTATGTATTTACACTTCTAACCGACCGGCGAGTGGGCGCCAATGAAGCGATGTGTTGTGTAGACCAACAAACAAACTCGGGTCATGTCTTGACTATGCATATTACATTATGTGATTTTTTGGAATTTACAACAACAACTGACCGCTTAGGTAAATACGCAACGAAACTACAAGTCTCCTTAATATACAAATTATGAAAAATCATATTTATTCTAATAACTGTTGAAGTGTATTGCGTACTCTATATAATATATGTATTGAACAAGTCTGCGCTGACCAGCGGTCTTATCGCCGTATTTCCCGCGGAGCGCAATGAGAGAGCGCTAATCGATTATCGTGGAGGAGCTGAGCAAGCGGCTCTCAGCAGTCCTCGAGTCGAGCGCGGCTCTGTACAGGAAAAGAACGCAAATGTTATAGCTGTCTGAGATACAGCTGGATGAGATTTATTTTCTCCTCTATTGGTTCGACAAGACTGATTATCAACTATATCAACAAAATTCTAAATATTAAATAATAAATCAGCATGATATCAGTCAAAAGTAGTCCATTGTTACAAGGTCCCTCCCACAGTTGTCGTTGAGTCTTGTGTTGGCTACTCAAGAACCTTTCTGACCTAATTAATGCCCCCACTGGCACTACAATCGGTTCTTCCAACAACGATACTGTGGGATTTTAAATGTTACATTCATTTTCACACAAGGCAGGTAGATGATCTTGCAGGAGTCAGCACCGGTGAAACACTCCAGATTAGATAACCCACCATAGGTAGCTAGGTGCTAGGAAAACAACATGGCCCACAAGAGCAGAGCGGTGACCGCTCAGCGGGGCGTGTTGACCGAGCGCTCCACCCGCCTTATTAGCGCGCCCTCGTGCACTCGCCGCGGTGGCCGCAGCGAAGAGTTCTAGACGATTGTGTAAAGACCAACCCAACCGGGAAGCCTTCCGTTACGCTGACAAACGTTTCATGGAATTTTTCTTTCATAGAACTTTCATTATGTCGACAACTTTTATTGCTGAAGCAATACATTTTTGTTTTTTTTTTTATTGAAATGAAATAATTTATTCAGTAAGTAGGCCACAGGGGCACTTTTACAAGTCAGATTGTGAATCTACCGGCATTTCGCAAGAGGAGACCGCTGTTAAGAAGAAAGCCGAAAGAAACTCAACAGTAAGTCATTTCTTCGTAAATAATACTTAAAACAATTACATGATAATAAATAGTGTTATAACTAATTACACTGGTACACGTAAAGGAGATGTATAGATACTCCAAATCAATGTTAAGTAGGAACATTAAAATAAAATTTTAACTATAAATTTAAAATATTAAATATACCCAGAGATGTATAAAGTCTCTGGGTGTCACAACATGCAATAAAATATAATTACTTAATTAATTTAATTCCACAAAGATGTGGTCTCTAGGCGTCAACGTGAATAATTTACAATCGAAAATAATTATTAAACCCAAATTTCTTAGAGATGTATATGGTCTCTAGGCATCATAACATGCAATAAAATATTTTAAAATTATTAAATTTCCTCAGATATGTATAAAGTCTCTGAGTGTCATACTACACTAAGCTGTTTCTTAGAGATGTATCCAGTCTCTAAAAGTTCAAAAAGTAAAAAAGTAAAAAGTATTGTCATCATCATCATAACCGTTAAACCTTTACCGCATACGAAGCCATACATACTTCGTATGCGGTAAGCGGTGCTTTGTCCCTTAGGAAGTCTCCATCTGTTGCATCACTTAAGATTAACTTGAAGAAATTGTGGCTGTCCGATGACGTGTGAATTCATTGAATACTATACAGGGTGTAACCGACGGTGTACCGAAAACTGAAACCATGGCTTCAGACCATTATTCTGGCCTGGAAAATCGTGGAGATTTCTTTGAGAAAATTCACAAATTTTCCTCGCGAGTTTTCATTTTTTCTTTATTTTTCCGTTAATCGAACTCTATCGGTAACAATTTTTCATGAAAAATCGCATGAAAATTGCATTTTCCGCAAAACACGCAATGTATCACAAACAGTATTATGTAAGCTTTACGGTACAACACAGAGAGTGGAGTGGGCAGATAACGGTACTGGCCGGTCATTGATCCGCCAGGCCAGTCAGTGCGCTCGCGCAGCCCGGACTGCGCGGTCGGTTGCGGTCGGACGCATGAATAATGTTTACCTACCCGCACATTTTATTTGCTTTACTTGCTTGAATGAAAATCTTGTTAGACTGTTTTAATTTATCGGTCAGTTGTTATTGGTGTTAGGTAGTACACTAGTTGTGATCTGTGGTTGCGTTGTTTTTGTGGTTGCATTCATTCATGTCATTCGATGCGCATTGGCGTAACGGTATGTTTTGCGCTGACGCGTGAGTGGAATGGGGAGCGCCCGGACCGGTCGATGCTTGCCGCGTGCCTCCCTCCCCGCGCGTCTGCACCCGAGAGAATTAGACGCAATACATTGCGCGTCGAGTTTTATAATTTATTTTGGAAAATCTTATCCTTGAGTTTTCCGAGAAAATAAACACTCGTTTTCAGTTCGTGATTATGGTTTAAAACTACAGTTTTCGTTTTCGGTACGCTGTCGGTTACACCCTGTATTTATTTACGCATTTATATTTATTATATGTAGATATAATATATATCTTATAAATAGTATAAATATATGTGTATTATTACTAACTTAGTTTATGTACTTATTATAGTTTTATTAAGTATAATATAGATATCTCGGTTGTACGCAGTGTAGTTTGCCTATTTTCTTCGAATACCCATTCCTTCAATTGCTCAAAGGTTAACTGGAAGAGATCCCTAATAGGGATAAGTTCGCCTTTGTACATATTTTATTTGTTATCAATGTATTTATAACCAGTTGTTGTGTACAATAAAGCGTTTACATACATTACATATGGCAGATATGAACTTGGACCTTATTGGCACAGGTCAAGGTTCAAATTCAAACAACTATATTTTTCCTATATGCGGTAAAGGGTTAAGTAGATATTTGGCTTACAGCATATACTAAAACGGTTCCTTGGGCAAGTGCGTTGTCTATAAAGTAAGGATAACGTATTTGATCATAATATTAACTTAACGCTGATCAAGAGCTAGCGACACGGACTATAATAGAACAAGAGTTTTTTTTAAGATCGAGAGAGACAACGACATGAGACGAGACGAGAGTTAGTAATTGTCACAAGAGCATGAGAGCAAAGTTGGTCGAACTAGACCCGCCTTTTATATCTCGTCTTCGTGGCACTCGGCGCCGCGCGCCGTGCGCAATACTGCTGCGTACCCGAGTACAAAGAACTAATTAAATAAATGTTGGGATATGTTATACAGGGTTGGTCAGGAAAACAACAGTGTCCACCAAAATCTCTCTAATTCCCAACTGTAGTTGTATCTTCATAACGGTAGGTAACCAACGTTCAAATTTAGACTTGTAAAGGGTCCTAGCCTTCTTACAGAATAAACTAATTCATTTAACTTAATTTCACATCATTATATTATTCAATCATGCAATTGCCGATGTAAAGGCAAGAGACAACACAGAACAAGGAACTAGAGAGCAAGCTAGCCGCTTAGAACTCGGTGGAGTGTTGTCCGAGCACTCCACGTGCCTTATTACACTTATTAGCAGCAGCCCTCGTTCGTGCCCACCGCCCGGGACACTTGAAGAGCCGCATGCAAAGATCAAACGACTTGATTTCTATTGGCTCGTGGACTCGGAAATATTTTAATACCTTTCTTTAAATTGCTAGTAAGGGCTGGATACTATGATTCAAAGCTAATAGTTGCTTGTTACTGTGAAATTCAGAACTGCATAATATGCGATTACATGTTGTCCTTTAAGTTACATAATGTCGTGCTATGACATACAGAAAAAATACATTATTATTATGCAAATAAATAAAACTACACAGTATTCAAGAGTAGGTGGTTAATTTGACAGGGACAGATAGGTTTTTGTCCCAAATGATGCGGTTCCCGTGCGATAAACATGGAACCAAGTATTCCACATTTTATTTGTAAAATACACACATTTGTATAGGTACCGTAAAGATTATAGATGTAAAACACAGAAGTTAATTTAAATATATTCTCTACTTCAGCAGAATTTACGAGATATGCTGAAAATAGATTCTATAATAGAGAATAATGTACAAAGGTTTAGGCGAGCATACATTTTTAATAACCATAAAAGTCAGCCGGAGCGTTAACAGCGCACATTGTTTTATCGCGCCGATATATTCCGACACGGCTCAATGAAAATTGAATGCACAGTTTGCCTCGATTTGTGGTGGAGGATTTGAAATGAAAGCTAATGAAATATGACAGGAGCGCAATGACGCGACGGTACCGCCGGCCGCGCTTCACGCCGCGTCCCCGCCCCCGTTCGTGACAAAAGGCTGACTCCCGCGCCGATACACCGATCCGGCCGGATAAAACTAACGAGCCGTCCGGCTCGCTTTTGATACGTTAATATTGTACGATAAAGTTGTTTCGGGTTTATTCAGTCCGGCCAGGAATAAGGGCAAATTGGCACTATTTCTGCGCGCTCGTTTTTGCTGTACCCACGCTCGATTTACAATGAAAGCTGAGCGTATGAAAATGCTGCAGCTTACTGAATAATTTTATGGCTGTGATGATGTTAAAAATCAGTTTATGTGCTTACTGAAGTGGGGTTTAAAATACAACATTTATCTGGAATAATACGTTGGAAATGCGAAAACGCACTCATTAAAGGCCGTCGATTTATGGTAGTCAATATGATATTGTGGCAGCTGCGGCTACTGGCCGCACCCATTGATCCTGGCAGCGCAATGCAACAAGGCAGCGGCTGAGCGGCGACCGCCGGTGTGCGGTGGGTACACATCAATGCATGGTGGAATGTAATAATATAATTTATCTTTATGATTCGACATTAGAACTCAGACGGTCAATAATATGTATTATATGCATCGGAATAGTGGTTCGGTTATCGGATTGTTTGTAGTGTTGCAACTATGTAATCCTGAATAGAACTGATATATCAGATGTCTGGATTGAGTTTGAGAATTGCTACTGAATAGGTAAATTTTGCAATACATTTTATGTTTGAATATTTCATCCGCGGCGCCGTAGAATTTTGCAAGCAAGGCATTTACATATATCTACTTTATCTACATCCATATTGATGAGGACCCAAATTACTGTAATTTAACTGACAATCTTCGAAAGCCTGCTCCTGATATAAACCCTCAGACCTGGGAGTTGAGATGAATTTGTGTCTCAATGAATTGAAGTAACGGTTCTGTTTGTTGTGCAGGAGGAGGTGCGGGACAACCTGACGGTGAGCGCCATGAGCTTCGTGCCGACGCTGGAGGACGACGGCAAGTCCATCACGTGCCGCGCCGAGAACCCCAACGTCACCGCGCTGCACCTGGAGACGGCGTGGACCATCAGCGTAGTGTGTCAGTACCTCTCACTGAACATTATTGATGCTTCTAGAGTAAGCAGGGTAGCAAGACTCGACGGGAACCGCAAAGTCACTGCGCTGCTGTATAATATGTATATAATATTAGCTTTCAAAGCAGCCTAGGACCAAATAATCTTGAATTACCGTTGTCAAACCAGTAAGTTGGATACAAAGTCCTCTCAAGAAGAGTCACTATTTATTTGATCAAACGTAAACCTACGTACATCTAGATATAGGTACGTTGTATGTTGGTATGTTGATTCTCCAAACTGGCGAATAAGAAACTCTGAGTGGAAGCGGTTATGTTTACAAAAAGATCAAAGCTTCGTCTCGTTAATAATTCCGAGCTCGCAAATTAAATCCTTGGCTTTTACTTAATCTGGTCTCTAAAAGTTAGCTATTTTCGCTAGGCTTTGTGGGCTGTTCAAACACAGTACTTGCCTATCATGATATAACTTTCTCAGTATTGTTATATAAGTACTTGAGTAATGTAATCATAATCACTATGTCGGGGTGTCAGGTTTTTCTGCTGCTCCCTGTGCATTAATCTCATAGGAAAAAGTAGCAATGCATATTTCTGCAGAATTCTTTATCGCGTGGTGTTCCTTTCTCACTTTCGTATGAGAACATATTTTGTACAGCTACATAATGCACGTGAATGTCCTGACGGGTAAGAAAATACCGCAATTGTACTTTGGACGGTGACTGGTTATAGTGGTTATGGTTTCAGTGCAGTGCTCATTATACTTGCAAGTGCCTTACTGTACACAGTAATCTTCAACTGTGTAAATGTTGGATTCCATGGCCTAAATACGATGTTTAGTAAGTGTGTGATTCATAAGATTTTAGGCGCCGGGTCAGTTTTGTGGTTACCCCCTAATTATCGAAAAAAAAGTTTTGGATAACCCTGTTAACTAAAGTTTCCTTATCATTTACATTACTCTGAAAAGCATTTACACTAACAGTGACTCGTAAGTATTTAGCCTCTTAAACATAGTAATGATAATGACCAATGAAGATGGGTTCACTACTGGTTCTTTACTTGAAGAGACTTCGTGGGTACCTAAAATGTGTCTTATTGTTGTTTACCTCTAGTTTTTCTGCTTTTGTATTTCTTTCTTGTCTAGGTGTGAGATAAAGAGTATATTATCTATCTATAATACCAGTTGGCGACTTAACCGACACCTAAGGATATTGTTGAATCAGTGCATCGTAATTGAGCCTAAATTGAAGAATAAACTACTTTGACTTTTGACTTTGACTTTGTGCAGATCCACCACAAGTGCGGTTGCGGCTGGGCAGCACGCTGGCCGGCGGCGACATCAAAGAGGGCGACGACGTCTACTTCGAGTGCCACGTGCGCGCCAACCCGCCCGCGCGCAAGCTGTCGTGGCTGCACGACGTGAGTCCCTCTTATGTAGCTAGTGACTTTCCACGGCTCCACTCTTTTCACTCACCGAATCCACAGCTGTTGAGTCGGCTCCGGCTGACAACTCACTACATTAAGGGGTTCTACTTCAATTACTTCGAAGGCCCTGGGCGGTGATAGCCGACCACGTCGGAAGGTCTTTTTTATACCAACACGTGATGGTCAAACATCTTTGTTGAAAAGCAGTAACTGCAGCCATGTCACACATGCAAGGAGTTAAAGATGCATTAACAGTACGATAACTAAGAGAGAAAGGCTATGATGTGAAAAAAAAATGGAAAATATTCAATCAGTCATGGTTAGCCATACAGTACATTATTTTAAAGAAAATTTCATGTCTACACTACATTGTTTATAATCAATAAAGAAGACATGACTGCAAATATCACTCTCAGCTCTCTCCTTCTGGTTGTGTATTGAAGATTTTCCGAGAATTCATGAAATTGAATAAAGCACATTACATGTCATAGTGGTGGGTATTTTACAGCACGCTTCACGTGTTATCTAAGCAGCGCGTGGGGTCTTCCCTGCAGTCGCCGAGAGTACACTACGGCAACAATTTTAAAGACCGCACGCGCCATCCATCAGCCCCCGCCACAACATAAATAATTGCAGGAAACGTGTTAACGGCACTCCGTAATTTCGTAAAATTTCCACCATCACAATTCAAACAATGAAAACGTTTTCGTCCTAATGAATTTACGAGGCAAGATTAACAAAAAACAATTCAGCCGTCGTTCAGATTTTTAATCGCCGCAATCACTGACGTCATTCGCCGTTAGCTTCAAATGAATTCGGTCGCGACAAAAGATTAACAATAACAAAGTAGTCCGACATTATTGTTGGCATAACAATGCCCGGGGAGGGGGGATAAAGTAATAGATGGCGGTGTACGGTCCGATAATCGCTTTGTACTGTGTCGCTTGCGTTTTAATCAGCAATGTGGACGAGGGCGGCGCGCGGGGCGCGGAACACTTTTTATTTTTTATTCCGTTTCACCCTTTCAGGAGCAATCGGTCGCGCGTTGTTACACGGATCGCGACACGCATCACCGCCCCTGCTCGTTTTTTTGCTCGGCTGTATTGTTTCCACGTGTTTTTGTTGTAGAGCACTTATCGGGCCGCGGGACGAGCCCGCGAGAACTCTCGGAAAACCTACTTGTTAGAAATAACTAACTCAATTAAACTTGAACTGCGTAGGTTGTATCGTGACCGGTGTACCGATTAATTTTTCAAATTACGTTGAAATGCTTAATTAACTTGTTGCTGGTTGACTAAAGTAGTAACATTTATGTGGCATGTGATATAATAAGTTCAAAACGGAATTAAACTGTTTAATTGGGTATAAAATTGTATTGAGCAATCACGCGGCAACTCGGTACTCGGACAACTTGGACCCAAAAAGTTTTTTCTAGTAAATAAGTGTAGCAGAAGTGTGACAAGTTGTGACGATGTTTGGATTTTGAACGGTTTTATAAATTGGCTTACAGGTAGATCATATTGTCTGGTTGTTTAAATTTAAAATACTTACGTAATATCTCGTCGATCGTGGGTGAATTCTCGGGTAAAATATGGTGTATTCATCGTCGCGTCACTCGCGGTGGGACTCCCACGCACGAATCACTGCAAAAAATCACCGCTCGTTTACCAAACGACGCCATTCCGTCCTCAGATTTCCCGCGCCCATTTAGCCTGTAATTTTAATCGGCGCTGTCCCCGCGGCCGCGACAATGTCGCCCACACCTGGACTCCATATTGTGCGACATTGTACGATATTAAATGCAAATTGTGTGTACAAAGTAGGACATGAAATGCTTACAATTTGACGGCACGGTTGATGCGGGGTTAGAGACAATGTAGCATTTAGAGCCATTGGAGCTAGTCGGGGCTCGATGGCCGGCGATAAAAGCGGAATAGCAGAATTATCGTCCAGTCTTGACCGCAAATTAGCGTGGAGATGGCGCTAATTAATATCCCTAATTAGCTATTCTGAACCGAGTGCGGTCGCGCCGGCCGTTAACATAACTACAAAATGTGACAACTGCCTTGTCTTGTTCCTGCCGTTGCTCTATTTTAAACCGCTGTCCGCGGACCATAAGTAAAGACAGATATCGCAAACACGACGGGGCCCACCCAAGCATGTTTCATTTCAGTTCACAATTCTGAACTAAACAAATATATACAAAACGGGTCTACTCACGTCTTATAAGTCGAATATCGTTCGGCATGTTTCGAATCGGTACGCGATTCATCCTCCTGAAGATGCACCGATTAGAAACATTAGCGATTTTCGACGAGCGAGAGTAGAACCTTTTCGTATGTAAGTTTTAATATATCTGAGGCTCATAGGAGTTTTCTAAGTAAAATAAATGAATTTGATGTGTACAAATATTTGCTAATATTTTGCTATCGGTTACTATAATACCAAGTCCACTGAAGCCTAGAAATGCCTTTGACGTTATAATAAACAAATTATAGCAACTAAAACGCGATAAATGTTTACAAATGAAGCGAAAATTTAAAAATTTAATGATTCGGACACTGCTTTAATAAAAATAAAAATAAGTAATTTGGGTGTAGCACATCGTTACTATCGATTCTCAACAAATTTGAGACGATGGTGCCGACGATAAAGTCTAAATCTTTACGGTAGATGGCGCTACGATGCCACCCTAAGGCATGTCGAAGCAACTGGTTGAAAAATTCAATGACTCTGACATCTGATTCGGTGGTCCAATTGGGAGGACGCCAGTGTTGGCCCGGAAAGCCGTTGGAAACGCAGGTTCGAATCCTGTCCGAATCATTAAATTTTTCAATTTTCGCTTCATTTGTAAACATTTAGTTTACGTTAGCAGACGTTACTGCTTTAATAAAAAAAAAATAAGTAAAACGCGATATTTCACCTCCATTTCCACATAAAAGTCCGTGTTGGGGCAGGAAGGAACGTGTGTAATATAGGGCCGCTACAAAATGTATGGAAGCCGCTCGGACCGCATTACGCTAATAACCACACAAGGGGCTGCACTCCCCGCGCGCCGTAGCCAAGTGATGTTCCGCTGCAAGTGCTCAGTACAGAATATTGCCTGCAGTATTTTTCATGAAAGGTGTAACGTTGTACGTTACCGTTTCATTTTATTTAATTAAATTATCATTATTTTAAAACATTTAATTAATTTTACCCTATTTATTAATTTTAATCTAATAAATTATGAGCATTAAATTATTACATTTTAAATTATACACCTAATGAAATTCTATTATTTTAAAAATGTATGTGAAATGAAATGAAATGAAATAATTTATTCAGTAAGTAGGCCACAGGGGCACTTTTACAAGTCAGATTGTGAATCTACCGGCATTTCGCAAGAGGAGACCGCTGTTGAGAAGAAAGCCGAAAGAAACTCAACAGTAAGTCATTTTTTCGTAAATAATTCTTAAAACAATTACATAATACATTTGTGTTATAACTAATTACACTGGTATACACGTAAAGTGTCCAAAATCAATGTTAATTAGGAACATTAAAATGAAAATTTAACGATAAATTAAAAATATTAAATATACCCAGAGATGTATAGTCTCTGGGTGTAACAACATGCAATAAAATATAATTACTTAATTAATCAAATTCCTTAGAGATGTATAAGGTCTCTAGGCGTCAACATGAATAATTTACAATAGAAAATAATTATGAAACCTAAATTTCTTTGAGATGTATATGGTCTCTAGGCGTCATAACATGCAATAAAATATTTTAAAATTATTTAATTTCCTCAGAGATGTATAAAGTCTGTAGTGTCATACTATACTAAGCTGTTTCTTAGAGATGTATACAGTCTCTAAGAGTTCAAAAAATTAAAATCAACATTGAATAACTTCAATCGAGTACAGGATGAAGTTTCTCACGTTTGCTTAATTTAACACTAGTATGCGGTTCCTACATATTTAATTTGGCCCTTGCAAGCATGAACAGACCGGACCCCACAAACGGCACCCGTTCACGAGTATGACGCATATCTCAGCCATCGCCTCCCTCAACCATATTATAGGGAAGGCTGCGACCCGATCAACGACGCCACCGTAAGCAAAGACCTTTAAGCGAGCATGACATGCTCAAGCTGCCGGGCATACTTGACTATAATACTATTTGCCCGGTGAGAAACAACAAATTGTGCTCTCATGTTACATTAAAAATTACCCACCAAAATAATGCTTATTTAAAAATTTACTATTGCCACACAACACTAAACTACTGGCTTAAAGGCATCACTGTCGTTTAGAAAGTCATTGACAGTATAATAAGCTTTATTCAATAAGTGACGTTTTATTTGCGCTTTAAATTTGCTACAGGGCAATTTTGCTACATCAATAGGTATTTTATTGTAGAAGCGTACACAGTTCCCCACGAACGACGAGCTAACCTTACGGAGACGGTGGGCAGGTATTGCGAGCTTGTCCTTACTTCTCGTATTGTAGTGGTGAATGTCACTGTTGAGCTTGAATTCATGGAGATTTTTCCGCACATACATGATATTCTCAAGAATGTATGCTACGGTGAGAATGTTTGTTTCCTTGAATTTCTCTCTTAGTGACGTACGACCTCCTAGTGCATAAATGGCGCGTACAGCTCGTTTTTGTAGCACAAAGATGGTTTGGATGTCCGCCGCTCTTCCCCATAATAAAATTCCATATGACATAACACTATGGAAATAACTGAAATATACAATCATTGCCGTCTCGACGTTTGTCAGCTGCCTGATTCGCCTAACTGCATAGGCCGCGGAGCTAAGCTTACCTGCAAGAGTGGCTATATGCGCACTCCATTGCAGTTTAGAGTCTAAAGTAATACCCAGGAATACTGTTTTTTCTTCAAATTCCAGTACTTCGCCTTTCAGTTTTACCTTGGCACAATTTACTTGTTTCACATTTGGTAATGTAAATTTAATGCACTTAGTTTTCTTGGCATTTAAAAGTAAATTATTTGCAGTAAACCAATCCACAATAGAGGACAGTGCATCATTTATCACATCGAAGTTGTTTTCTTGCCTTTTTACTTTAAAAAGAAGAGATGTGTCATCTGCAAATAGTACTATATCATGTTTATCTCGCACAAGGTTTGGTAAATCGTTAATATACACTAGAAAAAGAAAGGGACCCAGAATTGAACCCTGAGGTACCCCCATAGCAACAGCTGACCCAGTCGATTGAGTCCCATTGATATCTACCCGTTGCGTTCTGCCTGAAAGATATGACGAGACAAGGTCAAGGGCATTGTTTTTGACTCCGTAGTGTTCTAGCTTACGTATTAAATTCTCATGATCAACGCAATCAAATGCTTTGGATAGATCACAAAAAACTCCAATAGCATCTTGAGCCTTCTCCCAGGCATCAAAGATATGTTTAACTAGTACCACGCCAGCGTCAGTGGTGGAGCGACCTTTAGTGAACCCGAATTGATTGCTGTGGAGTAGGTTATTCCGATTGAAATGAGATATAAGTTGATTTAGAATAATCTTCTCAAAAACTTTGCTTAATGCTGGTAGTATTGATATTGGTCTAAAATTTGTGGGGTCTGATTTTGTACCTGATTTGAATAAGAGAATAATTTTGCCATGCTTCATCAAATCAGGAAATACTCCAGTATCAATACATTTATTAAAGATATCAGCTAAATATGGTGCAATAGATTCAACAATTGAATGTAACACTTTTACAGATAGGCCCCACAGATCCTCAGTCTTCTTTAAATTTAGCGATTTAAATGCTTTAATAATAGTGGTAGGGGTTACATAAATTAATTTAAAGATAGTTGTACATTCTGCTACATTCGTTTTCAATAGTAATTCTGCGACATCGGGCGATGAATTTAAAGACTTTGTTGTCTCTACAGGTATATTGCAGAAGAATTGCTCAAAGTGATGGGCAATTTCAACATCGGAACTTATTACAGTATCGTCGATTCGAAGACTGTAATGGCGATCTTTTGGTTTCGTTTTCCCAGTTTCATCATAGATTACCTTCCAAATAGTTTTCACCTTATCACAGGAAATTGTGATCTTTTTAGACAAGTGATCAGCTTTAGCGGCGGCACACATTTGCTTAAAGGATTTGGAAAACATTTTCACGTACTCTAGGAACTCCGGTCTCTTGTCGGTTGTCCTTTGTTCATATAGATCGTAGAGACGACGTCTTTTTTCATGAATATCAGGTGTAGCCCAGTCGCTGAATTTAGTTTTAACCCTGTCTTGTACTTTCTTTAACTTGAAACAGGCATCAAATTCTTTTTTGATGCAGTTAAACAAGACCGAACACATACAGTTAGCATCCTCTTGAGTAAATGTAACATAACATAGTCTCCTCTGAATGTTATGGTTAAATAAATCTAAGCGATTTTCAGAGATAGGTCTGCACATGGCGTCTTGTGAATCACTTTCAATATTTCCACTGAAGTTGAAGGAGGCATATTGTCCGCAATGGTCAGAGCTTAGTTTGTTTATGATAGATTTATCAATCGCATCAACACTACTAAATATGTTATCAATACACGTTGAACTGGTAGCTGTGATTCTGGTAGACTCAAAAAACAAATTCACTAGGCCAAAAGAATTAAAAGTGTTCAATAAACTCACACTCATAGATGATTCTTCACACAAATTAACATTAAAATCACCACACACAATAATACACTTATTACTTGAGAATGTACTATTGAGCACTTCATCCATGGTTGATTTATTATTTTATTATTTACAAACATAATTATTTATTTACACTAATCAAATTATTATTTAACAGTTTTACTAATCTAATCTATTTTATTAAAATAAAATACGATTGAAATATATAATCCGATACAAATAAAATAAATAACTTCATCATTAATAAAATCATCACAAACGTTAGCACTTTAGTACGCGATTGCGCGCTTCAAAGGTTTAGCCTTATGTTTTAATCTTACTGTGAAAGGTAATTCGCAATCCAGAAAGGATTAATTGAGTTTATGAACAATACACTCAACAATATTGATATGAACTTCATTCATGCGAGTGGTTGTTGCTTGTGTTTTATTATAAACTGTAATAACTAATATTTGCCATGTGATATTTTCATTTGTGTATCAGCGTGTAGAGCAGCACGTCTGCAGCACAGTGTGTCAAACCGTGCAGATTTGCAGAGGGCTGCACACGGACCGCGGTGTGTCATCTCTTACGTTGATTCGTGAGACAACGCGTATGTCGACGCATATGTGCTACGCATGCATGTGTGGTTTCGCTGTTTGACATTGACTGATTATCAATAGCATTTTATACTATGATAAATCGTGCTTATTTTAACAATTGATTTTAATTTGCTTTGTACTCAAACCAATGTCATCATACTAATATTACCTACAATTTTGGCAATACTCTCGGCAGTGGCACGTCATTATCCATACAATAACTACGCGATTGCGCATGATTCACGCGCTATGCGACTCGGAATCGATACACATACTTGACTACTGTTGGTTAATCTTATCATACTAATATTGCCTGACATGTTGGCAATATTCCCGGCAGCGGCACATCACTATCTATGCATAACCCCGCGGTCTTGCATGATTCACGCGCTATGCGACTCGGAGTGCACGGACACTCGACTGTTCTTAAAGGACATTGACATTAAAATCTTTTTTAAGGAACAAGAGTAAGGTTATGAATTCTAGTTTTGACTAAAACACAACGACAATGTAGTACTTATAATTTTGTCATGTATTTTTGTTGTTCTGGTGGCAATAAATCATTGTTTATTTTATTTAAAAGGCAAATGTCATTTGCGTGGAGAAATATAGGTTATAACGCTATCAAGCACTTTTGATTCTGACTCCAAGCCGTAAAGGTGAAAAGGTTTTAAGTACATAAAATATCTAAAATTGTATATTAAGTAAAGCAAACGAAACTATAAATTAGTCTTTTAATGAGAGCTAAATTTGCCCGAAGGATATTGAGAAAAAATCAAAGATTTGCTCTTAACTAATCTAGTTTGTTTCATTTTATCATTTTGCCGTGACAATTTGTTAATTACAACAAAAGGTTAAAATACTGAGAAGTTCATTAATTCGCAGCGACAGGTGACTCAGGTCTCTGCAAAAAAAAGATTATTAATGTTCGGGGAGTAGATTAGAGCCGTGTGAAGGTTTGTTTGGCTTTTTGTTTCGTCCCGAGGGAGGGCGCTGCAAAGCTTACTGTATAATGAATTATTCGTCGTGTGAGCTAACCGCCGGCACAGACTACATCAGCCCAGAGATGTCACTCATCTGTTGCCCGGTCACTTTAACCAGGTGTCAAATTCCATAATGGCGTTTGGACTCGGACTAGTAGGTACTACCTATGTTTGTGGCAGCAATATTAATAAAGACCAATATCGAATGAAGCCCAATAGTTCTCATACGACAAGCTACAATTGGATCTTGATTTTGATCTACATGATCATGAAGATCTGGGTATTTTTATTCATAGACAACTTTTACGGTATGAAAATTTTATTTATGGCGATGACGCGTTACTTTTACATTATCTTCTTTTCTCCTATACTCCTCAATGAATGCTACCAATAGTAGTAAGTAATACTATTGGTGTGTTTGCGGATTTATCTCTTGTTATTACAATTTGTGCTCGCGCCGCGGAGCACACGACGAGCCACGAGCTCTCGTTGCAACACGTTCGTGGCTGGCTCTCACTCCAGTTGATCATGTGAAGTGCTCAACCTGTTTCCCGGCATGTTTGCCTACATTATTCTGTATCAGAGGCAAAACTATCACTGTTAATCTTATCCGTAGAGTAAATTCATCAACCTTCTTTGTTATTTAACTCACTCGTAAGAGATCCAAAATGAACAAGATCACCATTACTTGTATCACCTTTATTAAATGTTAAAATACATACAATTACTTTAACCTGTTGTTATAGAAACAATTTTAAGAAACGTCGGAATTAGGGCAACTTGCGATTATTGTGGAGACCCTTGAATGAGGCCTTTGCCCAGCATAAGATGTCTTTATACAGCATAAGACATGAGATTTGTACTATTTTGTGTGTAATGTACGTACACATGCACACAAAATTGTATAAATCTCATTAAAATATAATAACGCCACCCGCAATGTTTTTAATACTGAATCCATTTCCCGTGTTATTGCCGGAATCAAATTTATTCTTTATTATCCGCCGGTAACAAAGAGTAACGAGCGGGCGACGTATCCAATATTCTGCTAGACGTAACGAGTCTACAGTCGCGAGTAATAACTTAGAAAAATGCTCCTTGACTTCGTATTGAGCTCATGAGCTGGCAGCTTTCCTCTATCAAAAAAACTATTGCGTTACGGCTTTTGCAATTCATTGGGATCCTTGAAAATAAGCTAAGTGTTTCTTTAATAGACTGGCTTCTTTACTATTGTAATTTTTTTTTCAAACAGCATGTTGATTCTTTTTGCTTTAACTAGTTTTATAAATACTTTTTTAAGCAGCCTTACTTGGCTAGCTTTTTCGTTTAAAGCTATTTACCACGTTCCAATTTTGTGTTTTTGCAGTTGCTTTCAGTTATTTCCAACATCTCAGCGCCGCGTACAAATCAAATTCTATGTTTGTGCTCGAGAATTCAGCACGTCCTGAAAGTAGAGGTTTAGCGATTTAGTAGTAGGTACTAGAAAACCGTGTACTCGATACATCGATGACAATTTAATAACAGCTGGAAAAAAGTATACAGAACACTAAAGATTACTAGAAAGAACGAACCTAAGTCCGTTGAATGAATAGATAGATAATCTTATTATAACAATTGAAGTACTCATAACTTATCCATGCGTTCAACCTTGGTTTACCAAACATTAAATTAAAGCTACATGTAATTTTTTTTAATGAGAGGCGTGAAACTCACGTAATAAATAACATTTAAGCATTGCTTTATTTAAACAAGTAGGTAGGTATACAAGTGGGTTCCCTGAAAGTTAACTGCTTGTGTTGCAGAAAACGTAAGGAACCAAAATGCGAAGCCAGCGAAAGCTGAAGGAGCCAGGAAAGACTGTCGCTAAAAGGTTGTATGTCATTAAAGTCCTGATATGCATACGACCTTAAATGTCGGCACCGCACGGCTGGCGGAATCGTGCTCAAATTAGGCGGCGCATTCAACTCCTGATGCAGCGACTACCTCCATTCAGCAACTTTGGCTCCGTTACCGGCTTAGTCGCTCGTATTCCGCTTTCGGCGCATTTCGGATGAATCGCCGGCCCGAATCGGATTTACGTAGCGCTCACAAATTTCAGCGACACATTTTATCGCGTTAACCCTTGTTGCGTTCGGGCGAACACTTGGCTAACTTTTTTAATATGGACACGGACATGGAGAATTAAATTTTTATTCGGCGCTCCCGCGAGCCGGGATTCTCAAACACTGCAAATGTCTCCCATCAATAACGCGCCCGCAACGAACGGCCCGGCCGCTCCGGCCTCTCATTATTAACTACCCTCGAATGAGCTGTCAAAATAATAAGACGCGGCATAAATTTCGCGTCTCAGCCGTCATTTCTCTTTGAATTTATGTATTGTAATCCGCGCAATTACTCAGCTGCATCCCGGCTAATGCCGAATCATATTTCTGCGGAATCTGCCGAATCACTTCCGCGGCTGATTGTTCCGGGACTATTTGATACGCATCAGTCCTATGCCAATTATGTTACTCCAGCATAATAACTTGATATCTATACCTAACATTTTTAATTTAATAATGTTTTCAGTAATGGAACGTAGAGATGAATAAGGGACAACCATAATCTTGCTTAGCTAAGCTTGAATTTTATTGAAATGTAATTAGTTGTTCAGAGGAGCTGTTGAGGATGCTCGCTCAACACTGCCTCTTCGGTAGCTCACGAGTGAGCACAGTGGACTGTATGTCGGTTCTCGTAATTCGTGGCTCCGGTTCGGTCGCCGTGGCTAACCCAGTCGTAGGCACGGCGGTTCAGACGCGGCACGTAGTTGCCACGTAGTTGCTACGTCACACGTAGCAAACCGTACGTTCGTAGCTCGTAGTGCGGTTCGGTTCAGTTCTGCGGCTCCGGATCCGATGCGTAGCTGCACGACGTAAACGCCACGTAGATATCACGTAGATAACGTAGACCGAAGTTTGGAGATCAACCAACACGAATGGGACCTCAGACAAACTTGGTTACGGCAGCTGGTCGATGCAGGTTCGATGCAGGTTCGAGTACGAGTTATAAAAACACTAGTTGACTTGTTCGTTATTTAATTTTCTTCGGCAGTATGGTAAACAATCGAAAACAATAATTCCTTATAAGCTTTTCCTTAAGATCTAATTCGACTCAGGATCTGTAAGCGTAATAATGGCTCGCAGGCCAATAGGAGGCGTCGATCCGTACATTCTACGGCCGGCACGCCCCTTTCGTCAAGTTCGTTCTTTTTTAAGAATCGTTGTATGAGAAAGTGAACTAGCTACGTGATTGGTCGTTCATATTCCCATTTTTCAGCTCTAACGGCTTTTCTGGTCTACGGGATGGGTGGTTCGGGAAGTGTCGTGTCTACGTTTACGGTTCGATTTCTACGTGAGATGTCTCATTCTGTAGCTTTCATTGCACCGCATTAAATGGCCTTATGTTTTATAAGATAAGATTTACGGTTCGTTAGTTATTAAGTCGGATCGATCGATGAAGTTAAATTTACGGTGTGCTGGCAAGTCGCGGAAGGCTATAAAAGGTAAGTGCAATGAGTCCAGATGCATCTATAAGTGTATACTAAGTGATTAGGTCATAATGAAGTTAATTTGAATTGTTAAGACGAAATTCCGATACGATTTCGTACTGAAAATGGGCTCTAATCGGACGGTTCATAATTCACGTTAATTTTACGTTAACGTGAATTGCGGTTGACCTAATTACTTTAGAAACATTATAAAAACGGATTCCTGATGGGATTATCCGTTGCTATCGCTTGGCACTATTGCGGAAGCGATAGCAGGTGATGAGATATTATCATAACATTGCCACGTGGTTCGGTACCACGTGGATATCTTATGTAATATTCATCGCTATCGAATTGTGATTTTCGGATCGGAATCGGTTTGGGATTAGACCAGTTACATATATGTGTCTCTTTTACGGACGTTTATATACATTTGGTACATAATAAATCGACTTATAGCGTCTTTTATGCGCAATAAAATAAATTAAATAAATTAACGTTTTACATATCAAATTCGCTTATGAACTAACAGTTTTCGGCTTGTGTCCGTAACAGGAGCAGTTGATAAAGTTAGAGCTGCCAAACTCCGATGGCACCGAAAGAAGCAATATCGCAATCGGGTTGGCACGTGTCAAATAAAGGCCCGGTTCGACTGCCGCCGCAACTCCTCTTCAACTGTCGGACTTTCCCCAACGACAAAGTTGAGTGCCACGATTCCGATCGGCGCCGCGGCGGTCGGTGCTCTGAACTTGTAACAATGCCTGCTGCGGCGCGCCCGACGACTGCATTTGTATTGCGTAACATCGCTCGGACCTAAGTATGCCGTGCATATTTACATCGGTATCTGCAGTCAACATCAATATCGCTGCGGAACTCAAACTAAGCCAACAGACTCGTTAATAACACATCTAGGTATAAAATCGTGCCACATACTAGTAACTGAAGACGATTCTCGAACTTGATTGAATTAATTATACATATTCGATATAATCATACAACTCGTGTTCCGCATTCACTAGAGGCGCTGAAGATATTCTTGAGAGAGAATAAATAAATAAATAAATAAATAAATATTAAGGGACAATCATACACAAATCGACCTTAGTCCCAAACTAAGCAAAGCTTGTACTATGGGTACTAGATGACGATATACATAATATATAAATACATATATAGATAACATCCAACAATACAATACAATTTATGCGGCTTTTTGCACCAATTGCAATCATTTATACGATAGACAATGAGTAGCTTAAGCCAAGAGGGATTCTGTAGTGTCGTGGAAAGAACAATGGAAAGGAGACAGCCCTTGTTGTAAAAACGAAAGGGGTGGGTGTGCGGTGGAGACGTTTAGAATACGTTCAGACTATGAATTTAAGTGAAGCAAATACTTATGATGGCTTTACCGCTGATTAATTTCTCTGTCTTAGACTATCATTTATAACACTTAAATCAATGTGGGAAGATAATATATTATAGCCTAACAAGTTGCAATTTACCCTGAAATAGTGTGTCATATGGCAATAATGTGCATACGTCATGTATAATATCTGCATAATAAAATGACAGTTGCATCAACCAAACCCAATTTACCGGAACACCAACGAACGAAACATTATTTGCCGGAATGCTGCTTAATCCTACGTTCTTCTTCTGAAATAAATATTAATTCATATGGAATAAAACTTTACTTTCATCACAGTGTTTCGTTTTGGCCTTATACAAATCCACTTTATTGCACATCTCAAATACACAGGGGTACAAGACATGAGAGATATAGTTACAGTAAATGTCTATTCAAAGTGTCACTCAAGTGTTTAGCAAGTTTTGCAAGTTTTGCAGGGAATTGTATATAATTAAGTTGTATACTTTAATAAGGCGGCATTATCGTACGTAAATTACTTGGAATTCGCAGAATATGTTATGGACTGTTTCCTCTTTGTGACATTCATTGACTTTGAAAGTCAGCTACAAAAAACTTGTCGCTACCAGTAAAATAAATTAATACCACTAAAATGGCTATGGGCTGAAAAGCAAGTATCGGGCTATAGCTACTATCGGACTATACTTGCCATAAGCGCATGCTGCCCAAGCCGTGTTGTTACAGATTGAGAACATAGGTAGTACATAAGTAGAAAACTGCCTTCAGATTTTCAATGATTTACGAAATCTGATTGCAGATTGCCTAAGGCATTCACTTTCTAAAAATTGTTTCTTTGATTACTTCTGAGCACAAATTGTTCCTTTTAAAAATAGCCGTTTCCTTCTACTATGTTCAATCGCCAACAAACTGGCTAAGCAGTTAGTAGCGAGTTAATTTCAGTTGCATGCAGTTATGCACACCATTTTAGAAAAAAAAATGAAAAACATCATTTAAGTAAACATATAGGTACCGCGATTACCATTCACAATACGAGTGAAGCTAAGTTTTCCATGAATTATAGTGATTGGAACTTAAACGATTTTCACACATTATTTATAACAAAGCGGTACTCAATCGCGTTTAAAATTTTAATTAGTATTTAATTACCTTTTGAACGTGTTGTTACTTATTATGATAGAGTCCCGTTTTCCAGGAATTAGTTTGTATTTGATACCCACACTAACATTGTTATTAATATTTTGAGATTAGTCAAATAGCCAACGCTTCTCAGAATTTTCCAAGTTCGTTGTTTTGCTCGACCCTCAAACTATTGTCCAATAAACACAAGTTCCGATCGACCGTGATGCTTGGCGGCGCTGACCCCAGGCGGCTCCGCGCTACCTAAACGTATAAATAGGTATACCTATATCCTTATGTTACTTTACTACGGCCAAGGATTATACATATGGATTGACAACCTCATACAAAAAAACGTACTCCAGAAGAAAGCTCAAATACCGTCTTATTTCTAGATGGCGCTGATTATAAGACGTAGATGAGCAATGTTTTATTAAAACACATAATAGATGTCATTGTCGCTAAGCGTTATACCAAAAAGACACAGCGGGGTATCTGTATAGTTCTTAACTAGATGGCGCTGAAACTACTCGTGTTGATTTCTTAATCACGAATAATCAAGCAGACTGCACGTCTAGCATTAACTTTGACACGCGACTCATGTCGCGCGAGATAGCATCATCCGTCACTATCTCATAGTACTGTACAGATAGAGACAGGTAGTATATACTGGCTTAAATAGTAAATAATACCATCTGCTAGTTATTTTTATTGTATATCTTTATTATGAACAATGATCAACGAAAGCACACCAAAATTTTAACACACTTTAACAACATACGGCACACTATAAAGTTCAATATGAAGAAGTAATTATAAATACTAGTTAAGCCCATTTTATTCCAATTGGTCTTTGGTCAAAATATCTCACTTCATCATATACAAAAATCGCTGAATCGCGATTATTTCTGCTTTAATTTGACGTAAGCCATACTTATATAGGTAGCCATAATACGACTTGTCAATTTAAATCTTCTGTACCACATTCTGTACCGTTAAATGCCCCCTCATGTGTTCCGTACTGAAAGAAACTTTAGGAATCTTTAATCAACACTTTAAGCACGCCAAGAATAGAGTTTTCTCTACGAATAGAGTCTTCTTTAAACCTATTTTTTTCTTCAGCATATATTTCTAAAAGCTTTCGCTTCCGTCTTTCTTTTGGCGTTATGCCTCTACTACCATACCAGCGAGATTTTAATTCTGGTTCATTGCATTACAGATGATTTCAACTGAAAATTCAAATTCGCATTGCACCCATAATTTAATCATAAAATTCAGCGCTTTAGATGCAAAACTTCAATACTTTCTAAAATTAGTATTTGCTTTGGCATAACATGTCATTCATTACCTAAAAAATATAGAACCAATATGAATTTGATGTAGTAGCATGGCAGCACGCTATTTAAGCCTTTTCTTAAACTGCTTAAACTAAGCAATCTTGTGATGCTAACCTTGTCAGAATAAAATAATGTTCTTACAATGAAGGTTTAGGATTGTCATTTGAAAACTATTTATTAACCAGTCATAAATTTTGATAATTAACCTCCCTTAAGCGGAACGTAAATCGAAAATAGCAAAACTATATTACAATAAGCATCAATCAAAAACTAATGTCATTTTCATGACGTTACATTCAAACTGAAAGAGACAAATAGTTATTTGTTATGCAAGGCTGCAAAGTTGTTATTTGGCGCGAGTGTTGAAATTGAAAGCTGAGCGAGCGAAGGAAGCTAAGATTGAACCATGAGCGAAGCGAATGGTTCAAAGATAGATTCCTGAGCGTAGCGAAGCTTTCAAGACACGAGAAGCTAAATAATTTTGCCCTCACTACAGCGAGGAAAATGCAAGATTCAAAAAAACAATTAAAACATAAAAATTATCATATTTAATTTTGCCTTCTATTTAACACATCAAATTTAAAACATTAACACACTCAAATCCAAACCAAATAAATACCTACGAGAGAAGCACACGTATTAAAAATATGGCCGTAAATTGTATTATCGTCGTGTACTTATATTTTATCGTTGACTTTTTCTTAAGCACTGTTATATTATATTTGTATTTGAAACTACTTGACACATTCGTTGTGAATGTGGGAGAATGGCATTCTGGAAAGGATTAGTTGGCCACTCTGAAATATTTTCCATAACACTTGCTTTGGAAGTTACTGGCCCATCGTCCAAGATTCAAGATAAAGCTTCATATTCTTTAAAAAAACGCCAATAGTTTCGGTAAATTACTTATCGTCTCCAAATATTTATAACAAATCCTTTTTCGTTTTAATGCAGGCTTTTAGCATAGAATAAATACTCCAAATTAGGCTTAGCTTTCTTGTTTTCGATATTTTTATAAAGTATGTATTCTCCACAGAACAAATTTACGTTGTTTACATAGTTGTGAAAACTTCCAACTTTTTAATTATTTATTTTTTTCTCGGGTGCGTTCAGAAATTACACTCTTATGTTCCAACTTTTATAACAAATAAATATTAAAATTTGTGTTGTATTTAATATATTTACTAGTCAAAATATGTAAATGAAACTGAAATACTTACTATTAATATATACAAACATATTCAACATAAAAAAAGTGTTGACAAATAAAAACTTAAAAATCTGTAACCACAAATCAGGTTTCTGGACGTGATATTGTAAGTGTATTTTTTTTAAAAAGAAGTATTCAAACTTGCATATGATTTTAGCCGGCCTGACCAGATCGCCCTTTATTAGCGTGCGTTGATTGGTTATTCGAAGATTTATCGACTGATGAAATCAGTCACGCGTTGAAGGAGTTAAATAAAATGGGCAAGTGCGAGTCCGACTCGCACATGTAGGGTTCCGTACCTATATATATTTATATGTATATATATAATCTATAACAAGTTTGTTGTATGGGAGCCCCCCTTAAATATTTATTTTATTTTATTTTTAGTATTTGTTGTTATAGCGGCAATAGAAATACATCATCTGTGAAAATTTCAACTGTCTAGCTATCACTGTTCTTGAGATACAACCTGGTGACAGACGGACGGACGGACGGACGGACGGACGGACGGACGGACGGACAGCGAAGTCTCAGTAATAGGGTCCCGTTTTTACCCTTTGGGTAAGGAACCCTAATAAAAAAGTTACATGCACCACAGAGAATCCAAATCGTCGTGTTCGAAATTCAAATGACTTTTGCACGCTAGCGGATAAAATAGACTTTTGCACGCAGATTTCGCCCTATAAACGGAGGTTTTCCGAGCGAGTGAGGTGAAAACATCATTTGACAGTATATCACACTTACCTATAGCACTATGGCCAGTACATGGCCAGGCTTACTTCAAAGGCTTGACTTGAAATATTTCATCCATAATAAATACTTAATCAACCATAAAAGCCTTAAAAGCGAAAAATGACCCTCAGTGAAAAAACTTCTCAACATATCAAAAATTGTAAAAGCACAACGTGGAAACGCCATCTATTGTCAACAAGGTATAACATTACGATACTTACAAAACTCTGCAAAAGTTGTTAATTATGAACACCGTTCTATTTCGTTTATGTCGCTACTGAAACGCCGTTTTAATTCATTTTGATACATACGGAGGCATCTAGTTCCCCGACGATAAAATCTTTATCGGCGTACGCTCCTTACTATGAACCTCATACTTCCTTACCTTTTATCTTCCTTGCTACGGCCTACTAAGAAGTTCGCGAAACAAGACGTAACAACTATAGCCGTGTTAGTTCCGCGTCAGCGACAACCGCTCCGAATAAGAAATAAGAGGTAGGTACTTATATAATATAATGATTTGTTTTACGATCGCGCTCAAAGGAATCATATTGAACACAATAACTGGAGATCAACCAGTGTTATCAGGTGGAAAATTCTATACATTCATGGTAGCAATTTCCTCGTGATTGAGCCGTAATGGGCGTTTGTTTCGATCACTCCGTTCATGGATTGATTCGCTGGCTCCCTCCGCACCCTCAAAAGGCAGCGAAGGTGGGCCTCATTAAAAAGGAGCAAGAAGGCTGAAGGGTCCGATCCCCGAACAATTAGCGCGCAGCGCCGGACCTTTTTTAACGAGAGCGTGTCGGGTCCGAATAAAACATTTACACAAATGAGAAACAATCGCGCCCGCTATTACCGCCGCCCCGAGGAATCTCTTAAAAGTTTAATGCTCGTAAAATAAATATATATAGCTCACATTCCAAGGTGCGCGGCTTACGCTGCGGAGAAAAAAACTTCATTAATGTTAAATAGCTCTGTGTTTCTGTACTCTACCTTCAGCTGTTCAGACCACTTTAAAACGATAAAATGAATCGATGTATACGGATCACTTACGTTCGTGCTTTATTCATCCGTTACAGAGAATACACTTTAGTGATAGTTATTAATTCTTCCACTTACATAACTCGTGTTATTGAGTTATGAAGTCATTTTCTCTCCATCATCTCAGATATCTGTGATAAAAGTTATTCTAACATAAGTTACTTGCCCTAGAACAACAGCAGAATTTTGCATCCACAGGCAGAGCTCAAATACAGGGCAGCAGCGATTAGGACGGCGAGCAGGATTCGCTGAGCTCGCTGTGCGGCCGTCACCTGGCTGGTCACAAGCGTCTAATCAAACCCGGCCGCCATATCTGTAATGAATGCCCCGCCCCTCTCGCCCCGTCGAACCCGTCGGGTCGTACAGTACTTCTATGAGAGAAGCGTGACTGCTTTCATATTGTTTTACCCATCAGCTATAAAAAAAGGTGCTACTGCTTTTGAATTATCGAAATCCAAGCATTTGCCTGCGGTTTTATTTACATTATCGGGACTAGTATCTTGTATTTTAATCCATGAATGGATCTATCCATGTTCCAAGCGTCATTGAATCTCTTTCACTTATAACGAGTTATTGAATAAAAAATCATCTTATAATCCTAAAAAGTAAGCGGTTTTAAAGAAAATTGCTTTCGTCAAAACATCTATCGACGAAACAAAGTTAGAATCGGTTTAAAAAAATACTATAGGAGGCAAAGGACCCCGTAACACACTAGAGAAACGAATATTAAGCGCGGCCTAGTGGCGTCTTAATAGACGAGATAATAAATAAAAAAATAGTCAAAAAGGGAAGATATAACAACGTTAATCAAACATACATATAGACAACATTTTTGTCGTTTCTATGGTTTTGGTATACAGAGATATAACTTAGCCACAATTGAACTTAACATAACTAACCGCGCCTTATACATTTGGGATCCTACTAAATATTCAGGAACACAATGATTAAACAAACTGTGTGTAAGTTGTTTGAGACTACAGCAGCAGACCTTGCTCATAATTATCTGTAGGTACACGAGTCTGTCATCAAGAAAATAAGGCTTAAGACTTCATACAAGCCTTATTCTCTTCATTGTTTAAGCACGTTATGCGTAGGTACTCTTTTTTACAAAAGATGTGCTCTTTTCAGAAGTTATGCTTGATGTTAACTATTGATGCAGTCTGTGATGAAGGGGTACGAAAGCAAGCTAGGGTTATTTTAAAATCCGACTCCCACATTTGTATTGTATACTGGAATGTAAAGAAACATAAGTTATTTGTTTCAAAGTCCACCGTGAAGTGTGGATTTTCTAATATGAAGAAGATTTCTTCAATTTTTATGTACTAGAAATCATTAATCTGATAATTACAGTAGCTTTTAGCTGTAGCTGTAGTCTTAAGCAATAATCTGATGATATTTAACTTCAATAATGTTATTTTTTACGTGAGTTTATACCGTTTTTATAATTAGTATATTTAACTTCATAATTTTAAAAACAAAGAATAGGAATTATAATCTTATTAAATAATAATCTCTTAGTTATACCAAAAGACTAGGACCTGGACCCTTAGGTAACGATTCAAGTAAAGTTCCAATTGTAGTCTTCGGTCGCAACATTACAATTTCCCACCGTTCCACCTGTTCCTAGCGAACGAAAATGGAACGATGTATTTTTAATTTTAATACCCGCCTTTCTTTCCTCTTTCCCGGGCTTTTAAACGTTTCAATTTTCTTTCCCTCTCGAAACAACGGCGTCATCGGGCGTAAATGCTTTCTGTTTGTGCCGCGTTCGGAGACTTCATTAGTAGAAATTAAATTTCGTATCCTTCGTTAAGCCGCATGTACCCCTCCCTCTGCCCCCCTCACACACCTACGACTCTGAACCAATATCGGCGGCGTGCGTATTCAAACAAACCACATAAGTGGCTCTAGAATTTCATACAAGCGCGGGAGGCTGCCACAGATCACATAAGTACAGTAGATCAAACTTGTCTGCTATGGGAACTTAACCTTATCATCACTTTCACATCGTCTCAGTGGATAATAAATTACTTGATAAATATTAACAATTAACCTAAACAATTGTTAACAAAATATATGGTACGAAAAGACCAGTTGTTTGTCTCAGTTACGTACATGTTAAACTGTGTTACTGGTTCACAGTGATATAAATTAAAGCTGTAGCTCGGCGGCTGCTCCTCCCTTCAGTAAATATCACACATGTCCACTCTCAATCCTTTTGTTAGGAAACAAATAATATTTTTTCAGAATATAACGAGTACGTTTATTGTCCATTGGAGTGGAGCTCGCTGGCCGCCTGGTAATAGGAGGGTCTTTTGTATTTCTAGTAATCGCCCCCCTTCATAAGGACATATAGGTTTTTATTTAACGCGCTTGGAGAGCTACAAAGTAATTTGATTCTAAACAAGCTGGATTATAAAAGTTTATCTCGCGATGAGCGTTGATTCTTAATGCTTACATTTTCTGTGCCGTGATGAGCAGGTACCGCATCAAAGTAGTAGTTTATGCAACTGTTACATAATGAGACGTCTTAAAACACGAGTGTAGTTTTATGAAACGAGCCGAAGTGGAGTTACTACATCTCTGCATGGGCGAAGCATCATTGACGTGCTTGATTACCCTTGAGGTTGCACAACATATATTCGGTCCTAAAGGTGATGCACTGTTTGTCCTTTACTTATCCCACCCAAACGCTATAGGTACTCAGTTGCCAAAGTCCTTTTAAATATCCTGCAAATCTATATTTAAACTATTATTTATTTATTTATTTAAACTTTGCACAAAATACAAAAGTAAAAGTACAAATAGCGGACTTAATGCCATAAGGCATTCTCTACCAGTCAACCATATCATTCTTTGTTAAATAGCCTCGATCTCGATAAGCAATTTGACGATTGTTCGTCCTATTTCTAAGTAAGTTCTAGGCTTTTGTCCACTGACAAAATTGTTAGAGGAATCGAACAACTTGCAAGTCTGTCTATTCTCTGACTTCTATGAGACAGATACTTAATTGTCAATGTTACCGGCATGTTTTTGTGTTGGCAGGATCGGCCGCTGGCTCACAACGCGTCGGCGCGCGTGTTCCACAGCAACCAGAGCCTCGTGCTGCAGAAGGTGACGCGCCACTCCTCGGGGAGGTACGCGTGCTCCGCGCTCAACGCGGAGGGCGAGACCGTCTCCAACGAGCTGCACTTCCGCGTCAAGTGTGAGTACAACCAAAGCCTAATGCTCCAGAATAAGTCCGAAGAACCTAATAATTACGAATGTCCGTGTTAAGAAAGCACGACGAGCATCAATTGCATACTCTATTCTACGAAAAAAAAAACAGAATTTTCGCGCGCCATAAGTCTTGTTCGTATTCAAAACGTAACACAAAGCAATCCTCAATATATCTCTCCTAAAGGAGCATACGATAAGATTGCCGGCGCGGCAGTTGCTCACGAGTCTTCTATTAACTTGTGAGCAGCGTTCATTAGCGCTGGCGCTGAGTTGCTAAAATTGCGCCCAATTCATTAATCGCGCATCGCGCCGACCGCGCGGCGCGGCGCCGCGGCCCGCGCGGGCTGCTCTATATCTGGCTCATATCGCCCCCTCCTCCGCCCGGCCGGGAAACTTTTCTCTAATTGTTTTTTCCCCGACGTTTGCCGTCTGAAAGAAAACAACGAGTCGACTTCGTTGCTTAGCGATTTAAGACTAAATGGAGTTCTTGCCTTTTTTATTCGAATTAAGCGATCGTTCGCGCGCCCGATACGGACCACCATGATATTTCAACGAAGCAAAAACGACTCGGCGTCATAACAATGGAGCAATCTGCACATTGATGAAGCGGACTCAAACAGATTTAATGCGGTACCTGGCGACACTTAAAGTATCTGAAAGGATTTCTAAACAATGGTCAATTAGAGTGCGGTGGATTGGGTGGCGGTGATTAAGCGCCGAAGAGAAATAAAGGATATAAATTAAATAAGAGTTTGGTCTGTCGCGGGTGGGAGAAGGGGCGGGCAGGTGTACAGCAACACAACAAGACGGCACTTTTAATGGCGCATTACGCGGGATGCGGTAATAAATTGTTGTTGCGCGGCGAATTGTTTTGTAATGAAGTTACTCGGAGAAGCGATTGGACATTACGGGCGTTTTTATCGCATCGCCGCGCCTGTGTCCTCTTTACGGCGGCTACTTATTGCCCTTTAATTAGTTTCTATTGCTTGAAAAGTTCCCGCGCCGCTAGTACTACTCGTACACCACTTGAGCCTGCTGCTCGCCCCAGCGGCGGCGTGTCCTACACACAATTAGCGGGCGGCGCTAACTACCCATTTGCATATTTTGAAGAGCCCTCAATTTGGAATGTTTGACTTCGATTCCTCTAACAATTTTGGGATAAATTCTTGAACCGTTAAGGGTACCCAGTATAAACATACTTGAATCAATTTCCACATCTAAATACGCGGCGTTTTCTCGTGAATTTCGTAGCTAGTTAGAATTTGGGTCAATAACAAAGTGAGGCTCGGCCGGTCGTGGCCGCGGCATCGCTGCGGCAATTAGTGGTCGCCATAGTGCCGCGCGGCGTCGCTCGCCCATCGCCATCGCACTCAATTACACTTTAATATGTAGCTCGGCAACGGCCCGCCTCGACCTTGCATCAATATTAAACGAGATCTTCAAATTCATTGTAACAATCGTCGGAAACTCCTTTTGCATATTAAATTATTTCAACGGGCGAAAGTTAGCGCCGGGTTGTATCGAGGACTTCATCGCGCGGATCATTTCTGTGATTCGCGGGCTTAATTTATTATCAAACTTTGTATATTTGGGGGGTTTTATGCGGCAAGTGGCACGCGACTACAATACGGCTGCTAGGTAGTCGGTGTCGCAGACACGCGTAAAGCATTTTATTAACTTTACTACATGATCGATAAAAAAACAATGTCGCGGGATGCGCGGTTGATGTGTCTCCAACGAGGCGGTTTCTTCCGTCCGTCACGAGCCCGTCGAGGCGCAGCGAGGCCGGCAGGTGTACGGGCGAGCGCGCACGTCCCGGTCCCGTCCGCGAGCCGCACGAGTCCCGCGAGGCCCGCGAAGCCGGGGTCGCACCGCTTAATGTACACGCGATACTCCCCGTGTCACCGTTCACTTAAAAGGAATGGCCGCCTCCGCTACGTGACTGACCCGCACCGAGACTCCTCAAACGATATTACCGCCGTCTCAGAAACTCCGAAACAGAATGTTTTGTTTTCGTGAAGCGTAATTCGTCCGTACGATGAGCTTCTTTGAGTGCCGACGAGTAATTTGAATATTTTCGCTTTGATCAGCGGCCCCAGTCATGTCGTGAACGCGTTTATTAGCGGAGGTCGTACGTTCGCACGGAACTTCGTATAATGATCCCGACATTCAAACGGGCGAAGGAGAATGAGTCAATCCTTACAATAAAGTAAAATACGGCGTGTGGGTCGGGCTGATGTTAATCGCGATTAATTTATCACTGCACGTGTCGCGCGGCGCCGCCACTTGATCAAAGTCGCCGCGTGGCTCCCGGGGAGCTCCGGGGAAGGCGAGAAAAGACGCTTTTGCCTTGATCCTGCGTCAACACGCTGAGCATACACGGACACGATAAAATGGTTGATTGGTTCTTAACTGTGAAAAGGTGGTTGTGTTTCAATCCTGAATACAGCTGGTAGACGTGTGTAGGCAACATTTGGCGCAAAACTCTTAGAGATTGACGTGATCGCCCACGTCAATCTCGCATTGGCCTATGCAGTGATCAAATGATTGTCTTCACTGCTGTGATAGCCTATTTGTATAATGCTATGTCCTGTTGATAGATGCGCCGTCATGCCGCAACGGCGCGGGCGCCAGCACGGGCGTGGCGGTGGTGGGCGCGGCGCGGGGGGAGGCGGTGGTCATCGTGTGCGAGGTGGACGCCGACCCGCCCGCCGCCGTCTTCAAGTGGAAGTTCAACAACTCTGGCGAGACGATCGACGTCGCCGCCGACCGGTACACCTCCAACGGCAGCGCCAGCAGTCTCAAGTAAGTAAGGCGGTGGTCACCGTGCGCGACCCACCCGCCGCCGCATTCGCACGGTGCTGCCGTAAAGTCAGCGAGCCGCGTCGCATGGTATAAGAAAACAAGGTATGCCACTCCGGCTAATGAGACTTTCTACGTCACTGATTAGTTGCCGCCTTATAATTATTAGGAAAATTGTATTTGCCGCCAGTCGTACAAAAAAAATATAGTTATGCGTTTAAGCATTACAATTTCATCATTGACTACATTTTATTTTGTCGTTATAATTGTTTTAAAACACTCACGACAAGGTAACAAGGGAATCAGGGCGTATTTATGATACACCACTGGCAACACAGGATTGACACAACCAACCGACCAATCATAGCGTGATGACGTCATAAGTCGCGCCTGTCATTCCGAAGTGGCATACCTTGTTTCCTTATACCTTATACCATGCTGCGTCGCAATCGCAATAAGTGCAAAATAGTTTGACGGACGCAGATGGAGGGCTGGAGGCACACATTTACATGTATGTCACTTGTACTTTTTTCTTGTACAGTCATGTCATGACATTGTTATAATGTTGACTGTAGCATTACTAGTCCTACTATTTCTGGATGGAACTGGTAAATCAGCGACAGTTAACCATCGATTTTCCATCGTACACTTCTGGTAATGAAACTTCTACAATAGCTAGGTATTTATGTAGTGTGATGGTGTCGTCAGGTACACGCCAGTGGCGGACCTGGACTACGGCACGCTGTCGTGCTCGGCGTCGAACGAGGTCGGCTCGCAGCTCGCGCCCTGCGTCTTCCAGATGGTGGCGGCCGGTGAGTTCTGCTCTATCTACTAACGTGATGATAATGATCCGTTTAAAAAGAACAAATATACTACTAAAACTACTACTAATATACTACTGAACTAGGCCACAAATTACGTTGTTTAATTACATCGCCAGGTACTATAGTAACTAGTTGCTCTGTGAATTGTAGTAGACCTCGCATGTTTGTTTTGAAATGGTTAAACTGTTAGACCTTAGAACAGTCGGCAATCCGGACAAACAGACATACGGTCATACAGAAGAATTTTAGGCCAAACTGCAACGGAGACACTTCGCTCGGTCGGTCAATAATTATGCCGAGTTATAATAGATTAGGTTAGATTAACAATTTATGTCGTGTAGAAATCACTGTATACCTACATGTGCACTAGTCAAAGAAATAACTATCATATCTATCTATCATGATCGTCAAAATAATAATAATAACTATAACAATATCAAACACAAAAAAGAATTAATAACCGAAATAATCAATATCATCTACCGATAAATACGTCATATATAATCTGTATTCTGTAATTGTGCACTGTTTTGCAGGCAAGCCGCACCCGCCGAGGAACTGTTCGCTGTGGAACCAGACGGCAGAGTCGGTGGAGGTGGCGTGCCTGGCGGGCTTCGACGGCGGCCTGCCGCAGACCTTTCTGCTGCAGGTCTACTCGGCAGGGGAAAGCGTGCCCAGGTATGTGGAATGAGCTCCCTGCCGAGGTTTTCCCCGGGGGCTACAGTATTCGGTTCTTCAAGAGGGGAGTAAATAGGTTCTTAAAGGGTCGGCAACGCGCGCGTGATGCTCCTGGCGTTGCAAGCGTTCATAGGCGGCGGTAACTGCTTAACATCAGGCGGGCCGCATGCTTGTTTGCCACCGTCGTAGTATAAAAAAAAAGAAAAAAAGGTATATATATATATTTTTGGTACTTAGTGTACTGTGGAACTAATAGGCTAAGTCAGCGGAAGAAGCCTGTCAAGGCATTTACTCGTCAATCGTATTACTAAAGGCAATAAAAGTCTTCAAGGAATATGCTAGTTTTTGTCTGATATAATGGGGAATAGATGAAAAAGAAAAAAGTTTTTTGGTTTATTGGTAACAGGAATAACTCCCCTCATTCATAGAAAAAATAGAGATTTTACTGTAGCTTAAAATATATATATATGAAATTTTCCCGCTTTGTACGGTAACCTAATCGAAGTGACAATTTACCGACTTGTCAGTAACATAGCAACAACCCTGACAAGTCGAGTCGGTATAACATAACATCCACTCTGTTTGGCAGAAACCGTAGTATTAATTTCAGTTTACGTACGGAGTAAACCAATAATGCTCGCAAAAGTAAACCAATTCCATTGTTCGTTTCCAAAACTAGACGAGGCTCCATGTTATTTGGCTACAATATCACATTATTATCTGGTTATTTACCGGTAGCTAAAAGGCAACAAACTCGCATCATTATTTTAATACACATAGAGCCGTAAAGTACAAGCCGAGGCTTCCTTCCCACCATATTTTATTTGCCTTACTATTTCCGGGGCCCTCGGGAGAGACGTTAATGAGAGCACATAATGGAAGGGACCAGCGGCCGCGGGCCGCGGCGCGACAACGACGTTTTTATCCGGCCATTTGGGGCCGAGCCCGAGACTCCTGCACAAATAGAATAATTCTCGACAACCGCGGCTTTTGGCTGTTTGAGACACATAATTTGTCTTAAAAGGTACTTTTCTCACATTATGCAATGAAATTTCGTCGACGTGCGTTATAACGGGTATCACGTTTCGGGTGGAACGACTCGAGAGAACTGGAAAGGAATTTCATACAAAATTTAAGGCCTAAGCCGGGAAGTAATTTTTTAAACATGCCGTTTGTGTTCATGAGCAAGCTAAACAGCTGAATCATATTTTTTTGAGTGGTGTTTTTTTTCATTGTATTATGTTTGAGAAAAGCACTATATACTTACCTTCCTAGCCGTGAAAAGGGCTTACCGGCTTCGTATCACTATACCTACTCACCTGGCAAGCCCATCTTTCCCGGTGTCTGAAGTAATGTACTATTGTTTGACTTGGAAAACGTCGGTAGTCTCGACAAGTGCCTAAGAGGGAAGGTAGTTAGTATTGCGGTGCGCAAATATTGCACTTGCTGATTGCATGAAATTCTCTTAGTTACTTCAGTGTGTAGTCTTACATGAGCTGATTATGTAAATGTAAAAGCACTTGCACATTAGGGAACTCGCTTACGCTGAACTCAAGTAGAGCGGGACGAGACTCCACTACAACTCATTAGATTTCTGTTACTTAGTAACAAAATCAGAATTAACTAGAATTATGATTCCGAGAAGTCAAATCTCAGTCTCATCAGTTGTCTTCAGTTGAAAATTTTTACTTCTAGAATCCATAATAAGTAGTTTTTGGCCTCTTGTCGTAGACTCGCTGATGCCCTTACATTTGTGTTAGCTGATTAAAGGTGTCTGGTGCTTTATCGCAAAGTTAGCGGAGACGACAGTTGCGCTACTGCCTACTGGCATCTGTAATCGCAAAGTGAAGATCAGAGATCGGCAATAGTGGTTTTGATGATGGTTCATCGAAGCAACTAAGCAGTACACTTATACATTCAACTATGTAAACACAAATATACTTATTTTAACTCTAACATACTTATTTTAAAGAATACCTCAACTAAAAACAACAGTAATTTGTCTAGTCCCGGCGCGTCCAGAGCGGTTGTCTAATTAGCGTCTAGTGCAGCGAGTATGCACAAGATGTACCAACTATTTTTAATGCCAGCCCTGAACTGCGGTCTAGACGAACGCTGCTCTCTAAGTGCAAATGACTCCTTGGATTGAATTAGCCTCCGCTGTAAAATGCGCTGGTGTACGACGACGAAATAATGACATGACAACGTTACAAGAATTACTCAATTAGGGATGTCGCGGTAACGAGACGTTTCGGGGCAGATCTGCGTGTACTTAGTAATGATTTGTGTACTCCTACTCGGCGGGAGCGAGTTTGTTTTTAATGATGACAACGATATCATCTTGCTTACTCAAACTATATGTAATTTTCATATTTTATTAATCCCTCTGTGTCTACAACAATTTTTATATTTTACTGTTCAGTTGTCAGTCGAACCTGATTTTTCTAATGAACGAATGTCAACATCGAGAACCTACAATTAGATGACTGCAAAAGTGAAAGTGATGCTTACTGACCGTTGAAAACTCAACTTATTTACACATCATACAGTATTTTGCTCTAAACCAATTGTATTTATTTAGCAAAACTTAACGAGTAGACGTATTCAACAGTCCCAAAATTTGGTTTCAAAAGTATACACAAAGATCATACAAAAATACGATAAGCCGCTTTGATTGCCCAATAAAAGGTTAACACTTGTTAACGCGGCGGCGAGCCCGTGTTGCGGGTATTATGCTTTGATCGTTGCATTCCACGAATATCAAGATTTCATGTAGCAATATATTATTATGAATACCTGTTTTTATCACGCGGCCTATGTGGATTTTTCAGGTTGGAAACGTTTCCTCCGGGTCAGTTTTCGACTCATCTTTTATGTACAGACTACATCGAGTTTGTTGCTAATTTACCTATATAAATAGGAACAAACAACATACGCTTGAGATTCAGGATTAGGATAGCCTATTACTATATGGAGCCCATCAAATCAATACACGAACCGAGACAACCCGAAATTATATAAGTATTTTGTAAGGAGTAGTCGAATTGCACTGACAATGGGGTCGAGTGGAGAAAAATAGGGAATTCCTCTGCCGTGGTGATACACTTTAATATGGGCTATTAAAATAAAGTACTTACAATCAAGTTTGGAATAAAAAAGTGTGTAATCGTAGCGTTTAATCTGTTACAAGTCAAACCGTTTCTGCACAGTAGCCGCCAGAACAATACTGCCAAATGAGTTTGACACCGCTTACCGCTCTGTTTACGTGAGATTAGGTGTACAGCAAAGTTACTTAATCGAAGACAAACCAACATTCGACAATCATCTAGCTGTGTTGTATTCTTTGCTATTTTATTAAAATGCCCGACAGATCCTCATTAAACTTCTCGTTAATTATGGACCAAAGTGACAAGTGAGTAAATAAATGACATGTGTTGCAGATATATATCACTATAGCTAATATACATACAAAAGTTGTTTAATATGATTACTGGTGCTCGCCGTCCAGAAACCTTATATTTATATATTTACTTGTTCATTAGCAGTTCCTTCCCGCTTTACAAGACTTTTGAGTAGACGTAAATCGTAGTGGCGTGCTACGACACGCTACGCCGTAGCACATCTCGTAGCAGCCACAATGTCGTATATTTTTTAAACCGACATTCTGAAGAGGTTAACGTTTTTTAAGTATTAATTTTGGCACGTCTTCATGGATTTTAACTTTCCAAATAATTTCTGCCTATGTAGCACGTCTTTTGGTCGCCATTTCTATTTGTATTTATAAAAGGTTAAATGACTGACTGTACAACTTTTATTGTGACTAAAGATCCTATGGAAGCAAAGCCGCGGACAGAGCGCTAGTATTATTTAATTATGTTTAGCAAGTAGTACACCAATATTATGTTTAATTAAACGTGAATCTTTGAAAGACAAAGTTTCGCGAACATTTCTATGATAATTATGTTATAACACAACCTTCAAAAGGTTTTTTGTGCGGGGATTCATCTTAACATTCCATTTGTTTAACAACCCACGCTCAACCTTCACCTGAGTTACTACTGAACCGTTGTGTATTATCGTATAATATACCTGAGCCCTGATCCGTCAACACAGTGCGATATTCCCAATTTAGAATATCTTGTGTATCGATTTTTGCTATTCGAGCTATATGGGCTGTAGCGGGGGAAAGTCGTAAATTTACAACTTTCTGAGACAATGTCCTTTAAGTCTATCTCCGAAGCTGAAACCTACAAGTACCTTGGTATGTCACAGTCATTGGGTATTGTGGACGGAGACATTAAGCAGGCGCTAAAGGAGCGTTTCTTTTGTCGCTTGACAAAAGTACTTAACAGTCTTTTGTCATCATCAATCATCAATGTCACATCAAAGAGCATATAATCTGGAGCACATCATGATAGTAGTTATAATATCGGACATAGGTACTTATAATGTCATTAGAACGTCGTAACCTAGTGGAAAACTCTATCCTGTTTCAATTTAACATACGAGGCTAATTTGGACGCGATATTGCAAAATACCCATTTGAGCGAGAGATTTTGCTATTCCCTCTGTAGTAGGTACCATATAATTCGTATAAATTTATCAAAGAAATTTTATTGTACGAAACAAAAAACACTGCTTACCTCTTAGACCTCAACCCGAAACCCGACGCTCGTGAAGGTCATGGAGCCAGGTTCGCCATTGACGGATACGTCAAGGAGGACTATACTATTATATACTAACCTTATAAAATTTGCGACTTCCAATTCAGTTTAATTAACCTCAGGCAGGCTGCCACGCTCCCGACACTATTAGGAGAACTAACAAACAGCCGCAGTTTGCTCCTAATTTAAATCAGGGTAAGAAATAAGAATAAGTGGCGTTCGCGACTGCAGTACAGTGCGCGCTCCGAGCTCGCGGCGCGGCAGATTGCCGCGCGATTTATTCCCGTGTAAACGAAACCGATCCCAGAAAGATATCCAATATCCATTGTACGAATTTTGTATGGTCCCGCTATTTACTTTTAATTACATTATGGTATGGCCCCTGGGTAATTGATCGTAGATAATATTTATAAAGAAAAGGGGTTACTCACTTTACGTTCGTAATTCGAAGTTCACATCGTGCTATTTATTTCGCTGTCAGTTTAAAGGTGCTGCCTCACCGCGAACATTCGCTTGTAATATTTAAGATTCCATTTCAAGTATTAGCTTGCTTTTCTGCTTGATTCTCCTCCGCCACTGATTTATTTATTATTAAAATTATATTTGTAACTTACAGCTACGGGACGGTATGACACGTACTTCAAATTTCGAACTTGATAGTAATACGCTTCACAACTTATAACCCCGATGCATCTTTCTCTTTATTGTAGAAAAAAACTTAGAATTTATGATAGAGTTCCATATTTTCAACCCCGTCGTTCATTATTTATTATTAAACTTACCCTTACGGTTTCCCTCTCCCTTTCATGATATTGCACCGGGAAGTAACGAAAGCAAAATATTACACAGATCAGGAGCCTGTACCTAGTCGAATACCATTTGGTTATTCATACATACTAAAAACATATTCCAGTAGGAAGAATATAAGCCACGTGACCCATTTGGGCGTGATGCGCGCACCTGTCACCCGAATAAAGCCCATATTGCCAAGTTGTTGATCACAAGTCGGTGTAGCGCCGTGTCCCGCCCGCGGCCGCGGCGCGCTCGGGGAACAACATGCCTCGGAAGCCGCAAACAATTGATCTGCGGCGATGCCGCGGTGTCAGATGCATTTTTATGAGCATTTATTTAATTTCACCTTTTGTTTGTATGCGTAAGTTCGTCCGCAAATCATTCATATTTACTGCGAAGTTATAAAGTTTTGCTAACTTGTATCACGTTCACTTAATAATCTGACGTTCAATATTTAATAGGTACGCCTAATAGACGTATGGTTTGAGAGTGGTTTCTTGTATTTATCTCGTCAACAGCGAGTAGAAAAGTAGGTTAATTAGCACGTGCGTAATAGAATAAATGTGTTCACCCGAGGGCCGCGGGTGACCGGGGCACGCCGGCGCCCCGCGCCTAATGAGCGACGAAACAGTTTAATTGTTGTTCGGAAACAAAAACATTACCCGTTCGAAAGTTGTCTCATACAAGCCCGCCACGTGAGTGCCATACCCGCGGCTTATTTGAATATTTAGCGCGACGCCGACAGCGCGATTATCTCATCGCACAGGTGCGCGGGTTTTTATCCGTCGTTCCGATTTTATACGGCGCGGGTTGTGACGAGCGGTGTTCGTGGCCGGGCGAATGGCGACAAGATGGATCTGCCCGCGCAGCTGCGCGCATAAACAAAACGCTCGGATACCCCACCATTTTGGTAATAATAAAGGTCGTATGTCTCATCGGAACTCGCATAAAGTAGCGCTCTTTTATCTTCAGCTCCGTAGAATAAAACAGGCGCGTTTATCACGGCGTTTGTATAGAAATTTAATTACGAAATGCCGTTGGAGCAGAGTGGACTCGTAGATTACTGGGACGTGGCATCGCGGCTTTTGGCTACTCGTCTTTTATTAAAATTTACTCCCGAAATACTCGTCAGTGTATCGTATATTGCACTCGGACTGCTTAAAGCCATAGATCTATGCAAGTAAAGCTAGGCATCCTACGCTGTTGTTATGTTTTGACATCCGTGTTTTCAAGTACCGTATAGGTACCTACACGTATGTAACCCATAAAATGTAGCGAAATATTTCTCATTGTTTGTGGTATAGAATAATACCGATAAGGATAGAGCCAGCTAGAAACTGATATTTTCTATTTTAGAAATAAGCAAGATCAAACTGTAAAATATCCTTCCCTCTTCAACTTTTACACAGCTCTCTCGGTCCAAAGGATAGAAACTTATTTTTATCGAGTTTGCTAACTAGATGTTTTGTGTGTGCAGAGTGAACCTGTCGTCGGAGGAGCCGGCGTGGACGGTGCGGGGGCTGGAGTGGGACGTGCGGTTCCGGCTGGAGGCGGTGGCGGTCAACGGGAAGGGCCGCAGCGCGCCCGCGCGGCTCGACGACGTGCTCTTCCGAGACCCGGAGAAGAGGACAGGTCAGTGTGCGAGGGGGACAGTGGCCTCGGCGCTACCACGGCAAAGACCGGTCTGAAACTGACTCTGAATTTACAGCCATCCCCAAAATGATGGACAGGCAGCCTGGTAGTGCGTCCCAAGCTTGGGGGGGAACCATATTAGCAAACCCCAGCTTTAAGAATTCGAGCAGCTGACTCTGAGACAGGCCAAGGGACATAATTTTGACACATGATAATACCAGGTGGGTATTTAGGTAACAAAACTTTTATCCTCATTCCTCAATATTTCATAAAGCACATGTTACAGAAACGTGGCACCGTAGGCGTTGAAAATTGTTTTAGTTGTGTTTGAATAACCCGTTTCGGTTTCCCCTGAGACGTCTGCTGGATTTAGCTTTGCAATATTCTGAGTGACGCAAGCAGGTTACTGAAGCCCTATATTTAGATCAGTTTATTAAGCCAGCCAACCAATGCCTTACTAACTGTCAGTAGTTTTTATTCTAAATCACAATCCCCGTGGCGGCGGCGTCGCCGCGTCCGATTCCAGTTAGGTTGAGACCCCGGGGGCCCAGTGCGGGGCTCAGGGGGTCTGGGCCGCTAAGTGGCGTCCGACCGGCTCGTTACGGCCCGAGCGACATTAGTCCGCGCCCGCGCCTATATTGCTGCCCCAGGTTACTTTACCCAAGAAAACGAATAGTTGAGTGCCTATTATCGCTTCCCTTCTTACTACGGAATGTCTGAGTGGAGAAGAAAGCTTCTTTATAATTGAATGGCCTCTGATATCATTATGCCTGGACTTGAGTTGAGTAGGTTCGGTGATGCAAGCGTATCAATTCATTAAACGTTGCTGCCATTTACGTATACTCTGATGCTGGTAAGCAATGTAATTAGTCCATATCCCTTCATGTTAACCTTTATTGTTCAAACAGCTTCATATCCTCATTTAACATAATAACTGCCAGTATGTAAAATTCCATAACTGGGTACGTATGGTATACACAGTGCGCAAGACGAATGAGGATGCAAATGGCTTACTGCGACAAGAAGGTATAGCCACAAGAGGCCTCATGTCATGCAGCGCGCGGCGTCGTATGCACACGTAACTCAGCCGCAGTCAGCGGTAGACACTAGTATCGCGATCCGTCGACGCCTGCTCGGCGATAAATCCCGTTTGCCGCCTGCAGCGACGCAGCACTTTAAATATTCACCTCCAGGCTAACACGCGACTTCGACCTGTGCCGCGCTCTGCGGGGATTCTGTTGGATGTTCTGAGATTAGTTATTTCCTGCACTTGGTTACAGATGCACTTCGCATGAGTTGTGGAATTTAAAAAGGCCAAATGCGTATGTTTATATGCGGCTCAAATTAAGCCTGATTTAAATTACAAACTTTGGGAGTGTTCATATGTTTTGGATTCGTAGCTCTTTTTATTATACTAATCATCTAATGTATTTCGGTAAAACTTCATTTTACTCATGTTTTTTTCGTATAATTTATACGAAATGCGAGCAAGATGGCAAAGTTAGCTCCCAGCAAAAGTAACAAGCGGTGGAAAGGGAATATTTGATGAAATCTTGGAATATTTCTCTTGTTGCAAGTTGCGGCGGGAGTCGCTCGTTAGCGCGGGCGGCGGCGGCCGGCGGCCTGCTACGTACCCCAACTTTCACTCCGTCATTCTCTAGATTATTTCCGATGACTTTCCAACCCAATTTTTTTTTAAATAGCTGAAAAATACAAGTAATGCATGTTGAATTAGCTTTATGAAAACCTCGAATGAAAAATAGTCTGTAGAATAAATAAAAAGATCCTCAGACGTACGACACATCATGACGGCAAAGATGATGATAATTATATAATTTCAGGGTCATTTATCATCACAACCTTTGCGTGGAAAATTTTATAGCTAACTAACTATAGACGCACAAATGCTACAAAGTTTGAACGTTAGGTTCGCCAGGGCAGCGCTACCTGCGCAGCTGTCGGCCGCTGCAGCCTCAGATAATCCCATTTTAATTAAACGCGCCTCAGATTTACCGACGAGATTAATCAAGAGCCTTGAGAAGCCTTCCCCTCTGTCCCCGAGCCCTTGAATCGAATTACATCACAATAAGGACTCGAACCCGCGCGGAATGCTCTGTTGCCGCCGCTTCAAAGAAATTGTTGACATGCCCCGTCTTAGTCCTGTGATTGGCTGAAATGAGCGCCAGCATGACTTATAATCCAAGATACGAACAACTTTATAAAACTGTGTTGTTTGAATGGTATGATTACGTTGTGTATTTCAGAGGTAGAATCCAAACCTGATAGCATAACAACGTAAGGAATATGCCCTCCGTATGGGGTTGATTCGCAAACAATAAAAAGAACATTGATTTCTCGGAAAACTTAAAGTACTCCTTACAATATTAAAGTAGTTCAGTAGATATAGTTTCTATGCCAAATATGCAGTAATATTTCTTCATTAAAATCTTGTAACTATCTTAACCTTTATCAAAACTCCTAGATTTAACCTACTTAAGAAGTAAAACGAAACTCGAAAAAACATTCTAGGAATTGCTTAGTATTTTTGCTGAACATTAGTAACATGCCAAGTTCAACAATCTTGAAATAAAAATAACTGAACTAGACGATATAACAATCCAATAGCTATTGGCACTTTAGTTATTCCAACAAATGTACCGAAACAATTTTTTATACCTGTGACGGCCGCGAAATATAACAACCCCTGCCAGAAAATACATCAAGGAATAAGAAAATAATTCGTCGACGGAAAGCGGCGCGTCACGGTGAAGCTGTATCGAATTGAATAGGGTCCTACATATTATATCAAGTGTAAAATTACTTATGGAAACGTAATACGTATCAGCGCGTAATACGTGGCGTGAGATCGGCCGTGAGATCCGTCGGGAGGCGCACACTGTTGACCGCCCGCGCCCGCGCCCTCTCACAACGCGCTCTCAGCATATTTAACTTTGCTTTTGTTTAATTGTTCTGCTTATTCTATTTATAACAGAGAAACCAAAATCAATTCTGGAGCAGTCCGCTAAGTAATTCGTTCCTTATGTACATCGGGTGTGTCAGGCTTAGATAACAGTATATACTATGACTAGCATTAACCCGCGGCTTCGCCCGCGTTCCTATACAATAAACATTATCCTACGGGAACGATGCTCTTTTTTTCAGGATAAAAAGTGGGCTATTTGTTAAAGTTAGGGTGTAATCTGCTTATCCCTCATGCATATCCGTCTAGCCGTTTTATTGTTGAAAAGTTTGAATGCATTTATTACGGCTGCAGGAGGTTTCCCGATGACTACTCCAGTCTCGCCGCGCCACCCGCACTGGCCTTGACGACAATCGAAATGGCACCAAATACAAATTTAAACATCTATGAGAATAACGGGACTCATTCCATACCTCAAAAGCAAAAATAAATCCCTTATAGGATCACTTGTAGCTGTCTGTGAGTCCGTCTGTTACAACCGATTTGCTGCAAAACTACTGCACCGATTGAATTGCAATTAGGCACAAATGCTTTCAAGAATTTTCATGTCCACAAATGTCCCAAAAAACCATGAAAATGACACCCATATTCATATCACCCACAATCATAACGTCATCGCACCCCCACAGGGGAATGGTATTTCACGTCCGCTACGTTGAGTTTTAAAATAATTGTTGTACCCGTAATCAGCGACCTGATAAATAATAAAAATAATACCCATGTTGATTTTCAGACTTTGTCAACACATTTCCCCCTTTTAGGGGTTCAATTCTTGAAAGGCCTGAAAAGCGTGTTTACTCATATTCTTAGAAATACTCCTGTGAAGTTTCGAATAAAATAGTCTAATCTTGTTTCCCCATACAAACTTTGGATCTCTATTTCACCCCCTTTAGAAAAATCGTTTATTAGTGCGCCCCTATACCGTAAGGTTGGGTTACTTTAGCCCTGGAGTTAACATTGTCCACCCATTCCAATCCATTTAAATAATTAAGAAAACTATTATAATAACAGTGCCAGCGATCACTCAAGAGTGGATTCGTCATAATATTCAGTTTAACAGAATTTACTTATTAAATAAAGTTGGTTTTAATGGGCGGACAATGATACCCCCCAGGGCTAAAATAACCCAACCTTACGGTACCCTTTAAGGAACCTACGTTCTAAATTTAGACTCTTTAGAATCAGCGGTTTGGGCTGTGCGTTTAAAAACGACACCCATATTTTTAGACATATTTAGACATTTCTACCCCATCGCACCCTAACATGAGAGATGGTATTACACGTCCGCCATGTTGAATTTTAAAATCGTTCTTTTTTTAGTAATCAGCGACCCGATATTCCATAGAAACCAACTCTTCCCTCTTCCCACTTCCGGGATACAGGGTACCAAGTTATCTAATCTTGTTTCCCCATACAAACTTTGAATCCCCATTTCACCCCCATAGGGGGTGAATTTAAAAAAATCCTTTCTTAGTGCACCCCTACACCTTATAAGCAACCTACCTACGTGCCAAATTTGGACTCTCTAGAACCAGCGGTTTAGTATTTAGACATTTCAACCCCATTTCACCCCAACGGGGGAGATGGTAATTCACGTCCGCCACGTTGGATTTTAAAATCGTTGCGGTTTTCGTAATCAGCGATCCGATAAACCATAAAAATGACCCATATTGATTTTCAGACTTTGTCACCACATTTCTCCCTTTTAGGGGTTGAATTTTCAAACAACCTGAAACACGTGTTTACTCATTTATCGTTAGAAATACTCCTGTGAAGTTTCAAATAAAATAATAATAACCAATCTTATTTCCCCATACAAACTTTGGAACCCCATTTCACCCCTATAGGGGGTGAGTTTTGAAAAATCCTTTCTTAGCGGATGCGTACGTCATAACATCTACCTGCATGCCAAATTTCAGCCCGATCCGTCCAGTGGTTTGGGCTGTGCGTTGATAGATCACTATGTCAGTCAGTCAGTCAGTCACCTTTGAGTTTTATAGTTATATATAGATATAGATATGGTAGCAGTGGCTCTGTGAACTGAAAACTTCGAGAGCTTGTGTCGCGATTGCTGAAATTTGAAGTTTTTACGTTTTCAATGTTAAAATTACAGCCATTTTCATAAAAAAAATAGTCCAAATTGTATGAGAATCGGCAGAGAAATACAACCTTCGCTCGGTCAATTTATGGTAATACCTAATTAAAAACAAGAAAAAGTTCATTGGAAATTAGGTATCTTGTGTAGTGTGTATCCATAGCTGACATTGTGGAAACCAGTGAAGCCTTAATAGGTACAAACAAACCACAATTAACCTAGCCGCTTCGTGTGGTCATATGTATATATTTAACTGTTTTTTTTTCTTCAGTAAATAGGACATTTGTAAGAAAAAAAACTATATAAATCACGAAACTTCAGCATGTTTATTTTTGTTAAAGTGAGCGCGGTGTGCCGGCACCGGCCGGCCTACGCCCGGCCCACGCCGCAACGCCATTACGCAGCAAATTGCCAGCCCCATGCTTCACCCTTCAATTTCGCACCCAAAACGCTCAGATGTTTACCTTGCCTGCTCCCTTTTTCCAAAATGTACATTTCGACTGAGATGAAAAGACAACAAGTTACTTAAGAACGCCATCGATCTTTGTCGGTTTGAAACAATGAAATAAAGATATTGAATTTGTAGTTCGTAATTGTTTGCGGTCGCCGGAGCCGTGGCTATTCCAGGTTGTGGATATAGTAGGTAGCGTCTCATTTGAGACGGTATTCAACGGTACACAGCGGGGACGGACTGCTGCAATCTGGCCAACAAACAGTTTTCTCGGCTTGCTTTGCAGAGCTGAGACTGTCGGCTGTCATGTCGACCGGCGGGACGCGATGTCAAACAGGCTGCGCTGAAGCTCGAGTGCTCCCTCGTCCCCGAAGACTTCGCGTCTGGCTATCGTGCACCTGAAAAGCTTATTTAGTCTACTCTTTACATATATCAATAGAACTATCGCAAAGCTTTTAGTATCTCAGTCACTTTGGCAAGTTGTTCACTTCAAGTGTTCTTAACTTAACCACTTATTTATTTATTCCTCAAGGTATTACTAAATTCGAGTCGAAATTAGGAACAAACTCTACTCGAAAGTTATTTACTCGTATTACTTTTTATTTTCCAGCTTTCTATGTATCCAAGAATGTAGTTCTGTCCCTGCAACTGTTTATTATGTTTCAGTGGTTAAGAGCTATAAACCAAAATTGATGAATCCACAATATACCACATAACTTTTCATCCATCCTTTATTGTGAACAAAATCATCAAATGCATCGTTGGGTCTGCCGAACCATTCAAATAATTGTTATAGAAAGCATTGTTTTTCGAAACTGAAGTGATGCACAAACACACAGTGGCGGATTTACCAGCAGGCTGAGTAGGCTCGAGCCTAGGGCGGCAGATTTTGGGGGCGGCAAATTTGGGGGACGAATTTTTTTTTTTTTACCTCATAGAAATCAAAAAGATTTTTCTATGAAGGTTTTCTGATGTCTTACAGATAGAAGTCTGCAACAAATTTTGTCGACGACTTTTCCCTCTCACTTGTCATTGCACATTCCGAGAGTAGCAAACTTCCATATTCTAGAGTAAAACAGCTAGTTCGCCGCCCCTCAACCAATAATCGGCCTCTCGCCTCTGCGCCCTTTGCCCACACTTTTTATGAGTGAAAAGAGCGAAATTATAAGAAATATGCCCCTCTTCCCACTAACAACCAAATACATGCCAGTAGTCTTACTACTGGTTGGAGGCTACGAACTGGACGGTCTGTATATAATTTTTCGATTTTTATTCGAATATAATGAATAATTCAGTGAATAATTTTACCGACTTCAATCTTATGTATCGACTATCATGTGTTTCACATGCACTAGTAACTTCAGGAAATTCGATTGAAATTAAAAAAAAATCTTAAACAGTAATGTCAGTAATAGCGAGATAGTCTTAAGTCAAAAAATATTTTTTCCCCGAACGCGGTATTTTTTTAACCCTTAATTTGACAAAAAATACGGAGGTCGCTACTTCAAGCCTCGTTAAGAGGCCTTATTCCTTTTAAAATGCTGATTGTTTAGACATTTTTCTCTATGATCAAACATGTTTCTTAACATACTATTGATGTTACTTTCTAGAACAGGGCTATTGGGATTTATTGGTATATATTTGAAACCTACAGTTTGAACTTTTCATTGATAATTTTTGTTTCAAAAACTACTCGAAATTGACAAAATTCACGCTTAAAATTAGTTTTTTTAACTTATTTTCGACTGTACGCAATGAAAGCGTGAAATAACTATGTTACTACCTAGAACTCGGGGAAAAGTATTATTCACTTCAAAAAGTTGGTTGAAATTATCAATATATTTGTCATAATATGAAAAAAATAAATTTGAAAAGGAATAAGGCCTCTTAAGGTAGAATAGAGCAAAAAATTCTGATTCGAAAAAAAATGGAAAAAGATGGTCTAAGATTGAGTGCCTCCTGTGGTACACTGCCAAATTAAGGGTTAATGCTACAATGTTATCAATGACGTCAATGTTGCACGAGCACGTGGCGAGCTTCATTCTCTATTCCAATAACCGTGTGGGTTACCTTACCCCGGTTACCCGAACAAATCGAGGCGAAAAACGAAAACAAAATCGGATCAAAGGAAAATAAGGCACGAAACTACGGAACCACGAGTTTTACCCTTAAGAAAAAGACAAAATATACCGAGAAATTATTTTACGTGCAATTTCAACGAAATTGTTGCATTGTAAAAATAATGTATGATATGACAATTGTTGAGGCAAAGGCGGCAAAAACTATTCAGCCTATACCTTGAAAATTTGTAAATCCGCCACTGCAAACACATTGGCCAACTCTCCGATGTTGGTCACATCGGTATAGTGTGAGCTAAATGTATATCAGTTCGACGCTAAAGGAACGTGGACACTTTGGAAACACGTCAAATGAACATTTGACGATTAGCATAAGGATCTAATATAATTATGTACTTTACTCTTCTATGCCTCATACTTATCATTTTGGAAGTTATAACAGTTATTGTGTTCTGATAACAGCATACATTTTGAAGAAATAAAATGGTCTCTTGGAAATAAATAAATGCTCCCCAGCATATTACAAACCATTCCACAATGAATACATAAGTTCGTTTTGAAAACCATCAAAGTAAGGCAAGTAAACAATACGTGATATATGATTGTTTTTGTTAAGTTCTATCGGTACCGTACTGCGTATAGAATTAGAGACCATTGCATTACATATTTTCAATTTACGTTTCTATTACAAACATTTTAAGGCCCACTTTTGCTATTTCCGAAACATTTGTTTGTCACTTGAGTAACTTATTTCACTCTTTGAATTTAAGTAATGTTTTGGGAAAATATGTTCCCGGAGATTGTCTGCTGTGTGGAACATTCTATAATTTTGATCTTTCTAAACTTATGTAATTGATTTCCATCTTGCATAATTCATTATCCCGATACACCTCACCAGTGTGCAGAATATCTGTACCCACGTGACCTGCACAACAATGCGTCCCCCTATCAACCCGATCGCATCGGCGTGCAGCGCTGCCTGCAGCCTATTACAACGATGTGTTGCTTACCGAATTAGCTCGCAGCCCGATTGCGAGCTCGATCGAGCGAAGTCCGCGATCTCTATTCCATTCAATCATATTGATGTTCCAATACATTTACTGATTGAGATGCGTGCAGATCATAGCGCGGCGCAAACAACATTAGGTGTTTGCTTACGCTCTCCGTATTATGCGAAAATAATGCTTCTTGGCAAATACCTGACCCTTGGCCCGAATAATACTGTGGGTAATAAAGAGGCTCAGGGAAACACATACTTAACTTGTTGATTTTGAATATGGTTAAGACCGAAATCCATATCCATACTTAATATTATAAATGCGAAAGTGTGTCTGTCTGTCTGTCTGTCTGTTACCTCTTCACGCTTAAACCGCTGAATCGATTTTGATGAAATTTGGCATGGAGATAGTTTAAGATCCGAGGAAGGACATAGGATAGTTTTCATCCTGGAAATTATCCCTAAAAAGATTGAAAAGTGAGTAAGTAATTGTAAGGAAATGTAATGATTAGACCAAAAGCACAATTGCTCTTACGAGTACATTTGCTTAGGCGCTTTTAATAATCCCTTTTATTAATTGAGGTGATCGTGTTGTACGAGGTTGCTTCCATACTTCCAAGTTCCACGCGGACGTAGTCGCGGGCAAAAGCTAGTACATTATATATAGATGATTATTTGGTGCCGACTCGTAGAGGGATTCCATTATATTTTATTATATGACTTTCACCTAGTGCCAGAATCTTTATTTAAAACAAAATCGTAAATACTTCTTTATAACTGACCTACATCCCTACAGTACTCATTTTGTTCTTCTAGATCTTCATCTTGAGCATATTTTATTCTAATACTCAAAGTATGTCGTTCCTAATTCCTATGTTCTTTAATATTTCTATTGCTATTCGAACTGCATTGAGTAACGTTTTGACATTTAGAGATAAATATATACATTGGTATTATTTTGGTAGTCGTAATATTGCGGACAGATCTCATTATAAACTTCGAAATCAACCTCTGAATGTCCGCTGGTCCACTTTTCCGATGTTTGTTTCTAAGTCATCGGACCAAGAAACTAATTATGCGACCACTAGATAATGAGTCGAGTTGTTTACCGAATTACCCAACTCTCTTACACAATGAATCCATGTAAGTATATAATATTTGTATGTGGATGAAAAAAAAATGTTTTTTTATATCATACTAGCTGTGCCCCGCGATGTTTCCCGCTCATCCCACGGGAACACTAAATTTATTCGGGATGAAAATTATCCTATGTGCTTTCCCGGGTCTCAAACTATCTCCATACCAAATTTCATCTAAATCGGTTCAGCGGTTTAAGCGTGAAGAGGTAACAGACAAACAGACAGACAGACAGACAGACACACTTTCGCATTTATAATATTAGTATGGAAGTATGGATATGGATGTGGTATGTTCTGATTATTGACGCATAGCCAAAGCTCAAGTAAAGCTTTGAAGTAGGTAAAGCCGTGGCGGTGCTTTGTAGTGAAGTTCACCGGATTCTGTGGAATTTTGCCATGAAATTTTAGCTTTTAAGTTTGCAATGAACAAAAGTTGTCCTACAATTAAAATTGGTAATTTGTACTATGAAACTGCTTAGATTTGCTTATAATTGACTGTCTTCTCGAAATGAACGCTGTAATTCATACTGTTCTATACTAACATTGCATTAGCCTGTAATTTCTCATGTAAGTGACAATTGTCTTAATGAGAATAAAGTTCTTTAAACTGAATTGTCTTGAAAACTCTTAGGTCGTATTTTAACGAATTAGTAGATTGTTTAATAATCCGCGCCAGGATTGACCGGGTGCAGCTCTTGGGCGAATGTATTGTCGCTACTTTTAGCTGTCTCATACTCATTTTTTTGCTATTTAGGGTCAATTGGATGTGGGCAACGGAACCGAAGGGGTCTGAGGCTGGCCGAATTTCTAGAGAAGGAGGGACTCTTTGTAATGAACTGCGAAACGTCCAAAATACCTCAGTACTTGAAGATGAACGTTATCAACTAGTGCGTATTGCCGGCGATAACCTACGGAGCTGAGATGTGGTATCTAACTATGGGCTTTTTAAGGAAGCTCAGAGTCACTCAGCGAGCTATGGAAAGAACTATGCTTGGGATCTCTCTACCAGATCGAATCAGAAACGAGGAGATTCGTAGAAGAACTACGGTCATTGACATAGCAAACCGGGTAATCATGCTAAAGTGGCAATGGACGGGGCACTTAGCTCGAAGAACCGATGGCCGTTGAGCCAGAAAAGTTCTCGAGTGGAGACCATGTACCGACAAGCCCAGTTTAGCACGGCCACCCGCAAGGTCGGACGATCTAGTTAGAGTTGCGGGGACTCGCTGGATGCGGGTCGCTTCTATCCGGCCCGCGTTCTACTGAGGAGAACTGTGTCCAGCAGTGGACGTTCTATGGCTAAAATGATGATGATGGTGAAATCTTGTTATTTTTGTTACAAAAAAGCGGCTTGTATACAGTGTGTAACTGTGTATCAATTATGTATTTCACTTGAAACGAAAGAGAATTAACTAAATCTTTAGTCCACTTTTGGAGAAAAATTAATGTGATCAAATTAAAATACCTTGGTAGGATACAGCCCCGAAAGATCTTCAGCAGCTCTCAACGCCCGGGACCATCCGGATGAACGGACGATGCGAAACGAAACTTAATTAGTATATGTATGAGGAAGCATCGAGCCGAGGCGATAACGCAATAAGGATATAATCACGAGCGCGGAGTGAGGGTAATTAGCGCGGGAGGAAATCCGATTAATGCGATGCTCTTTAAAGTTCACATTGAGGCGCGGGCGTCGCCGCCATCTAGTGAGGTCGCCCTCCATATTGAAGCCACATTCTTCTTCGCGTGGAATTCATTCAAAATTAAATGATGCCTTTACCAAAAATAAGCGATCGTTTCTCTCTATTTAGTTTTTAAAAAAAACAACATAATATTTATGTAAAACTTTTTGAAATTGACTAGATATCAAACAAAGTCATAAACTGCATTTGAATTGGCACATTAACTAATATTCTTAAATCTAAAGATAGCACAAGTTGTCATGAATCGCATGTATCTAAAATGCATCAGTTTTAATACTCTTATACATCCCTACGCGCGCGGGCCTGTACACGGCGCGATCACTCCCCACACACGACTCATCATTTTTATTTGGTCGGCGCCTTCCGCGCCATTCGTTAGCAGGCGGCGGCGCGCCGCGCTAAATCACGCTCTGCAGCTATTTACGACATTTATAGATTCGAGGATGCGTCGCGCTCGTACATCAGCGGCTTTGGATACTCCCGCCGATCATGCGCCGTCTAAAAACCTAAACTACCAATAACTTAGATTTTGTTACTATTGACGCGACAGCGTCTAGCCGGGCTCGGCAATTTCGGAGGCTTAGTTCGTGATGAAGCGGTCCATCTAAAGCGATTAATATTAAAAATAAAGCCGACCTTTCAAAATAATCTCGCCGGACGGCGCTGAAATATTACGCCGCGGCGGTCTAATCCGCCCTTTGTTCCGCGCGCGGCACTATCTGCGCCCCGCACCCTGCGACCGTCCTAAAATATAATCTCGAATTATTCTAACAAAAGTTATCGCCGGCGAGCCCCGAAATAATATAATTTCGTCCGGAGCCTTCGGAGCAGGTCCTTATTTATACGGAAGAGATTACTTGCGGCACTAAAAAAGTTGGTGAGGTCGGCGGGCGCAGGTGTTCGGGAGCGGCACCGCAGACGCGCGCGCCGGTTTATGGGGCTCTCCCGCTTACGTGTGGCCACTCGCTCTTAATACTACCCTGAACTATGCTCGTTGGATATGAGAGAGGTGGCTCCGACCGCCGGCTAACGGCCGGCCCATTCCCGCGAGTTACGGCTTGCCTGAGAACTACTGAAATTGTTTCCTTGCGCTTAGTAATACCGCCGTAGTTATTGTTGACGCGCTGCAGAGCGCTGATCGCGCCGGGAAACTCGCGGCTCATAAATTAGAACGTCAGTTTCATTGAACTTATCACGATACATCGCGTTCCGCTTCCACGGAATCTACTAATGTTAAATTAATTTCGGCCGCCGGCAGAGTTGCGAAATGTTTTGTTTAACAAATAATTTTACCCTAAAACTTCAACTTTTGGTAACAACTTCAAACTATCTTCTTGAATAACTTGTACTCCAGTTGTATTATCATAAATTATAATGGTCTGCATGTTCTCAATATTGCATATAAAAAAAACAATGAGCATAATAATATTTTCAAACATGCGTACCGATCGTCGCTTTAGGATATAAAGTAGTTTCAGGCTCAAAAGCCTCAAGATAAGCTTATAGTAAGTTCTATTAACTAACTCCCATTTCAACCAATGTCCACCGTACAGCTTTCACTCGTCATTATTGCATGACAACGGAAACAACATTTCCACTCGACGTTCAAAACCGGGTACAGTATAGTGGCACAGCTAAGAGCTCAGCCCGCGGCACCTGCGCCGCACTTTACGACGACACGCCGTATGCGCCGCTCTCTGCGGTGCACTAACACCATCTTACTGCTCCGCGGTAAGCTGCTACGTTACAAGCTGACTGGGGCACTAAATTCTCGTTTCGATCGAAGCGGCAAGAAGTGCCGTGTCATTCCGACGCTTCCAGGATCTATTTGTATTCCGGCAACACGGTGGAGTAGTTTGGGGACAACTTGGAAACTAATTATCTCCCCTCCTGCACTCGCGGTGTGTCGACGAGGAGAGACTACTTTTCCGCTTCACTCTACCCGGCAGAACGACTTCCTATTTAACATTTAAAAACCTATTTATTCAATAAAATATATGACATCGAAGGTATAAGGTTTGGTAAAGCTATAACTATTTATACCAGATATTTGAGCCATCTAGGCTATCTAGGAATGACGGAGACATTTTCGCTCTTGTAGTTAGCAAGTAACTAAAAACAATATTACTCTACAGCTACATTCAAATTTACATCTAAACTTATCAAACGTTCAAGGTTAAAGTACCAATCATCCCTATAGTTCTCAAAATCAAATATACAATATTAGCGTGATACAGAGTGACATGCGCTCCCGGCTCAGATCCACCGTCAGACCCGATATGACGCATCGCCTTGCTCGTGCATACTTCACCCGACGCATCCGCGGATCGCGGAGCGACAGCCGGCTAATAAGTAATGAAGCATAACCCGCCGTCACTGCACTTACGGGGAGCGACACTGTATATAATGGATATTGGATCTCGTCGCAATCCCGGCGAACCGAGCCACGACGACTTGGAAACTTGTAGCGACGATAAGCAGACATTTTTGACTTGTCGCTACAATAGCTTAGTTGAAGGTTTTAATGAAGAATTGTAAAAAAAGTTTATTTTACCTAAATGAAATGAGACAAATTTAAGTACCTATTCTGCAAATAGGCCGCACAAGGGCACTTTTCAAAGCTCCTAGCGCATTCCACGAGACCATTATTGATAAGAACCGAAAAAAAATCTCCACTAAGTTACTTTCCAGTCTTGGAACAATTTGGAAGTTATACTTAATAATTTAATTACATCTAGAGCAAATATACAAATCATGCAGCTATCCGATCGCCTCATGTTATCCAATTGGTTCGCCCTCCTGCATGACCGTGCAGTGCATTATGATTGTGCCATTAGCATTGGAACCTATTCGATTTTAATATGGTGCTGTTCGCCTAAATTATGTCCGAAAACGCTATTTCGTAGTTAATTTATATACATAATAACTTTAGTTCAGTAAGGTGAGGCAATCTGGAACAAGGGGCTTTTTGGTAATTTACAAATTGGCGGTGTTAAGCCCTAATATTATACATTGCCATGGCAATAGTTGGAATAAATATCATATACCACCCTGAAAACATGTACATAATGTTGCTAATATTCTTATTGTAAGACAATGGTAAGTAGGTATGTAAAGTTTTTTTTTGCTTAGTAGGTAGTAAACGGGTCCCTTGGCCTCACCTTACGGTAGCAAATAGTGTTGGCCGCAGGTTCAATTAATCTGGTTATAATTATGATCAATCAGTTTGTTCTTATACAACTTAGTAAATAGAAGAGGAAACTGTACAGATAACACATACCACACTTACCTTCTACAAAACTATATAATTATCTTTGTTATTTCTTGGTTGTAGTTGATTTACTGATAAACGAAGAACAGATATGGAGGCTCTTACAACACTGCTGATTCCCAGAGGCGCGGGGCCACGAAGCTGAATAATGGCCGGCTACACATTAAATTCAATCGGCCATGTATCTGATCACCCGCCATCAGCGCGCCGGCTGCCACGGCCGGCAATATTCCCGGCGAATTAATTACGGCCGGAAAAATACAATAACGCGCATAAATCATTGATAAAGTGCAATGAATAATGATTATTCATTTCGTCGTCCGCTCCGCGTATCGGCGGGTTGATTTATCGGCGTGCAGCGGCGGGAATAAATTATCGGCGCCGGCCGCCGCCATCCACACCTTCCGCGCCGACGACAGCGCCGCGGGCTGAGCTTCGAGAATGCTAATTTTAACCGGTTTTCGTCTAATTTCCCGCGTCACAAAGTTACCCTTCACTTCGACAGAAAGAAAGAATTACTCATACTAACACAAACACGTCAATATTTATAGAGACAAATATAGGATCGAAATAAATGTAGGTCGAGAGTTGTTTGCGGCGCTTGTTTGTCCCCGCGCTGTTTGCGCCGCTCAGCCGCGCTCATGCTTCACGATTAGCCCGCGCTGCACTTTTTATTGTCGAACGCGTGTCCGCCTCGCAAAGCTGCCCATGAACCAGGCTGAGCCCGCGCCACACATACGCGCGCAATATATCTGTTATTGCGTTACCTGGGGGGAGTCACTTACAGCGTGCAGGGCTCCGCGGGAAACTACGACTTCTCCACGAATGAATACATTACTCCAACTTTAATCATTAATGCCGTCCTTATGATTAATATTTACATTAATTTCATGCAAATTGCCGGTTTGACGCTAATTTCTGGTTATTTACGAGGGCGACGTGGCGCGCGCGCCGACGCATCACGGTTTAATCTTTATTACGCAAGTTGCGGCCACGCAGTCTCCTGATTAGCGAAACTTGCGCCCTGAGAATACTCCGAGCCGCGGCTCCGTTTCAGGTAGCCTACTAAGATACCACCGGATTTGACCAAACTCGTCCCTCATTAATAGTAGAGGATCCCGATATAGAACGACCTTCACCGAGATGTTTATTTGATGAAATGTATTTTATATTTAATTTAATATGTCAATAAATATATTGCATATGGGTTGCCTAACAAATTTTTGTCCAGGGTATGTTTAATTAATAATTAAAAAAAAAAATTTTTAAACATTTGATTATTAGATAAATTCTATACCAATCGAAAGTATGAAACCCATAGAATATGCAAACGTTAGGTTGCCTATTCTTTTCCCGTCACAACTATCGGGTAGCCAGGTTTAAACAGGTAAATCTATACTAGCATTTTGCAACGGTCTGATTATTGAATTGAAATTAAATAACATTAAAGATTATTTTATTATGAACACGGTGGTATAGGGATGCCTGCGAAAAATCAGTCCAGAATTCCGGTTGTCGAATTTTGAAAAGTAAAATATTGCTGCTAGTGAATGTGTGTGACTGAGAGGTCCCAACCAAAACCATCCCATACGATAGAAGAGGACACAGCATAGCAGCTGTTTGAAGTCCGCCCATTTAAAAAAAGAGAGTGCGCATGCTATTTGTGCTTGAAAATGAAAAGGATAGCGATAGACTCGTATATGCTGTACATCATTTTGGAGTAGATTGTCGCTATAGATACAATAAAATTCATGGTATAGTGATATACTTTTAGAATTTCTTTTTTATTTATTTTTTTAGAATTTTTGCTTGCCAGTTCAGCAACTAAAAAGACTAATAATCAAACTGTTGATTGCATTGAAGCGTTGAAGCTGGGAATCAAATTATGCCTAATTACAGTGAAAACTGGATAACTGGGACTTGAAGGGACCAGCAAATTTGTCTCACTTAAAGAGGTATTCCACTTACCCAGTGTCTCAGATATACAGGTATAGATTAATGTCTGTCCCATTTACATAGGGTTCCATTAATAGAGGTAAAAAAAGAGGATATTTCAGTTTCAGAGGTGCGATTATTAAATAAAATAGTTAGGTGGTGTATTTCATAATAAGTAATTATAAATGAAAATAATTATAATAGTTGGCAGTAATAAAAAGGTACCTTATAATCAAAAATTATTAACACTTTTTTATAAACAGTACGAAAATACAACAGAATGCGTCAATTAAATAAATCTGACATTTTGTATAGTCCTTTTTTAGGGGTCCGCTATTAAAATATTATTACCTATTTAATTGATATAAATTTAATCTTAGGTATAATGCTGGTTACAATTTGTTGACATTTCAAAATTGGTGTGCAAAACAAATAGTGTTTTTACACTCTCGCGTTTGGAAACTCCCAGTTAGAGAGGTAATGGATTGACGTTATCGCAGTTATAGAGGTCAAAATCTTTAAATTCAAAGATAACCATTTATTAAAAGTTTAACTTAAAATGTAGTCTCAATAATAGAGGTAAAATACGCCCGCTGTCTCAGTTATGGAGGTAATTATGAAGACAAAATCGAAAAAACGAATCCCAGTTATAGAGGTCTGTTTTGTCCCACTAACAGAGGTAATTCAGTGGTAAAGTGTCGGGACAGCAGCACGAGTTCCAGCTATGGAGGTTTCTCACTTATCCAGGTCCCACTTATCCAAGTTTCACTGTATTATTATACGAGTCTATCGCTATCCTTTTCATTTTTAAGCACAAATAGCATGCGCACTCTCTTTTTTTAAATGGGCGGACTTCAAACAGCTGCTATGCTGTGTCCTCTTCTATCGTATGCGATGGTTTTGGTTGGGACCTCTCACTCGCACACATTCACTCGCAGCAATATTTTACTTTTCAAAATTCGACAACCGGAATTCTGGACTGATTTTTCGCAGGCAACCCTATACCACCGTGTTCATAATAAAATAATCTTTAATGTTATTTAATTTCAATTCAATAATCAGACCGTTGCAAAATGCTAGTATAGATTTACCTGTTTAAACCTGGCTACCCAATAGTTGTGACGGGAAAAGAATAGGCAACCTAACGTTTGCATATTCTATGGGCTTCATACTTTCGATTGGTATAGAATTTATTTAATAATCTAATGTTTAAAAATTTTTTTTTTTAATTATTAATTAAACATACCCTGGACAAAAATTTGTTAGGCAACCCATATGCAATATATTATTGACATATTAAATTAAATATAAAATACATTTCATCAAATAAACATCTCGGTGAAGGTCGTTCTATATCGGGATCTTAGACTATAAATTTAACAAATGAAATTAGAACCAAAGTGTTGGAATTGATCATTGTATTCAATTACCTTCGTTAACTAAACCAGTTTTAGAAATTAAATATTTTGCAACGGTGGGCAAGTTTAGTGTTTTTTTGTCTTTTAGACATACCTACTTGCAACACACAAAACAGTCTTTACATCGAACCATTCAACACCGATGCCACATACATACCTACTTACAGATACAACCTCTCTTTTTTGCCGGAGGTTAAATTAAAAATAGCGGTTAATTGTATTATCGAAGCTAACGAAGGCACGACGCTGTCCGGCGGTCATTGTCGTAACGTGATCCCGTGGTCCAAGCCCGAGGAACTCACGTGCCGATGCCGACACACTATAGCGCACCTCTAGTGGACGGCAGACGCGGCCCTGAGTCCTGACTCCTGACCTTTGCTGCAACACCGGATACTCCGAAATAGTGTTTAACTCGAACAAAGGATCGTCTAATAATATAATGTACTTGCCGCTATCTCGTAAATGAACACTTGAGGGCTAGTAAAGGTCTATTCAAGATAATTAATTCAGCTGTTTATTTAAATGGGTTTCATATGTTTATTTAAAATAGGATTAGGAGTAAAGGAACTAAGCAGAGTACTTGAAATAAGAAAAGACAAGTATAATACATATATGTAAGGTATTAAGATTTCGTCTTCGTGGAATCCAGTATTCAGAAAATGTAAATCTCATAAAATGGGTCGCTACTATATACCTAGGTAGAAAATACAATAAATACACGTAAGGTTCCCATTTTAATAGTTTTATAATCCATACGTAAGTATACTCGATTTGTAGCGCTCCGATTTAAAATAAAAATTCAAAGCTACACTTGAACTACTCCAGCTTCTAACGACGCTCCACCTCGCCTCGCGAGCCCTTACACCTGCTAAGTTGAATAAATGCTGAGCTGTTGACTTAGACGCGGCTGTAATGAACATGCCTGCGCCACGCCTTACATCAATGATTAGCCAGCTAGAATAATCCGCAGCGCGAGGTGGCTTAGCGGGCTCGAATTTACCTCTGAATGAGTTTTCACGATTAGTCTCGCGTCGGCAGCGCAGCACAAAACCAGCGACCGTCCACTTCAGCATGCGTGGCTGCGACGCGTGGACCTCACGGAAACGCATCAATATCGAATTAAAATGTTCCGGCGAGCGAGCAGCGCGGCTCAGCGACTAGTGCCCTCGAAGAACCACGGCCTTTGATAATATAATGTGATTCTAGTGTGTGATGAGATCCGAATAACAAACGCTATCATTCAAGTGCAGCTCCGATTTTAATAATAAATAAATATTATGGCACAAATCTTACAAAAATCGACCTAGTCCCAAACTAAGCAAAGCTTATACTGTTGAGTAATAAATCTTATATGGACCTTGGCCAATTTATGCTTTTTTTTTTTCATTTTTCCGTACAAAAATACTTGATAAAAATTAAAAATAAGGCGGTACTCCTGACGATACGCACCATGTTCAGGAGTACCACCTTATTATTTTAAAATCTTACGCAATGCTCATGGGCATCTTGTAAATACATATATAGATAACATCCATGACCCAAAAACAAGTAGGTATTTCAAGTTCATCACACAAATATTTGCCCCGGCCGGGATTCGAACCCGGGACCGCCGGCTCAGTAGGCAGGTGTCTGCAAACTGCGCCAGCCGCGTCGTCAAATTTCATAGAGATATTGAAATCTTCCGGTAATTTGTGCGAAATGAATGATTTATTCGTGCAGGGACCCGCCAGCGCTAACCCTTGATTAATTATTGAAGTTACAAATAGCCCGCATCGCCCTCCCGCGCCGCCGGATCGCTTCCTTGTGTCTCACTTACAGGGACCGGGTTGTCGATCTCGATTGAGTGGTATAATAGTGATTCTGAGGTGAACGCTGCTCCATCTTTATTTTAGTCGCTTACATGTCTTTCAATGCGATAGTCCTTTACGAAGATGTCACTTACGCATGGATTCCTTACATATGTTTAAACCTCACAAAGTCAAAGCAATGTCGGCAATGATTCCAATCTGCCGAAGATTTTCGTGTAGCGCCGAAAACTTTACAAGTAATGTTGATGGCATGTAAATTTATCACAATCCGCAAGAGCGAGCGTTGGTCTCTACCGACATTGAGCAGAGACATGTTGTTGTGCTATTCCAAGTTGGGAAGTAACAAGTCGCGGGAAGTTGTCACATGTGCGGGTAATATGTGCTCGCGGCCGCAGCGGAGGGGAGGGGAGTAGTGAGGAGGGGGGATTCGCGGTGCCGACGGCGCTAATTGCTTCCAAAACTTCGCACTTGACGAAACGGATTGCGGAGACGAGACGTCCTCGTGCACTCGCCGGTCGCGCCCGCGGCTCCGTCGTTTAGCCGAGAGACAGAGCTCGGGCTGACAGTTATTATCAAAGTTAGATTGACCATAAAGTCCTACGGCATGTTAACCGAAGTGCCCGACGTTGACATCGCAGTAAAATTTGAGTGGCTTCGGCCCGGGGCGTCCTCGCTATTATCTTTAATTACCCGTCGGTAATTAGCTCGCGCTCGATCGGACTCTTGGACGCCGAGGATCGAACTGCATCACCGTCGCATAAATGACGCAGAATCCAATTATACGACTCCTTGTGACGCCGGCGCCTCACCTCCCCCCACCCCTCCCCTCCTCCGTCCTTTCAATTAAGTTATTAACGTTACGATCTCGGTCCCGCGGCGGAACTCTTTATACAAAATGCTAATTCCGACTTTTGTTCCGGTCTGACTCGTACTTCCAATTTGATTTTGCACCTTTTTATTGGACGCAAAATGAATCCAGTAGATAGAACATAATGGGCATGAATCCTTGATAAGCGTGCTCCGGACGGTTCTGCCACGGGATGTATTGAGACAGCCTCCAAAGTGAATATTTATTTTGAAAATACGTGTAGCTGAAGCGAATCAATAAGATGTTCTAAATACCTACGCTACCGCGTATATGCAGATATAAAAAAAAAGATATAATTTCTTTCACTTTGGAAACAGGCAATGAAACAGTAAAATTCCTAAAAACTCGTCTATCGATCTCTTTTTGTTTCGGGCATCCGACACTCGAATCTGTCTCCGCTCTCAATTCGCGAATAAATAAAGCATTCCTTGAAAGAGCTACTTAAAACTTAGAGTCGACCGCTATACCGATACCTTTGAAATTAAAGTAAAATATTGTACATACCTAAATAAATTCAAAATTCGACGAATTCTGAAACGAGCTAGATTTAATTGGGGCGCCCATGTTATTGGTAACTAACAGTTATTTCTGCAGGTAATATCTGCTCTTAATTAATGGTTTCGTCTTTTGGATCCACCGAATTAGCTTACAAATAAAATCGGAGTTGAAACAGTCGTCGTGATCGAAACTCATCTCGAATTTATAGCTCAAAGACCACCTGTCGTATACTTACATACTTTAAATTGTAATTTTTCTTTGGTAGCATATTTTCTGCTTACCTATATTTTGAGACGTATGATACAAAGAGTACTTTCTTGTATTGTATTCTTTATACAGGGAGGGTTCCCCTTTCCATCATAGAACCACACGAACCAAGAAGTTTGGCAATCCCTTCATCTGCCGAACCATTAAAATATGGAACTCTTGGCCGGCTCATGTGTTTCCTCCTTCTTATAACTTGGGACCCTTCAAACGAAGCGTGAAGAAGCATCTCGCGACCCAGCATGGCAGTGACAACTGACGTGGCGCCGTTGGTTTCTAGTCAGTTGCCATTACGACATGGGCTCCTCTTTTTGCTTATTATCAGGCGAAGTGGAGCCACTATGTTGTGCCGTTATAAAAAAAAAGCTAATCCAGTTTTCTATTGACTTCTGTAATTATTTCCTGACTCTGTCCATTCCTTTGTGACACAATTAACTGAAATTCCATTCTTGTGGTTGTTACAGCGTCGGAGACGGGTCTAGGCGTGGGTGGCATGGCGGGCGCGGCGGGCGCGTTGGCGCTAGGCGCGGGCGCAGCGGCGCTGCTGGCGGGCGCGTGCGCGCTGTCGCGGCGGCGCCGAGCGCGCGCCAAGCCGCCGCCCGCGCAGCCGCCGCACCGCGCGCCCGACCCCGCGCCCATCGACCTCAAAAGGCCCGACCACGACGACGCCGAGCCCGACCTCATTCCTAATAATTACTGTGAGTGTTGTTTCTACGGACTACAAACCTATAACCTATACAAACCTTTCGTGAAAACGCTACCCGTAACCGGTTCCACTGATGATCTTCGAATGACCTAAGATTATCTAAACAAACTTACAGATACTTACACAAGTTAACGTTGTAATCTTCTATCGTCGGTTTAAAAAGTCGACATTATGTTGTGAGTTCGTTATTACCCAGTCAAGTACTTTTTTTATTCAATTTTCATAATAAAATTACAACCCACTGTCGCTGCATTCTACGTTTATAAAGTGTATTCTCAATTTCCTGCTTTAGCTTCAACTGTGATTGTCGCAATCACAATCTTGTTGCATCTCATAAATAGTATTCTACGCAAGCGCGGCGCGACCGTCATCCCCGTATCAACTCATTCCGCAGATCTGCCTCACGGTAATGCAGCTCATTTGTTATTGTCTTCTCTTTCACTTCCATTATATTCAACTATCCTTCCTGGCATCAACATCAATGGCGAATACATCACTCACCTTCGGTTTGCCGACGACATCGGTGTCATGGCAAAGTCGATGGAGGAACTCAGCGTGATGCTCGATGACCTCAATCGAGTTTCTCAACGGGTGGGCTTAAAAATGAACATGGACAAGACGAAACTCATGTCAAATGCCAAGGTTGTGCCCATCCCAGTCTCTGTTGAAAACTCGGTACTCGAAGTTGTTGACTCATACATCTACCTAGGACAAGTGGTCCAATTAGGTAGGTCCAACTTCGAGAAAGAGGTCCTCGCCGAATCCTACTCGGCTGGGCAGCGTTCGGGAAACTACGCAATGTCTTTTCGTCCGACATACCTCAGTGCCTCAAGACGAAAGTCTTCAACCAATGTGTGTTACCAGTGATGACTTACGGCACCGAAACGTGGTCTTTCACTATCGGCCTCATCTCAAAGCTCAAAGTCGCTCAACGTGCAATGGAGAGGGCTATTATGCTCGGGGTGTCTCTACGTGATCGAATCAGAAATGAGGAAATCCGTAGACGAACTAAAGTGACCGATATAGCTCACCGGATTAGCAAGTTGAAGTGGCAATGGGCAGGCCACATAGCACGCAGAGCAGATGGCCGATGGGGCCGAAAAGTGCTCGAGTGGAGACCTCGGACCAGCAAGCGCAGCGTAGGACGTCCACCTACAAGATGGACAGATGACCTTGTAAAGGTCGCCGGAAGGCGCTGGATGCAGGTCGCTTCCAACCGGTATATATGGAAGTCCAAAGGGGAGGCCTATGTTCAGCAGTGGACGTCCTGTGGCTGAGATGATGATGATGATGATGATCCTTCCTATATTGTAAAAAAATTGCATTAACCTGCGATTCCATCATACATTTCTCGTTGCATCTCGTTATATACCTACGGGCATGCCTCGCTGCGCTCCTGCGATAAGGTGCTCTTATGATATCGATGTGCTTCGGCCGAATGCCTCTAGAACACTGCTCACTTTTCCCCGCTGAGACACTGTTTTTACAGAACTCCGTCCTCGTTTCCTATTTGTTAACGCACTCGTTGGAAACTTAAAGTAAAGCTGTATTAAATCTGTCAGAGAAACATACCGTTTATTTACGTGATACTTCGCGTCAAAACGACTTTGTTCACAGATTCGTTGTCTCTTGAGTTACGATTATTGTCAAGATTTGCTATTCTACGTTAAGGCCTTCCTGCGGCTGTATGAAATGTAATACGATTCAGGATACCTAGATTAGCCCCGGCACCGGGCGCCCGGCAGCCTGCAGGTCGCCATCAACGTGCACTACTAATGAACGAAGTTTTGCTCCGCAACCGACTCGCTCGAGGACGCGCACTCATTGCATTTACCTATAAAAGAGTGTGTGATGTCATAAGACAAATTCACTTCGTATACACTCCTTTGACGCAGGTTTGTACCCTCACACACATTTGTTGAACACACCGCGGCGCCATCCTAGTCGTTCCGGAGCACATTCACTCAAATACCAGCCGAGATATTTTGAGGACAAAACCTGCCGAAATGAGAAACGAATAAATATATACCGCCTAATATAGATCCCGGAATATTTCAAACCTACCCGAACGCAGATGACCTTCATTTCTGATTCGTAATATACAACCTTAATATAATCCCATCAACAAACACTCTAGTCCCAAATGACCTCCGAAACAAATGCGAATCGTTCAATTGAATGATTAATTTCCTCAGCAAATAAATAGCGCCTTCAGTACGATCTCATTTCGATTCGGAGCGACGAGCGCTGCGTATATAGCGCGGTGTGTGCGCGCGGCGACGGCGGCGCGGCGCGGCGGCGGCAGGCTTACGCCAGGCATGACGTCTTCTTTTAGACGTAGTCACACGCAGTCCAATAAAAATACCTTTTTAATGACAAAATCATGTGTAATATTTTCGTCGGATTCCGCGACTGTCACACATAAAAAAAAACTATTTAAACGGATAATATCGCGTATATTAATTATTAGAGCCTCCTTGACGTTTCGGTAGGTTTCCGATAGTTACCATTGTTAAAGGTTGACAGAGAAAAACACAATTTTTCTCTGTCAAAGTAACATTTATGCAAACTACCCATTTCATTAATATGAATTAAAAATAAAGGTGTACAGTACATACATGCCAGAAGGGTCTAATTTATTAAAGACAGTTACACACTAGCCAGAAGGGCATTAATTATTATATTATAGAAATAAATAAATGGTAAATAAAATAAAAATAAAAGGGAGGTTTAAATAATTCATATACGCGATATTAACCGTTTAAATGGTTTTGTTTAAAATCATGAATCTTATTTTTCGTTCTACAATCATTACTCAATGTATCGTTAATTCGCTAACTGATGCACAACCTCTTCACTTTTCTCTCGGTACTACACTGGCCACTTCATTTATTTTTATGATATCGCGTCATTGATACATTTACCTACACGTTCTACCATTAAGTACGTCACGTACAAGGACCATATACCCGGGACTTATGTTCTCATACAAGAAAACGTAACTCTGAAAAAGCTCAAAATTCGGTATAAAAACTAGATAGCGCTGCTTCGTAGCCTGGAAGTGACAAAAATGATACTTTTTACCAATATTTATAAGTGAATTTTGATTTTTGAAAATCAAACGCGTTACTGCTTTGTTTTAATACGATAATATAACTTAAATAGACAATTTTTAAGGATTTCATTTTTTAGTCTTCAACAACGTGGTTTGATCGTATTAAAATAGATGGCACTACCTCTGGATAGCTCAAGGTTGCTTGCGGGCTCGCCAATTTTTGCTACACAAAATAGCTAGATGGCGTTGGTGCACTGATGTAATGGACAAAATAAGTTACGCCCGAATTGTCAAGCGACATTTCCCACTAACAAACAGTCAGTAACGTAATATTTGTTAGATAAGTTTTGTACAGTCAAGGAATTTCATTTCCTACCCATTTCGTTAAAATGTCGTTAGACATTCGCAATGCATTAAGGCCGAAAATTATATTTCAATAATAGTATTGAAATGTCAATATTATTATTTGTCACTTAATTTTACAAAAAACCTCCTCGCGAAAGGTTATCATTTGCTTTTAATTTCTAATTAGGAACATATGTCAGTGTCAATCGAGAAAATCGTAAAATAATTTTCAGCAACGTTATTAATTTGAAAAATAAAATGCTTGCCGCTAACCGTGAACTATTAAAAGATAATGATAATGACTGAAAACAATGAAGAGCTCAAAGAGTGGAGTTACACCAGGAAGGAATATGGATTTATGAGATCACACGTCGGTTAAATGCTAGCAGGGACACAGTTTGACGTTGGGTACGGCGATATAATGCTGAAGGAAACCTTATTGATCTACTGCAAAGCAAAGTAACCATTGCATCGTCCGCTTGCCATGGCCCAAGACCAACGCCGACGACAAAATGGCTTTACGCCAACGGGACGATTTGCGGAAATGTTTGACATTTACCCTAGAACAATTAGGAATTGCCTACATGCAGGCGGCCTGCGAAAATATATTCGTTCGTTTTGTTTTTGTTAAAAGTGATATAAAGAAAACGTTTATAAAATTGTGGTTTTATTGAATTATCACTGTCGTTAGTTCTGTTAGTTTTTGTATAGATAAATTTCGGGTGCCTGTCGTATCGCATAATGTTTTTTGTCCTAAAAATGTTTGGCCGAGAATGTTTGGCATACTGTTGAATGGCATACTACTCGTTTGTCCTACTATTTTCAGATGATGTGCGTATCGAAAGTTTCGATTCGAAACGTGATACCTACCTGAAGGGCTACTCCGATGTTGGAAATTTTACTGTCGTATAGTGCTATTCCATTCACTAAAATATTCTTTGACAGATGATCGAGAAGGATGGCGCTATTCGACAGTCAAATTTTGAACATCGGGGTAGCCCTTCTGGCATCACTGGTTTGACATGTCTTGCCAGATGGGTGTGTGATGTCGTCAAATCAAATGTCATTGTTTCAAATTTGTAAAATTGTATGTATTTTATTCATGAAATTACGCGATTAATCGAATTTTGCGGTTACGTGTTTCCATATCAGAATTTATTGTTTTTTTACAAAGAATAGTTTGGTATGCGTTTCGTGAAGGTCTATCGTAGGCCCAGACAAAATTATTATTATATTGATTAGTTTACGTCAAAACGATGACATGTAGGGAATTGTTGCAACTACAATGATTTGCTCTCCATACAAATTTTAATCCCGTTTTTCGTCCCTAAAAGGGATAAAACTTGGTATAAATGATAGCCTATGTCCTATTCTGATATATAAGGTACATAACTGGAAAGTTTCATCATAATACGTCCAGTAGTTTTTGAGATTAAGTGAAACGTACATACATACATCCATCCAAACTTTCACTTTTATAATATTATTAGGATTAGGATTAGGATGTAAGTAATTTTTATGTTTAAATAAAACATACACAAATAGTGAAATGAGACGAAACGGAACGTAGTAAACAAACATCGCACCTAACGTCATCTATTCACTTTTTACTGTATCACTTGGAAGTTGGAATGTCGTTGAACGCTTGACGACTGTGTTACTTCACGCTTGCGCGTACCGTACGGTAGAGATTGAAAAATTACGACTTTTGAATGAATTGAGACCCTTAGCGGCATCTAGCGACGTAGAACGATAGTAACTAACGGAGTACGGTGCGTAGTATGAAGAATAGCGGTCCCGTGTATATGGTCCTTGGTCACGTATAACACCAATACATATACTAGAGAAACTTAAAAATAAAATTGTAATCCCGCTCGCTTTAAAATTACGCTCTATCTATCTATCGAATCTGATTGAGTATTAGCCCGGTGAATGGAGGCCGAAATAAGCTAATAGACTGCGATTGATGAATACAAACCCCGGTTCGACTGCAGTGCGGCCGCGCACGCCCGGTCGCCAGGCGCTAATTAACAGCTCGTGTGCGGCCGCGCTAACGACACTTTGAGCCGACGACGAGCGACAAACTTACCTCCTCGATTCCTCGTCTGTGCTCGAGCAATTAGTCTCCCATCTGACGCACGCAGGTCTCGGACGAGTTACGGGCGTTATAGTTTAGTCGAACTGTTGCAAAGCCGAATGACACTCTGTGTCTGCTGTGTGGGAGAAATCCGAATAAATCAGCATTAAAATGGACTACGATTGTATCTGCGTCCTCAGCAAATCAGCACGGGCCTATATCACGCATTCCTTTATTAAACTAATTAATTAGTTCCTTCAGAAGTAGTGCAAATCAAGATAGATCATACTCATGCAGACATTTCCATTTTGAACTATTTGCATTAAAGCATCCACTAAATGAATTTCGGGTGCTATGAAAACGTACTTAATGGACGTTTGACGGAGCGAAGACTGTAGAAATTTGCCGTCGGCGGCGGGGAGGGGAGGGGGACTATTAAAAAGCCGAGTAAATCAGTTTAATGTCCGGCGTACGTTCGGAACGGTGCGTGATAATACGTACACATTACGGAATTATTGCCGCCATAACTCAGCGAGCGGCGCGGAAAAATGTTGCGTTCGCCGACCGACGGCCGCCGGCTCAGGTGACGGCCGCCGGCTATCGGCCGCCGGCTCAGGCGACGGCCGCGCCGACGACTAAATACATCCACGTCATCTCCTGTGTACCTACACCTGCGATACACTCCACAACACTACATCTAAATATATACACCTAAAACATTGGTGTACTTATACAATTTATGTTTTGTTACGGTTTGCGTTAAAGTAGGTACTCCCAGATTTATTTTAGGTTACTGTGTTGACCATCAGACGAGTCAATATTATTATTTTTTAACTTCATTGCACAATATACAAAATAAGTGCGAATGACGGATTTATTGCCTTGTCTACCATCATATAAGGCATTCTCTACCATCAACGACTGAGTTAAACAGAAATATGTAACGGACCGACCACAACTTGCGTGACAGTGGCAACGGAGGACGGTACGTGTGTCTCGCTCACTCGTATGGCCGCCGCGCTTGGATCTCTCGCTCAACCGCTCGCCGCGCCGCTTGCCGAATATCTAACATGTCCGTACCTAATGGGTGAAAGATTAAAGGACATAGACAAGAAAGTGTACAAACACAACTCATTGTCTCATTAAACTAAAATATATATTCCATAAACTTAATTAAATACTCTATACAATATGTACCCAAGTAAAACATTACAAAGTAAATTAATCAGAGGTATAAAATTATTGTCTGAGAGATGCTTGCGCAACATGCGCTTGAACGAGAATTCGCTCTGAGCTTGTCAGATTGTTAGAGAGGGAGAGCATCCCAGCGGCCTATTGTCTGCACCGTGAAACATTGGACTTGAAACCGGATCGGTGGAGAGGACCAACGAGCTTATTAAGTTTACGAGAGGTACGAAGAGTGCAACCAGGGCGAGCAGTCACAAATTAAATAGGTACAAAATAAATATTAAGGGACAATCTTACACAAATCGACCTATAGTCCCAAACTAAGCAAAGCTTGTACTATGGGTACTAGGTGACGATATACATAATATATAAATACATATATAGATAACACCCATGACCCAGGAACAAATATTCGAGTTTATCACACAAATATTTGCCCTGACCGGGATTCGAACCCAGGACCGCCGGCTCAGTAGGCAGCTGTACTACAAACTGAGCCAACCGCGTCGTCAAATTGAAATATGGATTTGAGATAGTCGGGAGTAGTTGGATCAAATAGGATCGAATAGAGAGTGCAAATAATTCTTTGAGATCTACGTTCACGTATAGGAAGCCAGTTTAGTGGACGGCGAAAAGCGGATATGTGGTCCTACTTGCGAAGGCCGAAAACAAACCTGATTGATACAGTTGTTCAGCAGTCGCTTCAGTTTGGGCTCCAGTAGGGAGATTGGCGTGGCACACATCAGCGTAATCAATAATGGTTCGGACAAGAGCTTGGACCAGGAGAGTTTCGTAATCACCGGAAGCAAATGCTTAAACCAGAGTTAGCCATTTGTACTTATTTTTGTTTTGTGCATAAAGTTTAAATAAATAAATAAACCTGTAAAGGGAGCTTATCGTGTTGGTCATCCTACGGCAAACTTCTGGCACCTGATGAGGATCCCATGTAACCTGTCTATGGTCAGACCCAGGTTTTTCAGCTGTGAATCAATAGGGAGTGGCTTTGCACGAAATAAAACCTAGATAAGTTTTGTGACATTCTACATATTTATACCTATGCATGTACTGTACATATGTAGAATCTCACAGTATTTTAGCAGATTTTATCCAAAACCAGAAAACCATCGAAAATGTTAGAGCCGAATTTTAAACACGGTAAAATATTGTTGGTTAAATACCATGGGGCATGAAACTAAAATTGGAAACCTTAAATAAGCATTTATTTCCAAAGCGTTATCGCTATCAATATTCAGCGAGTGAATTAAATTTATTAGAAAACATAAAATATAAGGTGACCTCATATATTCATAGCGATCGGGGCCGGCGGTCGTAAATCCCGCGGTAATGAATGCCGTTCTCGCCGCAGTAAAAAGTGTGGTGCCCGCGGCCCGCTCATATCTTCCGCCCACCGCCGGGCCCGCTGGCCGAATCTCTCACCCACCGTGGGGCCCGCTGGCCCACTCATATCTTCCACCCTATCCCTTTAAGGGGCGCGACACGCGAGTGAAACGGTGTTTAGACTCGACTCGATGATCGGAGCCGCTCCACGTTCATTCTACGTGCTTAAGCGTCCTGGACGTCATGAGACAAGTCTGATTAATGGTTTTCGTTCACCTTACGATGTCTCCACGTCTCGTCCAAGTCTCATAGCATCAATGATAGCCCAGTCATCAGAAATAAGTTCAATAAAAATAATTTACTATCCTGAATTCTATTGGTTGAAAAACACTACTGAACTACAAATATGACAAGTAAAGATCATGATGAACCGGCTTAAGATGGCCTGAGATGGCCAAAGAAGATATCGATCATTAAAACCAAGTAATAGCACAGAATAGATAATAGTACAAGTACAGAAGGCACACTGCTTTGATCTTTACAAAAGCCGCTTTTTTTAGCCAAAAAAATATGATTTATGGCCCTTCTAAAGTCGTCGTCCCCAGCGCAAGCCAAACGGAACGTTAAAGCTGCGTGCCAACGGTGAAAATGAATTGTCTCGCTTGCCGCGTCGCCGAGAGCGAGGGCTGTCAACGACTAAAAATAAAAATGTATTTCCCATTTATTTCTTGCATTCAATATAGAGAGCAATATATTTATATTCTTCATAAATTATATTTATTATTTCATTATTTAACTATAAAATAATCAATCTCAGAATTTGGACGAATTGAATCCACCACCAGGCCGCAAAACATTTTAGCTTTATTTTTAAACATTTTAATACGTATAATATAATAAAATAATGCAACGAATGCGTTACCTTAACATGCAATTAAATTCTTGAGCTTAATTTTGTTTTTGCTTAGTTGTCCGATATTTATTTATTTATTCATATTCACTACATACCTAGTATAAAACAAAGTCGTTTCTTGCTGTCTGTCTGCCCCTATGTACCTATGCTTAGATTTTTAAAAATACGCACGGACGCACCGTGCTAAGCCGGGGCGGGTCGCTTGTAACAAATAAAACATGTACAAAGGCGAACTTATAGGGATCTCTTCCAATACATTTATTGTACCTTATTATTTATATACTTTATATACTTACCTATCAAACTATCACTCAATCGTTTATTCATTACTGGTAATTTTACAAACGTGATATCAAATATTATTACAAAAACCTCTGTGATTGTTGATTTAGTAGTAGACATACTTATTTTACTAGAATTTAAATTGACAAATAGCAGCAAATAATCAATTCAAAATTACATAAGTACTTAACAATTAAAATTGGAAGTAGATACACCTGCAATATGTTTTTTATTATTATTCAGTAACTAATTATTATATATTATGTTCATTTTCTTACCTTTCGGCATCCTTCGGACATGTTGGGAGAGCGAAAAACGCGTGATTCCAAATCCGATCATTATTCCTACAATCCGCTGCGATACAATATCTTTTCGCTTTCTTTTTACTCATTTAAACACTAAACGCAAACAGATGAATGCGGAACGTTCACTTGACGTAAATAATGAGCGAGACGCGCGCGAAAACCGTGGAGGTACGTGTGTTCCGAGACAGAGCGTGTCAGCCACTGAATAGGACGCATGCATGCGGCCAACGGCATGTACTTGTAGCAGGAAACGTTAATCGCGGAGTGCGCCCCTCCTGGTAATAGCGTAACTTGATCTTTGTAAACAGTTCTGACGAAAATAGCGTATCCGGTAAGATTAAATTAAATTTATGTCACACATATAGGGTACAATTATAAATTACACATAGTCAATTTACTTACACGGTGATCGTTAACAAAATAAACAAATTAGCAAGTCATAATTTAATTGATAAAGAAAAAACCACATCAAAAAAATTCAAACATAATAATGTAGAATAAATTTATAGTCCGTTTTCTATTGGGAATGCTTGTATGGAGAGGTATACAATTTTGAGTAAAGCAATGCCATTTGGCACGGGTATTATACACGTCTGCCTGAGCCAAAAACACCCGGTAGCCAGACTGAACACCGCGTCAGAAGGGGGGAGGGGGGGTTCAAAATACAGTGCTCCCGTCGTTCAGAAAGATATTTGTAAATAGAGAAAAATACTTTTGTTTTACTTAATAATAGATAATAGAATATCAATTATAATTAATATATTATTTTAAGAAATTTAATTTATAGATATTATGAAAGCTCTAGATATATCTTATTTTTAGGGTTCCGTACCTCTATCGGCAAAAACGGAAACCTTATATAATTACTTTGTTTTCCTTCGGTCCGTATGTGTGTCAAAGCCCTTATCTCGGGAACGCGTGGAGATATCAAGTTGAAATTTAAACCATATACTCAAGTCTACAATCCCTTGAAGTCCTGAAAAAATCAATGTTCTAAATTAATAAAAAAAAAAGATACGGCCGTATATTTATATTTCGCCACTCTCAAGAGAATCAAAGTATATAGGGTACTTCCCGTTGACCTAGAACTATGAAATTTAGCAACTAATGTCGTCTTATACCACCAGTACAGGTAATTATCTGAAAACTATAAATTTCTAATAAAACATAAAAAAATGTGCTTTCAAAAGTTATATGAGGACTACCCGTTTGGATTAAGTTTACACCTCATTTGTATGCGGGGCCATACGTACCAGGTGCAAACTTAACTTAACCGGGTCCTACCACTAAGGTGGGATGAGAAAGATTAAAATTTGTAGGGAACGCTCGATGCGCGAGTTCGACTCGCACTTGACTGGTTTCTTTTGTTAGTAATACTTATTTTACTTTAGTACTCGGGTCTTTTTGCCGTTCCCTACGCTGCGCTGACGAACGTTGCAGTACTTTCAATATTTTATTTTTCATTGAAAATAGACAAATTTATATTTATTTTTAATGTTTTTAGAATCTGTATTAAATTGGCTTTTGGATAGTATTTTTTATATACCAAGTTTTATACAAAAAATATGAAAATATAAGGGTTTGTTTACATTTTGTTAGTACTGAAAGTTTGTTATTTTAAGGATTGCGTCATATTTTGCTACGGGACCCTAAAAAACTGGCACATGTAATGAATCGGGCATCATCTTATTACCGGATAACGCCACCAAACTTGACTTAAAGGTCCAAACTAATCCGCCAGATTTTTTTTTCTGAACGACGGGAGCACTGTATTTTGAACCCCCCCTCCCCCCTTCTGACGCGGTGTTCAGTCCGGCTACCGGGTGTTTTGGGCTCAGGTAGACGTGTATAATACCCGTGCCAAATGGCATTGCTGTACTCCAAAATGTCATACTGTTTCCCAATAGAAAACGAACTATTAATATGACAACGAATTCAAAATCAAAATTTTACGCCGGTGTGAGTAGGCACATATGTTAACCTGAAGATAAGTTCGCCTTTGTACACGTATTATACTACGTAGTACACTTTATAGTTAAACTGTATTGTACCTGTTTTATGGGCAATAATGTATTTACATACATACATACTACTTTGCTCCTCATTCAATCTCGCACAATACGAGTACATGCTCGTCTCGCTGCATTGTCCGATCGGGGATTTGATAGAGATTCTTATAAGAAAATTGTATCGCCCGCCGTTGCTCGCCGAGATTCTAAAGAAGATTAGATCCGATGTTCGATCGTTTTTCTTACAAGGAACGATAACCTTAATTTAATCAATCGAATCCTGATATTGGATAAGGATAAGAGAACGCTTTTCTTATCTCGCGATTTTATATAATGTTTTAAAATAAACTAGTACTTACTGCTTATTTGTACACCAAACAGGTAACAGAGAAGTGGTACTCGAATTGTGGAAATGTGGCTTTTAATATCCCGTGATTTATTTAGTTTGAAAAGCCGGCGCTCTGCATCCGAATGAAGCTTTGATAGTGGCGATAGGTTTGACATGTTTTATGCTAACACTGAGTGGATCACGGGCGGCGCCGGCGGCAGCGGCGGCGGCGCAGCCGCGGACGCGGTCGCGGCCTGTTTTCAATTCCGAGTGTCGCCACGTTGAATATTCACGAACGGCCATCAATATTCATGAATACACCATCGCCGTTGCTTCTCTGTTTCAAAATATTTTTCAATACACGCCGGCCGCGACGCCGCCGAGGAGCATTATAAATCAATGGCGGACTCCCGCGGCGCACCGTCTAAACGGCACTACAGTAGGCTCTTAATGAAGGCAATTTAAATAAACTTGGGCACATTAGTAGCGCGCGCGGGCGGGCGCGTGCGGGCTCCAATTAATTATTTCTTGCGTCGTGACTTGCGCTCGCCGTCTTTGAATGTAGTGATTAATCAGGTTTTTTCCGGGAGATAAATCTCCGCGATGCGCCGCTCCCCGCGCCGCCTTGCCCCCCGCGCCCTCGCGCCGCACCGCCCGCGCTAATTTATGTGGACACCGCGACGCTAAACCCCCGGCTAAATAAGAGACCTACGTCAAATTCATCTTCTCAATCCTTTCACTTTAGAAGTACTGTTTATTTCAAGGAAATATAAGCTGAAATTTAAGATGGAAATATTTTAATTAAATTTTTTCATAAAAAATTAAATGAACGAAATGTCATTATTGCCATGTTAAATAAGCAATTAAATAATAAAGACCCTAAACATTTGTTCGGTTACCCAATAAATGGAACATAGCAGAGATGTGCATTGCGTAACTTTACATCAGCATCGCAGTAGTCACAGATCTGATGTGCACAGCTCCGACGCGCAAGCCCTGCCGGCTGCCCCTGCGCGGTCCGCCGGCTCCGACGCTAATCGCCATCGCCGCCTTATCAGTACGAATCTCGTTACACATCCAATTTGCCGCCTCCACGGAAATTGGAAAAACTCCCGGCCGATATTTCCCGCGCGCCGCCCGCGGCCGCGCGACCGCACGCCGCGCCGCGGCGCTTCGTTATTGTCAACCAATTTACAAACATTAACGGGCTATAAATTGTTTGTTATCCAATACACCTTTCCAGGACACTACGAGATACGTTTTGAGTCACTCTTCTGACAATACGGTCTATGACTACCTAAAAAAATATTGTAGTGTAGTTGTAAGTAAAGTCAGGCCAAGGGGCCGGGCTTTTCCTGGGATCTAATAACTTTATTACGGGGAAAGCGTTGTGAGCATGTGAGTCTTGGCCACCAATTTTACATGAAACATTTTTGGTGTTACTGTATTGACTGCAAAGTCTCTACCTACATCTTTGGTGTCAGTCAATGTAATGTAAGGTTGGCCCGCTGGAGAATGTCGCGTGTTGCGCCACGTCGAGATAGTGTTGTTGACTGATTTCGTAAATAGGAAGCCAAGGGGGTGTATCATACGGCAGCTTTTTGCAGTGATTCAGTAGCGACGCAGTTACGATGCTGTCGTTGGCCATATACCCTCACGCACGTAATTACACGATTCTGCATCGCTACTACCCCATCTGCTAAACAGCCGCGCGTTAGCAGCAAAGCTGAATCAATACCAGGCGTGCGACTGCATCGCGACAGTCGCGCGTTTGTATCGCTACTGCTTCGCCTCTGACCACCGCTGCAAAGCCTCAAAGGATTCAGTCACGCGTTCACAAATCATTCGAATGAAGTCAACGTTTAGCGATACAGTCGACTGTCCAAAGTATAATAACCAATCGTGTTTTGTTTCAGGTGAGTCGGCTGCGGGCGGCGGGCGGCTAGCGGCGGCGTCGCCCGCGCGGACTGTGCCCGCGCCTCTCTCCACACCAGTAAGTCTAATTGTCAATATAATAAACAAAACACTTGATTGTGGCTCAGTTAGTGATAAATATTAATTACAATACATTAAGGCCCACTTGCGCCAAAACTTCGAGTTAAATATATAACTCAGGGTTAAAATATAAAAAATTTAACTCATACTTTTCGTTGCACCACTAGAAATTAAGTCCGAGTTAACTAACCCCAGGTTAATGTAACATTCATTCACTCTATTTATATCCGACCAAATGTGATAGAATAAGTGATAAATGCTTTAAGTGTTGTGCTCTCTGTTGTTCTACAGTACTTTGCATAAGTCTTTTCCACTATGTCAGATTTGGAATGACATTACGTTTTTTAACGTATTATTTTTCTGTATTTAACTGTCAGTCAAGCGTCATTATTGTTTTGCGCGAGTTGTGTCTGCTTTGCATATTGTGTTATTTTGTTTTAAATTGCAAAAATCACAAATAGCGACAGATTGCTTCTTTATGTTATAGTAGCGAAGTAAGCATATAATTACGTCACTAAGAGAAAAATTCAAGGAAACAAACATTCTCACCGTAGCATCTCAATACATTCTTGAGAATATCATGTATGTGCGGAAAAATCTCCATGAATTCAAGCTCAACAGTGACATTCACCACTACAATACGAGAAGTAAGGACAAGCTCGCAATACCTGCCCACCGTCTCCGTAAGGTTAGCTCGTCGTTCGTGGGGAACTGTGTACGCTTCTACAATAAAATACCTATTGATGTAGTAAAATTGCCCTGTAGCAAATTTAAAGCACAAATAAAACGTCACTTATTGAATAAAGCTTATTATACGGTTAATGACTTTCTAAACGACAGTGATGCCTTTAAGCCAGTAGTTTAGTGTTGTGTGGCAATAGTAAATTTTTAAATAAGCATTATTTTGGTGGGTAATTTTTAATGTTACATGAGAGCACAATTTGTTGTTTCTCACCGGGCAAATAGTATTAGTCAAGTATGCCCGGCAGCTTGAGCATGTCATGCTCGCTTAAAGGTCTTTGCTTACGGTGGCGTCGTTGATCGGGTCGCAGCCTTCCCTATAATATGGTTGAGGGAAGCGATGGCTGAGATATGCGTCATACTCGTGAACGGGTGCCGTTTGTGGGGTCCGGTCTGTTCATGCTAGCAAGGGCCAAATTAAATATGTAGCAACCGCATACTAGTGTTAAATTAAGTAAACGTGAGAAACTTCATCCTGTACTCGATTGAAGTTATTCTATGTTGATTTTTACCTTTTGAACTCTTAGAGACTATACATCTCTAAGAAACAGCTTAGTGTAGTATGACACTCAGAGACTTTATACATCTCTGAGGAAATTTGATAATTTTAAAATATTTTATTGCATGTTATGACGCCTAGAGACCATATACATCTCTAAGAAATTTAGGTTTAATAATTATTTTCTATTGTAAATTATTCACGTTGACGCCTAGAGACCTTATACATCTCTGTGGAATTAAATTAATTAAGTAATTATATTTTATTGCATGTTGTGACACCCAGAGACTTCATACATCTCTGGGTATATTTAATATTATGAATTTATATTTTAATGTTCTCACTTAACATTGATTTGGAGTATCTATACATCTCCTTTACGTGTACCAGTGTAATTAGTTATAACACAAATGTAATCATTGTAATTGTTTTAATTATTATTTACGAAAAAATTACTTACTGTTGAGTTTCTTTCGGCTTTCTTCTCAACAGCGGTCTCCTCTTGCGAAATGCCGGTAGATTCACAATCTGACTTGTAAAAGTGCCCCTGTGGCCTACTTACTGAATAAATTATTTCATTTCATTTCATTTCATTTCACTTCATTAAAAACAAAAAAAATAATCGACATAATGTAACCAAAGCTATACGACAAGTCGATTTTGATACTTGTTTGACACTACTTGATATTTGAATAGTTGTTGTCTGATGATGATGAAGAGATCATCAAATACATTAGTTCGGACTTTTACAATAGAAAAATTGCAGAAAAGGATAATTTTTACTCGCAAAGAGACAATGCTTTTTCGTCTTGTTTTTTGTTTTCAAGTATATGCTTAAACTTCGCTTCTAAATCACAAAGTAGCAATCTGTCGCTATTTATAAAATTTGGGGCACGTAAACGAGATTTGTTTTCCATATTTAGCAGTTTAAAACCAAATAAAAAAATATACAATGCAGACACAACTCGCGCACAAACAATAATGACGCCTGACTGACATTTAATACGAGTACAATACGTTAAAAAAATAAATGTCATTCCAAATCTGACATAATAGACTTATGCAAAGTAGAGCGAATGAATGTTACATTAACCTCGGGTTAGTTAACTCGGACTTATTTTCTATCGGTGCAACGAAAAGTATGAGTTAAAAATTTAACATTTTAACCCTGAGTTATATATTTAACTCGAAGTTTTGGTGCAAGTGGGCCTTAAAGAATTAAATTTTTAACTCAAGGTTAGCTTCTAACTCTCGGTGGTGCAAGACGTACTTATTACTTAACCCTAGAGTAGCATTTAACTCCGAGTTAATTTTGCTAACCCAGCGTGGTGCAAAGGGGCCTAAGTCAATTCTTAAAATTAGCTATCTTTAACTATCGTTAATTTTCTAACAAAACAGAAAACTAAAGTCCCAATGTGTGATAACCTAACGGTTAGGTACCCCAAGTTCAATAGCTAACTGTCATTTTCATATCTGTAACTCGTCGTTATTTCCGTTATTTACGTCAATCGAAGTTTAGGATACTTTTGATTATATTAGAAGCATGAGACTAAGTACAGGTTTTGCATTATAAATAAATGGGACAATCATACACAAATCAACGTAGTCCCAAACTAAGCAAAGCTTGTACTATGGGTACTAGACGACGATATACATAATATAAAGATATACATAATATAAAAGAGTGGGACCTAAAATACTACCTTGTGGTACGCCAAATGACACTGAGTGAATTTCACTCCGGTGACAGCCTTCTCTAATCTCCTTAGAAAGAGCTCAGAGGGCGGTTCTGAAGGTCAGCCTTCGTAAACGCTGGCGTTACCCTACTGTAGACCTCTATAGAGAGGCTAAAGTTTTAAGTGTTCGCAGGTTATTTTTGCTACGAGCCACAACTTTCATGCATAAGCAGACCTTGCAACTCCCATCCTATCCTGATTTATTAAATAGGAGAGTTTTTAAAGTCCCTCTTCCATCCGTAAAAACTGTATTCGCAAAACGCTTCAAAAAATACATCTTACCGTTTGTATATAACAGAATAGTTAAATTATGCGACATTAAGCTCTGCCGCGTCACCACAGCTAAAACTAAATTACTGGAGTATCAGGCTGAAGAAGCCTTAAGATAAAATTTGCAACCACACTACACTCACACACACTAACACTACACTCATATACACACTTCACACATCTTTTTTTATTTAAGAACTACTTGACTGGTAGATAACTGCAATTAGAATTAGGAAATTAAGAATGTTTTTAATACCATCAGCATCATTATCTACCTCTCTTACTTTAGTTAATTTTTTGTTTTTGAACTGCTTTCTGTTTATTTAATGTAATTCTGATATTCTATTCCAAAACATTACTGTTGTTCTTTGATAGTCGCTCTCATAATGCTGTAATTCTCGAATAAGGCTTGACCTCCACGATACAGGCTTTGCCTAGTGTGGAAGTCACTGAATCACCATTTTGTATTGACTTCTTACTTGGTAAATAAAGAATTTATTATTATTATTATTTATATTTTTTCTTCTTCTCTCTCTCCAATCGGAGGTAACTTTACTACCATGCCCGCGGGCTTTTGGCCAAACGAACATGGCAGAGCATGTAGTAGGGTAATTTTACTGGTCTAATGCCAGAAATTTACGTACGATTCTACAGGTATTTAAAATTACTGCTTTTTGTAGTGCTATAAAAGTGAGTGGGTGGACATCTATCATGTCGTTGTCAGTTAAAAGTTTATTTCTAACTATTGCCCTACGTTGGTCACCTAGACGTTGTTTACTAACTTCGAATGTCGGAAAAGCTTGTCTAAACTCATTGTGCAGCTGTGATAAATATCTACCTGTTTCTGTTTCGAGAGAAGTGATTCTAAGGTATGTGCGCAAGATAAAGATGTTCATTTCACGTGACCATTTCTTACGCACATTTTTATCAGCCGTGACGGGTACATTATTATTATTATTATTATATAAATACATATAATAGATAACATCCATGACCAAATATTCGAGTTCATCACACAAATATTTGCCCCGGCCGGGATTCGAACCCGGGACCGCCAGCTCAGTAGGCAGGTGTCTGCAAACTGCGCCAACCGCGTCGTCCTGGATGACGTTAGGGATGATGTATGCAAAACACTGATTTAGTATTGCCAATTTGAAGTCACCCTGCATAGTAATTAAAAAAGGCAGCATGCGCTTAACTACGATATGTAAAGAAAAAGTGATGGTTTTATAGATCTATTACAATGTCAACTCGACACGTTGCAATTTGCAACTTGCAAATGCATTGGTTTATTAAAAATCCCGCGCTCGCCGGAGCCGGCGGAATATCGCGCGGCAATCCATTTGTGCGTGCGGTCGATCGGCCATTACGAGCGACACACGCATCAATCCGATCGCATTCTCATCTCTTAAAAGCCTCCTCGTGTCGCCCTCCGCCCCGCCCGTCATCTGATATCGGGAATAACTCTTCCGCACGTGCCATTAGTCCGTTCCGCTCCGCCATATGACTCGAGCTCTGGAACTTCGCGACTAAATTGTTACATTTCTTTCACGACGTCAAATTAAGTGAGGTGGAATTCCCTTGAACGAGGTATGAGCGGCCGTAGGAGTGGGACGGTAATGGCTTAGTGGAGTGAGCGCAGCGGTCGAGGGCAGTCTGTTAGGTTAGGTCCGGCCGCAGCGCCCGAGTCCGAGTGTCGCGAGCAGCGTGTGCCGCAAGTTGTATCGGCGTTGGCTCTAAATGCTCCGCTAATTAAATTCTTCCGGACACGGCGACTGTTCTCTCGAGCGACCGGCGAGACCGGACTTTATGAAGGTGGTCTAGAATTGGATGTCCTTACGTCCTACATCCGCCTAACAGCAGTGAACATTTTAAATTACCTAGGTTGTTTATTTAGCTATAAGAACAAAAATCATACTGCGCTGCGGTCTGATAAACTTCAATAAATATTCAAAATTAAATATATCTATAAATAATGACACAAAGGTAAATTAAGAAAGAAAAATTGAATGCGATCTACTACAATCGAAGCGGGGTATGAACCCGCGACCTCTGCGTTTCCGGCGCATTGCTCTCCCAACTGAGCTATTCGACCGCTACGTCAGTCACACCAAATCTTTCATCCCTTAATCCTTCACGCTACTGGAGCGCCCTCTGCGTCATATATGTTTTTTGAAATGCTTATTGCGCATTAGCCATACCCTAGGATGTGCGTTTTACACGCACGATCCCCAATCCCCATTGCTTTACAGCAAGTGTGAAGACTGCGAGAGAGATGGCGCTGTTCTAAATATTTGTATAGAATCTTTTTATCGATTCATATTTTTTATGTGGTAATACCACATTTTTATTTTTATAAATAATGACACAAAGGTACATTAAGAAAGAAAAATTGAATGCGATCTACTACAATCGAAGCGGGGTAGTAGATCGCATTCAATTTTTCTTTCTTAATTTACCTTTGTGTCATTATTTATAAAAATAAAAATGTGGTATTACCACATAAAAAATATGAATCGATAAAAAGATTCTGTACAAATATTTAAATATATCTGTAATAAAAAAATCCATAAATATGATATTACAAATAACAATCAACTTCCCCCTAAAATTCTTACCGACAAGTCAATCAATTTATCAATTCTGAATGTTACAATTTAATGTGACTCGTCCCGCTGCTTGGTTTTCAACAAATTCCGATTCGCAATTACCTGTCAATCGAAAAGAAACGCTTTATCTTCGGCTCCCGTCGCCGCGAACAAGCCAATCTGCCTGCGGTCCGTCAAAATCAATAAGCCATCAATTGTAACAAGGTCCCTGCGTCCGTTTGGGCGCGCGGCGATAAAAATGAGCCGAAGTGCCATAAACGCGGCGCGGGGCGGGGACGGCGCGCTTTACGACGTATTCTGACGCGGCCGGCGACGCTGCCCTATTTACTTAGTACACTCTGGAAACTGCTCCGTAGTGTGAGGGAGTTTTATGTTCCAAAGTTGCATCGCAACATTGAACCGACAAGATAAAATTCTCTTTGTGGAACACGGTATAAAGATAGTATATTATCAGTTATCCGTTTACAATATAGCCGTGACTGGCGAGTGATTGAGACTGTCCCTTTAGGAAGTTTTAGTGGCCAGAGATAAGTCTGATGTCGCCATCTCCACCGGTCGCGCTTCATCTTTACTGCCGTCCCGCGGGACGCGCGTTATCGCGTCGCGTAGCGGTCGCCACGACACGACGTTACGTTCCCGATCGCCACGACGCGATGACACGTAACGCGTCGCGTCGCTTGCCGCAGTCCTGTCGCCGAGCGAGATGCAACGCTTAACTTCATTCACGTCGTTCGTTAAAACGAGCTCGTTATGCTTTTAATAACAGCTCTGGTAATAAAGAGCTCATTAAATGAACCGTGTAATCGCAATGGCACAGAACAATCTGCAACACGCATTGTTGTTTTTAACCAATGTTTGGATAAATTTCATCAATCATTAATTACATCAATGCCTCGGGGTATTTACCGCATACGAATATACACAAAGATATCAGAAATGAAACTGTAAGTTGCGAAATTAAAATTGGTCACGTCGATTCCGAGCCGCACTGGTCCTGCGAGCCGGCCGCGCCCCGCGGATCTCCATCTTCTCCTTGAGATTAAACTTTATCGTATTTACACGAAAACTTCCATCCTGAATTTACTTTGCAAAGTCCTCATCAAATAAAAACATCGAACTTCAGTTAACCGAGTTGCCGACCGATAAAGTAACGAGCGAGTTGAATTTTAATGCAAACTCGTCAGCGATGCTAAATTCGTTAAGCTTAATGTTAATCGAGTTGCCGTTCCGGCATTATTCTGGCGCGGGCGCGAAGCACCGTGATTGTGTTTCGTGTCGTGCCACGCAGTGTCGCACCGTGTCGCAGCGGGGCGCATCGCAGCACGATCACGTCTCATCGTGCCCCGAAAGCCCGCGTCGGCGAGTAAGACGTCGCGCTGATTTGTACGCCAATACCGCACGCCGCGCCAGCTGCCGCGGATATATCACCCTCAAAACCACATTTCTTCGCTATTGCCCGCCGAACTGTCTACAATTTTACACTCCGCTCAAATAAATTATCCTTACGTGATGCCGGGAGGCTGTCCGCGCGGTTATTACGACGGTAATATGTGAATTACGGCTTCCACCGGTCCGGATCACGTGGCGTACATTAGGGTGGGCTGATCATGTATGAAGAAATATTTTTTCTCGCATATCGTAACGTAAGAGGTGTCAAAAGTTGCGGCTTTTAATGCCGATTTTAATGGTATATTTAGTTTTAAATAAATTTAATATCTTGAGCCCTCTACCGTCCGTCAAAGAATTTACTTTAAACCTTTTTTCCATTCATATTCAGTCCTTCATTACAATGGATATACATGCAGTTATGAAGGTTTTTTTAGGACTAGTATATAAATAAATGCTTGTTTATTTCTAAAAATACTGCAATTTATTGTAATTTTCTACGTTAATCGTAAAATAAATGGCTTAAAATAGGCAAAATTATGTCAGTTTTGCACAAATTGGAACTATTTTTTTTTTATCAAATAGCATCGTTGTACGAGGTTTTAACGTATTTTAATTAAACCATCTCTAGCAGAGTGTCCAATAACAATGTCAGAAGCTTCAGTCACTAGTTTCACGGCTTCGGTATAGCACGGAAATCCCCAGTTAGGTTTCATTCCACCGTCATTTGCAATTCTTCATTTTTTTCATTATTGTAACGTGAAAGAGCTGGAAGAAACGAATGTTTCATATGTGTATTTATTTTGCCAGTGCACAAAATAAATATAATCTTCCGCTACTAAAATAAAATAGGTAATAACAAGTAATAATAATAAACAAATTGTGGTGGCGGCTGTAAAGGGCGCATTCTTTGGGATGTGCCACTTGAAATTTTGGCTCGAACACGAACAATCCACTTGACGAAAAGCTTCTCAACGTGATGACTCCTTGGGACTCTTATTTAAACATTACCAGCAATAGATTTACTGGTTGTCCAAAAAAACAATTATATGTATCACTGAATCAATTGCATTATTTCATGTTTACAGGCAGGTCTCGAGAAAATTTAATCAACATAAAACGGTGACGTACCTACTCCATCTATCAATGGTGGTTTAACTTTTATCAACAACCATACGGGAGCGTAAACAGTCATAATGTATTATTGCATTATAGCTTTTAAATTCTTAGGTTTTCTATTTTTATTAACCTAGATTTTTAGCGTAAGATTGGCAAAGGCAAGGTAACCTTAGATGTGTCATTTTTCCTGGTTGAGGATTTGCTAATTCCTAAGTACAAATGCCTGATGCTACAGTTTGCAAATCTCCTACAGGTATTTTGATCTATGCCCAGTTTATTTATAATCTTATCATCCAAGTTCGACATATTTCCAGCGACTGGTTGATAAGTTATGATTGATGGTTGATGTTATTTTCTGACACAGGGAAAGCTTTTTGCCTTTAGGACCCAAAAACTCAAGGACCTTGTTTACCTATCTAATTTTGCGAAAAGATGTCTCAACGGTAGCTCATTAGCATGTAGCAAGCGTACAGCACATACCACTGGTCTTCCTAGATGTGTCTCCAGAAGATATTCATTTCATTTATTCATTCTTAACAAACAATATTGTGTTGAATGTACATAAGTATAGAATTCTAATTAATCTAAGTTTTACTACAATAACAAAAACATAAGTACGTAGAATAACACACAATTTCAAATAAATACAAAAAAAAAAAAAAAATACATTATTATTATTTTCCATATGAATCCATTAAATTAGATTACATGTCATAAGTATGCTACAATTACATGTCAATTAAATAACCTACTAAAGAAAAAATAATATTTAAATTGAAAGAAAAAAATAATAAGTAATAATAAAATTATGTGCTTGTTATAAAATCGTCTACTGAATAATATGCTTTTTTTAAAAGGAACTGTTTGAGTCCTGCATTGAATATTTTGCTATTAGTAATGGATTTGAACTCCATTGGCAGTTTGTTAAATAGGAATACGGCCTGATAACTCGCGGCGTGCTTCATAATATTAAGCCGAGGGATAATATTACATTTTATGTCCTTACGTCTAGTTAACAGCCTTATTTCTCTTTCCTCTATGCTCTCATACTTGTTTAAATGCTTTACTAAGTCTGTTAGGAGAACAAGAATGTACAGAGATGGCACCGTAAGGATGCTAAGATTAATAAAATAATCTCTGCAAGATTCCCTCTGCGGTATGCGCACAATGATCCTTATGGCTCTTTTTTGGAGTCTGAATGCAGCATCGATGTTATACTGATAACTGTTGCCCCACTGTTTAATACTGTAACGTAGCTTAGACTCTACAAGTGCGTGATAAACTACTCTTAGCTGTGGAGTATGAATTAGATCTCGCAGGCAGCGAAGAGCGTAGCACGCAGAGCTTATCGAATTTGTGAGAGCCTGCAGTTCTTGCTTCCAATTCAATAATTTATCAATATGCACTCCCAAAAATTTTACGGAATCAGTTGGTACAATTTTGTTTCCCTTTAGACTAATGCTTAGTGTATCTGAGTGGTTCGATGTAGCGGAAAACAAAATAACATTGGTTTTTTTTGAGTTCAATTTTAAATTATTAGCTATGAACCACATGTTACAAGTCACTAGGGTGGCATTAGCTCTGTCGTTTAGCTGTGCTATATTATCAGCCGTAACTACAGCGTTTGTATCGTCCGCGAAACATACCAGCTTAGTATTCGGTACAGTATTTTCTATATAAGGAATGAGGTCATTTACGAACAGTATAAAGAATAATGGGCCAAGTATCGAGCCCTGAGGAACACCACGACCCATTTTCACAGTCTTTGACCTGACCACCTGTTCAGTGTTACCCACAACTGATCTTAACTCAACAAATTGTTTTCTGTTCGTCAGATATGATTTAAACATTCTAAAAACATTGCCTCTAATACCGTAATGCTCGAGCTTCTTTAACAAAATATTGTGATCTACGGTATCGAATGCTGAACTAAGATCTAAGAAAATTCCTGCTACCTTTTGTCTATTATTCAAATGTGTTACCACATCTTGAATCAAAGTGTCTATGGCTTCGCTAGTACCGATGCTTTTTTGATACCCAAATTGCCTTTTGTTTAGTACATTGTGGGCAGTTAAGTGTCTTAGCAGCCTGGATTTTAAAATTTTTTCAAAAATCTTTGATATCGTAGGTAATAAGGATATCGGCCTATAATTCAGCGGATCACTTCGACTACCCTTTTTGTAAATCGGCAACACTTTGGCAATTTTTAACTGATCTGGGAACGTGCCCGCCTCGAAACACTGATTAAAAAAGTGCGCAAGTGGTTCCGATAACAATTCAATATTTTCTTTGATTACCGTTATGGGTATTCCATCATGTCCTGCCGATGTTTTGGGTTTCATTGTATTAGTAATTTGTAAGACTTCTTGTGGCGTCACAGAATCGCATATCATTGACTGCTCAACCCTTTTTGTATTTTCTCCTAATATTTTCAATGCAAGATTAACATCACTTGTAACATCGCTTCTGCCATGATCAAATATACTGGAAAAGATGTTTGCCTGCTCTTGTGGATCTTCTACGGCCTTGTCTGTTTTAAGAATTAGCTTATCATTGTCCTTTGCTCGTGTCTTGTTCCTGTGCCTATTTACGATTTGCCAGATTCCTTTACTGGTATTATTAGCTTTGTCTATTTCCAAGCTTACAGCATATCGTTTGGCATACCTAACTACACGCCTATAGACAGATATATACTTATTTCGATATGTCTCTATGGAGGCGTTTGAGTTCTCTCTATCATATGTATTCAGGAAGCGCTTCATTTGGCTTGCTATTTTTATACCTTTAGTAATCCAGGATTTATACGCGTATCTTTGGCTAATTTTTATTTTCCTTTTTCTAAAACTACTTTTATATAAACCACTGAATTTACTAAGGAATGTGTTGATACCAATATTGTTCCAGTTTTGCTGTAAGAGCTTTTTTCTGAAAACCAACTTATTATTTTTAGTTAGCGGGCGACGTTCAGTGTAATTTACCTGTTCATCTATCTTGCTTCCTACACGTTCTAGGATTAGATCACAGCCCAGACCCGCGTGTCCGTCGGCTAAACCATTATGATCAACCCATGTGTTTTTGACACAATCAGAAGATACATTAGTCAAAAAGTTGTCAATACAAGACTCCGACTGTTTCCTTATGAATGTTATATCACTAACAAGAGGCACGAAGCTATAACATTTAAGTAGGGTTAGAAAATCAGCAGACTTATTGTCACTTTTTTGTATGTTAATATTAAAATCTCCACATATGATAGATTTTTTACAAAAACAATAATCGAGTAGTTGCTCCAGTTTATCCAAAAAGCTAGACAAATTACTTTCAAGCGGACTGCGATAGCAGCAAATTATACATACATTGGTCTCGCAGTCCTTGACTCCACACACCTCAAAACATCCTGTCTCGTAAAGAGATTTACAAAAGGACAGTTCTTCTGTCTTTCTGCTAGATTGTACCAGAATGAGACTACCACCTCGTTTTTTATTTGCTCTGACATTGTGTGCAGCCAAAGAGTACAAAGGAATGTTAAAAAGAGCTACTGAAATATTATTTAAAAAATGTTCACTGAGGCAAATAAAATGAATTTCTTTGGTTAATGTGCTTAAATAAATTTGTAATTCGTCCTTCTTATTAGAAATACCACAGACGTTCTGGTGAAATATATTAAGGCTCGTTAGGTCTCTGTCTGTGACTTTAATGGAATGGGAGCCAGACCTAAAAAAAATTTTTTTTGATAGTCATTAGCGTCCTGCGATGTTACATTTAATTCTAAGTTATCTACATTGTCTAATATCATATCAGATTCACAGTCCAAAAGATACATATTGTCCTTAAGCCAAAGTTTCAAGTCGGCGAAAATCGTAGATAAACCGACGTTATTCATTTGACCCGACCGAGTCCAAAACATTTTATATGAGTACTCTAAATTACTATTTGAATCAAACAGCAAGGCGTACCTATGTTGCAGAACGTCTGAATATAGCATATTGTTGAAGATCTCAACTCTTTTATTAAACAGAGTACAATTTTTTTTTAACTTATAACTCGGCGTACAGATAATTATATTGGTATTAGTTATTTGGCTAAGTTTATTTCTAATTAAAGTTATAATTGATGCATAATTATTTGTCATTTTAAAGTCTTTGTGGCCTATTAAAAAGATACACAGGTCGCCCTCAGAGTAATTTTGTAGTTTTGTGTCGATTCCCTCCAATAATTGCGACACCCCGCCGTCGGTGTAGAGGTGATGGCAGATTTGATGATCACCAAACATCTGCTCAGCTGTCTTCAACACCGTATTTCTGCCGTTGCTGTTAATAATGCATAATTTCGGCAGCACCTGCCCATTATTTGGAGAGATAGTTTGTACTGGCTTAGGCTCATCCATGCAACTTCGTTTAATTACATAGCGTTCCTTTGTTTCTGACCTATTCTCCACACACATGTTTACACGTTTGTTTGTAACATCAGGTTTTTTCGGAGTAGACGCACTCAAATTGTGATCCTTGTTATTACTAAAAATTATCGTGTCATTCACGCTGTGTTGCGATGCTGAAGTTATCGAGCCCTGCTCGGCAGAGCAACTTGACGTTTGAAGAGTCTCCAAAACCTTACAGACTGAGTTAGACCTCTGGATGCTCGACGTTCTTATTGTACAAAGTTGGTTAATTTTTCTGTACGTTGGTGTGGAAGACATCCTGGAAAGTATCCTGGGACTGCCTATCCTGTGTTTGAGGACCTCCGAAGCTGTGACGGTTTTGTATAAGGCTAATTTACTTTTGTATAGCTCGTTTGAGCTCCGCAGCTCAGATATTTCCAGCGAAAGTTTACATATCTCCTCATTTGCGATGTCAAGTTGTTGACGCAAATTATTAACTTGTATTTTTAGGTCTTCAAATGAAGAGGAATCTCCGTTGTGCACATTCGGCAAACTCAGTTGACTGCAGTTTAGTATGCTTTGCGATTCCGTTATAATTGTACTGTCCGAGTAATTTCGTCTCAATACCGGCTTCCTGATCGTGACATTATCAAAAGAAGAAGACATGATGTCGATTTGAACGTTCGTTAGTAGGTAAAAAAAAAAAAAAAAATACTGTATGACGCCTCCCTTCCAACTTGTGTTTGTGGCAGTACAGTCACAGCTAATATATTTTATGTCATTTATATGACACTCTATACAAATATCAGAGTTGGAAGGTTGTTTCTCATGTCTTTTTAATAATCGGAAACTGCTTGCGATTGAGGTCTACAAATGATCCAAACATGGGGCACACGGTTTCACTTCGTCGTTCCCCAGCGAATCCAAACAATGGCTCCGTTAGTAATTTTTGTTCAAAATTCAGCACTATTGTAATGGTAAAATTTTACAAATTAACTTGAAATACCATATTTACGATCAAAACTCTGTCTCATCGCAACCAACGACACTTATCGGTTCCCCAGTTTAAAGTAAAACGACGAATCTTAACAAGTGATTTTGAGGCACAAATCGCGTTCGAGCAAGTGTAGTTCAAAATTCATTATCAGGATTAAACCCACTATATTATAACAAATCAGTAAATAGAATACTAGAGAGAGTAGAAAAAATCATCAAATGTTGAAAAATATTTGTTTTATACATAAAACACGAAAGTAAAATTCAACCGTAAAATAATAATTATTTTTAATTTCAAACTTTGGTAGAGGGCTCAATATATTATATAAGATTTTTTATTTTATTTTTCATAGAATACGCTATTTTTTCCGCAACTTTTGAGGGGTCTTACGATGCGAATTTCGAAAAATATTAAAATCAGCCCACCCTAGCGTACATCCATTAAAAGTTATTAGTTCTACGTATCTACTTACGGCACTGTTTACTATCATGCCGCGCAGACACGTAGGGTTAATAAATAACGTGGTGTTAATGAGGCGTGTAGCGACAGTGACGACAGCTCACGTGTCACGGCGGCGTGTTGACACGCCACGCGTCATCGCGCGTCACGGCTCGGCCCGTCGCGGCGCCGCCGGAGCGGGCTTATCTCATCTATCGAATCTTCGCGCGAACTACATCTTATTATTTTGAAAAACAAAGAACTCGCCCGAAACAATGGGTCAAAAACCTTCGCAATAGCAAATCTATTAACTCTCTAATGAAGTGCATTAAATCGCGGCAGCATTGTTGCCGCGCCCCGCCGCGCCCGCTAACAAGGGCGCGTTTTAATTAAGCGTTAGTTTTATCTACGCGTTGTTTTGTCGCGTCACCTGTCAGGTTGCGCGAGAGGAACGGCGGGAGGGGGAGGTGCGGTTGCGGTTGAATTAGTTTTAATTTGGCGTTATCTGCGACGCGACAATGGCGCGGCTAATGCGCGAGATGCGTGCGCGATACCGCCGGCCGGTGGCGCCGGGCTCATTACGCCGCTGATTGGATGGACGCTATTCTGCACACACGCTCCGGGGAGCCATTATAATAAATTATAAGCACAATCTTAGTTAAGTCCGCGACTAGTTAATTAGTTCCCGCGCCGATTGCTTCCGGATAGCCATAATTTGTAGTTAGGCTCACAATGGCCGGGCTAATTACGGCGACAATCGACGGCTCCGCTGCATGGCTGTGACTGTGTGGCCGCAGCCCAAATGCGCTATCGCCACATGAGACTGTTATCAAAAAGAAAAAAAATGCGTTCTCTTTACGTTCCGCAAATAAATAAATACGTCACAATCACAATCGACAATAAAACACACACAGTTCTCGGGTTATCCCTCTAAAAAAATCGAGATTTAAGCTGTCAACAATTCATTCCTTATATTCTTATAATATTTTTGAAAACGTTCAGACCATCTTCTTTTAGTTATTTCTTTTGTCGCATTTTATGAGCTCGAATATTTTTATTTGATTATTTCCTTTATTATAGGTATACTTATTTATTACACAAACGTATAGTACAAGGCCAAGCGTTTTCTGTTTCAGAGTTTGAGAATATTAACTTATTGCAGGCTTGCAACGGTCCGGGCGCGTCGTGGACGTGGGGCGCGCGGCCGCGAGAGCTGGCGGTAGGGGCGCCCGCAGCCGCCGGCGCCACGGGGGCCCCCGCCAGCGCCACGCTCGGCCGCAGCGCCTCCGCAACGCTGCGCGCCGCCGCCGACCTCAACGTCGATGCCATCAAGGAGAAGCTCCTCGACCATCGGATCCCCGAATCCTGCGTCTAGTTTTAGTATTTAATCGAACTAGGTGATTACGCCGCTTCGCGCTCCCGCTGTCGCGTCTCCGTCTTGGACCTATCGATTGTACCATATCAGAAAACATATCAGTTTCAGTGCTCGAATGAAAACGACAATTCCATTTTATATTGTACATAATCATCTTTAAAGATGAACGGATACGAGAGCCTCGGAGGCTCCCTTTGTTGAATAAAGCGCTTGAATTTTGCGAGCGCTCTGTCAACACACGCTGCAATCAATTTGAGTGGTGAGGTAACAAAAATTCCGTTTATGAGAGTAACAAAACAAGAAATACTTTTGAGCTGAAAGCCCAGGCGCTCGGGGCACGTTCACGTTACAATTTTAATTTGTTAGCTAGCATTAGACGCCGGCGACGACGGCGGGTGCGCGCACACTCCTTGTACAGTCACGCCGTGTCCTGTCGTTGTAAATGTGGTAGATAGGAAGTCTCGCCGAGAGGCGTATTCTCTTCACTCATTCCTTCAGCCGTGCGCTCGGAATATCCAAGCTGAAGTTGTTATTTATTAAATATTGACAATTATAAAAACATTCCGTTGCCCGTCGATTTCGTTTTATCAGCGCGTCACGCTTGAATAAATTCGCGTTGACCTCTGCGCGCCCGCGCGGCGACGGCCGTGTAGCCCGTGGGCGCTCGGCAGACGTAGATTCGTACATCAGTTAAGTAATTGTCCTGCGCCAGTGCAAATTAACTTGTGACGTCTCACAAATTGGATATTCCGAGCGTATTCATCCGAAATCGAAGACTATAACGTATTAAATTATATATAGTTTTACTGAAAACGAATCGTGTGATGTACATAATAGTTCGTAAGCCACTGAATCTTTGCCACTTTTTTACATGTCTACGAACCCTAGCCGGCCACCGCTCGACGGTGCGCTCGGTGCGTCATTAGTTAAGTGGATTCACCGTTATCTGTATAAATATCATACATTTATGTAAATAAAATTTGTACTTGATTCTTAAGGTTTTAAAGTCGGCTTGGAAGCGCGGCGCGGCGGCCGCGACGCGACGCCGCGGGTCGCCGCCTGCGCGGTGTTCACTGTACAGATTATTTACACTGTCAAGCTCCGACGATTTAACGACTACTACTTTATGTCCAGAGATTTATATGTGCCGTTTGAGCGACTCGACAGTAGACCGCGCAGCAGCGCCATGGCGACCGTTCGCGCGTTGAATCGGAACACGCCGACCTGCCAAAAGGGCCATTTTCCGACCTGTACGCACGTTATGTATTTAAAAACAAGAGCGAGGCCTGTTGAAATTCGCGAATCAAAAAATTAACTTAATTATGCAGTAAAAAATATGCCAATTTTATCTTAACTCAATACAAGCAGCCGTCGCAGCTGGTGACTGGAGCATTTATCTGTGTATTCGAACGAAAATTTAAATTCACAAGTTGGTGGTAGAATTACTGAAATGAAAACATATCTTTACGGCGCAGCCGATGCACCGGAGCGTATCACCGAATATCAGTATTGTAAAAACAGAGGTTTTATTGCGCGCCGCCGCCGTCGCCGTCGCGCGCGCCAGTAGGCGGCGGCGGCGCGCCCGTCGTAGATAAATGATTGTTAGGTAATTTTAATTTGTAAGTAAGAGGAGATTTGTTATTCTAATGTTTAAAACAGCTCGAAGAGTACGCCCTACTGTTGACTTATTTATTTATTTTGATGAAAGATTAAAGGTTGTCTTGGAAGTACACTCCGTGTTTCATTACGAGCTCCGTCCGTATCCTTTGCCTCTATTCCTCATTTTCCAAACTCGAAATTCAGATATACTACAATATGTATTTACACAAATTTCTCTATTTCTAAATCCCTGAAGTACGAACGAAGTATAAAATGTTTAAATTTAACGAAGACACGTTAACTGCTACTTTAGGAAAGTAACAAGACACAACTCATAGCGTCAACGATATGTCACGATAAGACATGCACATGGCAAGAACCTCCTGAACTCTAAGAAGAACAAACTCGGCAAGCGCAACATTGACTTGGCTCTCGACGTAACCGTCATGTGAACTAATGAATTCCAAGCGTCTTAAATCCTATCTTTCGTTTTTTTACAAAAATTTACTAATAAATGTATAATATGACTGATCAAAATTATTAGCAATGAAGAGCCACGTAGCTTGCGCGTAGCACATGGGCTTCAGATACGGAAAATGAAAATTTTGTGATCAGTAGCGCCATCTATGTGTCCCAGCATGCCACGCGCAGCTCCGGCGGCAGCAGCATCTGGCGCGGCGCGGCGCTCGTCTTCAGGTGAACCGTCACTCGCCACTAGGTGGCGCTCACGCTAATGTAAGTACTACTAGTAAGAAACTGTTTCCTAGACTACTATAAGGGTCATTTTCATTTTAGGTGTACGTAACACAGAAGTTACACACAAAAAAAAATCGTTCCGTTACGTAGAATAAATTTTGTGTGTAACAAATATTAATAAAGGGTTGTTCACACTGTTGTATTTTCTTCTCGTAACGTAAGAAATAAATCGTAGACATCGTAAAATGAGCAAATATTAACTGGAAGGACGAGTACATATGCTGCGATAAAATTTTAATTCAATAAACGTATTTTTCGTTAAATCTGTCAAAAAAATAAAAGCTTGCAATAATAGTTTTGTCCGTCGTGTTGACTTATTTATTTATTTTGATGAAAGATTAAAGGTTGTCTTGGAAGTACACTCCGTGTTTCATTACGAGCTCCGTCCGTATCCTTTGCCTCTATTCCTCATTTTCCAAACTCGAAATTCAGATATACTACAATATGTATTTACACAAATTTCTCTATTTCTAAATCCCTGAAGTACGAACGAAGTATAAAATGTTTAAATTTAACGAAGACACGTTAACTGCTACTTTAGGAAAGTAACAAGACACAACTCATAGCGTCAACGATATGTCACGATAAGACATGCACATGGCAAGAACCTCCTGAACTCTAAGAAGAACAAACTCGGCAAGCGCAACATTGACTTGGCTCTCGACGTAACCGTCATGTGAACTAATGAATTCCAAGCGTCTTAAATCCTATCTTTCGTTTTTTTACAAAAATTTACTAATAAATGTATAATATGACTGATCAAAATTATTAGCAATGAAGAGCCACGTAGCTTGCGCGTAGCACATGGGCTTCAGATACGGAAAATGAAAATTTTGTGATCAGTAGCGCCATCTATGTGTCCCAGCATGCCACGCGCAGCTCCGGCGGCAGCAGCATCTGGCGCGGCGCGGCGCTCGTCTTCAGGTGAACCGTCACTCGCCACTAGGTGGCGCTCACGCTAATGTAAGTACTACTAGTAAGAAACTGTTTCCTAGACTACTATAAGGGTCATTTTCATTTTAGGTGTACGTAACACAGAAGTTACACACAAAAAAAAATCGTTCCGTTACGTAGAATAAATTTTGTGTGTAACAAATATTAATAAAGGGTTGTTCACACTGTTGTATTTTCTTCTCGTAACGTAAGAAATAAATCGTAGACATCGTAAAATGAGCAAATATTAACTGGAAGGACGAGTACATATGCTGCGATAAAATTTTAATTCAATAAACGTATTTTTCGTTAAATCTGTCAAAAAAATAAAAGCTTGCAATAATAGTTTTGTCCGTCGTGCAGTAGTATTTTTATTTAATTATTTTGAGTACAAAATAAAAGATATCTCAATTAAAACCTATTCCAACCTGTAGGTAAATGTGTTAGTAATATAATTAACACTTAACATCTACGATACTGTAATACGTAGTATTTTTTTTTTAATCTTTTCGAGTTGGGACAAGAAAAAATAACCAAATGGTAACCTAAAATGAAAATGACCCATAATCTAAAAAAATCACTTGGTCATCATATTATGTATTTGGAGGCCCAATCCCATAACGCAGTTTGCGCCTCTCAGCCAAACCATACTTTTTCAACCAAGGTGTAGGGTTAGTAAAGTCAGGGCTTGGCTTTTCCTAGGATCTGATAACTTTTTAACAGATTTACGCTGTGAGTCATGCGGTGGGAACTCTTTTATTTCTGTAAAGTTCCGTATATTTTTATTATGGGATTCACCTATATCTTTAAAATGTCCGCTACAGAACGGTTGTTTGGAAGCGATCGCTCTTTAGCGATAAAACTGGTGTCCTCTTCTTTTAAAGAACACTTTAATTATTTCAATCACAAATTATTTCACGGAATGTTTCACTGCATAGAATTTTCATTTTATACACAATTTTATTCTCGGGCTTCATACATTTATCAGAAATCTTGGTTAGGTTAGGTTTGGGTTATAATTATAACATTCCGTAATATTTTATAAGTAGTTTCAGAAAAAAAATGTTTTCGTTGAAATGAAATTTCTATGAAATATAAATCCGATTAAACATCTATAATATATATAAATACAAGTGTCCTGAGTATAGGACTGACTGACTGACTCATTGACGCAGAGCCGAAACTACAAATGCTAGAGAGTTGAAATTTGCACAGTAGGTTGAATTTATAAAGTGTACAAGAGATAAGAAGCGATTTTGAAAAATTCAACCCCTAAGGGGGTTAAAAAGGGGATGAAAGGTTGTATGGGGTACAAGTTTTTTTTTATGTTAGGAACTTGAAACTTCGTAAAAATGTATTAAAATAAAATGTGTTTTTGAAAATTCATCCCCTATTTATTTATTTATTTTATTTAATCTTTATTGCACAAAAGAAAACTTATCGTACAAAAGGCGGATTTAATGCCATGAGGCATTCTCTACCAGTCAACCTTAGGGCAAAGCGGAAAAATTGTAGGCGGTGCAACTAACTTACACATACTCGTAAGTAACAAAACACCCTATGGTGGTAAAATAGGGGTTGAAAGTTTGTATGGAGATCAAATATTTTTTTTTAAGTGCGGGACTTGAATCTTTGTACAAAGGCATACTATTAAATTACAAGAAAAGTAATTTCAGCGTTTTCAAAAATTCATCCCCTAAAAGGGTTAAAAGGGGGTTGGAAGTTTAAATCCATTACAAATTCTTTGAAACTTCTTATAAAGGCATATATAAGAATTAAAAAAATAACATTAATTGATCGTTCCTATCGATTGTTATTAAAATTTCAACCCCTAAGGGAGTTAAACGGGGGATGAAAGTTTGTCTTGGGGTTCAAATTTAATTTTAAGCTAGGAACTTGAAACTTCGTATAAAGGTATTAAAATAAAAAAAAAGAACTGATTTCAGTGTTTTTGAAAATTCACCCCCTAAATGGGTTAAAAAGGGGTTGAAAGTATGTATGACGATCAAGAAAAGTAATTTCAGCGTTTTTGAAAATTCAGCCCCGAAGGTGGTGAAAAAGGGGTTGAAAATTTGTATGAAGATCAAATTTTTTTATGATTGCGGGATTTTATACTTTGTATAAAAGCATTTAATTAGAATACAAGAAAAACAATTTCAGCGTTTTTGAAAATTCTACCCCCAAGGGGGTTAAAAGGGGTTGAAAGTTTGTATAAAGATCAAAAGTTTTTTTGAGTGCGGGACTTGAAACTTTATATAAAAGCATATTATTAAAATACAAGAAAAGTTATTTCAGCGTTTTTAAAAGTTCAGCCCCAAAGGTGGTGAAAAAGGGGTTGGAAACTTGTATGAAGATTAAAAAAATTTTTGATTGCGGGATTTTAAACTTTGTATAAAAGCATATAATTAGAATACAAGAAAAGTAATTTCAGCGTTTTTGAAAATTCTACCCTTAACGTTAAAAAGAGGATGAAAAGTTGTATCGGGTATAAGGGGCATTTCATATGAAGCGGACGGGTAAAAAAAAGTGTGATCAGGAAATTTGTTCATATGCGGGTTATTTATACCTCTAGTAGGTATGAAAGCGGACACAGAATATTTTTTTTCTACGATGTTTATTTTTAAAGTTATGGGCCTTTGAAAAATTAACACAATCAAAATTTAGATTTCGTTTTTCGAGTGGGGAAATCATACAAATGAATATGAAACTTAGCATTTTGTATAGGTTTTTAGATGTTATTTTTAATAAAGAAATTATTTTTTCTAATTAATAAAAAAAACATGTATAAAACCGGAAGTGAAATTTTCAAAGTATTTTTTTTATCACTTCGACCATTTTTATTTTTTATTTTTTTACACCGAAATATAGTCAAAGGTATATTTATAATACACTATGAGTTTCATAGTGGAATACCCATTACTTAGAGAGATAGGTAAATTAATGTACATGCATGTCGCACTGAGTGTGATGTTTCATACTAATTTATTTCAGGTATATGAAGTGTAATAACAATTGACATGTATCGTTGTATTCACGCGAGTTTAGTACCTACATATCGGCGGTTTTCAACAATTCACAATAATGATATTTGTACAAAATACTTATGTCAACACTCTAGGTACTCGTAGAGCAATACAATTTTATATAAGACTCGTAGAGTCTTATAAAATTCCATCAAATGCTTTAGGTAAATAGGTACATCGGCGTAAATTAACCCTTTTAACCAGCGAGCGTACAAGGCAAGTCCCTGCGACAATTCAAAACGTGCGAGTCACTATCTTGTATTGGGTCCAGCACGGACACGGTGAAACACTTGTATTTATTACTTATAATGGTTTAACTTGTGTTAACTTCGGAATACAAAATTGAAATGAAAACTAAGAGTACTATTACTTATAGTTTTCTAAGTACTAGACTGTGCAATAATCACTGAAATATTATTACTACAGATAGCTGTAATGATCGTAAATCTCAAAGACAACCTTTTGAGCCACTTTATGACGACGGCCACAACCGCCTTTTATAGTTTTTATCCTTGCGGCAAAATAATATGTCTGGACTACCGCTGCACTCCAAACAACACGACGGAAAGTAACAAAAAACGTTACAGCATGTGTCATCGTGTTGCAAATAAATAATATCGGATGACAATAGGCTGAAACGTGAAGAAGATGGATGGTGCGGCGCGACGCGTGATGCGCGCCATCGGTCACCTCCCCGCACACCGTCATCCACCAGACACCAATATCATAATGCCATTCTCGTATGACTGTAACAAATGTATTCCCTTTCAGTATTGATCATCGCGAAATCCAATTTCTAAGGAAAATAATGGAAGCGAATAGAACAAGTCGGTCTGTTTGTTTATCTAGTTCGCTTCGTTTCCCTGCTGATCGGGGCGCACTGCAGAATCGCACATTGCGTTCTTTACTCGGCGCATTCGCTCGAGATGCAATTTGAATCAGATAGGGGAAGGGAGGGCATAGTGGATACCTTTACCTTTGACAGGTACCAACAGAAAAGTTTTACAAGAACGCAATGAAAATAATGTGTATAATCAGTCTTTATTTATTAAACTTTAAAAATGAAACATTTTGAGCCTCTAATGTTCATCATTTTTTTAAATATCAAGCAAATAATCAAAAAACATATTTTATCCGCTTTGCCCAAGATGCCGGGCAAAGTGAAACGGATTCGGGGGCAAAGTGAACTGGGCCCGGGCAAAGCGAATATTCAGTCATAAAATCTTAATAAAATAAATCATTCAGAAAATTGTAATCAGAATAACAACGTCACAATAATATTAATTAGGAACAGTTATCACAAGTAAACTTTGCATTGCCTTCATAAGCTGTACAGTCTTCATGGCACCAGTGAAGGCATTTATCACAGCAAATCCAATTTTCAGTCGGCTGTCCACCTGCTTCGATGTAAATTTCTTCGGCATACGATATCCTTAAAATTTTCTGTTTTATTTTAAGATCTAACTCCTTTTGTAGTATTTTTAGGTTTCTTCGCAGTATTTGATTTCGATGGCTTTGTACTTCAAGCTATTTTTTGCGACATAGTTATACGCCAAGGCCATAAAATCATCTCAAGCCAATCCGAAGAAAACTTCGTCAATCTCTTTTAATTAGCTCTTTTTCCTGATTTTCCTCAAAAACAGGACGAAACCGACCAAGTCGTTTTGATGCGTTTCCTGTTTTCACATAACTATATAAAGTCGCATAAGGCAATTCATATCTTTCGGCCGTCGCTTTTAATGATTCTCCGGTTTTGCACTCTCTGATAGTCTTATCCGGCAGTTCTGATGACCAGGAGCCCTGGCTTGTCCTTTTCTGATATTTGTGCACCATCTGTAATAAAATATTATAAATGTTAACCATTTAACTCATAAATTTAAACCCAAGGGCAAAGTGAACAGGGTATCCGCTTTGCCCTATCCACTTTACCCAATTACCACATTTACGAAATAAATTTCTCTAATAAATAAATCGTGGCTTCACTCTTATAAAAGTGCACTGCAAACGAAAGATGCTTTAACAGGCAATAGATCCTTTGACAATTAAAATCTGCGCTATTTATTATAACAAAATAACGGACAATGTAATTACCTTAAGAATCGATCTTTTTCCGCAAAAAACACGTTTCGACTCGTCATTGGCGATACGCACCGCGACCGTTCACTACGGCGCCTGCCGCTGACTAAGCGAAGTATCCCGAACGTTGTCTAGGCGCATAGCGCGTCAAAGACGAATAGGTCGGGAGGGGGAAGTAAAATTCGCTTTGCCTGGTATATCCACTTTGCCCTACCTTCCCCTACAACTTTAACAAATGCAATACATTGCGTGCTATCCAGTAAACGTCTAGTTTTTCAGCCGCACGCCCCGCAATGGAAATCGAACGTCGCCCGACGTCGACTTGTTGCGGGAAGCGAGCGTCGTTCCGCGCATAACTTTTATCTCAACTGTTTACCTCACTGAACCCTCCCGCACAAACAAACAATGAACAATAAGAACAATCCGGTCAAAGGAAAAATAAATGACTCGTGAAAGAATACTCGCACATGCACGATAGAAGTTGACGCAACGTCGCAAACTTGTCTGCCCGAGTCCTCAATGGCGCGCTTCAAATTTTGCGATTCGAGTGCCTCGGCGCGCGCTAAATGCCGCGAACGCTCCACTCGTATTTATCAAACATTCATGTAATTTCACGTGAGGGCTCAAATTCGTATTTAAAATGCCATTAGCAACTATAATAGAGTTTTGGTGTTCAACGAGGCCTTCCTGCCAATGGAATCGGGTTGCACGCGGATAGTTTAAGAGCTAGGAGTTCATTGAAACTTTGCGGCGTATTGAGAGCTCAGACTTGGCGAGCTCCCGACAGCCGCACTAGGTCAGGATAATAACTTGCCCAACTTATCCTTGAGGGCTCGAGGCTCGGCGGGAGGGTGGGGAAGGAAAGGGGTGTCGGCTACACAATGCACTCCGAGTTCCGAAACACTCCTCCGGCTGCACGCTTTGTTCGCTAAGCCGCACGAACTTGTGACGGCACTCCACATCGCCGATCGCCGACAGATCGGCACTACATACTTCGGGGCCAAGCAATGAAACAACGCAAACAATGTAAACATATATCAGCATGACCGGGCTCTATATATTTCCGATTACAATGCCCGCAGATAAATCTATAAGTATGTAGCTACATAATTTACTAGAGTAAGATTAATTACAAAATTGATCCGCATCAGCTGCGGCGACATCGCACATCGTCATTGCGTAAACGTACGAGTAATGTCTCCAAGGTTTATTAAATATATATACTAATATAGGGTTGGTCTCATATATGTCCTAGTAGACCTCGACGCTCTCCTGGTGGTGCACGGTGTCCTGGCGGAACATCTCGACGTCGGCCTGGCTGTCGGCGTGGATGATCTTGGCACGCCCCTCCTGCGCACACACACAGAGATCACACCGAGGACTCGTACAGAGAGGGCATCGGCTCCTACGACATGAGCCTGGCTAGTTGGGACAACACTTGCTAAATGCGTTATTTTATATAATATAACCTTTACCTACAGTGTCTACACTCTACGTTGTATCTCTCCGAATTTTTGGTGTGGATCAAGTGTAAAGATACAATACGTCACCACCCGTTCTAGTTATGTTTAGTTTAGGTCTTGGAACGCCTTACGCCGAATACATTGAACATAGTTCAATGTTGAAATCCATTTGGCTGCTTATTTTGCAAAAGTGTTTCCAATTACACTTGGCATTATGTGCCTTTATGTAAAATGAGAATTAATCAATAGAAAACTTGTCAGTTGACAACAAAACATAATCCTTTTTGAAACCAGGTTTTGCGGAACAGCGATGTAGGGGTGTTAAATTACTGTTAAATTGTGGTATGAGTCTTGATAACCACTAACTTCAGATACCTACATAATGGCCCAAAACTGTTTGCTGTAATACGAATACGACCTTTATTTGGCTGAATATTTTAGCTATTTAACCGTTTTATTACTCTTTCCCCAATATTGACGACCTCCTTATAAATTGTGGTGCCTTTTCCGGTTGTCTTGGAGAAGTTGCGGCTTTGTAACACGCTTTTATTAGCTTCACTTGTAACTAAGTTTGTAAACAACCAACAATTTAATCAAATCTTGGAAGTAATTAACCTACTTCTAATTATTTTATCGAAATAAAACTTTGCGTGTATAATATAGTTCACGTGACTTACAATCATTTGGTAAATACCTATAGGAGCTGATTTAATGATGGAGACGGAAGGTGGTCGCACGAACTCCTAGATAAACTCATCATGTTTGGGCTCATTTGATTTGTATTGATGAGCAATAATGGTTTGTGCAACAAAGTAGTTATAGCCTGCAATAAAAGCGTGTCTGAAAAATATTTCTTTGACGCACTTACTAATTATTATACGATTCTTATCAAAATTACCTTGATTGATTTATGCCAATATTGCGGGCAGAGTAATAAGTCGGTTAAGATACTCAATATTTATTTTGTACAATAGCACTTAATCATAAACTGATCGAGGGTATATTTATACGAAGGTACTTTTAGTTACGTTCATCTGAAACCGTAGATCTATAAAATCACCACACATTTTGCGCCACCAAATAGATAACATACATAATATTTCAAGTTCGCAACCAAGGTTGCATAGAAGAAATCGCTCTTTAGCGATGAGGCCGCCTGTTGTTTTCCTCTCAATTGTAATTTTAGCATTGTATCTTACATTTCTTTGTTTTGTAAAGTATGTAATAAAAAGTATTTGTACATAGTTTTTCACAACAACTTAATACAATCTGGAAAAGTTCTCAGCTTCGGAGGAAGCACGTGTTAGTAAATGAAACAATTGCAAAACTAAAGAGTTAGAAGAAAATTGTTATGTGAGAAGACATGATGGTTTAATGAGGTTATACCTTGGGGTGCATCATGATGAAGGGCAGCTCGGCGGCGAGCTCGCCGGCCAGCGCGCCCAGGTACAGCTTTACCTTCACGCTGTACGAGACCACGATGCCGAACGCGTCCCGCTGGTCGGGGTCCAGCATCCTGCAGAGAATATCAACATCAAACTAGAGTTTTTCGTGGTTGGAGAAATCGCGGAGTCAGACTCAAGTCCATGCTTGCCACGCTCTGCTAAAGGTTTCCACCATCGCACTTCTCGCCATCGGCAGCGTGTTCATCTTCACACACTGGAGCCTAAATGATAGAGAACTGTGCGGTTGTAGAGGAATTTCCTACCGCGAACGCTCCGAATGAGCTCCCTGCCGAGGTTTTCCTCGGAGGCTACAGTATGCGGTTCTTCAAGAGGAGAGTAAATAGGTTCTGAAAGAGTCGGCAACACGCGTGTGATGCTCCCGGCGTCGCAAGCGTCCATAGGCGGCGGTAACTGCTTAACATCAGGCGGGCCGCATGCTTGTTTGCCACCATCGTAGTATAAAAAGTGCTCACAGTGTGGAGGAGGCGAGCGTGGTGTCGTTGCGCTTCAGCTGTCCGTCGAGAGCGATGCCGCGCTTGTCGCGGTTGGCGGAGAGCGCGGGCGTCAAGTGGAGGACTCGCTGCAAGTTCGACCCCGGCTGCAATGGGCATCCATCCCTGTGGCAACACAAACGGGCTTTAATCTCCGGGTACAGTTTTATTTACATGCTTTAATCATTAGCTACCAAGATTAAACCCTTAAACCAACATTACTTCAGTGAATTATAATTATAATAGTAATGTTAGTAGGACAGTGGAAAGTAGAATTCAACTTGAAGCGCAAATTCAATTTAACTATGATGATGCTTGAAAAGTTAGAAGTTACAACTTCCTCAGGCTAGTACTTAATCCTGCCAACCGGTAAGTTCCTCGCAAACTGATATCCTGGGACAAGGCGAGTTAATCATAATAAACGGGAAAACGGAACATAAGTAGATACAAAGAGCAACGCATGTTAATTATATTCAAAAACAAAAAGATAACTGAATAAATAATAAAAAAAATACATAACCTAAAGATTCTACTGAAACCCAATGGTCTTCAATTCCCTCAGTTAAGTAATAAGTTCAGTATTAGGTGGGATTTTGTACTACAATGAAGAAACTAAAGGAAGGTATACTGACTGCGTCTCAACGCTGGCGACGATGTTGCGGTACTGTCCGCTCTGGAACAGCACGACGTCGACGCCCTGCTGCACCGCTGCCTTGATGCGCTTCACCACCTTGTTGCTGTGGTTGCGCACGCACACGTTCACGGCGATGGTCTCGCCGTGCATGTACAGCTGCTTGTCCAGCGTCAGCTCCAGCTCCAGTTGTCCAGGAGAGAGCACGAAGTCTTTCCGCACCACGGTGCACGGCTGCGGGCCAGGCTTGCTCGGCGCGTACTGCACCTTGCGGATGCCCAGCGCGATCGTGCTCCTGCGATGTGTCATGGTACGAATTATTGCTTACGTACTACTTGCAAACTTGCAAGTTTGATTATTTTAGAGTTGTATAATTTTACAGACAGCAAAGCGGCCTTTAAGTAAGCCGTGTTGTAAGTGGGGATATCAGCGAAATCACGACATGGGTCTTTACTTGTAGTGGTTTTTTCAAGATTCGGTTCTGCGCCTGCGGTAGCAATGAACGCAATATTATCAATGTCATAGACTTATGAGCAAAAAATAATTATATTTTTAGTATCAATTTCAATGAAGACAACTCTGTCTGTGGAAATTGTATATATAGTCCCTTATTTTATTGCGGAGTCTTGGGGTATCGTGTTAGGACCTGCGGTGTGTGCGGTCGATCTCCGAGTCTCCCACGAACAGCTTGACGTAGTAGTGCACGCCGCAGGGCTCTCCCTCGTCCTCCAGCGCGGGCTGCAGGGTCACTGACCCTGGTGCCCCGGCGGGCACCGACAGCCGGAAGGCATACGCGTTCTCGCCCAGTTTCTTGATCAGCCGCTCCTGACAACAAACATCTTAATCAGGTTAATTATGATAGCTACAATCGGAGGTCCGAAAAAAAACCAAAAACTTTGATACTAATTTTAATTAAGATAAAAATTACAAAAAATATAGCCTAAGTGCGATGACAATTGTTCGAAGTATGAATCAAGAGTGTGTAATAATCGGAATTGCAAAAACTAGGTAAACGCGTGTTTTGCTGAGTTGTGCCTCGTGCCGTCGACGGTCGGGCGCGTGCCAGCTGACTCGGCGGTTGTCCTTATGGTGCAATATGTAATTCGTCCCCCCGCAGATCGGCGATTATTTTCCAACGTTTAGTGAAAAAATTGCCGGGAGTCTATGCTGCGTTGCTTCATTTTCTATCATTCCCGCATCCTCGTTCCCGGGGGTGTTGCTGCTTGGCTCTGGCTCTGGTATGCTTCCGGTCAAGTGGCGGTTATAGGCTCTCCTCAGGGTTGCGGCCGTAAGTGCGCTCGTACCCAATATTAAGATAACGTAAAGTGGTATCGTTGTATGGTATATCACGTCCGGCGAACCCGCATCCGGCTGGACAGGAGACTCGAAGATGAGGTTGCTCTCAGCGTCGTGTAGTCCTTTGAGGTCTATGGATTTTAGATTGATGTGGGCTAAGGGTGTACCTTGTTTCTCGGCGTCATGAGGGATCTCGGCCAACTTTAGGGGGTGGCCACGTATCTCGTCCTTATCGTTGGTAATTGTGAACTCTGCTGTTCTTAGGTAACAGTTCAGTGGGATGGTGACCAGGTAACTACCCTGTAGTGAAGTGTAGTCCTCTCTGTTGCAGGATAGTTGTATCTTCGTTGGCCGCGGAAGTGAGATGATGTAATGCTGGTCGTCAAGTTTTTCCATGGCTGGCTTTGACAGGGATATAGTGGTAGGTTGACAGGACGCTTGCGGATCTTCGTTTCTTATTAGTCGGTGTATGCAGTCCGAAGAGGTACGGAGTTGTAGGCTGGCTTCTTTTTCGCAGACATAATGGCGGCTGAACTTCGGGCATTCTGCCTCCATGTACATGAATGAGTTCTCATGAGTTGCCAGGAAAGGGTAGGGGGGAATAAGGGCTTGCTTATTTTTATTGGGTACAATGGATAATTTAAATAAATCGAAAATTTCTGACGTTATTATGGGAAATTTAAATGTAATTACTATTTCTGTGTCTGTGTAATATGATCCCGGGCGTATTATGTCGTAATATTCTCGCAATTCTAAGTCTAATATTCTGTCATTACCATATAATAATTTTAACTTATCTAACATATTTCTTAGGACACTAATCTCTATCATGGAATGATGAGCAGTGGAACTACGAATAAACGCTAAACTATTTTCTATCCTTAAAAGCTCTTGGCTTAGATTCTCTACGTTTTCGCTTAAGATTATCAAAAGTTGGGCGAATTTTGCATATTTAATTAAGCTGTCCTCTCTATAAGCATTACTATTTAAGATTAATTCTAAGGTGGTGTTAATTTTTATTTGATTTTCTACCAGGGTGTCTATAATGTTGCCTTGGCGACTTGCCCAATCTTTGCTCAGACTCACGTGACTATTTAATTCCGAAATTATTTTATTTTGATTATTCTGCAAATTTTTTATTAAATTATTATAATTAACTGCGTCGGTTTGATCTAGGTTGCCGCTAATACTTTTAATAACTGTCCCGAGTCCGTCAACGAGCCCTCTCTTAGCCCGTGCCGGTTCCAAGGTTTCCAATTGACGTGCTACCATCTCTAACTTATTTATTAGATAAATTATCTGATTTTCGTATAAGATATATGTGTCGTTAACTAACCTAGTCTTGTATGTTTGTAATTGTCCGAAAGTTGAGCTGATTTTGTCCCTTATTTCCTCGAGTCGTATATATTGTATAAAGGTATGGTAGTGGGTTGTGAGTCGCATGGGTCCAAGTTTATAGGGTAGAAGTCCGGGTCCCTCATTTAGACTCTCCAGTTTTATCTCCGAGCCTTGCATCGGAGGGATCGTCAGCAACAAAAGAATTCTGTAACAAGGGGTCTCCTTTAGGGGTGCGTTTCAGGCGTGACTTAGCTACGGGTGTACGTTTCTTAGAAGTATATATATGTATAGGGAGATCTGCTAATACAGTATCTTGAGTGTAACGTGGGGCGGTTTTCTGTCGACTTGCTAAGGGATTTTTAATGAATACCTGTTGCTGCGGGGTGTATTCCACCTCGGGCTCGCGGTCTTTATTTCTACTCTCTATTAGGGCGGTTCGATTTGCTAAGGCTGTGTCATTTATTATGTTGTATACTTGTTTCATCTGTTCCCTGTGGTTCTGGACGTACTGTTGCAATAGTCGTTCGTTTATTTCGGTGTCTAGAGGGTTTCTGGGGTCAAAGTGTCCCGTCAGTAGGTCAAATGGCCTACACTTCGTAAAACTGTGAATGGAGCTGTTGTAAGCTATAATAGCATAGGGCATAAGATTGACGATGGGTTCATCCTTTTGTTTTAATTTTAATATTCGAAGATGTTCGAGAAGAGTGGAGTGGTAGCGTTCTATAATGCCATTGTCGTTTGGGGAATGGGGTAAGATTCTGTGGTGGTTTATTCTGTGGAGTTTCACGAATTCAGCGAAAAGCTGGTTGGTAAATTCAGTTCCGTTGTCCGTAACTAAAGTAATGGGGACTCCATGGTGAGTGCAGTATACCAGGAGAGCTTGAAGTATGCTAACTGCGGTACCATCGCGTAGGTGATAGGCTTGTCCGTATTTTGTAAATACGTCCATGAAGGTTACAAATTTTTCATTATGAACGGTAAAGAGGTCCATGTGGACCGTTTCGAATGGCTTGGTCGCGGGAGGTACAATATTAAATTTTGGTCTAATTGGGTTCCTATCGTATTTGGCCTGTCCACAAGTGGGGCAATTGTTGATGAATTTAGTAATATGATCCTTCATCTTAGGCCAATAAAACTTCCTGGAGAGGGCCAGGTAGCATTCCGCTATGCCGCGATGGTTGGTTTTCCCATCATGATAATTGTTTATAATTTCCTGTTGTCGAAGATAATCTTTAATGTTCTCCAATTCTGTTTTGGAAAGTACGAGGTTCATGGCGGAACTCCTAAAATTGCTCTGGATGATAGGGATGATTTTATACATTGCGAGTGGGGGTTGTATAAGTATAGCAGTTCTAACTTTGGGATTGACATATTCTTTAATAGCGTTTATTACATCTGTTTCTAAATTTAGATCGGATACCTGGACGGATACCCGAGTGTGGGTGTCGAATGGCTTAGTCACACTCGGTTTCTTTTTTGCGTTATCTACGATAGTAAACACGATCTGTCTGTGATACTTGTTAAGTGGCTCGTCAGTAATGGGTACTTCCAATATAGGGTTCTCCTCGCTGGTGTGCACGGTTTCTGTGGATGAGTTGCCTAACGTTTCGGGTATTTCTGTAGGGTTAGGTATTATGGAACAAAGCTCGTCTATTATTGCAGTTTCGGTTTCCTCATTGTGGATCTCTACTCTGGATAAAGCGTCGGCATTAGCATTCAACTTCCCTTTTTTGTATATAATTGTATAGTCGTATTCACTGAGTTTCAGCCTCCATCGAGTGAGGCGTGAATTGGGTTCCTTTATATTCATGATCCATTGGAGGGGCCTGTGGTCACTATAGATCTTGAATTTACGTCCGAAAAGATAGGGTCGAAAGTACTTCGTAGCCCAAACTATGGCCAGGCACTCTTTCTCTATCGTGCTATAGTTAAGCTCGCTTTCGTTGAGAGTGCGGGAGGCATAACACACTGGTCTATCAGAACCTATTGGCCCTTGGGATAATACAGCGCCCAACGCGACATTTGACGAGTCCGTCGTCAGGATAAATTCTCTGGTAAAATCGGGATACTGAAGTACAGGGTCGTTGGTGAGAAGGGTTTTGCATTTCTCAAAACAGTTAATGTATTCGGAATTAAGGGTGATTTTATTTCCTTTTTTCAGACAAACTGTGAGAGGTTTAGTGATGTGGGCGAAGTCGGGAATGAACTTTCGGTAATAACCGAGAAGGCCCAGAAACTGTTTTATTTCTTTCGGAGTTTTAGGTATTGGATATTTTTGTATGGCGGAAATTTTTTCAGGGTTTGGTTTGATACCGTTTTTGCTGATTATGTGTCCGAGATAAGCGGTTTCTAGTTTCAGGAATTCAGACTTGTCCATCTGAATTTTGAAATTCGATTCCCTTAACCTCTGAAAGACCTTTTCTAGATTAGACATATGTTCTTGTAGGGACGTACTAAACACGATAATGTCGTCGAGGTAAACGAGACAGATTTCGTTTTGCAGACCTCTGAGAACGTTATCCATGACCCTTTGAAATGTACTAGGTGAATTTTTGAGGCCCATGGGCATTCGCAAAAACTGAAAATGTCCATGTTCTACGTTAAAAGCTGTTTTGGCGATGTCCTGGGGGTCCATCTCCACCTGGTAGAACCCGCTTGCCAAGTCTAGCGTGGTAAAGTAGTGACACTTTCCTAATTTATCTAGCACATCCGTAATATTCGGGATCGGATACTTGTCGTTAATTGTCTTATCGTTTAGCTTGCGGAAATCAACCACAAGACGCCATTTTTGTTTCCCTGAGGCATCCGCTTTTTTGGGTACAACCCAAATGGGGGAGCTCCAGGCTGAATCCGAAGGTTGGATTATTCCCTGGTCTAACATTTTGGTTATTTGGTCTCTAACCTCCTGTCTATGCACAAAAGGATACCGGTAACTTTTTGTGTATACCGGTATTTCGTCTGTCGTCCTGATACGGTGTTTAATTTTATTGGTAAAGGTGAGCGCTTCGCCTTCAATATAAAATACATCAGCGTAGCGAGAGCAAAGTAATTTCAAATTAGCCTCTTCTTCCTCGTTTAAATGCTCAGTACGTAACCGAGAAATTACGTCCTGTGCGCGTGTACTAAGGCATCGTTCGGTGCGCATGCACTCGATATTGTGGAGGTCAGCTTGGGCTGGCCGGTCAAGCGAGAATATGACGTCATTTGCGGATTGGTTTGCAACTTCTACATAACCGCGATTATTTTTAACTATTGTAAAGCAAGGGCGAACTATGCAGTTACTAATTACCTGGTCTTTTACAAATACTTCACCGTCGGCGGTGTTAATCGGAACTTTAATTATCTTTGACGTGCCGGCGGGGATCATTTCCTCAAAGTAATTATTAATACTATCTGAGTGATACATCCGTATCGGGTTGCTTGAGGTTCTCGTGGCTAAAGTATTACTTTTGAGGTCAATTTTGGCCTCCCAATCTGTTAGTAAGTCCAAACCTATAAGGCCATCGAAATAATCATGAAAGCGGTATATAAACAATTTCATATCACTCGCGTCCTCGAATTCCGGGAAGCAAGGTATCGTCAGCGAATAATCATTCCTACTCACGGCGTGAACATTAGTGACCTCGAAAGGGTCATAGTTAAGGGGAACATCCTGATAGTATCGTTGGACTGCTTCGGGACTAATAAAGGACTGGTTTGCGCCGGTATCCAGTAAAAGCTTGAGTGGGGGGTTGTTAATTTGTATATACGGTAATTGCCTCTGAGACTGTAGCTTAATTTCTATTTTGGCTTGCGTGACCTCTGGTCTGGCTGAAAATCCGATTGTTCATTAGTAATAGGCAAAATATCATCGTTCGGTTGATGGTCACAACGTATTTCCGTGTCTATAAATAGATCAGCTGAGGGATCATGTTCAATATAACTGTCGGCGGTCATTGCTGCGTCGTAGTAATATTCCGGTTGCTCGTAATAATTATTATAGTAATATGGGTCGCTAGTGTAGGGTGAACATTCGTTCATATGCATTTCGCGTGGCTTATAAAAGGATTGATTCGGCTGAGGCAATAACCTCGGGGTGTAAGTTTGAATTCCGCTCATAGGCTTGGGGGTTGAACTATTCTGAGGGTTGTTTCTAGGGGGTAGTCGAAATACGTTACTTTGGGGATTGTAGTTAGGAGGTCGGGCACTAAACATCTGTTGCGTTCTAGTCGGCATTCTGTTTTGGGGTTGTGTGGGCATAGGGTTGAATCTGAATGGTTGCGGGGGTTGCTGCACTGGTCGCTGAGCGATAGGTGCCGGCCAATTCGGTATTTGAGGTAAATTAAATGGACGTGGTGGCAAAAATCCCACATTTGGTGAGGGCATGGTCACCTTATTTGATTGGTGGCCTTTGGACATATCTCCGCGTTGTTGTACATACATTACATTGAGTTCCTCCTGAACGAACTCTAGAGCTTTCTCTATGGAATCCGGGCGCATACACCTAATACGTGACCCTAAGGGCTCCTTCAGGCCGCGCACAAATGCCTGCATAGCTACCTTTTTATAAAGAGTACGCTTGGCTTCTACAGTCGTGCTAATATTCTCATGTAAAGACACGTATGTCATTATAGTACTCAAAAGCGTCTGACAGTGGCCATAAAACTCCTGGGGCGACCTGTTACCTTGGCAGGCTATAGAGAGGTCATTGTACAATGCCGTCTCGTCGCGCTGATCGGAGAAATTATTGATAAGGGCTGCTCTAATACCCGCCCAATTATCAGGAATTCCATTACTATTAATTGTACTTGCGGCTGTACCAGTGATTTTATTTAAAATTCCATTAATAAGGCAGAGATTGGATAACTCGCGTCCGGCGTCTGTACTCATATAAGTTTCAACTATCTGATCACATATTTTAATAAATCGAGTAAGGATGTTAGGATTACCGTCGAAATCGGGGACCGCGCGTAGGGCCTTGTAAATTTCATCCGGGTTCGACATTATTAATGGCTTATCTGTCTCAAATAGATTCCCGATATCCAAACTACTCAAAGAACTATCTACGTCTAGAATATCCGAATCTAGAATATCTAAATTTCTACGTAAATCTATCCTCTCCCCGCGAACCTGACTCGATGTAGGTTCCTGGGACCCTGATTTCCTGGGATGGAAAATGGTGGAAAAATAAGGGTTACTTATGGGTTAAGGAAGCAAGCACACGAGAACAATTCAGGGGTACTTACATATGCTTCATTCTTGGTCTTCTTCGAGAATCGATTGCTGGATTCGCCTCCGGTGTGTAGCTCGTAGATTCTGGTGTCTTGATGAAGCTTTGAGAAGCCAGCTGTCCGCGATCGCACGCGCACGGTTGCGATTTCAATTTTCGGCGGTCGCGAAAAGCCTCACGATCCGTACGACTGCGCCAATTATGATAGCTACAATCGGAGGTCCGAAAAAAAACCAAAAACTTTGATACTAATTTTAATTAAGATAAAAATTACAAAAAATATAGCCTAAGTATGAATCAAGAGTGTGTAATAATCGGAATTGCAAAAACTAGGTAAACGCGTGTTTTGCTGAGTTGTGCCTCGTGCCGTCGACGGTCGGGCGCGTGCCAGCTGACTCGGCGGTTGTCCTTATGGTGCAATATGTAATTGGTTTATTAAAAAGACAGCAGTCATCAAAGCATTGATTCTCATTTTATATTTGTTTGTACTTATTGCTCATCCCAAGTAATTCCAGGTAGGTACTGCTATTCGATTTGATCAATCTACTTATAGAGATGGTAGAACAGGCCATTGATTGAGTAGGTAGTTGCAATAAAGGGTAAACTGCACAAAATATCCCTTTGAGTCGAAGTGAATTCATAGGTAGTAGTAGTAGGTCTCTTATAATTATTTAAGACAAGATAAATAAAACCGGACAATTGCAAGACGGTCTTTCCCACCGAGGGTGCAGTACAAATGTATACCGTTACTTGATTACGTTCTTTAAATAAGGGCTATAATTATTTTTTTATGCAAAATTAATTGTTTTCAGATGTTTCCCTATAAATACTTGTTGTATAAGACGGTATTACTTGCCAAATTCCAAAGTTTTAGGTCAAGGAAAAATACTCTATAAATATTGATTCCCTTGATATTTCGATAAATATACGTTTTTTGCGGCAAAAACGGCCGTATCTTTATTTAATGTTAACTTGAAGTTTTATATTTTCACAGCTTCAAGGAACTGTGAACCTGGCTTTATGTTTTTAATTTCATCTCGATGCCTACGGTCTTGACAGACAGACGGACGGACGGACAACAATGCGATCCTATAAGGGTTCCATTTTTATTCCTTTTGAGGTAAGGAATCCTAAAAAGCGACTTTGATTGAAAACCGTAGTCTTCACTTGTGAGAGAAGTGGTCGCTTCGCTCGTTCGACGCAGCGTTTGTTTGTTGAGATTTTATTATTATTGAAATATGCTCTTGCATGGTATGGTGTGAGTGTGAACTAGTTTGGTTGAGATTCATTCGTACTGCAATGAAGTCGCGGCGACATCGGCGGGGACTTGCGGGGAATGCAATAACGTCACTGTTGGCTCGTGTCTTCGTGGCCGAGTCGCGGGCGCGGGATACCACACGGGACAAACTATGGTTGCATACGGTTTGCAATGAAAATACACTTCTAATTGTCTAGAATATCTGGTTGCAGTTTACTCCCACAGTGTATAGTGCCCCCTAGTCCCGTTGCGGTTCATTTGTGCAGTAATGAAGTCGCTCGCGCGGAATGCAATAACAACGCCGTCGCTCCGCCGCCGCGGTCGCGGGGTTCCGGCCGAGGTAAATGATGCTACCCGCGCCTAACCAACTTGAAAATAATCTTCTAATGCTTTGAATTTACTAAACTTGGATTGTAAGTTGCTATGTTGAGTGTGAACAAAAACACTTCTAGTTATGAAATCAAACTAAGATATTAGACGCCGCGCGTGTGGGTTTCCAACCTTCGTGTAGTATATCTCAGATTGAGCATTGCAGTTTTCAGTGATCGTGACTATCACTGGTTAGGCCCTTTCAATAAAAAAAAAACTGACTATTCACGGCTCTTTCGCACCGAAAGTCACCTCCGGCCAGGGGCCCATAGTATTTGGCCCTTTTTACCACCCGTACCAAGTGGTGACATATAACTATACCTGTGTCCTCGAGGGCTCCCAGGAGCGCTTCTCCGGCGGTGGGTACAGCTGCTCGGAGGCCAGGAAGAGCTCCTTGTAGAAGTTGAGGCCCATGACCTCGTCCTCCTCGCGGCCGTAGCGGAAGGTGCACACCACCTGCCCCCACACCTTGCGCCCGCGCACGTACTCCTCGTCCAGCACCACCACGCCGTCTGCACAACCATCGATACGTCGTGACACGTGCCATCACTCATCAGGGAATAACTTAGATGTATTTTGTGAATATTTTTGAATTAATTGTTATATTTAACTGTTAGTGTAAACCGATATTTCGTCAGTGGGCCTATCCTATAAAAATCAAGAATTTCTGACAAACGCGTGAGCGGTGCCTCCAGCACGTGACAAGTACTGTATCATTTATCGCGGTGAAAATTAATAGTTCGGAAAGCTAATTATCTTTTACTAATAAAATGTTTCGGGGCCCGACGGCAATTTTTTTTCTTCAATAATAATATAATCCGTTTAAATTGTTTTATTTAGATGTGTAGGTAAGTCGCGGAAAACATAAGAAAATATTATGCTTACTCTCTACTTAAATCTTAGTGTAAATAATCTATTTAACGGATGTATATGTACCTGTTTTTATATTTAATTATCTCGGGAAACGGTAGGTCTAAGTACTGCTTAATGGATTAAGCCCCGGCTATAAACTTTTGTAATTACCTACTCATTCGTTACTAACGAGAGTTTAAGTAAATTTCTTAGGCGCTCGGACAATGTACACTAGCTGCTATCGATCTAATAAGTCGACTAAAAGTAATTAGTTTGGGAAAGTGTTACTAGACTTTAACTGGAGCGGGGGTATCGAGGCACACAATGATGGATAGATGCCGCCCACTCCCAGCCGGTAACGGGTCGGTTAAAACTCAACATACAGGAAGAAACGCGCTATTAAAGTGGGATTTGTTAACGTCAAGGTGCAGCCGGGGTGCAGTTTACACCATCGGTCTTGACGCCGGGCGGGGCTGACGGATGGGTCTCGCCTTGACGCCTCACTCCACTCGATTGCCTCACTCCGGTGCAGACTGTAGACGCACCTATAGGTTCGACGAACGAGATATGATCCACAAAGTCGCGCTTCGCCATGTACAGCGTCAGCTTCCCGTTGGGGGCACATTTCTTGAACACTTTAAAGTTGTACACCATCTTGGCCGTTGCACTTGAACCTTTGAAACTGTTAAAGTTGGAATTCGAGGAGTAGTGTCCGCATTCGAGCTCGCACTGTGCTCGACGCCGTCGACGCAGGCTATATACGGGATTACTGTTTTGCGAGGCTTCTGAGCCGCGGTAATCCTGTTCCCCTCGTTAGCCGCTCACGTGCGCCGGAACCGCTTCCTACGATTTCTATGATTCATTCTCAAGAATAAAGGTCAGCGTGTCGTCGATATTTATTGGGTATGGAATGGAACCGCGGCGACTCCATAAAGCGGTGTATCGAGTGGCCGCATCGCATAAACGCGGGCAGTCGGTTTTACTGTAAATTGAAAAAGTGGTCGGCGTCGGCGCGGCTCGTAAAGCGCCGATATTCAATAAGCGCTGATTCCGAATAAATAAAGTGATCGGGCGCGTCGTAAACCCGCGCCTTATCGCCGCGCGACGCGCGACGCGCTCGCCTGTCGCAGCCGCATACTTATTTAAATATTCCGTTTCAATAGTTCAACACATTCCATTCTAAATGGTCAATGAAATGTTGGTGATTTCCTTTGCAGGTATAAAATCATGCACGTACTGATTGCAAGAAACCGCCCTACAACTTTATTTGTCTAGCACAAAGTTTCTCCCTTCTAGGAAATTCTTCATTGGCGCACCTTTTCTCTTCTATAAGTAAAGACTATTCATATAAAATTGCAACATGCTTAATACGAAACATTACAGAAACAAATTTACACCAAAATTGAAGTTTTAAACTGTAAATGCGTTTTTTAGATGCATGCTAAATAAAGAATAAAGAATTAAACTACTAACGAGACTCAAGCCTGCCGTCACTCAATGGCGTAGCTAAATAGGTAGGTGATCAAGGACCCCGAAACGAAACAGGTACTTATATGATGAGATGAGAAAACTACTTGTCAGTCTGAGGATCCTACAACCCCTATGAGTTTGTGATGCTCGATATTTTATTTCCAATATCGGTTTCAGAATTCTTATCAAAGTAGTGACGCTATGTAGGAATTAGGTTAAGTATTCAAGTATCTACATTTACAAAATATTTAAGTACGTTAAGTCAGCGCAGTAAGTAAGTATACGACGTTATACTATATAAGTGCAGCGTAGAGAGCGTACCTAATTAATTAATTATACTATTTAATTTTGAGATTGACACCTCACCTCAAATCGATTCTAAAATCAAATAGGTTAAACATTGTGTGTTCTTATCGGTAGAGGTACGGTCGTAACTCTTCTAATGGGCGTCTCCAATGTGTTTATTGATTTATCTCTATCTATATTTACGCATGAATTGAGACCTGATGGTCTCTCGAAGGCCTCCCTAAAGGGCTCTCCAGATGGTCTCGTAAGCACAAGTAACAATAAAACCACAAGCAAATACAGGAGGAAGTCTCACTTACTTTCAGAAAACTACAAGTAAGTTGTAGTGTGCAGCGTGAGCGTAACGCACACACAACCTCATCTCTCCTTCCCTATATATTCACGTATCCTAGAGTTAGTAACTATGTAAATGAGAGAAAAAAGTACCGGCGTAGAAAAAATATTAAATAGTATATTAAAATATTGTACATGCCGAAGTTATTTATTGTATAATTATTAAATAATAAAAATAACATGTCAATAGTTAATTATTTACAGTAAAAATATAAATAATCCATTTATTACATTAGGTATATCAATTAGATTAAAATATATTAGATAACCATCATTACAATTACAATTTTTATAAATTAAAGTTTAATCATTACAATCACAGAATAAATTAAAATGACATTTGAAAGTTCTTTGGGTCTGTCCATTTTTGGACAAAGGCCTCCTCCATCTCGTTCCACACCTCTCTATCGGCAGCCAGTCGTGTCCACGCGACACCAGCCTGCCGGGTGAGGCCGTCGAGCCAGCGGCGGCGCGGCCGCCCTCGCAGTCGGCGTGCTTCGCGCGGTGCAGCCACCATCAGCAACCAGTGCAGTACTTTCTCGCTCCACCTACCATCATTAGTTCTTGCTGTGTGACCAGCCCAGCGCCGCTATAGACGGCATACCATTTCCGCTGCATCTAAAATCTTAGCTTTTTACGAATTTCTATGTAACACACATTTTCTATGTTCAAAGTGATTAGGTAACATTAGTAGGAGACATTCCGGCAGATATGTCGGTTTGTATAGACCGATCTTATCACATAAACGCTTGGCCAAGTGCGGACTTAGCGTATTTTTGTGCCTGTCCTCAGCAGCTGACCCAGGATTCACCGCGATCCTCGCGCTCTGCAGAAACTCGACATTCATGCCGGTGTCGTTCGAGGATGACGTCACACATGCGCACGCGGCGATGTCTTCGCCGGTCGTTCACCCGCGGCAGCTCTCGCTCGCGCACCGCGGGATGGAACAAGACGGAAGACACTTTCTAAGATGTACGGGCTAACTAGCGTTCGTTCTTATAATAGTTTATGGAACTGTCTTATGTTATTTGATTTTAAGTTAAGTAACTATGATTTAATCTACGCGTAAGGACTTGGTCCTTACTTTTGTAATAAAAAGGTAGAGTTCTGATCATCATTGGTAGAGTGTAATAATATTATAAAAAATAAAATAAAGATTTATATATTAGTATTAACCTAGATCAAGAATCGACGTAACGCAATGGAATCTGTAATGTCATCTGTAATTGCAATGGAATCTGTAATGTCACTCATAATAATGATTAATCATTCTAATAAATAAATACAAATACGGTTTCGTAATGCACAAGAAAATAAATGTACAGTGCCAAAAGCCAATGCAAAACGTACGTGTAGTACCACAACCGGTGGTCTTATCGGTACAAAGCGGCAAATGTCCGTACGTAAATTTTTCCTCAACTGGAGAATTGGAGTCTTCTACAAAATCTGCAACCAAAAAAACGAAACTACAGAACTTGGTTGACTATCTCAACGCAGTTAAAGTTGAATTTTTAATTAGGTATTAGCTAATCATGTCTTGGTAGAGCCAAATAGAGCGGTATCCCGGATGACGTCACCGGCGCCCGCGCACAATCACAACAGACAGTCGCGGGCGCACCGCCGCTACCTGCGCCTGACCCGACACGAGGCCTCGCCGACAACTAGCCGGCAACTGTTGCAGTGGCAAATTAGTCAAAGTTTGACCGTGACCGCGAGTGCAGTGATTCGGTGTCAAGTGTGTGAAAGTTCATTACTGTGTATAATTGAAGTAACTGTTCTTTTGGCATGGTCTGCGCGTGCGCGCGAGGAATGTACTGTTAGCGCAGGTAAGTTTAAGAAGCACGCTCCGGCGCGCGCCGTCTTTGATTGTCTGACTCTGGTACATTATATTATTTTGTTTGAGTGTTTTTAATTAACAGAGCAAATTGTACAGTTAGAGTCAAAACTGGGTCTAGTGATTTTGATACTGACTTTAAATATTGATTTAGTTCAACACGTAGTAGAACTTTTACTAATCTATCATATCTTATTAAATGATCTGCTTATTATTACCTAAACAGATTTTTTTTATCTAAAATATGTCAATGCCTTATTCTGCTTCCGTTATAAGCTAAAAGATGAGCAGAGCAAGACCTATAGGTATTCGATTATATTCTTCTAAAACGAACTATGTTAGAATAGGTACGTAACCCACCTTTAAAAATAACACAAGCCTAAATATTAGTTCAAACAAGTATGATTATAAAACAGAAGTTACAACTGCACGTTTATCTAAATGCTTAATAAGTGATTTGGACATAGGTAAATAAATCTATTGAGAGAAATATATTAAAAGTAACGGGAATAAATATATTATTATTGCAGATCACTAGACACTGTGAGCAAGTTATTCGCGCTCTATTTTGCTATTGACTGTACAGCCCTAGTTTTAAACATTTTTTGTTCTTATTTATTTTGCTCCAGATAAATGATAGAGCAAAAAAACAAATGATGAAAGTAGTTATTGAGAACACACACATACTCGTAGCTCAATAAAGCTGGGAGTTGATAAAATAAGAAATAGCTAGCATTTAAGTAGGTACCTGCTACTAGTGGTACACACTTACAGATGTAGGAGCCACTTTTTTGCTGTACTCCCCACTCTGTTAATTTTGGATATTTTAGGTATTTTCTACTCAGAATCGCGAGCTAGTTGATTACGAAAGTCGATCTACTTTAGATAGCGGTAACGGAATGAAAAACAAAAAAATGGGCAAGTGCGAGTCCGACTCGCGCATGAAGGGTTCCGTACCATAATCTATAACAAGTTTGTTGTATGGGAGCGCCCTTAAATATTTATTTTATTTTATTTTTACGCGGCAATAGAAATACATCATCTGTGAAAATTTCAACTGTCTAGCTATCACCGTTCTTGAGATACAGCCTTGTGACAGACGGACGGACGGACGGACAGCGAAGTCTTAGTAGGGTAGACCGAGGCGATTCGGATCAATTTTTAGTTAATGTGAAATAAAACCAGTTTGTTACAGTGTATCATGTATATGAATATTTTTCTGGATACAGTGGTTATCGAACTATAAAATCCAGTTATCAAACTAAAAATGAACCTTGTCTTTTAATTTTGAGAAATAAAATAGAAAAACACTGAAATAATCCGATTCGCCCCATTTTTCGAGGCGAAACGGATCACAGAAAACTCGCCCATAAAATATTTGTTTTGAATCAAAAACGCATGTGTTAGTAACGTTTGGAAAAATCAATGACATATTATTATGGATTGGTACTAATAACACGACATAAGAGGTAATTTTCTAATATTTCTACTTTTCTCGTACAGAACAATTTAACAATTTTTATTTCGATATAAATGTAACATAAAATTAGGTATTCAAAGCTAACTAGAGTATCAAAAATCAATTTACGAGGTGTTAGAAACTTCTAATTAATACGTTTCTACAACAAAAACTGAACTGAAACTGAAATTGCTATCTGTAATAAACTCAACATTAAACATTAAAAATATCCGATCCGCCCCTTTAGAAGAGACAAAATCATTTCAAACAAAACAGTTCTTAAATCTTTGGAATATTATAGAAACTATAGCACCTCCACGATCTGCACAGTTTTCATGGCACCGTTCTTCACTTACTTCACACGTTTTCCTCTTAAATTATTTTAATTTATCACTTTCTCTAATGTAGCAAAATAGGTAGGCATTAACTTTTTCTTTACTCATCCCATTCATTCTCGCTCTAGAAAGACCCTCAGGTTTGCGAATATTCAACTGCGGATTTTTTTTCAGAAATCGATGAAACCAGTCCTCTCCTGCCATTTTAGAGACTATTCAATTAATGTGGTATGGATCACTGCAGTAATCTCCCAGCAAATAGTTTTTCTGCATCTTCTTTAAATACTGTCTCGATGTTTTATAACACCACGGGACATGGTAACTCTTCGCTATAAAGATGTGAACAGTACATTATAAATTTCGACCGCCCGTCGTAATGACAGCTCTTTTCTTAACACCTTGTTAGCTGCTTCTGTCATATTTTTTGTACTCCATTCTCTTTAGTGTGTATTTCTTTTGTACGTACGCACCATTTAAAACCCACAAACATTTAAAATTATTAGAATAAACTAGAAAAGAGCGATTCAAATAAGTGATCCACATCGCCCCCGCAAAAGTGATCCGAATAGCCCCAAACCATAGGTTTACGATATTTATACCTAACCCGAATATTCTTTAAAATGCAGTTTATTACACATTAATTACGAAAACAGGACACATTAATGTCAATATTGAGTAATAAATATTAAACTTCAGTCAACTTACTTTGTTTTTATTGTAATTTTTTTAACCATTTTTTTTACATGACCAGTAAAATCACAGCACATCAACACTAGTGACTTGACGCGAGGCATCGCTGAGACTGACACAAGCGTCCGAAAAAATGGCCGCCTGTGTCATAGTGTGCGGGTAGGTCAAACCCAACGTTGGACGGTGATTGGCTGCCCGTAGCTAGCGGCAATCTTTTGAATTTGACAAAAAGCTTATTTTGATCCAATTCGCCCTGTAATCCGAATCGCCTCGGTCTACCCTAATAGGGTCCCGTTTTTACCCTTTGGGTACGGAACCCTAAAAACATATGAACATTTTGGGAAACTTTCTTCCTCCTGATTAGATCGAAAGACCTCCAGATTTTGAGTAGAAAATGCCTAAAATATCTAAAATCTTAAAAATAAGTGGGGTGTAGAACAGAATAACAAATGGCCGAGCTGGTAGTATACAACTAATTAACTAAGTAAGCGATTCAACAGTTTTACAAGGACTACTTATATCTATGTATGCATACCAACAGTCATTTGCGTTCAGTGGATTGGCCAATAGGTATTGTAAACAATGGATGCCGATACCGATGTTTGTGGTTTGTTGTTTAATATTTACTTAAATGTTTATTTGTAGAGAGGGTGAGGATGAAGATACAAATACAATACGCGAGCGAGCACAAATTCTAGTCACATTTGACCAAGACGCTTTTTCGCTATTGCAAAGGAACTAATTTATATCCAGAAATGTGGCATAGGTATTGTTATGAGCATATTACCTTACTACCCATACCCACCATCATTTCGCATATTTTAACACTCAAAGCGGTGATGAATAATAAAGATATGTCGGTGTCAGAGCTTGATGAACTAAATTCCAGCCAGTTAGTTGAATCGCTAACACAAATTAAATGGAGTAATTAAACCGTGCTGCATGTTAATGGCCTCTGAGTCGACGGCCCGGAGGCCGGAGGCGTGCTGGCTGCGGCGCGCCTCAACTACTGGTCATTCGTAATTGTTGCTATGAAACAGGCGCTGTGGGATATATCGCTCTCATATTGACATACATACCAAGACAATCCAGCCTGTTAAAGACGAAAACTACGGATAAAACATCCCAGTGCAAGACAGAGAAAAAATGGCCTCATCTCTTAGCGCAATACAATCTGTTGCCATTGACACCTCGCTATCGCAGCTGATATACCTACGAGTACCTACCTATAATGAAGTTATAGACTAATGTATACTCTCTCTTGCACAGACGCAGGAGTGGCAGCGCAGCATGCAGACCAACGACTCGCCGCCACCGCCCGGTAAGTATCATAATATGAGGTAAACTGGCAAGCGATCCAACTTTTGCATAAGATCGACTACATACCCACCTTGGAGTGCTCTTTTTGGGCTGTACTTTATTTACTGTATTTTTTCTCTTTTCGAGTCGTATAATCCGCTTCGGAATCAACCCTAGAAAAGCCCATCCCGATGCTTGCAAGGTTACAAAATCTGAGAACCATGAAATGAAAATATCATGACATTCGTGACTGCTGGTAGACAGACTAGCTAACTAGCAGTGATTTCACTTTTTGCATGACATGTCGTCACCCGCCTCGCACAGTATTGAATCGAAAACGACAGATGATTATTTAGCACACGACCATGCGTAGCGCAGTCGTGCTAGAAGTCTGTAGGTTCTGGAGCAAGTTTTTTTTATTTCTAAGCTAAAAAAAGGGCTATCTCAAATGTACCCATTGAAATGGCTCGCTCAATAAGTAATATTTGCCAACACCAAACAACTTGTCGTTCAACGAGTTAAAATGTCTGCATTAGCTAGATAGCTCACTCGAACCGCCCACCGGCTCCTCCTAGAAGCGCAGTACACTATCTTAATAAAAAATCTCTCATTTCCGCGCCGGCCCGTCGCATCGCGTTCCTATAATATGAACACAGCGCAAGCGCCCCGTACTCATACAAAGCGCCGCGATATGCTCATCGCGCGATATCCGTCGCGATCGCGATACTCGCCATCACATCATTTACCGCCGGAAACTTCTGCTGGAGTGTGCCGCTCCGAATATTAATATTATATAATATTATATTCATAGTAATAATAATTTTTGAAGTCCTAATCTGCTTATCTTTTTTACCTAAGAACAATGCCATTATCTATTCTTTTACGGGCACTTCACTACTGTTTTTATATACGAAGTGTCTTAAATCTGTATGCACTGTGTTTCAATGTGAATCTTATTATCCTCGACTTAAAGATGCATGAGCATTAGGTGTCTGCACTTTATTTGTGTTGAATTTTACAGGTCAACTCTGTTTAAAGAGGAATATGGCTTATAGCATTGTTCAAAGGTTACCAAGGTCAGTAGACTAGTAATATCTTATCTATGGCTGTGACTTTGTATCTACTAATCAAATCCGAAAATGCTCTAACGTGAAAGTTACCAGTCAAGAAAGTCGTAAAAAAGTGGGTCTTAGTGCATCTACTTAATTTGATCATGAAATATATACCTAGTTCAAGTAACATTCTCATTCATAACCTACTTTCTTTTTCCAGATTTAATATCTAATTCTTAACATTGTTTCGTTTCTATGGTTCGCTTCATTTTTTGTATATTTGGGCATTATATACATTTATTATCAAATATTTATCACCTATGGGTAATTGGGTATCATGTTTCCCCCGGGAGAAGTAAGAATGCAACAAGGACTCGCAGTGACTAAAGACAAATTCTAAACTGAGTCTAATTTAAGCTCATCATAAACTAACGGCAGGTATGCAAACAAGACACGAACCTAGCATAAGCATAACAAACCTGCCCCGCACTAAGCCTGCTAAGCCTTAACCGCCCTCCGTGTAGGGCTTCCGAGCCCCCGCAGCACGCGTTAGGCCGGCCACTGCGCAATAAAAATAAGCCCCCGTTACAGATGTCGAAAAATTGCGCGAAGTCGATCCGGCTGTTGAAAGAGTATAGTAAAACAAGAAAAGCAGTTAGTTAATGTAGTGCATGTTCGTTGATACTAGTAGACCCATAGCATGCGGGGACTGAATATCATAGATATTATTATATTTATCCCAGAATGAGAAAAGCCACATTATGTTTATAATTATGGTTTGGGTTGGGTTGTGAATAATAAATACTATAAATACTCCACGATGCAAATGATGTACTCTCTGAAGGGACCCTCGACTATTAAGCAAATAAATAAACCTTTTGAACGCCAAGCGGTAAAGGTAAATGCACCGTGCCCCTGATGCCGCAGCAAGAAAACCGTGATCCAAAATCGACAGAAATTAAAAACATACTTTTAGTGGTTTGAATTTGAAAGTTTTTGATCATTGAAATTTGAACGGCTGTGGCCGTCGTTGACGTCAATGGAGTAATTTACCGCTATCGGCCACAGCCGTCACTGGCGTTCAAAGGTTTACGATCAATACGGTAGTCGGTAGACGTGCGTGCGGTTTCATCAGGTTCTTTAGGTATCTTCCCCTATACCTACTCGACTACGAGTAATAAGGTTTGTCGTCTGCCCCGTCCGATACGAACCTGCTTTAATGCAGCAAGTTTGGTGGTTTGGTGTACCTATCCGTAGTCACTGTTCGAAAATTCATGGAGTGCAGAAATGATTTGTTAGTGCTCTTACAGTGAGTGGGCGATGTGTGTAAAGGTGTGTGTGTGGCAGGTGTGGTGGAGCTCCGCGAGGACATCCCGCTCAAGTCGGGCGCCCCGGCCGGCGGCGGCTGCGGCGGGCCGCGCCTGATCGCCGCGTGCTTCGCCGCGCTGTCGGCCGCGGTCACGGTGGCGCTCCTCACGCAGATCTACTCCGGGGACTACCAGGTGGGTGCTGTGTCACGGTGTAGAGCACAACCCGCTGACCTTAGCAAGTGACGTAGTGATAGTGTTGTGTGCAACCCGGCAATTGACATTTTGTGTGATGATAAGGGTAGATTTTTGCCCTCGCTGGTGACGCCTGTATTTTAGCAGCCGCGCGGAGAGAACGTTAGCGCGCAGTTTTCGATTAGCTACCGCCGCGACTGATCGTTGCTCCTGAAGATGAATCGCGTACCGATTCGAAATATGTCGAGCGATACTCTACTTCTACGACGTAAGTAAACCCGTTTCGTATTTTAATATGTCTGACACTCACGGGAGTTTTCTATATAAAATCTCGCTGAAGTCGGGCAGTAGGTACGTCCGGCGCGCGGCGGTCGCTGCGGCGGACATTCGCCGTCGCCGTGTGCTTCGCCGCACTCACTGCGGCCGTCACGGCGGCGATGGGTCTACAATGGATCTGTGTGTCAAGGTAGGGAGGACTTCCCGTTGTGTCGTAACCCATCGAGAAATTTCTCTCAAACTTATTCAATTATTTTATTAATTTGCCATCATCTTCTCAGCCGAATGGCGTCCACTACTGGACAAAAGCCACGTCCAAGAATCTAGCCCATTGTGGGCCATGATAAGGGACGCAGCTATACGACAGGACAAGACAGCAATATCGCTTGTCTCCTGTAACCATGGGCCCATGACGGCCCATTGTGTAGAGGAGCCTTAACGGTAACCACTATCAACAGCTTCCCTTCCTTCACAAAATCATCGGTCAACCTTTTAGGGGATTTGCTCACGCTTGCACTTCATAATTTTAACGTTCATAATTGTTGTGCAGATAGTGCCACACGGGTCGGTGTCGAGCGCGGCGGAGGCGTGCTCGGCGGCGGGCACCGGCGCGCTGAAGGCCGGCGGGCGCGCCGTCGACGCCGCCGCCGCTGCCGCCGTCTGCCTGGCGCTCTTAGCACCGCACCGCACTAGCCTCGACGCGTACGTACAGTCCTTGTTGTATCGTGTCTGAGTCTCCCATTCCATGCAAAATCCTACGGCTCACAGGTAGAGAGGCCTCGCCAGCTCTTGCCCGGTTCAAACTTACAAAAAATACAGCCTACATCAGTACGATACGGGGACACCAGCCGACGGTACCACCGCCGTAAAATACCTACTGAAAGATAGCGTACTTTTTAAAATAGATGGCCAACAACTTAATGCTCTTAATATCGTTAGCAGTACCTAATTATCAGTGATTGGAATTAGGTTAAGCTTGCATGCTGGCTACAATAGGGTATTTTAAACCTCGAAAAGAATATTATTTTTAGGGCGCCTGTATGCCAGAATATATTTTTCTCTACTCTATTGTCACATCAATACGGAAAGTTAAGGTTTTTCAGCTCTACCTTACTCGGAACATAACATTGCTAATTGACAATTTCATTAATACATATATTATCAAATATACCAGAACCCAAAACGATTATTTTTTTAATGTTAAAAAAAACATGAAATCAGCGTCATCTACGAATCGGCCTTCTATGGAAAATTTGACAGTCACAACACACAAAAAGAAAAGTGGTACAATTTCCATTCTAAATCTGGCTTAGTAATAATAGTCCGACTGTATTATGATTTTCTGCACTGTGATCAATTACTGGTCGCCTACACGCTTTTAGAATGAGCAACTTTTGAAATAAATTTTTAAAACACAAATTGAGATTTTCAAAAATTTTGGAATGTGGTTACATTTCGTTTTATCCTGTAGGTATTTGAAATGTCTGGTAAAAAAAAACAAAATGTTGTCAATTGGCAACTCAACTTTCAAAAATATCCGTATTAAAAGATAGTAAGTACACATTTGCTTTTATACACCAAAGACAAGAAAATAAGCCTGTTTGGCTACTGACTGAGTTTTTTTTTAGTTTAGTGGCACCAAATATAAATTATCTTTTCATAATCTTCACAGGTACTTACTAAGGAATTATTTGAATACATTGCAAACAGCATGGAATATCGAACATTGTATAAAGAACTATGATCACATGATTTAGAAATACATGGAAAGCTCTACGTAGGAATTTGATAACCGCGCCATCTAGCGACCTGTAACGACACCACTAAAGGCGACGCTTTATGCGACAATGTCAGCGCCCGCCGCTGCGCTCACCGCGGCGCCACTGTCCGGTGAGATCAGCCGTAGGTATATTGCAAGGGGCTTTTTACCAAAATAAAATAGCAGGAAAATGAGGATATAGGCAAGAATTCTGATAAACTCTTCGATACGTCTCCAATTAACAATTACCTACACATATATTGCGATAATAAGCAATTTAATGACCAAGGTCATTGTTCGACAACGGATGTGTTTCTACGCATTCGTAATAATTTACCTATTGCTTGTACTATTATCTATTCTGTGCTATTGCGTAAAACAAAATACACATTTTGATTCGTTGTATAGTGCTCTTTTAATTCTAGTAGTTACTGGCCAACTTGAAGCAAGCGTTGTTATTATTATTCTCTGATAACGATGACAGAGATTATGATAACGATATTGCGATTGCCTTGCACTTGACAAACGTACAAAAAGAGTTTACAATCGCTCCGAATCTTAATGCATCCAGCTGCATACATATTCATACAAGTAGTTGCAAAGTTGCATCGGGGAGCGGCGTGAAGGGGCGGGGATTGTACTTACTTGATGATTGTAAAAACACAAATAACTCGTGAAACAACACCTGGTGACGTCACGAGCTATGAGAACGTGAGCGCAGGCGGACTCTGGTCCGCGACGCAGTTTCATTCAATTGCAACACAATGCAAATATCTACTCTTCATTAAACACCTAATAAAACACACCAAATAAATATGTATATACCAGAAATTACTATTCACTATCTTGTCCACAATAAAAATCAATTGAAACATATATAGTCAGCTAAAATATTGGTTAACCACTTTTCGACTCCATTTGTTTAGTATTAAAGTTGAAAAGCGGTAGAGCACTTTCTTCGCTGACCGTACCGACTTCCATTATTTGTAAATATTCAAGAATGTTATGAAACAATGTTTGACTTTGAATTATTATCTATCTGACGGGTATTTACAGTCAAGGAAATGGAAACCCTTGCCTATTTCGCTCTTGCCACAATAACAATAAGGGTCAAATAGGTACTCGTTTCAGTTTCCTTTACTGTACAACGATGCTTTAGGTTGACAAATATGGGTATAAATAACGAGTCAAGTGCACTGAATAATATGTTTACAAGTCCAACATATGATTGAAATATGTTTTGAGTGTATGCACGGTCAATCACACCCAGAACCCATTACCTACAGTCGGAACCCATTAAAGTCTTCGCCGCGTCTACGTGCCCGCTTATCCCATTTTATTCAGTGCACTCGTTATTTTATTACTTTATTTATTTGTCAACCTAAAAAATTGTTTAGGAGTACACTTCCAAGTAGCACACGGCGGGCTGCACAAGCAGTAAGCACTTTATACAGCTTAAATTAGAGTTATAATGGCTGTACTGTATGTTACACTCTTATCAGCCTGTTTGCTACCTGGCCTATAAGTTATATGATATATGAACTCCTTCGGTTACAAGGCGGTTTCCGAATTCAGTCGGCTCTACATATATGTACAATTGTATATGGCTCTTTTCTGCTGCTTATTCGTACCAAATTCAGGCGCAATGAGAACCCACTATTAGGACACACAATATTATGTAAAAAGTGGTTTTCTCGATTAATAAAGTTTATCGAAGTATGGTGTTTTAAAATGAAGCAAAAATTTTGAAAATTTAATGATTTAGGTGGGATATCGTAAACATTGGGTTTACGTTATCAGACGTTACTGCCTTAACAAAAGTAATTATGATTGTAATACATAAATCTATGCTCTAAAATGTACCTACTATGTATATACGTGTGCGACATAAAATTCACTTCAGTTCAGACTACTAAAATCATTGTGTCTAAGCATATGTCTTAACAAATAAAATTAATGATAATTTGTAATGTACGCAGTAACGTGTTTACGGCAGATGAAGTGTGGCGAGCCACCGGAGCGCGGCGCGGGCGCCGCCGGTGTTTGCGCTCCGCGGAGACAATGGCGACCTGCGTAATCGAGGGAAAACATGCGTTACTTTACCCGCCAGAAACTAGAATTACAATCTCCATCTGTCGACTCGTCGCGAGAACACTCGAATCACACCTGTTCATATTGTAAATAATTTATATGCCACCTGATTTTCTGTGTAGGTAGGTCTTATTCCACACAACCGATTTAAGGCATATTACTTTATGTTGCGAGTAGGACTAAATGTTTCTTAGTTCTGACAATACAAAAAAATAAGCACAATGTTTAACATTTAATCAACATGTAGAAGAGGACTAAGTCCTTAGAGAATTCTCAATAGGGAAGGAAACAGACGAGAACGAAAGAGACGAGATCGAAACCTCGATTTATATGGAGAAATAAGCAGTGCTATATCCTCTTAGGTAAATAAAAAAATGTCCATGGGTCACCTTAGAATCGGCTAACTCCATCCACTTCAAATGTGGCATACACTCAGCTCAAAGAAGTCGCCTTCGATTCAATTGACGCGTTTGAGAGCAGTGCGATCACAGCAAATTGTAGTTAGTTAGACACACACTACAAACAGTTTTCTGCGTAGAATGATGAAATCCGAGATTCGAACTTTATGCCCTTGATAAGAGTTAAGAGAATATTAAAGTTCGAATCTCAAAACTAAATGAAAAACTTCCTGGAACTTGATAAAAGGGATTATTAAAAGCGCCTAACCAAATGTAAGAGCAATTGTGCTTTTGGTCTAATAATTACATTTCATACAGGGTCACCGCACCCCAACAGAAATGTTCACTCACTTTTCAATCTTTTTAGGTATAATTTCCAGGATGAAAACTATCCTATGTCCTTCCTCGTATCTTAAACTATCTATGCCAAATTTCATCAAAATCGATTCAGCGGTTTAAGCGTGAAGAGGTAACAGACAGACAAACACACTTTCGCATTTATAATATTAGTATGGATTGTACCTTCTATTATTATATCCGCTGGCATTATAAATGAATTTAGAAAACAATACGCTCTAGAGCTTTTCAAGTTAATTGTTTTTTTTTATTATTCAGGTGTCTAGATGTCTCTTAAGGTCATTTTCACATGGCATTGACGGTTCCAGTAGCTGACCCCTGTTAACCCATTTAAATTTTCCGCTCCGTGTATCGCAAATACGTGACTGTAAATATGTTATTGATGATCTCGAGCTGAATGTCCCGTCCCAATCGTGACCGCCGATGACGTCGGCGAAGTGACCCGCGCACCAAATGCATCACAAACTAGATCGCTAACAATAATGATAATGACTAATACACCCACGCGTAACTGAATATGTGGCTGAATCTCCCCAGCTTTATATCTGTATTTAGGTACATGTCAGTGCGCATACAGATATGACAGCAATTGACATTTAACCTCAGATACGAGCTGCATAGAAACTGATTTACTTACTGTGATTGTGACAGTTACAAACATTAACAACCTCAAGAATCTCTCTCTCACATGGTGGTGGGGTCAGCCTTCCTTATCTTCCTCCTCCACTTCGCCCTATCCCCTATGTCGTCTTCGGAAACATCGCATTCTTTTATGTCTGTCAGCAACACATTTGTCCAGGTGGTCTTAGGTCCCCCTCTAGGTCTTTTTCCGGGGACGGACAAATCAAGTACAACGTTGCCGACGTAATCGGGTGGCCTCCTTTTGACATGTCCATACCACCTCATCCTGCTCTCCTGCCGCTTATCGGCGATGTCACGGACTCCCAGGCCTTACCAACCTCAAGAATACGATGTTAATTTAGTCACAATTTGTCTTGTTTGTTTTTGTTTTCTCATTTGATGGTTTGTCTTATTACAATAATAAAAGAGAACGGCCTTTCGTAATTTTGTTTTCAGGGTTCCGTAGTCAACTAGGAACCCTTACTTATAGTTTCGCCATGTCCGTCTGTCCGTCCGTCCGCGGCTTAGCTCCGTGATCATTAGTACTAGAACGCTAAAATTTGGTATAAGTGTGTATCACGCAGACAAAACGGTAAAATAAAAACTAAAAAAAAAATGTGATTTTTTTTTGTTCCTACACTAAATGTGTGTGGGGTGTCGTTGAATAGGTCTTTTAAAAATAATAGGGGTCTTTAAACAGGTTTTTTTGATAAAGTCAGCAGTTTTGTAAATATTCGCTCCGGAAATCCAAAAAGTAGCGTCCTCTAACTTTTCAACCACGGTTCAAAAAAATATGGAAAAATTCATTGAAATGATGCCTTATGAGTACTTTCAATTAAAACTATTTGAACAAAATCGGTCGAGGCGTTCTTGAGTTATCGCATAATTTCATAATTTTCTTAAAAATGACGTAAGTGTCGCGCGGTGTCCTTATACTTCGAAGGTTACACATATTAGTTAAGTGTCATACTGCATTAAAACATTCCGCTCAATCTGGCGTGTTTAATCGATAACTTCCAGAAGGTAATAAGTAATTACAATTAGATACTTTGGCGTTTACGACCTTTTTCATCATCATCATCATCATCATTATCTCAGCCATAGGACGTCCACTGCTGAACATAGGCCTCTCCTTTGGACTTCCATATATACCGGTTGGAAGCGACCTGCATCCAGCGCCTTCCGGCGACCTTTATAAGGTCATCTGTCCATCTTGTAGGTGGACGTCCTACGCTGCGCTTGCTGCGCTTATACGACTTTTTTATAGAGCTTGAAATCTTTCTCGTAATTGAAACCTCGTTGTTTTACGTCCGTCTATTGTGAAGGATGGGCAAAACTACGAAACCCTACACTGAGCGTGGCCCGACATGCTCTTGGCCGGTTTTTGTATTATGTTCTATCACAGTTACGTACAGTTCCCAAAGGATGAGCCACACATCGCCCCCTGCCTGCTATACGGCCACATCTCAAAAAATCATAGTTTCGAGAAATCGCTTGTTAAAGTTTTGGCAGCGTAGTGCGTGGTACTATAAAGGGGCTTACTCCTTGAGTTTTGGGTTAATTCATTTATAATTTAGCTTTTTTTACTCTAGATGATATACTGCTTCTCGTGAATATGTATTTTTTTATAAAACAAGTAATTAATTAGAGTTGTGGCCGTATTGCAGAAACATTTTGTTGAAATTTTGAGATGCGTCCAAAACTGGACAAGAATTATTGGACAATGGCAACATGAAAATATAAATACAAACACCAAAATAGTTATGATACCTTTGTTAATCAACTTTTGTTACAGTAACAACATCACTGAAAGCGATAAACTCTCTAGATGCAGATAATTTTGCATATAAAAAATTACCTGGTACCTTTATCGTCTGTTTAAGGCACTTGTATCCTTAATTATCGTGTTAACATATACCTACCATACTATATGGTAATAATACCATGTACAGGGAGGCCCCATAGTTTTAGCGTGGACTAGGTTCCCGTTGATCTTAGTGTACTGTTTTCCAGAATTCTTCAACTTCTTTACCTTTTCATAGTGCAGGATAAGCTTTTCGTTTTCTACTTTTAAGTTAAGCAATACTGGATGAGGACTGGGTCGAATCAAAGTCCCAATTTATGTGAGTCGGTATTTATAACGAATTTTTAGAACACCTTGGCCCAAGATGTAGGACGTGGCTCTCACAGTTCTATTTAGACATAGTCTCGAATAATATAATTCCACCTAAGTTCAACTGCTCAAAACTAATAGCCACACTCAATCCGGGTAAGCCAGGTGGCGAACCAAAGGGTTACCGACTTCTACTACTTAGTTGCGTCTACAGATTTTTGGGGAGGCTAATCTACAATCAAATCGAACCTATTGTCGACAAAATAATTCCTGTGGAGCAGGCTGGATTCCGTAGTGGTCCGAACTACGTGGATCAGGTAAATGTCGCTCACAACACACATAGAGGCTGAGTTTCAAAGGAGAGAGAAAACCGTGGCAGTATTTTCATCTCTCAGCTGCATTCGATAGCGTATGTAGACAGGAGCTTATCTATAAGCTCATGACCGTGGTGCAGATGGTGGGACTAATCAACTCTAAGCTCAGCAATAGGGAATTTATCGTCTACCTCGGAAGAACTCCGAGCAAAGTCAGAAAGCTGAACAATGGACTACCTCAAGGATCGGTCCTGGCCCTGCTCCTGTTTAACCCATATAGTGTGTGTATAGGTTGAACAGGAGTGGGTCAGGACCGATTCCAAAAACAGAGAGTCGGAAATTTATGTATGGTGATGACATCGCCATCACAAACCAGCATGGCAAATTTTAATCCTCGAAGGAAGCTCTTACTCGCAATCTGGATTGACATTTCTGATTGGGCTGCCCCAATGCTAGTAAAACAGAAGTTGCGATATTCCATCCTTGCAACAAAGAAGCAAATTATGAGCCAAATATATGCTTCAGAGAGACTGCGCTTAAATTAAATCCTACACCAAAGTACTTGTGTCACTCTAGACCGCAGTCTTACCTATATGCGAAGAAGCTACAGACGCCGAATAACATACTCCACAGACTATAAAGGGGAACTACTTGGGGAGCAACAACTGATGTGCTACGCACTACCAGTCTTAGCCTAGTTTACTCCACGGCAGAGTATTGCGCGCCAGTTTGGCTCAACAGCGCACAATGACGTTTATTTCGCTTATATTTAAAGGGATTCATCGTAATAATACTAGAATATACGTTATTTTTATGGGACGCAACTCAAAAAAAATATTATAAATTTCTGCTATACAGCCACAACTGAAAAGTGGCTGTCTTGCAGGGAGTCAACTGACAATTTTTGGTCAGATCCATAAGGCCACTTGTGGAAAAAAGGCTCTTAAGGACACTTTTTCTTATGGCTCTCGAAATAAGGTCGTAAATTAACCTATTCTGACTACGAATCTGCAATAATCCGAAAAAAAATTTTTTTTGAGATGTGTCCGTATAGCAGGCAGGGGGCGACATCCTCGCCACGAATGCTGCGAGTGTAAGTGCGCGAAAAATCTGGTACAATGAAGTAGTAAAATGCAAATTAGAGTTGACAAAGCATCTTGGTAAGACATTTTTGGTGCTTGGAATCGAATCGCAGTCGAGTCGTTTTGGTGTGTCGCAATTCTGTGTTATGTCTCGTGCTCTCGATTAGAAAGTAGAGCAGAGACACGTTTGGTCACTTGTGGAAATGTAGCTATCTGCTAATGGGCGGTGTAATTTGAGCATGTTTGTGCCCCACGCGTCACACGATCAACAGATAGCGTGTTTGTAAACATCGCGCGCATAGAACAACGCATGCACAGTGCTGGCGCACCACAACGCACAGGCGAATATTATACTTGTCAAAACAAACCAATAAAACAACTGCGATCCGACTACATCTCTTATCAATTTTATTGTTTATCAATGTACAGCGTATTTATATCGTTTTTCAAGTACGCGTTAGAAGTACCTATATCGTCGCTTCTGCTTTCAAATACCCGCACTATTTCAGCTTGCCTCATAACAGCTTCCGAGTAAATTTAATACAAACATATTATAATGGCTCAATTGCATCATGTAATCAGTCCTTAATTAGCTGGCCCGACTGCAATAATGACGAAAGCTATCGTTCTGCGCTACCTACCGCACGGACGCAGTATCAGCGGGTACGCAGCTCGCAGGCGCGGCTTGCGCGTGCACATCATCCGCGTCTCCGTGTCCCACACATAAATGCCGGCGGTAATTGAGCCGATCGCGTCGCGACATTTTTAGGGTTCCGTACCCAAAGGGTAAAAACGGGACCCTATTACTGAGACTTCGCTGTCCGTCCGTCCGTCCGTCCGTCCGTCCGTCTGTCACCAGGCTGTATCTCAACAACGGTGATAGCTAGACAGTTGAAATTTTCACAGATGATGTATTTCTATTGCCGCTATAACAACAAATACTAAAAATAAAATAAAATAAATATTTAAGGGGGGCTCCCATACAACAAACTTGTTATAGATTATATATATGTATAGGTACGGAACCCTTCATGCGTGAGTCGGGCTCGCACTTGCCCAATTTTTTCTTAAGTGCGGTTAGCGCAAGCGCATAGTCTTCGAACGAATAACATTCCGTTTATAATGTGACTGATGTAACATACGGTGTTGAGGTAATGTATAGCTATTAAACTAATGTTGAGCCTGGAAGATCTATTCGATGGTTGTGTCATAATCATAACATGACTCAAACTCGGACAGCCCTTCCATTACAATGCAATCGTAGGCAACTTGAGGTGATCATTTGTAGATCGTATCTCAATGCAAAACATATTATGTAATCATACAACATAACGTTATGAGTACAGCAGCCTTGCGCTGCCTGATCCTGACTGACTTAGTAAAGATAATCGCATTATATGATGCTACCAAACTGACATCCATTGGAACACAGCATCAGGAGTCTATTAAGCATAATTTCCACTGACTAGTTTAAAGGATATAAATATCACCGCATATACCTACATAAATACTGAACCCAAGTATCGGGTACTAACATTATCATGAAATCCAAGTAGTGTACGAACTGTGTACATGCTGTCATGTTCAGAATTGTATTGATTTTTTAAACCCGTAAGTGAGCCCAAAATCGCAATTTTGACAAATTTTCACTAACTGCAGATTGAATTCCAAATTTATTTAATATCTGTTATAAAAATCCTTAGACACTTACTAACTAGGCCAGCATAATCTTGTTGCCATTTCGTTTGTCCCGCGACTTACTACCATTCGTCTCGCTGACACGGTATTGAAAGGAAAGTGGCTGGTAATAAATATTGTGCCAGAGGAGTAGAAAATTAAATGGATGTGAAGGATTCTTCATTCAGATTATCAAGGAAACTAAACACATATGTATATCGAGGGCTTCATGCTATAGGGGCGTATGCGCTAAACCCCTACTTTTCAGGAGAGGCAAAAAACTTAATAACTTTTTGTCCCTTCGACGGATCTTTTTTCAAATTTGCATGGAGTATTTATATTGTTACTGTTTTTATCTAGTATGATCAATTTTACGTAAAGTATTCTAAAAACTAGTAATTATGCGCTTACGCCTCTTTACTGCGGCACAAATATTCGAAATGACTGTTGATTTTCCTTGAAAAAATACTTAAAATTGAGGGGCGTATAAATTAAATCTTTTCCTATTCAATTATTCAATGACAATTGGTCTGAGTTCTGTTTTTATATCGAAATACTTTCTTTTTACAGTAATTTTCACATTGTTACTAATCTCCTTCAATTTTTTCTGTTTTTTTTACGCCTGTTTCGCCCGACAAAAAAACAGTGCTGGTGGCTTTTGAGGGTGGTCGTATAGTGGTGATCTAAGGCAAATTCAAGCATTTAGTAAAGAAAGAATATACATTTCACTGATAAAATTATTCGTTTCCTCTTGATTATAACTTTTTAGAAGAACTTATGACCCAGCACCGCTCTTGAATCGGCGATATTCTGGGATGTTAAGTAATGACGGCAGATGTCGATTTCCAGTCGGCTAACCATCTTGAACGATTATTAACTGAGCACTTCAGTGCTAAATAAAGTATGCCTGTCTACCCGTCGGTCTTTGCCTAGAACAGCAGTCATAAAGTCGTTAAAGGTGACTTCTTGCGAACTCCAAGCAGTTGAGGTGCCCACTCTCTGCAGAAATCGGATTTTACGAAATCTCAATAGGTTCTAGTAACTTGTTTGTAATGTGATAACATGACAGTCTTCTACAAAAACGAAGCATTAACCGTACGCCGTGGCGAGTTGATGACACTACTTTTGCCAACCCAACTCCATCAGAAAGCCCAATTCTAGGAGACCCTTGATGTTGCTGACGAGTTATAAGATAGACTACGGAAATCGGTTGATGTTGTGCCCACTATTTGTTCACTCGAGGATACCTTAGCTGCTCTCCTGAGGTTCTGTTTTCCCGTGGCTGTCAAGCAAATCAACCTCTGAAGTGATTGTAGTTTAGCTTCAACGGTGAATAGTTTTGTTCTTAATTAAAACTTATTATGCCGGGCATGCTACGTTTTTTTTATTTACCTTGCTCGACAAATTAGAGCTCTGTATTTAACTATCATGGACCACTGTTGTCTTGAATAAAGAAATTTTGAATTTGAATTTTGAATTTGAATTGATCATTTTGAGTTAGTTACCACAAAGCATCTGTTAGCGAACATTACCAGTTAAGTGTTTTCGAATAAACTGTCAGTTTGTTGTTAGACAGCCAGTGTGCGGGTGAAGTCACATTCACATACCCTTGTGATTACCGCTCGTTAGTATTACTATGTCGCAGGATATGATGACTCTGTGTAATAGTGATGTTCGTTTAGTGTGGCGATGATTCCACAAAAGTGGTGAGCGGACGTAGCTTCGAGGGTTCTTACTTTGCTATCACTGCCTTTTTGAGTGCACCAGTTTTGGCTTCACCAGTTTCGATGCCGATGAATCTCTTTCATTCCGGCTCCTACCAGTGCTGCTTTTATGGTGGTGAATTTTATCCTGTCGTTGCCGTCGACGTCCCTCAATGTCTATGAATGTGCCTAAGCATAAGGCACAGACTTGTTTTTAGTATTTTGCAGAATACTTTATGTTGCAAGTGCTTAAGCAAATTACTGATTAATTTTTACTGAAGAATCTAACGCCTGAGTAGAAGGTTTCTACCTGGTTTTGTATGACAATTACTTTGACTTGTCTACGCAGTACGCAGGGACCCAAAACAATAGTAAATATCTTGATAATTATCTCTCTTCCTTTCTATTCCGTTCGGTTCTGGTGATTTGTATGAGTCAAGCAGTTGAAAACCCTCTGTATTTTTTGTCGCCATTCTCTCTCCGTTGGAGTATTCTCCTCATCCACCCAGCTCACTAACCGTTATAACTCACAGCCCGAGAAGTGAGTCTGTACGAGGGTTGTTTCTTCCGCCGCTGAGCTGGTGAAGGTATTATCTGGCTTGTGTAGGGATCCTAAAACTGCAGTTACCTGTTTGTAGAGGAGACTCAGTTTGGACGTGACTAATTTGTGCCCGTGCTCAAATGTTCATTGTTGTATTGAGTTTCCTCGTCTTTTTTCTGCTTATCCTAAACTTCTCCAGCTTGACTAGTTAGTTTTGTCCCCGCAGCTGTCTGAGATGGATAATTATGCATGATGGTAGCAATCCATAATGGAATATGTAAGGACGCCTGTTTATCAATTTCTTCAGCGCCCCCTGCCCCATATTTCTTGGGAACCTCTGTTTTCAACAAAGTTGGACCTAGTCGGCTCTCATATTATGTGCGATAGTGCGATTCATGCTAAGTGGGTTCGTCTTTTGGATGACATCGAGCATTTATGATTTGGATATTAAATCGAATCCACCTGGGATACGAGCAGGATGGTTCCTTAGAAACCTACCAGTTCGAGATGCTTTTCGGAGATAGGTGTGACGTTCAAGGACTTTCCGCCCATATGGTGCGACGGTATATGAGGCCGAAGACTGATACTATCACTAAAAAGTATGGTAAATATGGTCGTATGTACATACGCCGCTATTGTGCGTCAATTTTTGGTAGATCACACAATCGAGTAATAGACGTATGAACATATACGCCTTTATATTATCTCATTTTTATCTTTATGACGATCATAGTATAAATGCATGTAAATTGTCTTAGCGTAATTTATACTGACATTTTATATTATGAAATAAATAAATCTAATCTAATCTAATCTATACTCCGATCATATTATGAGATTCATTACATTATTGCGCTTACGCCTACTGTACGCCTCTTTGGATCGATAAAAAATTATGACCTACAATGATACGCCAAAACATATTTTATTTATTTTAAATAACTTATAATTACGATAAAATTATGAAAAAAATTGACCCGATGTATCGTTATTAGATGAATACGATGCCGTTAAAAACGAAAAATCGCGTTTTTGCGCATACGCCCCTATAGTATGAAGCCCTCGATATGTTTTTCATGAGTAGGTACGCTTCTCAGCTGAATAAAGCTCCCCTTTTTTCACTCCTTACTATTCAAACAAGGTTTCACCACTTCCTTAGTGTCTCCCGATCGTCCCACCACCATTACCTTGTTTGTCTAGGGTCTATATTGGAATCCATAATATCCTTTGTCCTATTTGTAAATTCCATAATAACTGTGGTCATAATGATCTTTTGCCATAATAACGTTTATCCTAATGTAAATGCCATAATATTGATTATCCTAATATCGAATATCCTAATGATTATTTGCACTATTTTCTTAAGTACTAATGATCAAGTGTCCTATCAATTACATGTCCTATTACTGGTTGCCATAATCATCATATATCATAAAAAAAACATGAATGTTTATTTTTTGTTACAAAGTAAAAATTAAGTCAATTATAGGTTGCGGTATTTCACTTTTACCCCTCCATCTTAATAAACTCAATATAGGCCTCCGCGGCTCACTCGCTTTGCTCGCTCGTTAGGGTCGTAGTTCAACCTAACACTCCTCCTCGCTTCGCTCGTCGTCGTACCTAACCTAACCCAAGTCGGACATGCCTTAACGTGAAATAGGTAATGTTATGATTTTCAGCCCTCGATATAGACCCCTGAGGCTTGCCCGTTAGGGCCGCAGTTCAACCTAACACTCCTCCTCGCTTCGCTCGTCGTCGTACCTAACCTAACCCAAGTCGGACATGCCTTAATGTGAAATAGGTAATGTTATGATTTTTTGGCCCTCGATATAGAAACCTGAGGCTTGCTCGTTAGGGTCGCAGTTCAACCTAACACTCCCCCTCGCTTCGCTCGTCGTCGTACCTAACCTAACCCAAGTCTGACCTGCGTTAAGGTAGAATAAGTAATGATTCTTACTTTACATTAATAAATTCAACGCCTATTATAAATATGGTATTCGACTTTAGGATATTAGGTAATGTAATTATAGCTTATGATCATTATGGCAAGTAATCATCATGGCATTTGACTTTAGGACATGTGATTTATAGTTTTGTATATTATGACTCGTAAGTTTTATGTGTTAATAGATTAGTACAAAACATATTAGGTATTTAGATCATTAGGTAATATAATATTATGGTTCATGATCATTAGGATGTAAGATCATTATGGCAAATAATCATTATGACAAATGATTGATATGTCAAAAGTATTTAGAGTAAAAGTGGTATGGCATTTGACTTTAGGACATACGATATTATGGATTGCGAAGGAGACCCGTTTGTCTACCTGTGATAGTTACTATGATCATCTCGTAGGTATATACGTACCTACATGCTATATAACTTATTTTGGTCCGCCTTTCATCTTTTACTAGTTACGTATTCAATGTCCATTGGTCAACCAATTGCATTTCGTTTTCGCCCCACATTGAGTTGACACCCCGTGTAAATATTATGTACATTTATACCTCACCCGCACACGCATAACTAGTCAATGTGGTTCGGAGTGAGGAAAGGGAGAACCTCAATATCAGCGTTGCGCAAACGCATGGCTATTACAGCACATTCCGAATCCGTTACTTTACGCGAAATAATTGAGTTCCTTACTAATGTATTCATACATTGTTATGTCATTAGTGTTTTACTTTAGGCATACTAATTATATTCTTGTGGAATAAAAGTTTATTCTTTCTTTGCACTTCGTCGCCTTTCGGCAATGCGTTAATTAAGACTTCCCTAATAAATAACCATATATGTACTTATCTTTAATAATGACCAAGCTGTAAATAATATGGCATCTAAAAGACCATACAAAGTAAATAAAAAACTATATTTTAAAAACTTTGCTTTGTTAGAAGAAATGGGAACCAATTCCTTTGACACTGATGACTTTAACATGGGTACGTATTTGAATATCGAAAATTGAAATATCGACATACAAAATATCGACGGTTAAAATATCGAAAATTAGAATATCGAAGGATCATAACGTCGAAATTCAAAATATCGAAAGTATCGAATGGTACAATTATCGAATGTTTAAATTTCAAAAATCTGAATATCGACATATAAAATATCGAAACTTGAGACTTCGAACGATTCTAAGGTCGAAATTCTAAATATCGAATATCTATATTACAAAGGTACAATAGTCGAACACTAAAATGTCGAAAATCTGAATATCTACAAGTGAAATATCGAAAGTATTTCGAATGCTTTTAAATAATATTTGTTCCTAAAAATAGTAGAGCTATCGACTTACATATTATGGCAGCCTAATGGCTGAGAAAATCCGATTCTAGGGCTCTCGCTGGTTAGGACACGTGCCGACACAGAGCACCCTAGAGTGTTTTTGTAAAGCCGGGGGCGCGAGGGAAGTGCAGCCCTCGCCCGCCGTGACTAAGCTCGGGAGCCGTGCGAAGTATATCGTGATATCGTCAAATTTCAGTTGAATTATTTGATAATTAATATTATTTTCCTAATAGGGAATTTTAAGTAAATTTAGGTCAACCTCGAGTATAAAATCGACCAAAACTGACTCTGTCTTAGCTCCGGCGCTGCGGGGAGAGCGGCCCTTCCGCCCTTGCGTGGCAAAGCGCGGTCGCCTGTACTGTACTCCACTCCGCGCCTTCGGCTTTACAAAAACACTCTAGGGTGCTCTGTGTCGGCACGCGTCCTAACCAGCAAGAGCCCTAGATTCGGACTTTCACACACAGCTCATTATTATTTCGCATCTACCCTCCTATTTTTTCCACGTGCAATTTAATTACCGTTCGGCATTTGGGCGTTCGGAATGTCAGCCGTCGATATAATGACAGTAGATATCAAGATCGCTCGCTATTTCAATTTTCGATATTTTAAACGTTGGCTTTCTCTATCTCTAAAACGATCTACTTATCGATAATTTTACTGTAGATATTTTGAACTTTCGATATTTTAGCAATTCGGTATTTGACTTTTAGGTATTCCAAACGTCGATATAATGATAGTAGATATTTAGATCGTTCGATATTTTTACTTTCGATATTTTGACCGTCGACTTTTTAACGTTAGATATATTAGCTTTCGATATTCAAATACGTATCCCTTTAACATGCCTGAAATGCCATAAGTGTGGGCAGTTTAAACTTAAATATTCTCATAGAAATAAGTGTTTATTGAAGTGAAATTTATTGAAATTAACGTTTAACGCTACCGTGGAGGGGGTAGGAAAGCACTGTTGCGTTAAACGTTCAACGCAACAATCCCACGGACAATGCGACGGATGTAAGGTTATGTCAAGGTCCGTCTCTTGAGAATATCAATTGATTGTTAGGTTTTCTCTTTTGAAATTACAATTTCTACCCCTTCCTATTTTCATTTCCACATTACGAAGATTCACCTCTTCCGCGCGGAGGGCCTCCACGCACTATTTTTTTTATTCATGTAGATATTCATTTTATTTACCTAACTAACATATAACTACGATTTGCAACATTTAGCCTTATATGCCGCGCGAGTTTTAAAACTTCAGCAGTTTAAATATAGCGTAGTGAGTAGGTTCGACGGGCGTTATTAGAACTAATTGATTTACGGTTATTGTCCGCGAACTCGTGTCAATCGGCGGCAACATTGCGCGAGCGCGAGGCGTCGGCGTCACGTCATAACACCGCCATAAAACATCACTTGCGGGTGTCGAGCCGCCCGCGCCCGCGCAGGCGCGTGCCGTGATTTACCGCCACACGTGTAGCTTTGAGTACGTGCTAACTTTAAGTAGGGACTTCATCACTAGATTAAACTAGCTAAAATCTCCTTTCGCCATGGCAACCTGGCAGTAGCGTGGTATCAAAATTACCCAAAATTAGCTGGATCTTTTTTTATGGCTGGGAAATAAGGATGTCCCCAATACCTTTAACCAAACTAGTGGGATGCTCATTCATAGCTTGTGGTACTTTTCAATGAACTGAAATTGTATTAGTATTTTCTTAACAGGAGTGGAAGCCTGCTGTACTGGGAGTATAGGTCGCGGGCTGCGCGCGCGGCGGGCCCCCTGGCGGCGGAGTGGGGCGGGGGGGGCGGGGGCGCCGGAGCGCGCGCGCCGCGCCTGCTGGCCGCGCTCGCGCAGATCCACGCGCAGCACGGCGCGCTGCCCTGGCGTGAGGTGCTGCAGCCCGCCATCTATCTCGCTAGGTCAGTGCTGACATAATCATATCATCCGATAAATGCGCACTGCTGGATAAAGATATATCCGAAAACCTCCACAGCTTAAATACTATTCACCCGTCAAGAATCTTTCTGCTGGACGATCGCCAGTTCTACAATCAACGTACTCCACCATTTGTGACAGGTGTATTGATATCCTCGTAAGTTGATGAGAGGAAGTTCTTTTCATACTTATAGTAAACTTTCGAACCACTGACCCTCGATGAGAAAGCTGGTGGTGACAATGATTTTCGCAATATAAACATTGTAGGTACAAATTCCCAACAGATTTGAAAACCATTAAGGAGCTTACCGCTGCGTATACGCTGTGACACGACGTTTACGTGTGTTCTACATCCGGGCTCGTAAAATACGCACTGCCATTGCCACCTCCGTGGGCTAGAACTGCTAGATCCTCAAATGTAGAGAAATGTATGCAAGAAGCGTACTTATACAACGTGTTTTTATTCAATTGCTTTAACTTCGACATAGTGCTTGGAACATTAACGTAAACTCATCCCTAAAAATGATCTCCTCA